>JAVLUX010000027.1:14767665-15367665 GCA_032164185.1 Moxostoma hubbsi
AGTAGCGGAGTGTGAGGACCGCCCACTTGATGGCTAGACACTCCTTCTCCACGGTGCTATACTTCGTTTCCCTCAGTGAGAGCTTCCTGCTGATGTATAGCACCGGGCGCTCCTCCTCCTCCACCACCTGCGAGAGCACGGCCCCCAGCCCCCTGTCTGAAGCATCCGTCTGTAATAGAAAAGGGAGAGAGAAGTTAGGGGAATACAAGAGCGGCCCCCCACAGAGTGCGGCTTTAATTTGTGAGAACGCCTGCTGGCACTGTTCCGACCATTGGACCAGGTCTGGAGCCCCCTTTTTAGTGAGGTCAGTCAGCGGGCTGGTGACGTCCGAATAATTAGGTACGAACCTTCTGTAGTAGCCAGCCAGCCCCAGGAACTGCCTCACCCCCTTTTTGGTCTTGGGCCTAGGGCAAGTCGCAATCGCCGCGGATTTATCAATTTGGGGCCGCACCTGGCCATGGCCCAAGTGGAACCCCAGATACCGTACCTCCACACGCCCAACCGCGCACTTCTTAGGGTTTGCAGTGAGCCCCGCCCGCCGCAGCGACTTCAGGACCGCCCTCAGATGTTGAATATGCCGCTGCCAGTCATTACTATAGATAATAATATCGTCTATGTAGGCAGCGGCGTAAGCAGAGTGCGGCCGGAGGACACGGTCCATCAAACGCTGGAACGTGGCTGGGGCTCCGAACAAACCGAACGGAAGTGTCACAAATTGGTGTAATCCGAACGGCGTGGTGAAGGCTGTTTTTTTGCGGGATATTGGTGTCAAGGGGATCTGCCAATAACCCTTTGTTAAATCCAATGTCGAATAAAAGCGAGCAGTACCTAACCGATCGAGCAGTTCATCAACGCGGGGCATTGGATACGCGTCAAATTTAGACACCGCGTTGACTTTTCTATAATCCACACAGAACCGCACCGACCCGTCACTCTTGGGGACAAGAACGACTGGGCTGGACCAGTCGCTGTGGGATTCTTCTATTACTCCCATATCAAGCATGGCATCTAATTCGTCCCGGACAATTTTCTTTCTATGCTCGGGGAGGCGGTAAGGGCGGCAACGAACGACCGCCCCTGGCTCGGTCTCGATATGGTGCTGGATGAGGTTCGTGCGACCCGGCAGGGGAGAAAACACGTCCGCAAACTCCTTCTGCAACCTGGCAACCTCTGCTCGTTGGCACGGGGAGAGGTGGTCTCCACAAATGACCGGGGTATTGAAGTCTGGATTTGGATTTACCTCCGGTCCGAGCTCCGCCCTCTCCGGGACCACCGTAGCCAACGATACAGGGACCGCCTCCCTCCACAATTTAAGGAGGTTGAGGTGGTAGATTTGACGCGCATTCCCTCTGTCGGTTCGCCTAACTTCATAATCGAGATCCCCCACTCGTCGTGTGACCTCAAAGGGCCCTTGCCACTTGGCGAGTAATTTGGAGCTCGATGTGGGAAGCAATACAAGAACTTTATCTCCCGGTGCAAATTCCCTCAGCCGCGTTCCCCTGTCGTACAGCCGGCATTGACGTTCTTGGGCCCGGAGCAAATTCTCCTGTGTTAGTTTCCCCAAAGTGTGGAGTTTTGCTCGGAGGTCAAGAACGTATTGAATTTCATTTTTGCTATTTGTAGGTCCCTCCTCCCAACCTTCTCGTAAAACATCTAAGATGCTGCGCGGGCATCGCCCGTACAATAGCTCAAATGGGAAGAAGCCGGTTGAGGCTTGCGGGACCTCTCGCACTGCAAACAACAGGGGATCGATCCATCTGTCCCAGTTTTTAGCATCCTCGTGCACGAACTTACGAATCATGTTTTTGAGGGTTTTGTTAAAGCGTTCCACTAGGCCATCTGTCTGCGGATGACAGACGCTAGTGCGAATCGATTTAATGCCCAATAGATCGTAAAGTTCGCGAAGTGTGCGTGACATAAACGTTGTGCCTTGATCGGTGAGGATTTCTTTTGGAATCCCCACCCGGGAGATTATTTTGAAGAGTGCCCCAGCAACACTACGTGCTGAAATGTTGCTTAGAGGCACTGCTTCCGGATATCGCGTTGCGTAATCCACTAGGACTAACACAAAATGATGTCCGCGTGCTGTCCGCTCTAATGGCCCGACGAGGTCCATTCCAATTCTCTCGAAGGGGACCTCGATCAACGGAAGAGGGCGCAATGGCGCTTTTGGGGTGGCCGGTGGGTTTACCAGCTGGCATTCGCGGCACGCCGCACACCACCTGCGGACGTCGCCGTTAATGCCCGGCCAATAAAACCGGGCTATTAGGCGGAGAAGTGTCTTTCTTTCCCCTAGATGACCCGCCATGGGGTTATAATGAGCCGCTTGGAATAACATTTCCCGGCGGCTCCGTGGAATCAAAAGCTGTGTCCTATTTTCTTTAGTTTGAGTGTCCTGCGTCACTCTATACAGTCGGTCATTTATAATTGAGAAATAGGGGTATGCGAGTGCGATGTCTGGCTGAAGACGCTGACCATCGATCACTTTTACCTGACCAAAGGCATGTTTGAGGGTTTCGTCCCGCGACTGCTCCAAAGGGAAATCCTCGTCAGGGAATTCCCTGCGAAGAGGAGGGGCGGAAGCCTCGCCCCTCTCCTCGTCATCCCGATCTGGAGCAGCCGAGGACGGCCCCGGCTCCGCCTCCCCTGTCAGAGCATCGCACATCGCACATCTCCCTACTTTAGTGCAGGACCCATCCGCACAAACTCCCCCTAACACATCTTTAAACGCTGGCCAATCGGTTCCCAAAATCAGAGGATGGGTGAGGCGGGGACTAACCGCTGCCTCTATGCTTTTTGCCACAGAGCACCAACACTATCTTATACAAACATCTGGAAAAAACCTGCGGCCAATGCAGTTCTTTTTCCAAGTACCTTCTCTGTTTTGTATTCATATGACTGTTGCTATGCATTGCTGGAATATTGGCTTGAGTTTGAGTTTTATAGTTGACTCATAATTGCCTGAGATCTCATTAATATTTTGTCCCAGTCCTAATCTTGAAATTGAAATATAATCCATAATGCATTATTGAGCATTTCATATAGGGATGCAGACATGAATAGATCTGTACCAGCCATAGCCTGCATGTCCAATTAAATCTAGTTTACAAAAACAAATTAACTGAGGTGTTTTTAGAGAGTAGAGGGGCCGTTTGCCATATATATGTTTTGACACTATTTCACATCTAGACGTGTGATATAATTATCTCCAGCTGCTCTCTTGTCCAGTGAGATGTTAAGCCATTTAATAATGCCCAGCTGGTGATGCCTAGAACCACTAGTATTACAGCATGACTGGTAGGGATCTGAAGGAATCGGAAGTTTGGCCAATTTAATACCTGGAATACATTTTGTCATACTCTGCAAATGCAACTGCCTAATAGATGGGCAAAATACAGGGAGCCACTCAGCCAGTGTGTAGTAATCCAATAGCTGATAAATTATGCCATTGACAAGCACTCTAGGACTATATTTTACATTGTTTAATACTATTATTTTTGGGGTTAGAGTAGACATGATACATGTGGAAGATAGCCAGCTTGTTATAACACAATTCACTTCAGCTTGTAAATGTTGAACGCACAGTGAAACACAAATATATTGTAAAGCCTACACCTACAATCAAATTCAAAGTAAAGACAGTTTATTTTGGTTTTATTCATTAAAAATATTGTTTTATGCAAGAGTAGCAAAACTTCCACATTAATCTTACTTTTTAGCTTCGGACAGAGGTGTTTTTATGCAAGTCTTGCTTAGTAGCAATGTGTACATTTCTGTAAGAGGGATAATTTAGTTTGATCACTGAATTTTTATATTTTGTGTGTATTAACCCATACAAAGTAATCTTCTTATCAGGATCACAATTAGTGTTAAATACCGTATATGATGTGGGTGTAAATACAAGCTTAAAATAAGAAACAGGCCTTGGTAGTTCCTTGAAATAGGTTCACAATTCAAAGGTGTTTGTAGAAGTAATCAATCAGCAAAAGTGATGACTGATGCTTGGAAATTATCCAGCCCCATACCAAGCCAAGAGCAGTTCAGCATGCAATGCTGCAATTTCTCCCTACAAATCACAGCTCAATATGCCATACTGACCAGACATGACAGATTGCTCCACTAACATTATGGAGGGAGAAAGTCACAGTAGGTACACAAATCATAACATTCAATATTGGACTTCAACTGTCAGATTTTATTTAAATTAATTTCAACTATGATTGGCCTTTTCTCACATTGTCTAATTCTAGCATTGTGTCCACTTGAGTTATAGCCTGTCAAAACACTAAACTGACAAAAATTGTGATCTTGTTACGCAAGACTTAATTTACTGGGCATGCATTTTAAGTATGTCACATGGATTAACGATATGATGAGAGGAGTTTCTGTTTCATTCCAAAGGGCAAAGAAACGTTAAAATCAATCTTTTTCTATTACCCACAGATACCTGTATTGACTGGCTCAGAGTGTCACAGTGTTCTCACATATGAGAGAAGACAGCAATCTGACAAACCCCGTGAAGACAAAAGAATAACCTTTCAGGATCAGCTGTGTGAGGAAGGGTAAAGTGTCGCTGTGGGATAGTTCAGGGCTTCTGTGCTCCAAAGGCAATTTTTAAAAAGACTGGGACATTCATGTACACACTTCTCCAGTGAAGCGTTTACAGAGCACTGTCCTAGACGGATGAGCCTTGGTGGAAATTTAAATTGAAATATATATATATATATATATATATATATATATATATATATATATATATATTTTTTTTTTTTTTTTTTTTTTTTTTGTCATTACAAGAGGAAAGGTATTTAACTATGAGGCTCTGTTCTGGCAAGACAAGTTAACCTATATATGTAACTAAATTTGGACCTGAAATATTTGAAATGCTTTTTATTGCATAAAACACAGCGGAGAAAAGAAGTCACAGGATATCTGCAAAATCAAAATATAAGTAAAGAAACAGACACACTTTATTAATTTCCAGGGGAAATTCAAGTATTAAGATAATATAAGTGATTTTTGCTTGTATATTGGGGTGCGGTTTCAGTTACAAAAAAAATGAAAAATCTCTTTTGCACACTAGAAACTACGTAGAGCAACATTAACATCAGTTCATAACAAGTTATTGCCAAGACCAGAGTATTATTATTTCTTTGGAGCCATAATTGTATTTTCAAGATGCACAGCATTCAATACATTTACATCAATTTGGATAAAATGAAAGTGATACGATGTTCTGAGTCTGTAGGCTAAATTACATGAGACCCACAAGAAAATGAACAATAAAATATGATTCACCGCAGACGATAATAAAGTGTTTCGTGTCCTCTTGTTGAGTGATGCCTCATTAGTGAGCTGCAGCCACAGGTAAGCACTACAAAGCAATGGGGTAAATTACGAGAACAGTTTCATGTATCATTTACTTAATCAAACCTCTTCAGCAGATGGTTAGATGTGATGTAAACCCTCAAGTGCATGGTATCCACTACATTGGGCAGATTTTTTAAATTAATTTTAAACCATTCAGGGTGTGATTTCACATCTCAAACACCATGGATGCTTTTCTTTGACTGTCCTCTTTATATGGCATTGTTATTTTTATGGAAACATTCATTCAACATGGTGAACAACTATACATTTATCATTATTATTATTATTAATAATTGTATTATTTTTTTCCTTTGTGATTTAAATATTCATACATCAGAAGGTTAAAAAGATAATAACATAAAATGGTCAGGAAAAATGTGTTTTTGATTAGATATCAGATAATATGAGCAATTATTTCTCCTTGTGGGACAGGGTTTTGTAATACTTTGTTTGTTCATTGTTATCAGGTTGCACATAGCAGGAGCCAAACTAAATAAGCATTCCAATCATTGCTGCATGTGGGGAATTAGACTAAGGTGCCATATTTTCTCACAAGGCTTTAATTCGTAGTGCAAACAGACAATCCAATGTGCCTGCTTAGCACCCATGTGCTTATGCAGGGGTCGGCAATCTATGGCATGCGTGCCAGCATTGGCACACGGAGGGGTAATCACTGGCATGCCAGCAACAGCGAGAGAGTAATAGACTATTTTATTTATATAAATTCCACAATTGCATTCCAATCTACATCTTGATGTAATCCATCCTCATGATAACGCACTGTGTTATAATGAGCTGAATGGGAGGTTAAACAAAAAGTTAAAATGTGATGAGACTTCAGTATACCCAAAAGACAAGCCATTTGCACTTCATGAGCTGGCCGCACTTCACTTCCGGTTAATAACGAGTAAACATGCCGTTTTGCTTTAGTCAGGCTGCGTGGATGATAGACTACATTCCGTGTTTCATTTGTTTCTTTTTGCTTTCAGAAAAAAACGTGATGTAAGAAGGAAAACACCACTATTAATCCTTGAGGTTCCCAACCCAGCATTCAGCTACACCCTACTTAAACCAGGGTCGCACTCAAAATTACATTAAACGATTAAAAGAGTAAATACAAACCTACAACATGAGTCTATTCAAAATATAAATGTGACAGGGCGGAGGGCGGGGCCGGGTCATGATTATACACACTCTGTCCCTTAACGGGCTAATTGAGCTTCGGAGAGGGATAAAGGACGATTGCAGACGGTGGTGAGGGAGAGAGAGATCGTTTACGGACATGTCCGTCATGTGTGTGTTTTGTCCTTTGCTTTAAGTTTATCATTAAAATATTATTTACATTGTCAAGCCGGTTTTCGACCTCCTCCTTGCCAATCTAAATCACTTTACAATAAATTAAACCTGGAAATAAAGTTTTAGGAATTTGCAGGTGTGATTCATTGAAAAGTGTTAAATAGTTGATTGGTTTGCACATGCAGCACGAGTCCATCACCCTCCATTCACCTGATGAAAACACACTGTGTGATCATGAGGAAGGATTACATCAAGATGTAGATAGGAATGCAGGTCAGTTGACAAAACTTAATATAAATAAAATAGCCTGCTCCTCTATCGCTGTTGCTTGCATGCTAGTGATTACAACTCTCTATGATTTTGAAAAATGTATGACATAATATAAGAAATATTTAAGTCAAATATAATTTGTAATGAAAAATAAACTATTAAAATAGAAACATGCAAAATAGAAACATCAGCACAGCCATTGACCAGAAAGATAAAAAATGGCTCTCCATGTCAAAAAGGTTGCTGACCCCTCTGCTAATGGAAGTCTTTGGGCAATTGGCAGAGAGTTAAATTCAGTGCTGACAATTTATACTCTTATATTTGCAGCTGGCACAATGTGTTACAGCTTATTTCTGCAGGCCTGCACCTGCTTCCTTTGCGAAGAATCCTTATTATCCCTCATTTCCTGCATTATATGTTGAATTGTCATAGCACTTTTACAATGTATGCATGCCAAAGTGACCAAGAAACCACAAAGGTCTCGTTTCACTCAAAAGGCAGTCTTATCCTCTGCTACAGAGACTGCCAAATGTCCCCTCGCACTTCTAGCCCTCATCCATCTTTGTGGAGCACTGGATGCATGGGTTGTACTCCTCTATCCTATACGCAGCCAAGTGCCATGCTTGCCAAATGTTTACACAATGAAATCATTCCAAATGTTAATCTCAACCAATGATGTAGCATTATAACGGCCCACACTCAACTGATCCATCTGCATCAGTGTTAAACTGTGTGTGTAAAACAGCGAGAGAGAGAGAGAGAGAGAGAGAGAGAGAGAGAGAGAGAGAGAGAGAGAGAGAGAGAGAGAGAGAGAGAAAAACTAAAAATTAGTTTGTGTGCATGGGCATTTCTGTTTTTTTTTTTTTTTTTTTTTTTTAAGAGAATGACTGTAAGAACCAAGAACTGAAGATTAAAAGCACCCATTTTTGCTGTTAGTATTCTTATTATCCTTCTGCTAATTTAAAAATGGCAGCCCATAGAACTATATGGTAAAACGTTGTGAAATGTATCACATTTATATAAGAGCAACATATATCGGAGCCAACCTTTGTTGTCTATCTATTTTTCTTTCTTCTGGCATTTATTCCTTTGGATCATGCTCAATGAAATGTACATGTTGCCACTGAGGTGCTAAGCCCTGTAAGAGCTACTTGCAGCTATATTTTGCATTGTTCTCTCCTTGCCCAGAGGCTAGGATAACACTGGGAGGATAAAACAAAGTCTGTCAGTCAGCAATATTTTAGCACTGAATACTAATGACACAGAAAATAGTTACTTTTCCTAACCTAACTTTACTGGGCTTATATACCTAATTAGCTGTAGCACAGGGTAATCTGTTTGATACATATTTATTAATTGACTACAATTAAGTGGACAATAATTGGGAAAACAAGCATGCAAATAATTTTGATTTATTTGTCTCAAAGTTATTACTTGAGTTGATGTGAAAAGCAGAACCAGCATGGCAAAAAAATAAACAGAAAATGGTGTAATAATATGCATCAATACTCAGAATCTTGAATAATTGGATACATTTGTGACCTAATGTTTTTTTTTTTTTTTTTGCTTTTTTTGTCAGGAGGCATTTCTAATTTTATTTTAAATGAATGAGATCCCTCTCTCTCAATTAATCGTTCTTTCACCATATCTCTCCACCTCTTTCTCAAGTAAAAAAAAAGAAAGAAATGAAATTGTGAAGACATTGTTCCTGGCGAAAGACATGACAGTCCAGGCATGGGTGGTGGGAGTTTGCTGAGAGTGCCCCTTAACTTTTAAATGCTGATATTTCTGGAGGCACATTCACTACAGCAAGTGTCAGGACCAGGGTGAATGTTGGAGGAAGGGGTAATGGTTTCACTAATCTTGTATGTGCTAGACATCCCATTAAAGTTGTAGGGACAAGATGTCAAGAGAACAATCAGTGACCACTTAGAGACACACAAAGCAGGTGTCAGGGTCCTTTCACATGTAGAAATGAGAATATCTCCTCTGGTTATCCATTGACATCTAGGAAAAAAGTCGGTGTGGTCAAATTGGGTGTCAGCCACAGGGAGAGTCTTGATATTTGGGTGACAGAGAGGCAATACTCTGTGGGGAGAATTAGTTTTGTCATTTGGTGTATGAGTGTGCTGCCCTGACGGTGATGGGGTGAGTCCTATTAAGAGACTATTTGGTAAAGGGATTCAAAGCAACACTAGAAAGACTCTTAGCTTTCAATGCATGACTGGTTCAGAAACTGATCAAGCACAAAAGTCATCTTAGAAACTCTTGAGAGGCTTTTATAATGATGCACTGAATTGCTGTGACCAATTCCCGAATCCTCACCCCACCCCATCACCCCATCTGTCTGTATGCACCCTCTATTATCTGTCCACTGGATTAAAAAATGGTGCGTATTCAATGGGAAATGCCTGGGTGTCACTGATAAGCATTGTCTTTCACCTGACAGCTGTTTATTTGGGTTTGACAGTGTACCAACCTTTTGGGTTAATTCACACAAGCTGCCATATCAATCCACTCCAAGAGTCTATCTCTGTGTGTAAGGTAAGGTTATAACATGCTCAAATGTATGTCTAAGGGAATCAAATCGAAATCTGGTATAATAAATCTGACTGGAGATTTTATTCACAAACAGTTTCAGTGTTTGAACACAGTATTTGCTGCTATACATTAACAAGTAGTCAATTAATCAATACGCTTTCAATTTTCAGATTATCACATGCTCGGCATATTCAAAAGAACTGCCTACATTTTGATGTGTGATTAAATTAAATAGTGACCATTCTGGTAATCACATATTCTCTTTTAAACAGAGCCTGTGGCTTATTGTAATTTAATTTCAAGAGCCCTTGGTGAAAGAGATAAAAGCATCACTTATTTTGAGGAGTGCTTTTGTTTTCTTTCTTGTAGGGCACTTACTCACAAAATAATTTGTTTACCATTAATATAGATGTTGTATTCAAAAAGTTTTGAAAACACTCAAAACCATTATAAGAGAAAATTAAATAAAATTTTTCAACAGTATATAAAGCATTAAATACAGCATACTGTACACTGGTGTTCCCCATCTGTCGCTCACTTCGACGTTGTGTCGAAGAAGCAACACTAGGGGTCTCTCTTGAGCACCGAATATGCCACTGATCTATGAAAAAAGGCCAATGAGAAGTTGGCAGACAGTATTTGCATACCCCGCCCCCGGACATGGTATAAAAGTGGGGAAATACGTCGAGTTCATTCAGAAATTTTCTTCCGAGCCAATGGTCATATATGCAGTGAGCTGCGAGTCACACACTTTTATACCCGTATGTGGGGCGGGGTATGCAAACACTGTCTGCCAACTTTTCATTGGCCTTTTTTCAAAGATCAGGGGTATATTCGGCGCTCAAGAGAGACCCCTAGTGTCGCTTCTTCGACACACGTCTAGTTCCCTCCATCAGGGAACGGAGGTTACATACGTAACCTAGACGTTTCTTCAACTTCAGACAATTTTACTGTCACTGTGGATGACTAGAAAGTAAAGTCTCATTAAAAAATGTTTCATACTGTCACAAGTTTGCACAACTGTTCATTTAATTTGGCCAACAGTTTATGTGTGTGCAGTTTATATATATATATATATATATATATATAATTGAAATCTGTTAATAATATTTTCCTAAAAATTAAGCTCTGGGACAAGAAGTTGCCCGAAGATGAAGAAACACCATAAATTGGCTCCAAAAAGTATTTGGACACTTCAAAATGTTTAAATGTCTTTGCATAATATAGCGATATTTATACCACAGGTCTTTTGAATGCTTGATTCTGATTGGTTCACGGACGTTCTAACGTGTGAATTATTTTTCAAGGAAACGCATGACTATAAGGTAGTTCCAACTGTTGAACGCATAACGGTTCCATATCACTGGTCATTGGTAAAGTAAATCGGTTAAAATGACCGTTAGATACACTTGATCAGTTTACTTTATTGTTATTGTGCAGAGTACCGGTACTCTTAATTAACTGCTGAGCCTCCACTGCCTCCACTGGCTCCATTGGCCCTTTTTGACCCAATTGACTCCCCATTGGAATGAATGGGAAATTGCCGTGAACTACGCAGTTTTTGGCATAAATTGAATGGATAATATTTATAAGTGGACTGGTATAATCTTAAGTGAACTCGCTCATTTTTCTCTGTGAACTGTTTATTAACAATCACTGTTTACTATGACTTTAATCAATACAAAAAATAATTAATGTTCAGTTATTAGCTTTAATTTACCATGGAGCAAATGTAGTTGTCATTGCCGATGTTAAATGTTCACTTTGGAATGACTTTGGTTATGGTTTAATCCATAATATGCTCTTCTCCTGATTTATTTAAAGATCATTTAAAAAAAAAGTAAGAAACACACTGCATGTATCCTCACTGTGTAACTCATGTCTCTATTACAAATGACCCAGCAACAACATGTTTTAATTAAAAAAAAATTTTTTAAAATAAAAATCCTACTTTAAAGTACTCAAACACACATTACTCCCATAGGCTATTATTGGAAAATAACAAAAGTGTGTCAGAGTAACGGCGGCAAAGCAACAGTTGCTAAGACAGGATTGGTCAGAAGCTTTTAAGGGGGCTTAATGAAGGGTCAGTTATGCTTGTGTTTCCTTCATCAACCTTAGTTGGTGTATGCAAAAGTGAGATTACACAGCCAGACTTTTATATTCTGAACAGATTATAAAAATATTACGTATCACACACTAACAGTCTATGTCAGGGGTGGAGAATTTCTGGCCTCAATCATTTTACCTGGCCCCCCGAGGACATTCGATAAATAAATTGAGAAGCAAAACAATGGGACTCATTCCATTAAAACATTTTATGATAATTTTAAATAATAACAACACAAAATATTGTATAAAAGAAAGACATTTTATATTTTTTTTCTTGGTGTGAAACGGAATTACATTTATACATAACGGAAGCGTACATTAGTTTCACCACAATCAGAAATTGCAAGCGATTGTATGGCCCACAAATAATTTTCTAAATACACTAATGACCCTTAAAATGAGGAAGGTTCCCAACCCCTTGTCTATGTAAATGGCTTCATAAAGAACTGGACATCAAACACACAAATGACTCTCAAACGTAAACACCTTTCTTACCATTCTAGGAGACGCGTGGCACTCAGATGTATGTACACAAACATGGATGTACAGAAGCTGGCTGACACTTTTTGTTTCTGTTGTTGATGTGTTTTGTTATTCTGTGAAATATTTTAATTCCGACAAGCCCCAAATTTGTGCAAATCAGGGATCAAATCGGTGCTAAACGTTGAGAAGTGTAATCCAGCCTTTAAGTGCAGCATATTTATCATTTGATTGTGGTTCTAATATTTCAAAAGCAACAAAAGTCCACCAAACCAATACCATACTCAAACATGAGGAGTTGAGGAGCCATAACCACTCATTCGGAAGCTTAGGTAGCAGAAATAGAAAGCCTGCTTCAGTGGTGAGTTAAAACTGACTCCTCTTATTACTTTGGACAGGGACTGGTTTAAAGTCATGCTAGTTTAGGTGCCAGAGTGATGCATTTGTCTGTCTCCATTAGGTTCACTTGGGTTCTTTAGTTTAGAGAATGCTGACAGCCGACTCACCATGCATTGACAGTGTGGAGGTCAAACACCATATCTTACTCACTGGAAATCAAAGTTCAGACTCAATGTGTACACACATACATTTACATGTGTGCACACACAAACAAACAGGAATACACACATGTATACTCATGCACAGTTTTTGTACTGTATTTAGTGCATCTTGTATTAAATCTTCCTTCCTGCAAAACTGAAGCACAAAATTGTACTCTATAATGTTACGAATCGTCAGTGATTTGGACTAAGATTTAAGATGTAATTTAGCATAGCACAAATATGCAAAGGATGGTAAGAACTGAATACGGCTGAACAATGAGCTGAAAGAGCAGCACTTACAACTGAAATGAGCCGAAAACTGAAAAGGACGAGAACTAATCAGAAAACGATACACACTTACTCTATCATGCAAAGGTCTATGCATAATAGAGAAAAGTGCTGTTCCCTCTTTGTATGCTACATAAGTATGGCACATTATGAAAAATTGCATAAAGCAGAAATTCAGGAAATGGTTGGAGTCGTGGCCTCATGGTAAGTATCATTGAGGTCGATAATACCAAGATAATCTAAATGGCAGTTATCTGGCTGGCACAGGATCGGCTGGATATTTGAGATTTGAAATTGAGACGTAGTGCTCATGCAGAGAACACACATCATTTTCCAATAAAACCCTCCCACTTCTTCCAATTATTTCTTGTCATATGTCTACTGTCAGTATGTCGAAGAAATACATTAAGACACATTTTACAATAAAATGTATAAAAACTAGGCTTTAATAGGGCTTCAAAACGAATGAAGTAGGTGGTGTTTGAATAAGAATAAGAAAACCATAGAGAGAAATGTATTTAGAACATGTGTAGTTTTGTTCTAGCGAACAAATACTGCATCACTTCCCATTCAAATCTACACTTGAAACACATGTATCATCACACATATAAGGTTCTATTCTGCATGCAAGGATCTGCAGAATGAAGAAATACTCCCAAATCACTGAGTTCTCAGGGCACTGAATGACAGAGGCTTGGTCCTTACCACTGCATAAGGATCACTCTGCATTAAAGTACCCCTGCGAGCCACCGTCCTTAAGCCAAGCTCATTATGTAAAACACTTCACAGTGTGAGGGCCACATCCTGGTGACTAAAGACACATTGACGATGCACTTCATGTTTGAAACATCAATTTTAAGCTGACTGTGTCTGCAGCTCTGCACAGAGGACAGACATCGGTTGCAGAAATCTCCAGTGACATTGAGTAAACCCATCCTGACAGTTTTGTTTACATTCCTTAACAACACAGGTACCACAATATTTGCTCTTGATCTCTTTCAGGACAGTTGAGATATGGCAAAAAATTGCAGTTGAAGTTAAAACTTGTAAAAACATGGGTTTTTAATTAATAACACCTTACAGTTTTCAAAATAATAATTAATACCAAAATAAATATTTCTAAGCTAAATAATAGATCATGTGCTTCACATGGTACATCTATATTTGACAAAAGTTAAGGGAAGAGAATCAGATATATCTTCTGCATCTCCAAATTTCCATCCAACAATGCTGAATTTTGGCTGCACCTTCTGTACTGTCATGTTTAGATTTCATGTCTTTTATTTTGAAATTTGTTCACTTCCTTGTCTAGTCATGTGATTATCCTGTTCCCGCCATGTTTCATGTGTTTCGTTATCAATGGTTCCTTTGTCTTGTTATTGGTTCATGTTTCATTGTCTTGTTAGGTTGTTATCAGTTCTAGTTTGTCATCAGTTTAGTTTAATAGTCTTGTTATCTTGTTTATAGTTCTGTCTGTTCATTGGTTTTCTTGTTACCCATGTCATGTATTTAAACCCTCGTGTTTACCATTGTCATTTGTCTAGTATTGATGTTAGTTTGTGTAGCACTTTTCTACTTCATGTCAAGTTTAAGCCTTGCATACCTAAGTTTCAAGTTTATGTTATGTTTTTGGTTTTCACATTGATTATTAAACTGCACTTGGGTTCTTCATTTCATCGTCCTCGCCATTGCCAGCTACAGTACGTTACATATACCATGACATTTGATAAGATGATTGTATAGATTACATATTGAAAGATTGCATATTCCCCTCCTTTCTAAACTATTCACTACAGCCATAAATCCTTTAACTACTGTATATATTAATGGAAAATTGTCCAATTACTCTAATTAGTTGAGTAATGGCCTAAATGATTAGAAACAAACTAGACACCGACTTTCATTCGCTTCAAGGCAACTTATCATTCAAGCATTGCAAAATCTATTTATTATAATTCAGAGCAGTTGCTCGGTGCACTCAAAAGTAATTGAGGCAATATTTTAAAACTGTAGTGTTAGCAGCTTTTGTAAGATGTGTTCAAAATGTGATGATTTGCTCATGCATGAATATGGAGGATTTTCTAGCTTCGTGCGCAGGCATCAAAAAAACTGAGAGTATGCCCATTTAAATTCTTGCCTAAATTTTCTCCCGCAGGTACTAATGAATTCCAATGAATATTCCCACGTTCATATTTAGTCAGATACTTTATGATTCCTCTGCCTCATTTTCACAAGTAAAGGCACTGTGAGTTAGTATTCATTAATGATTGGCTATTGTGGATGTAACATCTCCTGTTGTGTTCTATAGATCATTTCAAGGACATAAACAATAACAAAGGAATTAGAACGCTACAGTGAATGTGTGGTCCTGAAGCATTTCTGGTAGCTGCATTTTTATAACCCAGAACTGTCGAAATAAAATGACTAGCGTGTACTTTCAGAGTTAATACAGAACAAATAGGATATGTGCTAAAACTGAAAATAAACAATGAGGTGTTTTTACTGGATCCTTTAAATAAGACTCTGTGTCAACAAATATTTCTCAAAGAACAATGAAATGTTTACCTGAAGCGACTCCTCCACACGTGTTGTTTATAATGATCGCATCTGTATCGTAGTTTAAATGCTCATAACTATTTTCTTAGTGGAAAGGTTGACAATATTGGGTCACTCATCCAGTAATCAGTGAAACTGTAAATGCTGTAAACACGTGACTTGCAGACAAGGTAAGGTTGTTTTTGAATAAATTCTGGTATTAATAAAAAAAAAACCTTTCCTAGTGTGTCTCTTTCTTCTGCACTAGCCTTTAAACTATTCCAGCTACTCAGAGCTTGGCAGTGTAATACTGCAGATATTGTTGACTTTTGTATGAAACATTTCTTGTGCTGCTAATTTGTATGTTGCTTTGGAGAAAAGCATATGCTAAATGTTAATATGTAAATGACAGCTTCAGTCAATATAATGGAAGGGTTCTATAGCCACTTTTGGAGCCCGTATAGAAATAGAAACACTTTTTAACTTAAATAGCCAGCTAAACTCCTATCAAACTTACTATTAATTGGCAAAAATTGTGTTCACCTACCAGACATAAGATGTGTGCTTCAGATGTTAGTACCGTACATATCTAGCCATCAGTCTTCAAAACTGCGGATTATGCGTCCAGTTGTGGTAGCTCTTTCGGCAGTTTAAACATATTAATTTAATTATTATTATTAATTAATAGTTCCAGGCATCCAGGGAGCATCCACTGAACAAAATGGTCCAAATTATAATAATGAAATTTTATGACAATCGTGTAAACGTTAGTAATGTTAATCGTCTTAAAGTCACTACGAATGAAGCGCCTACCGCTGTTGTTTTGAATGAGTCTGACAACTAGCCGGAAATGTTCAAGCGACAAAGACGTCACTACCATAAACTGATGAACAGCCCTTGAAATGGTCTATGGAATATAGAAAGTCATAGGGTTTGGAGCAACATGAGGGTGAGGATATAATGCTAGATTTGTCCTTTTGGGGTGAACTATCCCTTCAATGAGAGAATCCAGGCTCATTTCTGTAGACATAAACTCCACTAACTTGCTTCTAAATCAGTGTTTTTTGAAAGTGCAATAACAATCTTTGAAATTCTGGCAAAACTGACATTCGTTAGACGCAGAAGGTTTCAATAGGTTTTGCATGAGGGTCCAGTTGGTCTTCCATCACTCCACAGTGAGAGTTGTGTTTGCACCCTATCATTAATGGCTGTCCCCCTCAGTGCTCTTCCATCTCAGATGGCACGTCATCCAAGCCACGATCAATCCCTCAAAGTGATTTGCTATTAACCTTGCCTTTGTGATGGACTTCTGTGGCCAGTGGCTGAAGTCCAGGAATTTTTCCGGTTTGGAACTTGATAGGAAAATAATGACTGGAATCCCTGTTGTAATCTTTAACAGTGGGAAGAATATTTGCAAGATCCACAGGCTCTAAAATGCTTGAATCGCTTGACAGGGTGGACTTCGCTGCAAGCCACTGCTTAAACCCTCTGGAATAGGAATGTCAATCCCTGTTTCCCAAAGAGGTATGGCAACTAATTTTCATCTCATTCCAATTATAAATCAATTACATGAATGTGAGGAGACAGACAAAGATTGAACTTTGTCCTGTTGGGATTACTTACATTAAGCATTACAATATGATACAAAGACCTGAAACAGCCAGTTCTACTACCGTTAAAAGAGATTTGTCCTCCAGGATTTTTACTGGTAAAAATCTTTGAAACATTATGCTTAATTTCTGTTGATTACAGGATCAATCAATCAAATAACCAAAATAATATTTGTTTTTTGTAGTATGTTATAATCAGACTCACCCTCATATAAGGCCTCTTTTATGTCCGTCTTGCCATTTACAGTAGCTGTAGTTTGTCATTGTCATTCATTAGTTTAAATTTTTAGATGCTCCAGAGCTGCAAATAAATTGGAAACTCTCCCAGACATAAATGGTGAAAATTATTAAACCACAATTACATTACAGGAGAGCTAGCACTCCTCCTTATCATCAATACTATAATGGTCTGCAGTAGAAATCATTATTAGACAAATTCCTTCAAAGCAGCAAAGTTACTGCATGCTGTACTTATTTCTTTGATACAGAATAATATAGCAGAAAATGAAATCTATATCTTCCTTTCTAAATTTGAAAGTGTCCAACTCATGCAGAACTTGCACCAGTTATTATTTATGTGTTGTGTTTTTTATTTCATATAATATACACAAATAGTATACATTATTTCTACATTACAGAACTGGAAGATTTAATATGGCATCAGAGATGATTTGTGAGGAATATGAAAATATCAATATATTTGTTAAACAGCTTTTGCCTTAGACATTTTATTTTCGTAAAGGGGTCCATTTATTTTAAACATTTTATTGGCTTCTTTGCTTTTGATGACAACAACTCGCACTCAAGACAATAATAATAATAAAAAAAAACATTGCAGTTATTTGAACAGTTTCATGTAATATGGCTCCTGTTGTTTAGTCCAAGACATTGCTTTGCAGCGAGTATAAAAGTACTTTATGTCTAAAATAGTTTTCTAGGGAGACAGATATCATTAAGTCCAGGTATTTGTTTTCACAAATACTTTTCTATGCCATATAAATCACAGAATCACTTCAAGATCTGACCAATTGACCACACATATCATGTGTTTTTTTTTTTACTAGCACTGTATATTGAGAGTGTCCCCAACTCAACACGTTATATGGTCAACATGAATTTTTTATATCTTTTTAATTTCCAATTGGCCGTCTATCATCACATTTAATGTGTACTTTAAATCTATGACTCTGTGAGATACTGTATGGTTGTGTAAACTATGTGACTAATGTTCCATGAACAGCAAATTTTTGGGGATTTCCTCGCAATGCAACTTCCTCCAGTTATATAAATCCATCGAGTCCTTAGCTGTCGTATAGGTCATGAGGGAGCAGAGTGTCTGTTCTATCACCTGACAAGCAGACTAGATAGAGCTAAATGTTTTGGGGTAAAATGGTAATATTTCATCCTTAATCTCAAAATATTTCAGAGAGGATGCTATTCATGTTTATTTTTCAGCTTCACTTCTGCAGTCATGGACTTCTTGCTTGGTTTTAAACTCTCTCGAAATGAACTCCAATTAATCTGAGTGAACTAGTAGTTTTTGTACTGTAAGCAAGTCATTTGGGAAGCTTCAGCCAAAATAATTGGATGCTTTTAGAGAGATAAAACTAAACACAAACTGTTATAGAACTCACTTTGGTAATTAAGATTCTGCACTCTTTCTCTTGCTTTCCCTCTCACTTTAAAGTCATCATTTACTCACCATCATATTATTTGAAAACCGTATGACTCCATGTAATGCAAAGGGTGTTATTTATGCACAAAATCCTCTTTGCTAATGAGAGTTAATGGTGACCACGGCTGTCAAGCTAGATTTACAAGGCAAGATTTTCAGTGAATAACTTAAATCTCAGTCAGTTACTCACACAAAACTATCATTTGACTTCAGAAGACTTGAAATATAGCACTTTAGTCATATGGAATAATTTATGTTGTATTTGCACTGAAAGTTAGAAAAAAATGCCAGAATATCTGTTTTTAGTGAACTATTATTGAAAAGCGGTATATATTCATCTACCATTTCAATCTGCAATTTCAGACTTTATGTTCCAAGATCTCCTGCAGTAATACACCAGTTGCCTTCAAATGTATCACACAGACTGTTTTGTTCACCAAAGAGCATCAGCCCACCTCAGTCCTTTGGGAGTCGGTCCTGTTTGCTGCGCGTCTGATTTAAATGTCAGGCTCTTCGTACATATGTTGCTCTGTTGTATTGAGCAATGAATAGCCTCAGGGGAAGTTATGTCACTATTGATCGGGGGATATTTTCTCCATGTTGGACGGGCTCTTGAGGGGGCCCCTGGATGAATGGACAAACTTTGAGAATCAACAGCCTATTGTCCAGTTAAAGAATGAGCCACTGCTGAAACCCTTTTAAATATTTTTCCCTCCACATGAAAGCACATGTAGTGTATCTAGAGTAAACAAACTGGCCTTTTGTGTATTTCAAGTGTTCCCAAACTCCAGCGGCCACTTCCCGCATAGAGAGTTCTGACTCTAAATTAATCTTGAGGAGCGCTGCACATTAAGCTTCAAATGATCTCATTCCAGCTGAGAATTTGGAGCATCTTAATTTAGCTTCCATTACTACAATGACTCATTTCTTTTGCACAGGCTATGCAGACTCATTACCAGAAAACTTACCACAGTGTCAACCCAAATTGGATGTCTAAATATGCCCAGTCCCACTAAAAAGTGGATAACATGTAATTTGCATTCAATTTTTTGCATTTTTTGAAAGATAAGATCATTTTTCTAATAAAGGAACACACCTACTATCTGGTTTCTATAAGATTTATGTGTGAGTTACCATTTCCAAGTAAACCAATGATGTATTCAAACATTCCTTGGTCCTTGACAAGTTATTAAAGATAAGGACTATGAGAGGTCCCTCAGGACTCTAGTGAGTCATCTTTTATATTAATGATTTCCTGGAGAGAGAAACTTGCTCTGCACAGAATTCATCTTGCCAAAGCCATGCTTTGTTTGATCGACATCCTCTTTGTCCAAAGAGTTTGCATTTGTCATCCTTTAGCAGCACAGGTAATGATCAGACTGCATGATAATCATATCCGCTGTCTTCCACTGTCACTCCAAAATGTATGACATATTATATACATTGTTGCATTTTTCGTTACTCCAAGAAAAATTCTACCATCGACAATAGACTGTGATTACATGCCCCCTGAAAGACAGATATTAGCTTGAGCTGGCAAGCTCCTGTTATTGGTAATTATTAACACCTGTGCTCAATCAAATCTTTTTTACAGAAATCCAATGGTGGTGCATAATTTTGATGCATGTGGTAAAACACGAATGCCCATTAACTGTAACACTTTGTGCCAAATTGTAACTAAAATAAGAGTTCTGCTGATTCCTTCCTAATCTAAAAATAGAAACTTAGCTAGCTGTTTCAGGGTAATTTTCTATAAGTTTCTGGCATATTAACAAATTCTTCCAACATATTAAACTGGTTAAAAGGAAAAGTTCACCCAAAAATGAAAATTCTGTTATAATTCACTCACCCTCATGTCATTCCAAACTTGGATGACTTTCTAATGTGGAACATAAAAGGGTATGTTTTCATAAATAATCATAGTAGGGCTGTATCATACTTTAACCGTGATCACGGTTTCTTCCTCTCACGGTTAATCAAGCTTATTTCATGGCTTTCTGGAATACTCGACTCTGATTGGTCAGTGGCCCCATCCAGCAGTCCAATATTGCTCTGTAACAACGACACATCAGACCGCTCATCCGGGTACTGCAAGCCATCTCTCCTGCTTCTCGGATCACTGTGTGATCTCTACAAGTAAGCTAAGAAAATCATTTCAACTCAGATTAATGTTTCATGTCCATTTGTTTGTTTATTTGGCAAGCAGCATTGTAATAGGCTGAATAATGAGGAGTCAGAGAATAATTTTCACAATATAACACCAGCAGAACTCTGACGCAATCCGGAGGTTGATTTCAGCTGTTCAGCCATTTATTTCTTCTCACATAATTACACAATTTCAGTGCAAATCAGTGTTTCATGTCCATGTGTTTGTTTATTTGGCAAGCAGTCTTGTAATTGGCTGGATAATGAGTAGTGAGATGGTCATTTTCACAAAATAAACACCAACAGAATTCTGATTCAAACCAGAGGTTGATTTTGGCTGTTCAGCAATTTCTTTCTTTTCAAATGACATCATTTCAAAGCAAATCAATATGATATGTCCATGTATTTATTTATTTGGTTAGTAGTCATGTAATACATGGGATAATATAGAGTCAGCTGGTTGTTATCGCAAAATAAACCCCTTCAGAGTGATACAAGACCCCTCCACTTCATGTCGGGGTCCTGATCACCCTGTTGGGTTATATAGTGCGATAACAACTAGCTGATTGTACATTATCCCTTACATATATATTAAACATGACTGAAGTGTAAACACAGAGTAACTTTTATATTGGCAGTAAAGCATGGGCAATCATTTACTTGTTTGTAGTATTTATAGCTTGATCAACATGAGAGCAGCTGTTTAATGAAATGTTATTCATTCTTTTCTTTTAGAATTGATAACTAAGTAGTGGCAAAACTACTAAAACATTTTTTTGTTGTTGTTATTTTGGTCCAAATCGTGCGGCACTGTAATATTGGAAAAATGATCAAATGACAGAATAATCGTGATTAATAATCGTGATTGGAATTTTGAACAAAATAATTATGATTATCATTTTAAACATTATTGTGAAGCCCTAAATCAAAGACTGTACTTTCAATACAAAGCAGTGGATAAACCTAATTTCAAGGCTTAAAAGGACCCAAAGGTATCATAAAAGTTGTCCATGCGGCTCTGAAGGCATGCGGTTTTGGTGAAGAAAAAAAAACAGCGAAAATAAGTTGCATGTTCATATGTACTCACACGAGAACTTGAATTGTTTAGTGCTAAAAACTAAATTTCTTTCATGAACTTGTACTTTTTTATGAACTATTCCTTTAAGAATATTTAACATGTTTACAATGCAATGCAGTCATTTTTTGTAAATTTTAGCAAATTTTGTCAAATGCTAAAATTGTTAGATATTCAGATTCTAGCTTTCCTTAAAAAATAAAAAACAATATTTTTTCATGGCTAGAAGAGTTCCACTAAACAAGCAAAAAAAATAAATAAAAACAGGACAACACAAAGTGTTGGCCAAACACTATTGCATATAGTTGTAATATACTATGTGATGCTTTTATGATAGCTATAAGTCAACATCCTTACTCTGTTGTGGACTATACAGTGAAATAGCTTCATCTGAGCTCTACACAGATGGATGCTTGCATCCATCCATTTAAACCCATAGTGATTATGAGCAGTTTGTTTAATGATTTGGCTCTAAACAAACACATTTGTTCAGTATTTGGACATGGTGTGGGAATTAGACAGATAAATCCTCCATGGCCTACTTTGTCCCAGTACAGCTGCTCTGAAACTTCTCTCTAAATTAACAGCTAAAGTATAAAGGACCACTGGTTAAACAACTTTACATAGAGACGGAATTTCACAGGGTAGTTTTCTTTTCAAAGGTTCTGTGACTCATAATATTAACAATACCTAATGTTACAGCATTTCATTCATTTAATGAAAATGTCCAGCAGCAAAACCAGACCAGGAAGAAATCTTTAAAAAAAAATATTTTTTTTTTTACTTTGTTTGGTTGGTGTATTGAAAAACTTGCTATGCCTAATTTACATTCTAATTTTCTTTTTTCAATGTGGTTACTGATGCCACTACACATAACCTAGAATTGCTTATTTCTTTCTCATATAAAATAGCCTCAGAAGTTAACACCCTTTCTTGATTATCCCCTTTGATAAGTTCTCAAGAATAAGCTCCAGGTGCTGTACCATATCCAGACAGGCTGCAGTTACCCTGCCAACAGTGGGCAAGAGAATAATTAACTCAACGTCCCAATTAGGGAGACACAATCCTGGGAGAGCACTGAAAGACGTTAACCAAATAAGGTCGTGTATACTCAAAAGGAACGACCCAAAAGTCCTGGATAAATACATTAGAATGAGAAAGGAATTGGTTAAAAGGCACTGTAAAGAAGGGGCAAGAGGGACGGATATAAGGCAAATGAAAAGAGGCTGATGGGATAACAGCTCGACACTAATGAACATGTCATTTATTTCAGCTCTCTGTTTCCCTTCCAGAGACCTCTGAGAGAATCTGCCAAATAAGCAGACAGTGGTCTGTTGGAATCATATCAGATTACTTTTTAGAAAGAGAAAGAGCAAGATAAAAAATAAAAGAAAAAGAAAGAGAGAGAGGGGGGTGGGTAATAGGTACAGGGCCTGATTTAGACAAACTCCCAATTAATGCCATTGTTTGCGGGAGGACAAAATCAATTATGTAGTAACTCATCATAAATTCTATTGGCAAAAATCTGTTCTTGAAATATTTATTATGGCAACTGCCTGGGCTTGGCTGCTTTAATAGGGCAAATTGTAAAAATCTTGATTTAATGGGATAATTTCCTTTTGTCTACTGTATAAAGGTGATTGCAAAATTCAATTAACACTAAATTTTCTCCTTGTGAGATGGTTTAATGGGTTAGAAAAACAGCAGAGAAATGGACACAATTTATTTGAATGAAGAAAACATGAAAGCAGTGCTTTGGAGGCTTTACTAAGGTGATAGTTGTTGTTTATAACTTGCGTATTCATTAAACATGGCATTAGCAGAATTAGAATGGCATTTCAACACTTTTCTGAAATGCTTACTCTCCAAGGAAAAGGGTTAAATACAAATTAAATGTTTTTATTTTTTCTTGATATATTGTAATTTTTTTTTTATCCAGGATAACTATTTTTAACATGCTAAAAATATGGCTTATCTGACCATTGAAAATATATTGGTTCAATTTATTAAGTGCCTGCAGAGCCAATCTCTTTTTTAGCTGTTTTAAAAATGAGTTATTTAACCTGACTACGATAGAATTTGAACAATAAAAGCATGCTATTTACATTTCAAACACTATACACTGTAAAAAAAAAAAAACGTAAAAAAAACGGCAAATCTCTGGCAGCAAAGTTTCCAGACGGGTTCTGTAAAATTACAGTAAAAACCTGTTTTTCAAAATTACATGCAAACACTGTAAAAAAACAGAGAATATTTCATTCATTCATTCATCTTCAACCGCTTATCCTGTACAGGGTCACGGGGGGCTGGAGCCTATCCCAGCTAACATTGGGCGAAAGGCGGGGTACACCCTGGACAGGTCGCCAGTCCATCGCAGGGCCACACATATACAGACACACACTCATACTCACATCCACACCTAGGGCAATTTTTGGAGACACCAATTAACCTAGCCTGCATGTCTTTGGATGGTGGGAGGAAGCCGGAGCACCCAGAGAGAACCCACGCAGACACGGGGAGAACATGCAAACTCCACACAGAAAGGCCGGGGCAACCAGGGTTTGAACCCATGACCTTCTTGCTGTGAGGCGACAGTGCTAACCACTGCACCACCGTGCCGCCCACAGAGAATATTTTACAGTCATAATTCATTAAATTACAGTATATTACTGTTAATAATTGTTAATAAACTGTAAAAAAACAGATAAATTATGTGAAAATACATTTTAAAAGACGACTTTTCTGGAAAATCTCTGTAAATATAAGCATTTTATTAGTTACTTTACTAAGTTGCTCTGTCTTTATACAGTAATATTCTTTTAAAATACAGCTTATCTTTGTAAAATAACCAAGAAAAAATGTATAAAAAAGGAATAAGTATGTGAAAATACAGTAAAAACAACTACCTTTCAGGTTAATC
This sequence comes from Moxostoma hubbsi, assembly GCA_032164185.1. Classification (NCBI taxonomy): domain Eukaryota; kingdom Metazoa; phylum Chordata; class Actinopteri; order Cypriniformes; family Catostomidae; genus Moxostoma; species Moxostoma hubbsi. The sequence goes on from JAVLUX010000027.1 coordinate 14,792,525, forward strand.
TCTGTAAATTTATGGCTTTTATTAGTTACTTTATTAAGTTGCTCTGTCTTTATACAGTAATATTCTTTTAAAATACAGTTCTCATGTATAACTAAATGTTTCCCCCAGTAAAATAAAATCAAACTATAAAAATGTAATGGTACCTCCAATAAAACAGAACAGTCATTTCAGTGAATTGCAAACAAATGTTTAATGTTAATTGGACAGTAGAAATACAAGCAGAGCATGGAAAAAAATATCTACATCAAAAAGGCAATATAAAAATCTATACATTTGTCAAATAAAGCGTTTTACTGGCAAAATTAAAAATAGGACATTTAAAGGATTTAAAATATACAATATTTTGAACTCTGCATGGGTCTAAATGCGTTTCAATTATCCGTATTATTAGAAACTAAGTTCCTAGCTCCCTACTTCGTTTGTCTGGTAACACAGGGAAGCCCCACACCTGCATTTGCAACAGGGTTAAACTATGATGAATGCTATTCACGCTACAATCATAACTAGAGAGAGAAAATCAATAGTTGTGCCATTTTGATGGTAACACTAACATGTCAACCAGAAGAATCAATGAATAAATAGACACTGGTATGATTTAACTGAGCATCACCTTACAAAGGTACTTTTATCATGGTTGTCAAAGATGTGCATACCCATACAGTAGGAAAGGGCTTCCTGCATTACCAGACAGATGGAGCAAGAAGTAGTGAACTTCTGTTTTTTACAGCAATTACTGAAACATATTTCCAAAGTTCAAAATACCTTTTAAAGGGTTAGCAAAAGTGAACAGGTGCTTATGCTTTGAAGTCCATAAAAGTGCATATATCCATCATGAAAACAATCACAGGCCTCTGACGGGTTAAAGGATTAGTTCACCTCAAAATGAAAATTTCCTGATAATTTACTCACCCCATTCCCATCATAGATGTTCATGTCTTTCTTTCTTCAGTGGAAAATAATTTAAGTTTAAGGGAAAACATTACAGGATTTTTCACCACACAATGGACTTCAACCGCAACCAAACTGTTGAAGTCCAAATCAATGCGGTTTCAAAAGGCCGCAAAAGAAGTGCTTCAAACGGCTCTGCACGATCCCAACTGAGGAATATGGTCTTATCTAGTGAAACGATAGGTCACTTTCTAAAAACAAAAAACACATTTATATACTTTTTAACTAAAATTGTTCGTCTTGTGCTGGTCTGCGCTGCGCCAGGCATTAAGTCATAACGTTGGAAACGGCACAAAGGATTTAAATAATAATAAATTAAAACAAAGATGTCAGATGATTTTGAAGTTGGAAGAGAAAAATTAGATAATTTCCTTCCCAGACTTTTTGAACACAGACGGATAACTTGGATGACGAAACGCGTGAGGATTCCACCGTTATGACGTAATGACTGGCACATCCCAGACCAAAAAAGTATATCATTTTTTTTTTTTTAAGAAAATGACCAATTGTTTCACTAGATAAGACCATATTCCTCAGCTGGGGTCGTGCAGAGCCATGTGAAGCTCTTCAAGCCCTTTGAAACCACATTGATTTGGACTTCAACAATTTGGTTGCACTTGAAGTCCATTGTGTGGAGAAAAATCCTGAAATGTCTTCCTCAGAAAACTTACATTTCTTTTACACTGAAGAAAGAAAAGACATGAACATCTTGGATGGCATTGGGGTGAGTAAATTATCATGAAATTTTCATTTTGAGATTAACTAATTCTTGTGGTGTCAGAAGAATAGTTCATCTTAGACTACACAGATTTCAGATTAAAAATATTCCCCTATTTCCACACCTGGGTTGCCATGGTCATCTGATGTAGATCCATAAGCACAGGTTTTTCTATAATCTGAAATCACAAAAGAAAGAAATATTTTAAAATACTATTTAAATTCAGGGTTACCCCTAGCCATGAATAACTTGCATTATGCACCTTTAAAGCGTAATGGGTTGGTTTAAAGGAGAACTCCGGTCAATTTTAACATTGAGCTCATTTTTTTGTAAATTTGGAGTGCTGTCAGTACAGAGAACAACGACAAAAATCGGTGTTTCCTACACCGTGTTATCCTCTTTTTAAAATTTACACCCTGTTGACTTAAACGGGGCAAGTTCTAAACCTGCTTTTAGCCTCTTAACATCCTTGATTTGTCATTACAAGTGCACAGCCATGTGAGTGATTGTATTCAGAGTGAACACGGTGAATCTGACTGCAGTAGATGTGAAAGATATGAATAAAAATTATGTTTATTCAGCCAGCTCACATACCTGTATTTACTTCCTGTTTTCGGTCGAAGTCCACAGTAGTCGATTGTCGAGATTGCGTGCACGATCCTTAGTTATCTAGTTACCAATGATCGCGCGCGCGAACTCGACAAACGACTACTGTGGACGTTTTTTTTGTGGAATAAAAATACGTTTTGGAATATTGGATCGTATGAGTTAGACAATCAACTGTGGATTTCACTGAAAAACAGTACGTTAACCGAGGTATAAGTGGCTGAATTAACATCCCTTTTATGCATAACTTATCTTCCACATCTACTGCAATCAGATTCACCGTGTTGACACCGTGTTTCGAGGGTAATAGGCTAAAGGCATGTTTAGGCCCTGTTTCAGTCAACTGGTGCACATTTTAAAAGGAGGATGACACGGTGTAGTGAACACCGATTGTTTTCATTGTTCTCGGTGCTGACAGCACCCCACATTTAAAAGCAACAGAGCTAACGTTAAAATTGACCCGAGTTCTCCTTTAATGCACTCCAATAGTGTAACGTTACATAATACATTATAAGTAACGTTATATTACAATATTTGATATACTACATTCAAATATGTATTAATTCAAATTCAGATGATATAACATACTAATGAACTATATAAACAACTGCAATGCCATTAGTAACTTGAACATTCACTAGTTACACATTTAGCACCACACAATGTGCAGGCCTTACCACGTGCGTCACGCAAAGAGCGAAGCATTCAAATGGATTCTTAAAACACTAACGTTATGTACAATAACTTATGTTTATTAACAGTCAACCAGATATATTTTATTTCATAAAACATAACTATAACGTTACCTGTAAACAGACCAACATCAGCGTTGGATCAACGGGGCAATGGCTTCTCTCTCACTCTCTCGTGTAACTGTAGACACTGAGCGTAATATGATAATTAGTAAGCACATTAGGAATTTCAATCTTATTACAATTAAACACACTTCATCACAACGAACACGATCAAATGCTGCGATCACTTTAAAACGTAACTTAGAAGGATAAAACGAGTAAATTCAAGAAAATACAATAATGGGAAAAAAAAAACATTCAAATAATTCAGTGTTACAAATGCATACTTTTTATATTGAATTGAAAACACTCTTACCTTCGTTCGAAACGCGGAAGAAAACAGTACATTCCATATTCCAAAATGCCAATGCAGCTCCTCCATGATTTCCGAGGATGGCTCCCCTAAAACCAATAAATTTGAAATACCCGCGCTAATCCGTTGAGAAGACGACTCTGACAACCGTTTGTCATTTTTCAAACTTCAAAACCATGTGACCAATCATTGCTCTTTAGGCTGTTAGGACACATTCGACGTTGTGGGCGGGAATTGGCGGCAAATTTGAATCTGTGTCGCACACACACATACATACACATAAACAAGATTAATCTGAATAAGTATGCTGTTGAATAAACGTGTGAATATTACATAGTTTTATGGAGTTAATTAGAAAGTTATTTTCATTATTCTCTGGAAATATTTTGATCTTTGTCAAAATACACAAATCATTCTCTGAATAGGCAACAAAAGTTACAATCACACACATTTATATATATGCACACGTATTAGCAATATGTTATAGCCCCCCCCCCCCACACACACACACATACATACATACATACATATATATATATATATATATATATATATATATATATATATATATATATATATATATATATATATATTAAGCATTCTTATATACATGCATTTGTAAAACATGTAAACGTATCTGCAAAATTCCACAAGGAAAGATTCTGTTGGTGCTTCTCCAGTATGACTGTTGACCCCATACTTCACTACTGTATTCCCCCTATTTTTCAACACGGACAAAGCAATTTCATACAAGACAATTTCATGTATGAGACTTCAGTTTCATTAGTCACTATAAAAAAAAATAAACAAAAGTGTAGTACACAGTAAAATGACTTGTGCTTTATGATTATCATGTGTTTATGATTATGATTACAAACTGTTTTATCACTTGCTGCACAGGTTAAATTAAAATCTCTGAAAAATCACTAAAACATTTACAGTAATTTTATGTAAAAATACATTTTTTAATCTGTAAAAATAGTTTGAATTGCCTTTAAAAAACATAATTTTGATGTAATTTCTAATTACAATGAAATACTGTAATTTTAATGGTAAAACTTTAAATTACAGCAAGTATCTGTAAAACAACAGCATTTTACTGTTAAATGAAAAAACGGGAAAATTCTGTAAAAAAATACAGAATATTACCTGTAAAATAACGGGTTTTTTTTACAGTGTAGAAGCACACTGTCACTGAACCTGAACTTAACCTGACACCATTTCCAACCTTCAGACTTCTTCCTTTACAGTGTTAAGAAGGATTGAGGTGACAGACCTGTTTTACTTTACATTATCTGCCTTGCACCTGCATGTAGCCAGAGTTTGGCCCTTAACAATACTGTTGTCAGCATGTAATGTGATATAAGCTGGGCTGTTCACAGGAGACACAAGATTGGTAAGCCAACAGCAGACAGGTAGTCGATATCTAAACAGCATTCAAGCTATGACTAACTACAAAAGCACCAGCTTGGAATAAGAAAAGCATTTGAAGGCAATATGGAAGACTCAGAAAGGAGCAATAAAAAATTCAACAAGGTTTTTTTCACTCCAATACAATGTTAATTGCATATAATGCTATGTTAGGTCCTCAACAAATCATGCAGTTATTTTCTATTTTTACTCCGCTCATCAGCTCATTGTGATGTAGAGGAGAATGGCACACGCTCTGTCTAATTTAGATCACCTCTCATCAATGCAGTGAGGCAGAAGCTCACACAGCCACCATAAGTCATCAGTGAAATCAGTGGCATTTATAATTTTTTGGATTGCTTCCCTGTCGTGAAAGCACAGCTGTTCCGCTTTGTGTTGCATTGGCTTTGTTTTTGGGTTGAGTGACATAAGAAAATGTATTCAGACTGCTGCTGGACCATAGAAAAGTTTGATTCTCTCTGGACTACCTTTTCTCAAACAACCGTACATTAATAATTGACCCAGTGAGTTCATCTAATTGACCCAACCTTAGGATTGCTAATTGATTTAAATGTTTTATTAATGCAGAATAAAAATGAAATCACATTAAAGATTAAATTACTAAACCGGTTTCTGTCAATATTTGGTAGGTTAGCATGGCCCAGTTATCCTCCGCTGTAAATGTTGTAACTCCACCGTCTGGCTGCAGAAAGCGTCTTTCTCCATTGCATTTTCCTGGCTGCTGAAACTGATAACTCATGATAAATGATGTCAGATTTCAATCTGCATACTTGCATGGCTCTTGCTCCAGATGAGAAACTGCCATTGAGATAGACCACCTTTTTTAATGTGTATGAGGGGCATTCTGGGCTGTTTCTATCTTTTTTACTGCACAATTTAGCTATCAAATTCTTACTTGATATCAACAACCTTTGCATCATTAAATAGAAGACTCTAAGTTTTAGTATTTTACCTCTGTTTTATAACAGACAATTTCTTAAAGCTTCACTTGTGCTATCTAGCAACATCTGTGGTTGAAACTTCAATATGCAAGCAATTTGCAGAAGAACACTTTACTTGAGTTGTGTTTTGGCACTGAATCTCATGATTTGAGCTTACCTGGACATGGCCTGTGTATGATCATGACTGGGAGATATTTAGAGCCAGAGTCATAATGTGATGATTTCTTGTTAATATTATGTTATTTGATTAAAAATGTAAAAAAAAAAAAATATTACTTGCATGATGAAGATAAAAAAACACTTACATTAACCTATTTTGAATTAATACATTTTCACTTATGCTTTTCTGACAAAACGCTTTTACATCACCACCAGTTACCAGTATATTTAATATATGATTATCTAGTATGTTTGTATTGCACTGCACTTATCAATTTAAGAGGGGAAATTTGTGATATGGCTGATATGAGTTCAATGGAAGACTTTATAATTTCTTTTAAATATATTATACAGCCTCAGCTGATAATGCAATTGAACCGCAATACTACAATAGTACATCTATGCACTGAACACAACAACAATGTAAACAAAACAACAACAAAAAAAAAAACTAGAATTCAATAATGATGGGGATGAAATCTACTTTATTAAACATGAAAATAATAAAGACAATACTAATAATTGCCAAATAACAATTACAATAAAAAGTTTCCTTAAAGTTTTGTTTAGCAGTAAAGTTATAATAGAGATGGTTACATGCTAAACAAATTAATATTAATATGCTATAAAATCTGTACATTATAATCAACTTGAGATGATTATACATTTCATGGGGAACTACTTTGTAGTAACTTGTATCTATAGTGGCTTTTAAACAGACTTGTAAACAGACTATCTGCTAAAAGGACAATAAGCGATAGCTTGTGCATTACTGTGACTGGGGCAATAAAATGAGAAAACAGCAGCACACACACACTTAGGGAACCTGGAAACTACAGCAATGTTATAAAATACTCAGAAGTCATAAATATTAGTAAACATGTTACAGTAACTTCACTAGACAATATAGATACATTGCTACATTACTTCTTACATTACTTATTTCTGTGTTTACGGACATGACGCAATGATGCAAGGATTAATGACATTCATTTAATGAAACTGTACAGCAGCAAAACCAGACCATGAAGAAATCTGTTTTACTTTCGTTTGGTTGGTGTTTTGAAAAACTTGTTATGCCTAATTTACATCCTCATTTTCTTTAGTTAAACAATGTGGTTACTGATGCCACTACACATAATCTAGAATTGCTTATTTCTTTCTCATACAAAATAGCCTCAGAAGTTAACACCCTTTCTTGATTATCCCCTTTGATAAGTTCTCAAGAATAAGCTCCAGGTGCTGTACCATATCCAGACAGGCTGCAGTTACCCTGCCAACAGTGGGCAAGAGAATAATTAACTCCACGTCCCAATTAGGGAGACACAATCCTGGGAGAGCACTGAAAGACGTTAACCAAATAAGGTAGTGTATACTCAAAAGGAACGACCCAAAAGGCGTGGATAAATACATTAGAATGAGAAAGGAATTGGATAAAAAGGCACTGTAAAGAAGGGACAAGAGGGACGGATATAAGGCAAATGAAAACAGGCTGATGGGATAACAGCTTGACACTAATGAACATGTCATTATTTCAGCCCTCTGTTTCCCTTCCCACTCAGAAATATGCAATATAACAATTAAAATAAAACGTTTCCTTAATCGTTTGTTTAGCAGTGAAGTTATAATAGAGAGATGGTTACATGCTAAACAAATTAATATTACAATGCTATGAAATCTGTACATTATAATCAACTTGAGATGATTATACATTTCATGGGGAACTACCTTGTAGTAGCTTGTACCTATAGTGGCTTTAAACCTTATAGTGTTTTTTTTTTACCTTATAGTGGCTTGTAAACAGACAGACTATTTGCTAAAAAGACAATACGTGATAGCTTGTGTATTTCTGTGACTGGGCCAAATAGATTGGGAAAAATATTTTTCCCAATCTACACATGTACTGTATATAGGAGCTGTGACATCAACCCCATTGCTGCTTTATATGAGCAGAAAGTTGCTGGCGTGAGGACTCAGTGAATGTGTTTGCAATAGCACACAACCATCCTACTCTTACTATTCTGCAAATACAGCTGAAATAGTAAGAGTAGTATGCTTTGTATGCTATTTCGAGCAACAAATGGGACACTGGCATGCACATCGCTCTTCTGTATATGAGTGAGACTGATGGCAGAGTGTAATGGAGAAATAAAGCAACACGAAATGGATATCCAACAGTTTTTTTTTATGTTTTTCAGCAAAGATGAGAAAAAGGATGAAGCAGCCCCAGCCCAAAGGTTTATCTGACCCAGGTACAGTAGACTGAGCTCGAGCAGGCTAACATATTTTGTTCCACAGCAGCTTTAGGCTGGACACAGTAAACCAGAGGCAAATATTTAAAACTACAGCTTCCTTCCTCGAAGATTGTGAATGAATTAAGCTGCATTTGTTTAGCTTTTTTATGTGCTCCTGTTAAAGTTTGTGCTGTTTATCAATATTATTCTGATCAGTAGCAAATATTTAGATGTATAACCCTTAAAAAAATTGTATTACTGTATATCCATGTGTGCTTGAGGAATTTGCAAACTTTTTTTTTTGCATAACTCTTTTATAAAGACACAATGCAATGAACATTGAAAACTTTGCCAAGTCTAGAAACACCTATTTTAGCATATTTACCTGTTATCTTCTAAAATAAGTTAAAAACACCAGACAAATCAATAATAAAAGATAGAAAAAGCTATAAAACTGTCAATTGCTAAGCATTTATGTAAAATTCCACTTAAAACTACTCAAGCACACATTACTCTAGTTGAACCTCATTGGGAAAAAGCAAGTGTTTGTCAGTGAAATGACACATGGAAACATTGCTAAACCAGGACTGGACAGAAAAGTCAATTAGGGTCAATTTGCGCTGAAGTACGGAAAGGCGAAATTATTTCTTTTTGAAGATTTAATTTAAGCTAAAATTGGTCTGTGCTTACAGAAATGTGAAACACTGCCTCCAGTGGCCAATGCGTAAAGTGTTGTTGGGTGTGTGGGCATGTGGAAGCTACATTTTCAAAGTAAAATGTCCACGGAGGGGTGCCAAAAAGTTAGCTGTTTTCAGCTGTACAGGATGTAATACAGTGAAGTGGAATGCTTATTTTATAAACTGTACCCCCCAACCCAAACCAAACCCTACACCTAAACATCAGTAGTGTAAAAATTTAATGTTAAAGGGGAAAATGCAACCTCCTAATACACTCGTCACTGATTAAGCGAAAACGATTACTTCCCGATTTCAATGCGGATCTGAACCCATGATTCCCACACTGCTGATGCAATGGACTCCGGTCATGCCACAGGTAAATAGGTGAACACACTGGAGCCGATGCAAAAATGTCTGAAAGGAGATGCCGTTTGTTGTTGAGTGAGCATAATGTCACCGATCTTAGTGTACTGTAGTTCTCGGAAACAACCTGCCAACTTAGCATGTGAACATGATGATTTTAATGCGGCAAGTTCCTATGTTACTTAGCAAATGCAAATGGTCTACAGGTAGCTGAACAATTATTAATAAAAAGTGCAACTGTTCATTGAACATTGGTGTCTTTGATCATATCTCTGTTGCCAATGTTTTTAAAACCAATGAGCCACTCGAGTCACAGGTAAGGGTATTATCTTATTGTGTAGTTCCGCAACTGAAGCAAAAATCGTGAAAGTACCAGTTTCACAGTCCTCAAGAGACCGAAAGAAAATATTATGAATTTAAAATACCATGTAGAGTGCTGTTGACTAATGCAATTGGGAATGTGTCCTCTACACCATCGACCCAGCTTGTGTAGAATTCACCTGCAGTGGATCTTCATCCTCTTAATTTAGTCAAGCCGTACTCTATTGATATCAACATCACTCTCATTTCACCAGAACCTCTCCAGAATCATAATTATGACAGCACTCAGGCTCGACTCTCATCGTGCTCTGAACACTGTTAGTAATGGGTCATTTACAGGCCTCTCTGTGCTCCTCTGCAGCCAATCAAATGCAAGAACTGTGTCAGTCCCTGCCTCCAGGCCCACACTCACCTCTTCAGACTGACATTTATGGGTTTGATACTGAGCCTTGAGGACTATCACATGTAAGACAGTCTTAAAGATGGACTTTAAGTGAGTGAGTTTTATTTAGTTCTGCCGAAGGGACCTGCAGGCTTGAAGGCAACAGCTGTTCCCGGAGCAAACAGTGACTAATGTTGCAAAGCTGTTTTGATGTACAAGGAATGCAAACCTCTATACTGTACCTTCTGTTAAGATAATCCTACAAAGAACTAAAGCAGTCTTACAATGAGTGTTGTGATTTGTGTGGTTTGTTAACAAGTGCATTGCTTGTTTAAATTCCAGTATGCTGTACAGTTGTATGATATTATTGGAATGCACACTGGCAAAGATGAGCTAAATTTGAATCCACTAAGAGTATGACTAATACATTGCTATACATTTACATATTTTTACATTTTCACAGATCGTGTTATCTTGCTGCCTGGGTCCGTGGGTTAGTATCTGACCAGTTACGCCTATCTAGGTCAGGAAAGGGGTGGAGGAGTTCCCATGGGGCCATGTAAATTTAGTCGTCACCCTATGTATGCCTTTCTCTCTGCTTTTAAAATTGAACTCTGGCTCTTTCAAACATCCGTTTTAAGCGCAAAGCTTTTTGTCATTATTGTTCATTGCTGAGGTACTGGTTGTTATCAACACAATATATATAACAGGTAATATCACTGCTGACTATTCTAAATTCTGAGGACACATTTGTGTTTCCTTAATTATGGGCACTTTTGTCCATGTGGACTCTATTAAGAAATACTTCTAAACCTTTTTAGTAGTTTATTGAATTTGTCTATCAATGTCCAGCAGTGGATATACATGCATCAAAGAAGAATACTATAATTTTTGTCATTTTTTCTGAAAGTCATGAATATTTTCAATTCAGTATAATTTCCACCACATCTCAATTTACAGTATGTATTGTGTTTACGCATGTTTACATGCACTTTCTTACACTGATCATGCTTCATAAGCTGAAAAAGTGTGTGGTCATGTAAATGCATTTAATGGTGTACCTTAATTTGTATAAGGTCCTAAATGGTGAAAGAATAAACCGATTGACACAGGTAGATTTTTACCACTCTTTTGTGTATCAAGTAAACACCTTAACTAGTGTTCTTACCAGCTTATACAGTGTGCACATGCCTCTTCACGTTTGACATCAAAAACAGAGAATAAGGCAATTCGAGTCTTCTTTTTACTGTTGTACAGGAAACTGGTGTTGAGCGGGTAGAATTAAATGAAGCTGTTAGCTGAGGACATGTGAGGTATCTATTTCTCAAACTACAGACTCTGATGTACTTATCCTCTTGTTTAGTTATACATCTGGGCCTTCCACATCTCTTTCTGTCCTTGTTAGAGCAAGTTGTCCATTGACTTAGAAAACCTTTGTATGAAATCTTCATTTTTTTTATTATTTTTTTTTTTTGGCAATTTCAAGAATTGTATAGCCTTCATTTCTCAAATCAACGATTGACTGATGAGTTTCAGATAAAGCTATTCTTTTTTTGCCTTTTTTGACCTAATATTGACTTTAAGGCATGCCAGTCTATTGCATACTGTGACAACTCAAAAACAAACACAAATACAAAGCTAAGCATAATTTAATGAATCAAATAGCTTTTAGCCGTGTTTGATATAATGGCAAGTGATTTTCTAGTACCAAATTAGCAATTTAACATGATAAGGATAAGGTATTGGAGTGATGGCTGATGAAAATGGGGCCTGTCTAGATTTGATAAAAAATTACTTTTTTTTCAAATAGTGATGGTGTTGTTTTTTACATCAGTAATGTCCTGACTATAATTTGTGATCAGTTAAATGACACTTTGGTGAATTAAATTACCAATTTCCTTCAGAATCAGCTAAATTTGTACATTATTCCAAACTTTTGCCCGCCAGTGTGTGTGTGTGTGTGTATATACACTCACCTAAAGGATTATTAGGAACACCATACTAATACTGTGTTTGACCCCCTTTCGCCTTCAGAACTGCCTTAATTCTACGTGGCATTGATTCAACAAGGTGCTGAAAGCATTCTTTAGAAATGTTGGCCCATATTGATAGGATAGCATCTTGCAGTTGATGGAGATTTGTGGGATGCACATCCAGGGCACGAAGCTCCCGTTCCACCACATCCCAAAGATGCTCTATTGGGTTGAGATCTGGTGACTGTGGGGGCCATTTTAGTACAGTGAACTCATTGTCATGTTCAAGAAACCAATTTGAAATGATTCGAGCTTTGTGACATGGTGCATTATCCTGCTGGAAGTAGCCATCAGAGGATGGGTACATGGTGGCCATAAAGGGATGGACATGGTCAGAAACAATGCTCAGGTAGGCCGTGGCATTTAAACGATGCCCAATTGGCACTAAGGGGCCTAAAGTGTGCCAAGAAATCATCCCCCACACCATTACACCACCACCACCAGCCTGCACAGTGGTAACAAGGCATGATGGATCCATGTTCTCATTCTGTTTACGCCAAATTCTGACTCTACCATCTGAATGTCTCAACAGAAATCGAGACTCATCAGACCAGGCAACATTTTTCCAGTCTTCAACTGTCCAATTTTGGTGAGCTCTTGCAAATTGTAGCCTCTTTTTCCTATTTGTAGTGGAGATGAGTGGTACCCGGTGGGGTCTTCTGCTGTTGTAGCCCATCCGCCTCAAGGTTGTGCGTGTTGTGGCTTCACAAATGCTTTGCTGCATACCTCGGTTGTAACGTGTGGTTATTTCAGTCAAAGTTGCTCTTCTATCAGCTTGAATCAGTCGGCCCATTCTCCTCTGACCTCTAGCATCAACAAGGCATTTTCGCCCACAGGACTGCCGCATACTGGATGTTTTTCCCTTTTCACACCATTCTTTGTAAACCCTAGAAATGGTTGTGCGTGAAAATCCCAGTAACTGAGCAGATTGTGAAATACTCAGACCGGCCCATCTGGCACCAACAACCATGCCACGCTCAAAATTGCTTAAATCACCTTTCTTTCCCATTCTGACATTCAGTTTGGAGTTCAGGAGATTGTCTTGACCAGGACCACACCCCTAAATGCATTGAAGCAACTGCCATGTGATTGGTTGATTAGATAATTGCATTAATGAGAAATTGAACAGGTGTTCCTAATAATCCTTTAGGTGAGTGTATATATATATATATATATATATATATATATATATATATATATATAGCAATAATAATTAGCATTATTTTTATTATGCAATTTTTATGAATTGGTATACATAAGGCATATTTTATTTATAGAAACTATACATGTAATAGAGTTACATTTTAAAAATGGGTGTTTCATTTAGTTTTGTTGCACTTCCGGTTTCATGTATATATATTCACACAATCACAAAATTATCTGTATCTGTCTCTGTATTGGGATAGAACTGAATGCGGGCGGGCTGAAACCGGAAGTGCAACAAAACTAAATGAAACACCCATTTTTAAAATGTAACTCTATTACATGTATCGTTTCTATAAATAAAATATGCCTTATATATACCAATTCATAAAAATTGCATAATAAAAATAATGCTAATTATTATTGCTATGAGTATTATTATTATTATTATTGTGCTATTATTATTTAATTATATTATTATTTTATATATTTTTTTCTTACCAGATGAAGCTGGATATATAGGCTCATGAACTGCAGAATATGTTGTTAACTGAGGCACAAGGTGTCAAGCCATTTTGAAATGTCAAGTACACATTTTGCAGACATTAAATACACATATTAAAAGAAATTAGAATAAATCAATATAGCCTACAAATAGGTGAAAGTCCCCTAAATACATCAGGAATTTTACAATCGAGGCTGATTTGTGCACACATATTTTAACATAATGTGGAGGACATAATTTAAGTAAATTGTACAGAATTAGCGAAATAGTGGGGACAAAATATAATATTCTAATAATAATAATAATAATAATAATGTTATGTTCACATTTAAACATTCTGTACAGTTTAAAAGTAGGGGGAAAAGATTGCGCATGTTTTAGTTTCTTTTTTTTATCACATAAACAGGAATATTCTGAATAGATTAACACTTTTTGGAGCATTTAAACCTTTATGAAGCATTTAAACTTTTTGAATAAAGTCTTAACCAGATACTTACCTTAATCAGTGATGTGAAAACAAATGTTGTCAACTTTTAGAGGTGAATAGACGAGCTCCGCTGTGAAATCATCACATCAGGTCAGGAATTTAACATTACACTCAGGTTGGTTTATAAATGAATACATGGAAATCGTGTGATATATTAATATAGACATTTTAAAGTGTTAGTCCACCCAAAAATTAAAATTATCCCATAATTTACTCACCCTCAAGCCTAGGTGTATATGACTGAAGAAAGTCATATACAACTAGGATGGCTTGAGGGTGAGTACATTATGGGATAATTTTCATCACTTTAAGGAGTGGAAAATGTAGCCTACAGTATATTATGTAGTGTCTTAGTTATTGTTACACTTGATAAGCTACAGACAAACACAATTAACAGAGAGTCGAGACAGCACACATCCAATCTGAAATCACACCTTGTGCATTTTCTTAAAATTTTTACACTTTAGCTACTAATATTGACTTCACAGACTCATAATTGTGTTGTAATTTTGTATATTTTTATTAAAAATGTTACTTTATCCTTGTACTTCCTGGATAATCAGTCAAACAAATATTGTTTCAATTATTCGGATAAATCCATTATTCATTTTGAAGGCATTATTTGTGCATTTCCAAATAAGGTATTCGGGCACATCCCTAATATATATATATATATATATATATATATATATATATATATATATATATATATATTAGTACCCAGCATGAGTAAACCCCTCTGAAACCTAACAAATTCAGCTCTCTTTACAAATAAGGTGTTCATTTATAATGTAATGTTTAAGCATTTCTGGTTTATCAGATACAAATGAAACATGTCAATACTAAACAAGAAAAAAAAAAATACATTCTTATCAAAATGATAAAAAGCCATGTTGCAAAAATGAGTACACCTTCCTGAAAGTTATAATATAAAACTTAAATAAATATTTTCTGGTGCTAGATGAGGGACATTGATCAGCAGATTATTCAGATGAACTATCACACTTAAATAGACATAGTTGGTTAATGTGTAAAAGTTGTACTTATCTCATTTAATCACTCTCAGACTCAATGCTGACAACAAATGGACCACATGTGAGAGAATCGTCAAGTAAATGAAAAAAAAAATGATTTAATTGCACAAAAGGGAACAATGGTACAAGAGTATTAGCAAATCACTGTTATTGGCTAAAAACACAGTGACAAAAGTAACACAGCAATTCAAAAAGAATGGACTTGTGACAAGATTGTTGAGATGTTCAGACAGTCGCTGTAAGCTTTCACCTCATGATGAGTGATTTTTACTAAGAATTTCCAAGCACGTGCGTCAGAGCTGGCAAAAGCTGTGGGAAGCCAAACTGGAGGGATTGTTTCATCTAGCACATTAAGACACACTCTGCAAGAAGTGGAATGTATGGTTGTCATCCACGCAGGAAGGCACTGCTGAATCCAAAGCATATAAAGCTTGTTTAGCTTTTGCCAAGGCCCATACTGATAAATGTGCAGACCTTTGAGAATCTATAAGCTTGTCTCATGAGCACAGTCGTTTTTTTGAATCTGATGGAATCCAAAATATATGGCATCACACGGGAGTACAGTGGGAAGTGCATGGTACCCACAGTGATGTACAGTGGTGGTAATGTTCTTATATGGGGATTTAGGTGTGCTGAAGGTGTGGGGGAATTGTATTTCATCAATGGCATAATGAACATTATTTTGTCATATCACATATGTTTTTTTTGTTTGTTTGTTTTTTTACATCTTAAAAGAGAAGATGCCACCCTTGGTGTCAAGATGCCAACATTTTTCCAAAGCCACTGCTGCATACATATGGAAAAACAAGATCACCCAATCTCAACCCTATTTAAGCACCTGTGGGGTGCAAGTCGAGCATCACTCCCCATTAAACAGAGTACTCAAGGAGTTCATCCTCCAGGAGTGGAAGAGGATGTGCATGACAATATGTCATGAAATTGTACACTTGATGTCAAGAAGGGTCCGAGCAGTATTTAAAAGTTATGGAGGACTTTCTAAGTACTAAAATATTGCACACTATTTGAATTTATTCGAGGGTGTACACATTTTAAACCCTTTACTTAAACAAAACTTCCTAATTTAATTATTTTACAGATATTTATAACATATATTTAGATTATGTTATTAAGTATATGTTATATACATTTCAATTTTTTCACCTTTGCATAAATTGTAATTGTAATCATTTAGAAATAGAATTATATCTTTATGTTCATTTGGGGTATCCTCATTTATGCTGCGTACTGTATATATATATATATATATATATATATATATATATATATATATATATACAGGTGCGGGTCATATAATTAGAATATCATCAAAAAGTTGATTTATTTCAGTAATTCCATTCAAAAAGTGAAACTTGTATAATGTATACATTCATTCCAGACAGACTGATATATTTCAAGTGTTCATTCCTTTTAATTTTGATGATTATAACTGACAACTAATGAAAACCCCAAAATCAGTATCTCAGAAAATTAGAATATTGTGAAAAGGTTCAATATTGAAGACACCTGGTGCCACACTCTAATCAGCTAATTAACTCAAAACACCTGCAAAGACCTTTAAATGGTCTCTCAGTCTAGTTCTGTAGGCTACACAATCATGGGGAAGACTGCTGACTTGACAGCTGTCCAAAAGACTACCATTGACATCTTGCACAAGGAGGGCAAGTCACAAAAGGTCATTGCTAAAGAGGCTGGCTGTTCACAGAGCTCTGTGTCCAAGCACATTAATAGAGAGGCGAAGGGAAGAAAAAGATGTGGTAGAAAAAAGTGTACAAGCAATAGGGATAACCTCACCCTGGAGAGGATTGTGACACAAAACCCATTCAAAAATGTGGGGGAGATTCACAAAGAGTGGACTGCAGCTGGAGTCAGTGCTTCAAGAACCACCACGCACAGACGTATGCAAGACATGGGTTTCAGCTGTCGAAGCCACTCTTGAACAAGACACAGTGTCAGAAGTGTCTCGCCTGGGCTAAAAGGACTGGACTGCTGCTGAGTAGTCCAAAGTTATGTTCTCTGATGAAAATAAATTTTGCATTTCCTTTGGAAATCAATGTCCCAGAGTCTGGAGAAAGAGAGGAGAGGCACAGAATCCACGTTGCTTGAAGTCCAGTGTAAAGTTTCCACAGTCAGTGCTGGTTTGGGGTGCCATGTCATCTGCTGGTGTTGGTCCACTGTGTTTTCTGAGGTCCAAGGTCAACGCAGCCGTCTACCAGGAAGTTTTAGAGCACTTCATGCTTCCTGCTGCTGGCCAATTTTATGGAGATGCAGATTTCATTTTCCAACAGGACTTGGCACTTGCACACAGTGCCAAAGCTACCAGTACCTGGTTCAGGGACCATGGTATCCCTGTTCTTAATTGGCCAGCAAACTCGCCTGACCTTAACCCTATAGAAAATCTATGGGGTATTGTGAAGAGGAAGATGCGATACGCCAGACCCAACAATGCAGAAGAGCTGAAGGCCACTATCAGAGCAACCTGGGCTCTCATTACACCTGAGCAGTGCCACAGACTGATCGACTCCATGCCACGCCGCATTGCTGCAGTAATTCAGACAAAAGGAGCCCCAACTAAGTATTGAGTGCTGTACATGCTCATACTTTTCATGTTCATACTTTTCAGTTTGCCAACATTTCTAAAAATCCTTTTTTTTGTATTGGTCTTAAGTAATATTCAAATTTTCTGAGATACTGAATTTGGGATTTTCATTAGTTGTCAGTTATAATCATCAAAATTAAAAGGAATGAACACTTGAAATATATCAGTCTATGTGGAATGAATGTATACATTATACAAGTTTCACTTTTTTGAATGGAATTACTGAAATAAATAAACTTTTTGATGATATTCTAATTATAAGACCAGCACCTGTATATATATATATATATATAAATAACCATTTCAATATTCAATATTGCCTGAAAATTATTTCTATACATACCCATATATATATATATATAATAAAATAAATAATTTTCAGGCAATATTGAATATTGAAATGGTTATTTTCAATTCACTCTTATATTAAAATACATATAATATACATGTAATTATTTGTATTTTTAGAATGGATTTTCATAATTTAAGATTGAACTCTAGGTCAGGTACAATAAATAAATGTATAAATAAGTACATTTGTAAATAAATAAATATGGAAATAAATAAATCTAGAAATATTGTAGAAATAAATAAATACAACACTATATTTTAAAAAGGAACAAAGAAAAATGCACATTTATGTCAGATTTAAAATTTTTAAATTTCTATTTACAGTTTTTTTTTTTTTTTTTTTTTTTTTTTTTTACATTTCTTGCAAATGTACAGTATTTATTTATTTATAGTTTAGGCAGCATTGATCCTCCAGACATAGCACACAATCTCCCATTTGTGAACATTATAATGGGGTAGAGCAGCAGGGGAATAATTCACATCAGAACTGGGCCTATGATCCTCAGAGATTCTGACACACAGCTGGGTCAGTGTGCAGTTATCTGTCCCTCAGTTCTGGCACTTTGGCTACAGAGAGAGTACAGAAAATTGTCCAACAGCCCCTCAGATGTGTAGGCGGGTCCTTCCTTACTATGGCTAAATATCCAAATTGAGTCATGACCTTGAAGTTTGAGAAACCAAACTACACATTACACAAACACATTATTTAGCAATAAAGCCATACACCCACAAGCAACCCCCTTATAAGAAAGAGAGGCAGAATTCAATTCGGTACGATATTGTGAAACTGTAAAGCTTTTTCTCACATACTGAATTAATGAAGTTGAAATTAAAGGTAATACCTGTGAGACAAAGGACCCATTTATTCATTTGCTTTGCCTCTCTTACTCAAAATCAGACAATATCACAGCCACTGTTACTAAAATGTCTTTTAAATTCCATTAGTGTGTAAACAAAAAAGAATCACTAATTTATTGAGTCAAAAAAAAGGTTTGCACAGGTTGTAGTACATGTATCTTTTTCCTCAATGCAACAAAAATCTGATAACATTCGGTACAGGGCTGCCAAGATTGTTTGTCTTCTTAGAAGATAACGCTGAGACCCGCTGAAGGCTATAGCATGTTAAATCCAATCTTCAAACTGGGGAGAGCTAATGTACAAAAAACTAAAGGAAATAATTTTGGGATTAGAGTGCCTCCTCTTAGATGAGCAGATACATCTACATAAATCATTCAATTCTTCACCCCTACAACCAAATCTCCCACACATACAAAAAAAAAAAAAAGTTTGAAAGCGCAAACCATCTCTAGAGAGCTCAGCTGACACAAAATGCCAAGTTTCCACTGGCATGTTGACAGCTACCTGTGAGGTAACTAAGATAGGTAGGTCTCAGGATGGAGGCATGCATAATACTGGGAGATTTGAGCAGGTACCGTCAGAAGCTAAGCTGATTAAACTTGTCCTGCAATGCCAGTTGTGTCACAGGTCCAGTAAAGGAACTTTAACAACAAGCATCAGGTCTTTTATCATTAAGCATTTCTTTTAGTGGTGCAGATTAAATGCAGAACAAATACTTTATGCACCACATATGTATTAATGTTAAAGTTAAAGTATGCTTTTAGTCTGTCAAGGGACAGTTCCCCCAAACATAATTTACTCACCCTCAAGTTGTCCCAAACCTGTATAATTTTCTGTGGAACACAAAAAGAAACGTTAGGGAGAATGTTAGCCTCAGACACCTTTTATTTTAATTATATGATAAAAAAAAGATATAAAGCTATTACTATTAAAGTAAATCGAGACTAAGTCTATCATTCTTCCTCAAATCTTCTTTTATGTTCCACAGAAGAAACAAAGTCATACGAACAACATTAAAGTGGTTAAATGATAAAATAATTCTTATTTTTAGGTGAACTATTCCTTTAAATGTCAGAGATGAGTTTTGCAGTTTCCTTAAAGCACCACAAGTCATAGATAAAGTCAAATGATCACCCAAAGGAACAGACTTTCAACATCTGCCAATCTTTCATGACAATCTTGTCTGTTCTTTACGGCAGCTCCCAGTTATATAAATATGTACTCTGAGTACCTTAAGGGTCAATCTAATCAATAGGCCCTTGGGAACTCACTTTCACATTAAATACAGGGCCGAGATTCTAAGGTAAAATAAATAAGAGGAAATTACTCAGATTGGCTCAACAGCAGGTTCAGATTTCCCAGATGGGAAAGAGACTGAAAGACAATTATCAGCTAATTCAAAGATCCTTGTCAATCACTGTAGGATAACACACACGTCACACTAATTAGAACACCACCGAGGGAGATTGAAGAACATCAATCTCTCTTTTAAAAGTCTGTTAAATGCATAATTCTTGACACTATTATTTGTAGTAAATTTATTGTATGTTACAGAAATATTTTAGAATAGGGATGCATAAATATAATTTTTTACAGACAAAGTAGGAATGCAGATATTTTTTATTGGTACTTGTGTATTTCTAATACCTGTTTTTAAGTAATGCTGTAATTTCAAGTGCCATACAGTGAAACGTCTAGGTTACGTATGTAACCTCCGTTCCCTGATGGAGGGAACGAGACGTTGTGTCGAAGAAGCGACACTAGGGGTCTATCTTGAGCGCCGAATATGCCTCTGATCTATGAAAAGAGGGAAATACGTTGAGTTCATTCAGGATTATTCTGAGGAGCCGGAAATGGTCCAGCCACAACAGTGGCTCGGCTCAGCGACGTGGCCGGGAGGACACAACGTCTCGTTCCCTCCATCAGGGAACAGAGGTTACATACGTAACCTAGACGTTCCCCATCTGTTGCTCACTTTGATGTTGTGTCGAAGAAGCAACACTAGGGGTCCAATTTAAATCACGCCATGTGCTGAACCGTGTACGTGTACTGCTGACACAGGAGCGGGCAGGTATTTTACGTGCAAAGGCGACCAGCTGTGTCAGACTGCGCTTACCCTTCCCCAATGCTCCAAAAAAGTTCACTACCAGGTCTCTAAAGGGCGTGGTAGAAACCGTGGGCACATAGCTCGGTCGCGGTCTTAGGATCACATATGTGTCTGCCGGACTGAACTCCAGGCAGGTGTCGCTAACAGAGAACGCTTGCAGGTCCCCGACCCCGAGTCCAACTGATTCTAGCAGCTCGAAGGGAGGTCTCTGGTGGCCAGTGAGGACCACTGAGAGATCCCAGGAGGGGAACAGGCTTGCCCGGGAGGGGTTCAACCTCCAGGCGCCTCTTAGGAACCTGACGATTAATTTGTGCTTACCCAAAGACTTGCCGTCTACTGCGTCATGGTGGGCCGATATAGCAGCAACATACACCTTCAGGGTGGAAGGGGACAGCCTACCCTTCAGCCTCTCCTGCAGAAATAAGAGCACTGACCAAACTGTGCACCTCTGTGGGTCTTCAGCCCAGGAAGAACACCAATTCGTGAACAAGAGCCACTTCAGGGTGTAAATTTGCCTGGTAGAAGGGGCTCTGGCCTGGTTGATCGTGTCTACAATGGCAGGTGGTAGACCAGCTAAATATTCCATGTCCCATGCAGGGGCCAGACGTGGAGGTTCCAAAGGTCTGGGTGCGGATGCCAGAGCGTGCCCTGTCCCTGAGAAAGAAGGTCTTTCCTCAGAGGAATTCACCAGGGAGGGGCTGTTGCGAGGAGTACGAGGTCTGAGAACCAGGCCCAGGTGGGCCAAAAGGGAGCCACTAAGTGACTTGTTCCTTGTCCTCCCTGACCTTGCATAGCACCTGTGCAAGAAGGCTCACTGGGGGAAATGCGTACTTGCCCAGCTGTTTGCCAGTGTGTCTGCCCCGAGGGGAGCCTCTGTTCGGGCATACCGGAGCGGGCAGTGGGAGGTCTCTCGGGAGGCAAACAGGTCTACCTGGGCCTTGCCGAACCGTTCCCAAATCAGCTGGACTGACTGAGGGTGCTCTTCCCAGTTGACCTGAAGCTCCAAACGCTGAGGTGCCTGAGCACCTGGTCTCTGTGAGCACATAGTAAATCTCAGGAGTGGACAGGATGAGGCAGTCGTCAGGGTAATTGAGTATGCGAATGCCAGCTTCTCGGAGCGGGGCAAGGGCTGCCTCTGCGACTTTTGTGAAGACTTGAGGGGACAGAGACATGCCGAAGGGGAGGACTTTGTACTCATACGCCTAGCCATCGGTGTCGAGGCAGAATTGCAACAAAGGTGGCTATCAGTTATAATTTGGCCAAAACACGATGTAGCATTTGGTCGCACTACACTGAAACATGCTGAAAAAAGTAGCTCTCTACTGGAAAAGCTACACTGTTTTAAAAGCAGCTGAGCTGCTGTCAAGCTACTTCAAAAATGTTGTTAAGTTAGTAGTGTCACTACTTATAGTTAGCTACTCCCCAACACTGTGTGGTGCCCCTGGGCATATGCCCAAGTGCCCATATGGTAAATCTGACCCTGGGTTTAATGTTATAGTCATAGCCATCATATTTGATTTAAGCACTTTACTTTATTAATATGATCTGAGAGTGAATAACAATTAAAATTTGTTCTGTTCCTAACACGAAGTGATCATATTGATAATCATACAGGTTTAGAGTGACATTGGGTTTAATTTAAACAAATTTGGGCTTCACTCTTTCTCTAATTAGTATAGAACACACAGATAACTCTTTTTGGTCATTGTTATGCATAAACTGTTTATAAAATATATTGATTAAGAGCATATTGAGTGCTCTCTTCTATCTGACCTTGCTCTCAAGTAGCATTGGAGACTTTGTGAATTGTCTGGACTCTTTTGCACACACTCAATGCATAATGTTCACTCGCTCAGTGGTCTGCTTAGTCAACCGCAGCTTTAACTCTGTAGCTTGGTCTCAGTGTTTGTATCAGAGTGTTTTAACGAGTTTGAGGTCACTGCATCCCTATTTTAGTGTCCTGATTTTGACATTATGCAAAAGTATTGTGCCTTGTCTTAAAAGAGGCATGCTGTATGTGCACAATGCAAGTGGCAGAATAGCAGGCGCTCCTGTGGACACCAGCACATCAGAGCTGATTGCCGCTCACAGCACTTCCTGATTACCCTCCCGTTGGCTGCCAGTGGCATGACACCTCCTGTAGTTTCCTTCTTACTGTGGGCAACACCTGAGTAGAGTCCCCTACTGGAGCGGAAACTGGCGAGCACCAAACTTTCCGCATCCCTGCCAAGGAACACATATGTCTGCCTGTTCCATCGCTAGCCAGGCCTGGAGGCAATGGGATAGGTATCAACATGAAGTTCTAGTTTAATTTAGTTTGTTATTTTTCTCGGTCCCTGTTCATATGCAGCCCATAGAAAGTGATTTGCTGCAAGAAGAAAACATTGACACCTACATAGCTCTCTCTCTCTTGGTT
Source organism: Moxostoma hubbsi (assembly GCA_032164185.1). Taxonomy (NCBI): domain Eukaryota; kingdom Metazoa; phylum Chordata; class Actinopteri; order Cypriniformes; family Catostomidae; genus Moxostoma; species Moxostoma hubbsi. Next base: position 14,815,963 of record JAVLUX010000027.1, read on the forward strand.
TACAGTAACACATCTTGCTGGAATGTTACTGCAGAATCCGATTAAGAATGATGGCCTATGGTTGAATGAAGTTGGACATATTGCTATACTGTCTTCCCGGTATGCCTGCATGGTTATATTGAAATGTGTCCTTACAGTATATAACTGAATCAAGGGAACTGTACTGTGTCCTGAATTGGATCTGAAGAATCGGTATTTTAAATATAACATATTACATATGCAATATTGACCACAAGGAATTGTCAAAATATCGACCAATTACTAATTTCATTGTGAAAAAAAATCCTACCTTCCAAGCAACATAAATAGTAACAGTTGCTCGATAATAGGGATGAGTGATATAGCAATACAAATCAAATCTCTATATTTTTCAGCCCAGTGACAAAATCCAATAAATATCTTGATAATTATGTACTTGCTCTGAAATGGCTTAAAAGTGTTTTTTAACAAGAGGAACCATCATTTAATCTAAACAGCAATTGTAAGCTGCTATAGGGCTGCAACTAACGATTCTTTTTACAATCAATGAATCTTTGATTATTTCTATGATTAATCGATTAATCGGATAAAAAAAATAACATTTTATTTCCTGTATTTTATTAAAAAAATATGATAAAGGGCATAAGGATTAGGTTTAATTTGCATTACTGAATTCACAATTCTATACTCTCACAAAACTTTGAAAAAACCTGAATCATGAAATGTTATGTTTTGATTTATTATTATTATTATTATTATTATTATTATTATTATTTTAGAATCTGTTCCTTTACTTGTAAAACTTAACAAAAAGGACTCCAGGGGTATTAGTCAGTGACATTACTTGCTGAGCTACCCAGGCCTTGGGTTCTGTTTTTACCACTTCAACTTTTCTCCGCTGTTTTTCAAACAAGTGTCATAATGCACATTTTTCACTTGGCTGTAAATTGGCGTCACAAACGGGGCTTCTCCATGATTAGGCTACTGCAAATATCCAACGAATCGATAATGAAATTTGTTGCCGATGATTTACATTATCGATTTTATTGATTAGTTGTTGCAGCCCTACTTCAGTGTGTTATTTTTCTGCGTTAAAATACTTTCTCTTATCCCAGCCTATTGTGTAGTGTCAACTATAAGTAAGCCATTCATAGGTTATTTTCTCGAAAACTGAAAAAACAACAGTAGCCTATGTCTCTGTTGCACAATAGCAATTCCTCTGTTTGTTTTAAGTGACCTGTCCAGACCAGCACAATAACATTCACACAGCTGGGCGCTTTTTCAGAAAGCTATAAAACAAATTTTATTTTTGAAATTCCATTCGGTGACACTAGTGGCGCAGAAAATACACAATTTAGCTTTAAAATAATGATGGTATATTTTCCACAGTTTTTCTCTAAAAAAATTAGGACAAAATATGTTTATTCATTTTATATCCATATGCAATGATACATAGTAGCCTGATAAAAAAAAAAACATTCTTTACTTACACTTATATTTACAAAAAAATTAATTGTGAATGAACAGGGTGTGCAAAAACTACAACTTTTTTTGGACCCAGCTAAATATTGTTTAATACTGAATTATTATTGTGGGACCCAGTCAAGTTTATTATTATAATACAATCCTTAGTTTTTATTTTTTTTTATTTTAAGAATTTGATTTGTTTTTATACTTTTTTTATTTTCTTTTGTATTCATTTCACCTGGAACATTTATTTTGGTGGTAACTGAAAGTGCAGCATGTATTTGTGTTCCAGATTACAAAACTGATGAAACGCTTTCATCTCTTGTTTTTCTCTCATGCTTTTCCAACACAAAGTCTTTACAAAATAAGTACATGAGTTTTAACAGAGGAATTAATGTAAATTATAAGTGTCACATTTCTGCCTTAAAATCCTCCAAAAATGGATCCATTGCAGTAACATCGTTTTTTCTTTTTAAAAGAGTCCAAATTCATTTTTGTGGTAATCAACATTATGTTTGAGCTTAACAGGCATTTAACATTTTAATATACCTTTTAAGCTTGTATGAAACCTCATTCTCAACACATTACTTCTGCAAAGTGACAAAGTGATATTTCCATGTAGATAATGATATTAAACAACAAAAATTTAGGGCAGGACTAGATGCAGAAAAGTGTTCTTTACATACCAGAATGGAGTTAGACATGAACTCGAGTTTGCTAAAACAATGCCTAAATAGCTTTTTAACTATTGATTAACATGTATAACCCTCCAGTCAGCAACGCTCCATGGTGCTATGCCCATCTCGCGACTCAAGTCTGAAGGGTGGAGGGTGGAGTCACCACTCTTCCCTGAGTGTAACCTGCTGCGACAGCATGTCCGCTGTGCCATTGAGTTGTCCGTCCAGACCAGCATGTGCTTGCCCCAGATCAATGACAAAAGCCTCCACAGAGCTGCCAGCAACTCGAGTCAGCTGATGTACCAATGCAGTTGCGGACCAGTTCCAGGCTGGTGGCTGCTTGCCCATTGCACATGATGCCCCAGCCACGCTTGGAGGCATCCGTCATAACCACAATGTGCCTGGAGACCTGGCCTAGGGGAACTCCTACCCATAGGAACGCTAGGAGAGAGCTTACTCTTTTCCCAGTTGACCCGAAGCCCCAGTCGGCTGAGGTGCCTGAGCACCAGGTCCCTGTGTGCACACAACAAATCCCATGAGTGAGTTAGGATCAGCCAGTTGTTGAGATAGTTGAGAATGTGGATGCCCACTTCCTTTAACAGGGCAAAAGCTGTCTCTGAGACCTTCGTGAAGGTGCAAGGTGACAGGGACAGACCAAAGGGGAAGACCTTGTACTGGTAAGCCTGGCCCTCGAAAGTAAACTGCAGGAAGGGTCTGTGTACTTCACAGTTCATCAGGGACATCAAAGCACTTACCTGGCTACTTATGACCACTCACGGAACGGCCTGGGACGGGAGAGGAAGAAGTCTGTCCTCGTGACCTGTGTAGGCCATCACATCAGGGATGGATTTGTACCACAGTTGGGCATGTGGTGGCGGGAACCCCACCACCGGGGCGCAAAACCTACCAGAGTAGACCACTAGTGTCACTACATCGACACAACATCGAGTGAGTGACAGAAGGTGAACTGATATTGAAAATAAGAAACATACCTATTCCCATAAAATATAATGAAATGTAATGTGTCATGCAGGGAATTCTGGGAATGCCAGGTTACTGTTTTTTACCAAAACATTTTTAATAATTGACTGTAAAAAGTATATGTACTCTCGTTAAATTTTTACTGTTAATTATATGGGAAAATCATACTTTTTACATCTAAAAAATACAACATGTATTGTCTTTCAAAATATATAAAAGAAATTACATATATTTTATGGTAACTACTCTTTAACCAATTTACGTTTTTTTTTACTGTAGCATTTTTTTCAGTCTTTTACCGTTGAAATTATGGAATTTTTTTAAAGTGTAGGCTACATTATTACGCTACTTATAAAATCACTTTGTTTTGAAATTTAAAGGCAGTACTGCAAGTATCTTTGACAAATAAGACAATCTCAGAAAGCACTGACGAGCTCAGTGAAATAATACATCCAAGATGGCGGATGAGGTGAAAGAAATGTTGACAATAAAACATATTTCATCCAATACAGAAAATTATCAGCATATAGCAAAAGTATATTTAAAAATGTATTATTTGACCTAATATTTGTGTGTGTTATGTATTTCTTTGCTTAGTCTATTGTTCTAAATCAGTAGCTTACAAGATTCCATGACGGTAAGGATGCAGCATTAGATGGCAGCAATCTATATAAAGAGCAAGGCAGCTCAATAGGTTTTAGACGTGAGATTTGTAAGTCGGTAAAAAGCTCTCACCACCAGTTTCTGCAGTTCAGACAAACCAACATTACAATAGACTATGATCATATAAAACTCCCATTCTGTTTTATTATATGTTATGAATCTAATGCAGTGGTGACAACGTGTTCAGTCACATAAAAATATGTTATCTCAATGCAATCAGAGCATCTGGTGAATGCAGATAGATGGCTAAGCAGAAACAGAGTGGATGCTTGACATTTTGCGGCTCTAGGGAAAATAGCCTGCAGCACATCTCTGTTCCTCAGTGTCTGCAGCTCAGGATTATTGTCTTGATGTAGTGATGCAGTGTGGTCATTGCTTTCCTCTTGTTGCTACATTAACATTATAAGTTATAGACAACTTATAACCTACAGAATCCACAATGCAATAAAAAAGACACATTGTTCTCTGCAAATCTTCTGTCAAACAAGAAAGAGTATTTGTTTCGATCATAATCAGTATCCAACAGGGATATGATGTAACTGTTAATAGCTGCTTAGAAGCTCATAATTTCCATTCACCTTTAGGCTCCTGACTTGCTAAACGATACTTATAACCACACAATTCAGGGGAGGAAAATAAAGGAGCTTATAGGCTTTACCTAGCAGGGGCCAACCTAAGACAGCCAGTTTGGCAAATCCCTGAAAATACAACATCGTTGCTAATCAGGTTGCGGTGAAGGTAATGCTGCATTATTGGTCATATCCATTAAGTTAATAGGATTTACACTGTTATGTTAGCAAACTCTGTGCTGTTTGCTCTTAAATGTATAATGACTATTATGAATTGTTTTTGCATTACACAAGCCCAGAGTGACTTGAAATCAAAGCTGCCCAATATGAACACCTTCCACAAATCTCTGAAAATGTAATACTTTAATTAAACTTAATGAAAACCTATAGAATACTTACTTTAAAACGATCAGGTTTAAAATCTTATCAGGATTGAATGAATCAAGTTAATAAGACTTTGAGAAGGGGTTTATTTCCCACCAATTATGAGTTCTAGGTGAACACTGGTGCAGTATTACACAGTTTCAGTAGAAGGTCCCCTCAATGAACATGAAACTTCATCCATTTACAAGACAAGTGAGTCTGAATGTAACTTTATTATATTTTTGTCTGACAGATATCTTTCAATTTTAATCTGGAAATCTTATTGTCTCATTCAAAAGAAACAGGGGTCAGTGAGCAGATGAAAAGGCCTCCAGTCATTCTCTTTTTATCCATGTTAGAGAAAGTAAAGATAGTAGTGGCTGTGGAATTGTTATTCTTCAAACATAATCTTTTTTTCAAGAACCTCATTTCTTTTATTAAAGTTCAATTTTAACTACCTTACCCTCATATTATAATTTTTTATTATTATTTTTTTTTTAACATGCTTTGTTTTCAGCCAAGTGCAATAATGGGATATTATGAAAATTATGGTAGAAAACCAAAATCACAGAGAACTAAGATGTGTTAAAATGTGTTAGTCTAGTGGCAAAGTTTATTTTTAGCATGCAAGGAGACCATGCAAGTGTTTATCTCCTGATATACTGTAATATACTCTATACAGTATAGGCTGTGTTCTATATATAGATGGTAGATGGCAACATCATTTTTTGTTAAAGCAAATGATTTGTAGAAGGTGCAACTCGATTGGACTTATGAAAATGTAAACATCTGAATGAATCATTTCTGTAACAGAAAACTTCACATTTTTGCAATTCAAACTTAACTTAATTCAAAGATGCACATAATATTTTTTGAAAGCTGCATTCAAAATGGGCATGACACTTCTGCTGAAATACTCAAATTTACTATATGAAGAACAATATTTACAAAGCAGAATCACAGAAACCTTCCGGTGAAACAGCTTTTTATGCTTGTCTATCCAACTTTCATCATGATGAGGAAATTGAATGAAACCAAACATCAAAGCAACACTTTAAACTGAAATGCTGTGAAACCTCAACTAGAGTACAGTCAAAGCAGAAAGAAGTAACACCAGAAAAGTTTTAGTTTAGAGAGAGGGAGACAACTTTCTTTACAAACGCTAGTATATTCCGTTCCTTTTGAGACTCTCAGTATTTTTCTCATCATTTGTCATTCAAATTTTCAAGGGGATGCAGTTGGTACCGTGGGTGATTTTTGTCATCTCTATATACAGAGAGAAAAGCCGTGCATAAAGGGCTGAATTGGAACTCTGTGCCACTGGATTGACAGGCGGCACTTATGTATCCAAGCTGAGCCTGTTTGAAGTTTTCAATGTTTTCAAAATTTCTATTGGCCGGGAATTCTGGTTTTTGCAGGTGGTGTGCGGCATGCCGTGAATGTTAGCTGGTGAACCAGCCAGCCGCCCCAAGAGGACCATTGCACCCCCTTGTAATGTTCAAGGATCCCTTCGAAAGAATTGTCATGGACCTCGTCGGGCCATTAGAGCGATGGCACGCAGGCATCGCTTTGTATTGTTCTGGTGGAATATGCAACGTGATATCTGGAAGCAGTGTCTCTGCACAACATCTCAGCATGAAGTGTTGCGGAGGCACTCTTCAGAATAATCTCCCGAGTGGGGATTCCAAAAGAAATCCTCACTGATCAGGGCATGACATTTCTGTCAGTTTCTACCAGCGCTAACCACACTCAAACTGAGGACTTGGTCGAACTTAATCAAACACTAAAGAATATGATCCACAAGTTCATGCACGAAGATGCTCAAGATTGGAAGTGGCTCGAGCCCCTATTATTTGCAGTACTAGAGGTTCGACATCAAAGCTGGATGTATAATACGGGTACTCGGCTATGGGAATTTGCACCAGGATATAAAGTCCTTATATTACTCCCCACATCGAGCTCTAAATTACTCGGCAAGTGGCAAGAGCCCTTTGAGGTCACACAGTAAGTCGGGGAAATCTATTATGAGGTTAAACAAACGGATAGAGGCATGTCACATTTACCACCTCAATCTCCTAAAACCAGTTAGAGAGGCAGTCCCCATGACTATAGCGACAGTGGTTCCGGAGAGGGAGGAGCTATGTTCAGAGGTGACTTTAAAAGCCACCGATCGAATCACCTCGGTCACTTGCAGAGACCACCTCTCACCATCACAAGGCGGTTGCCAGGTTGCAAGGAGAATTCTCTGATGTGTTCTCACCTCATCCCGGTCATACGAATCTCATAGAGCACCATATCGAAATGACCCCAGGGGTCGTGGTATGCAGTCGCCCCCTAACGATTACCTGAGCACTAATTCCGGAAGAATTAAAGGCCATGCTAGATATGGGGGGTAATAGAAGAATCCCACAGTGACTGGGCCAGCCTTCTGGGTGTCCAGAAGGCCGGAGGAGAGAGAGAGAGCTATGTTTCAAACGCCTGAGTGTGTGTATTTAAGTGTGTGTGTTGAAAAGCTACTTGTTTGTTGTTTATTGTAAATAAACGGCTCATTGAGAAAAGTAAACGCAGTCCAGCTTCCTCCTTCTGACAGATCCAGTGACTTGTTACACCTAATTTTTTGCTTTTTTAAAGAAAAGAAGGGACGAGTTGAAATTAATATGTGGTAATCAACATAATGCTTGAGTTTAACTTGCATGGAACCAGATATATTCCTTTTAAGCTTTTGTAAAACCACATTCTCAACTCATTTCACTTATATAAGTGATATTTCCAAGTAGAAAAGGATATTAAACAAGAAAAATGTAGGGCGGGACTTGATTTTATCCATCAACTGGATGGTGAAAAGTGTTTGTTACTGTGGCACGGTGGAGGGCGGGACCGGCGCGTGATTACGCACGCCCGGTCCCGTATTAGGCTAATTACGCCGTCAAGAGGGATAAAGGCCACTCGCGGACGGTGATCGGGAGAGAGAGCTCAATTACGGACGTCCGTTATCTTATGTGTTTGTCTTTTGAGTTCTTCATTAAACCTTTAAGTTTATATGTTAAGCCGGTTTCTCGCCTCTTCCTTGCCCATGAATTATGATCTGTGTTACATTGGTGCCGAAACCCGGGAAGGAAGAGGGATGCGCCGTAGCGGAGTTCTCGCCACTACCCCAAAGAAGCAGCCGCGGCCATCTGCCGGGGGACGAGGAGCCCAGCCGCCTGGACGCGGAGGAATGGCCGCCGACCGCGAGGGGAGAAGGGGCTCCTATAGCCGACCGCCTGGAGCGGTCAGGGCCGCTGCCAGGGGCGGAGGATGCCCCTACCAGCCGCTGAAACGTGGAGGGGTTGGGGGAAGACCGCCGTCCGCGAGCGGGGAGGGGATCGCGACCGACCGCCTGGAGCGAGAGAACCGCTGCCAGGGGCGGGGGAGTCCCCTTCGGCTCCCCGAGAACGCGGCGGGGCGTTCCGTCCGCCAGGGGCTGAGGACTGCCTCGAATCCGCCTGGAGAGGCGCGGCTGCCGTTCGGTAGAGGGTGGAGGAGTGGCTGAGGAACGAGCTACGGCGTATCAGAGAACCGGTAAGTTAGGTGTTTTTTTTATTATTATTTTTATTAATCTCTCTCTCCTCTCTCTCTCGCTACCGCTCCGCGTTGGCCTTTTTCCCTCTTTTTTTTTTTTTTTTTTTTTTAAATTATGGTGTTTGTGGGTGGGGAGGTACCGCCCAGTGCAGGAACCTCCCCCCCCCATTTTTAATTGTTGCCCCTCTGTTTTAAATTATGGTGTTTGTGGGAGGGGAGGTACCGCCCAGTGCAGGAACCCTTGCCCCCTCCCTCGTCCAGGTTAATGGGGATGACCTGCCGGCAGACCACGCGGGAGGCGCTCCCCCCCCCCAGGGGATGTACGTCAGGCCGGGGGTCCCCAGCCTGAAAGAACGGGGGAGGAATGTGGCACGGTGGAGGGCGGGACCAGCGCGTGATTACGCACGCCCGGTCCCGTATTAGGCTAATTACGCCATCAAGAGGGATAAAGGCCACTCGCGGATGGTGATCGGGAGAGAGAGCTCAATTACGGACGTCCGTTATCTTATGTGTTTGTCTTTTGAGTTCTTCATTAAACCTTTAAGTTTATATGTTAAGCCGGTTTCTCGCCTCTTCCTTGCCCATGAATTATGACTGTGTTACAGTTACATACCAGAATGGAGCCGAACATAAATATGAGTTTTCTAAAACAATACAGTACCATAATAGCTTTTTGGCTAATGGTTAATATTTTCCAATAGCCAAGGTGACATCAGTGGTAAAAAGATTAAAATTAAAAGATAAAATATTACAAAGACATTTTTACTAGAAATAACCTGCAATGATAAATCATTCACAATAAGCCAGGGAACATGCACAAACTGTCAATTCTGTTGCATGTTGAACTGCACTTATGAAATGCCAGTATTTGCATTGGATATTAGATCACATGATTCTTATTCTGTGTCCAAGGTACAGGATTGTCTTGTACCAAATTTATATGCAAGGCCCCTTTTGTCTAAACCCACAAGCCCTGCCAGTTGTTGAATCTAGATTCTACACAGACCCCAGTGACAATGTCCTTGTTTTCAATGACAGTTTAAATGGTGGAGTGCTTGTCTGATTGTACAAGGTTAAGATAAGACTGTCAAGGCCACAGCAAACCCAGTCATTCTGATCCACTCCTTTGGATCAACCAGCAAACAATCACCTGCAACTAACCCTTACACTCAAAAGACTAATCAGTTTCAATAACTTTAACTTCAAATTAAATGGCAATAGAACATGAGAAAAATGATAGCAACATCAGGGAGATTATTTAATTTTTCCAAGATCAGAAAAAATTGCTAAAAAGCAGCACTTACCACAGTCTTTAAAATATTTGGATATAGTAAAATATTTATATGCTCATATACAGAAGGTCCAAAAGTCTGAAACAACACTAAACATCTGGTATTCACAATTTTAACCTGGAATCAAGGCCACCAATCAAATAAGACAATTTGACATTGACTATGTAAACTTCTTTGTACAAAAGGTCAGATTTCATTGCTTTCACTGAAGTGCACAAGATGCTCTTTGAAACATTTTCAGATCATACTGGGATAACATGGATCATCAGGTTTTGCACAAACATATGGAGTTCATGCCAGCTTGAGTGCATGCAAACCAGTATGTCTGGAACCAACAATTCTCCGTTATCTATTCAGTCAATTGTGTGGCAGCAGTGTAGAGCATAAAATCAAGCAGGAGCTTCAGATAATGTTCACATCAACCATCAGAATGGGATAAAAATGTGATCTCAGTGATTTGAACTGTGGCATGATTGTTGGTGCCAGACAGGCTGGATTGAATATTTCTGTAACTGCTGATCTCCTGGGATTCTCACGCACAACAGTCTCTAGAATTTACTCAGAATGGTTCCAAAAACAAAAAACATAGAGTGAGGGGCAGTTCTGTAGATGGAAATGCCTTGTTGATGAGAGGTCAACAGAGAATGGCCAGACTGGTTTGAACTGTCAAAGTCTACAGAAACTCAGATAACCGCTCTGTACAATTGTGGTGAGAAGAATAGCATCTCAGAATATATGCATATACAGTATATATAGTATATACTGTACTGAGAATTTGTATGTATTCTTACGTAAAGTTTGATTCTAGATAAACGTACATTCTCTTAAATTTGCATAGACACCGAATTATACATTATTGACATATTGATAGCATCTAAACATCATAATTTTACGTATTAACACCTATAGAACTGTACAAATGTTTACGTGTAGTCTTTTAATTAATTAATATTGAATAATTAATAGAATTAATCAGTTAATAACACTTCTTTATAACCAATGAGATTAGTTAAATGCCATCACATTTATTAAATGCAGTTCACATTATAATATGACATTTTAATGGTTTCATTCAGTTCTGATTTCTGATGGCCTATACAATGTTTTAAAGGATTACCTAACTTTAACCAAGACTACACTTTAAAATTTAAAAATGAATACAAATTCTGTAATCGTTTAATCATTAATTAAGCATTAAATGTAGTTTTTGTTTGCCATGGGACACAAAAGGAGTTTTCAGAATATGCCAAAAACCTAAATAAACCATAAAAAGCACCAAAAAAAATAAATAAAATTAAATAAATTAATAAAATTAAAATTAATCCATGCATATGTTAGCTATAATACAAATCTTCAGACAGCTTTCAGAGAAGAACAGACTCAAATTTAAGCATTTTATACAACAATCTCTGTCTGTACACCCGCTGTAACCGTCAAAATGCATTGGTTACGTTTTCACTCATTGGCTCTCATGTGACTTTTGCGACATGTTGTATTCTGCGATGCATAAGTTTGAATAAGATATGACAGCACCGTTATGGAGTGCATCAAGAGAAGATTTACAGTGATTAATAATTTAAATTCTACTCTCCACCTCACACAATGTTATTGGATGCTGTCAGGAAGCACATTGGATGCAACACATTGCCGTTTGGACAACTTTTGTACTGAATTTTGCAATTTTTCTGTATAAATGATTGTGATTACATTAAATGATTGTGACTGCCCATTATGTGTTTTATACGCTTATTAAATGGTTATGGTTAGGTTTAGGAGTAGGTGTGGGATTAGCGGCTGTAAAATAAATTAATATATCGTCTCAAACATTAATGCTACTGTACTTTAAGCTACCTGCTTCATGTTTTTATATAGTTGAAATATGGTTATGTTTAGATGTTGGGGTAGGATTAAGGGATCTAAAATATCTATAAAACAATACAAATATATTTATAATCGATTCATGTATTCAAATATATTTGTAATGGATTTGTCAATATTTTACATTTCTAAATCTGTAAATACTGTACATCAAAATGTTTACTTTTAGATGCTTTCAAATGTCCACATTGAATGTTTTAGTGTCTAGCCAAATGCACAAACGTACGTTTAAATATTAAACATATTTATGACATCAGGCTGGGCATTCTCGCTAGTGGTCTCAGAATTTTAGATCTTATTTTTTAATAAAAAATGTGTAATATTGCCAAGCAGGGGTAAGATATAATTTATCTTTCCTGTAATAGCATACATTGTAAGATGCTGCTCAAACTCTCAGTTTTGACATGGATAATTGAACACTATATGAACAGGTGTTGGCCAGCCATTATCTGTTAGCATGCATAATAAGCTAATTCATGCTACTGTTCATCATACAATAATGAAAATAGTACTATAATATTTGTTATAAAACACTTAGCAACTTAGCAGTTTAGTGCATTAATATAAAATGTGCAGTCACAGATGTATGTTTATTGTCATTTAACAATGGCTTCGAAGACAAAAACATAATTCAGAGTAACAGTTGAAGTCAGAATTTTACATATACCACAATACATTTAAACTCAGTTTTTCATGGCTGCTGTCCTGAGATGTTGTTTCAATATATTGACATAGCTTCATGAGGAAGGAAAATTATCTATTTTGTGAAGGGCACAAGTCCCTCCTGCAGCAAAGCACCCTTACGACATCATGCTGCCATCCCCATGCTTCACTGTTGGGATGGTGTTCTTCAACTTTCAAGCCTCACCCTTTTTCCTCCAAAGGTAATGATGGTCATTATGGCCAAACAGATACATTTTTGTTTCATTAGACAAGAGGACATTTCTCCATAAAGTAAAATCTTTGTCCCCATGTGCACTTGCAAACTGTAGTCTGACTTTTTTATGGTGGTTTTGGAGCATTGGCTTCTTCCTTGCTGAGCAGCCTTTCAGGTTATGTCGATATAGGACTCTTATTACTGTGGCTATAGATACATTTCTACCTGTTTCCTCCAGCATCTTCACAATGTCCTTTGCTGTTCTGGGATTTTTTTGCACTTTTTGCACCAAACTACGTTCATCTTTAGGAGACAGAATGTGTCTCCTTCCTGAGCAGTATGATGGCTGCGTGGTCCCATGGTGTATATACTTACATACTATTGTTTGTACAGATGAACGAGGGACCTTCAGGGGTTTGGAAATTACTCCAAAGGATGAACCAGACTTGTGAAGGTCCACATTTTTGTTTGTTTTTCTATGAGGGTTTTTTTTTTCTTGGCTGATTTCTTTTGATTTCCCCATGATGTCAAGCAAAGAGTCACTGAATTTCAAGGTAGGCCTTAAAATACATCCACAGGTACACCTCCAATTCAACACATCCTATCAGAAGCTAATTGTCTTATTGCCAAAAGGCTTGACATAATTTTCTGGAATTTTACAAGCTGCTTAAAGGCACAGTTAACTTAGTGTATGTAAATGTCTGACCCACTGGAATTGTGATATAGTCAATTAAATGTGAAGCAATCTGTCTGTAAACAATTGTTGGAAAAATTACTCATGTCATGTACAAAGTAGATGTTCTAAATGACTTCTAAATTATATTAAATCTGTGGAGTGGTTAAAAATGTGTTTTAATTTCTTCAACCTAAGTGTTAGTGTAAATTTCTGACTTGATATATTTTGGGGGGCATCAGAAAATTGTTTGAGCTCCAGGGCTGAGAAAGAATATTATAAATAATATTGCTAACATTGTTCTACATTACAGAGAAATACTAAACCACAATAATGAGCCTTTAAAATATAAATTTTACAAGCGCATACATGAAGCGAACCACAGCGACACCGAAGAAAGCGATAATGATTCTGAATGTTCCGGAAAAACCAGCAAGGAGACTGTCTGAACATTTTATTAATTTATAGAGAGAAATGCACATTAGGGTTGTGCTGACAGACGATGATCTCGGGGATCGACGATGGTCAGAGTGATAGCAATAGCTTATGCCTTTGACAATGTCAAGACAACCTTTTTGGCTCATTTTCCCATTAATGTATTAAATTATTATTATTATTATTATTATTTTCATTATTATTAGGCTATTATTATTATCAAATTAATATTACAAATTATTTGCCAGTAGACACACAGACACATGCTTGAAAAAACACACTTTATTACAGATGACATAAAAGCCGTCTATGTGCATGTCTGACGTACTGTTTATACGGAGGTGTGCAGTCTCGTGAAACACGCGCATGTAAAAGGTTCTCACTGTTTCTTTGTTTCTTTGTTCTGACTTTTTTTTTTTTGCAAGAACAGTATAGTCTATGAGTGCTACAAATGACTTCAGACATCTCAGCTCAGGAAGTGCTTTGAGTTCAGTTTGCTTTATTTCCACAGAACAGTTAATTGGGAACGCAACTCTGCAGCCTATATATCTAAACACGTTCACCTCGAACCGTGATTTATTTATTTAACCTTAATTATTTTAATTGCTTTTTCGTTTTGTTTGGAGTGCAAACAGAATTTAGAAATGTATTTAAGTTTTTTGTTTTTTAAATAAATTAATTTTCAATGCAAAAACACTAAAGCAAGAAATTCACCAATCCCTCAGCCCGGGGGTTTGGCTTATCTCTAACCCTGCTTAATGAAAATTACGCCATAGTACCACCTAGCATCCAACCAGCAGGTTTATTAATTAGCGCATGGACCAGCAGTGTAAATTATCATGTCTGTCCATCACTGACTGCGTGACTTCACCACTTCCTGTGGAGTGTCAAAACTTGGTCGACCAAGACTCTTCTCATCATCTAACGTTTGGTCGACTATTAGGGGGCAGCCCTAGAAAAATGCATCCTCCAAATTGTGCCTGTCATTGTTTATTTAAGCACATTTACTTCCTGGTTTCCAATGGGATCAAAACCGGAGTCTCAGGGGTTGCGTGGGCTATGCACCATTAGTAGTGCTAGAGGAAATGTTTGTTTTGAAAAATGTTTGAATTGATGCAAAAATGTTGATGATGGGGGACGGTGCTTGTCAGTAATTCAGCAAAATTTTGCTGATTTCAATGTATATAAAATTTTGGAAACAACATTTCGATTTTCCATGTAATCATGTTAGAAATCTCTATTGTATTCATTAAATATTTTGCTTAGTTATCACTAAAGCTTACTTAAATTTGTTGAGAATAATCAAATGTGATTTTGTGGTGCCTGAAAGCTGAATGTCTTTCCTTAAGAACCTCAATTTAAAACCACTGTCTGTGAATCCCATGACTGACAGAGCAGCAAGGCAGCTGCCGTCTGTTTTGAATACACCCTGGATCGCTGGTGCCCTAGGCCCAGGCTGAAGTGCACACCTGATTCATGGCATCTCTCCTCACACCTGCAGGCAATCTTTGACAGCCTAACTAGGCCACAAATTGAGCAACAGATTGAGGCCATACTCCCATAACCTCTTGTCATTTCATAATAATAACTGCTGCTCTGCTTGGCACAGCTGAAAACAAAAATATTCATACATTACTGTATAATTCGAGCATATGAGATTTTGTTTAATTTTTAAATAGGCCAGAGATGCATTTATACATGCATTGTATTTATACACTGTATTGCAAATTACATTGTGAGACAACAATAAGTAAGCCATTCATAGATCGGTTTCCCTAAAAAATTTAAATATTGTGGCTCTGTTTCAGTGATGTGCACAGACCCTAGAAAGGGCAAAAGGGAGGGGGGGGTTGTGCAGCAATAGTTGTTGGGGGGTGGAGGCTGTAGTAAAGGCACCTCCGCTTAAACCTTTACATTTGTGAAGGGCACCTTTAGATTTGTGTTCTGTGCACGTCAGTGCTCTGTTTGTATGAGAATCCAGATCAGCCAGACATGGGCTCAACTAAGGGCGTGAGTTTGGGGTAGGACTGTCTGTTTGTTTGACTAACCCAAAACAAACGTATTATTTTTACAGTTCCATTTGGTGAAATAGTGGTCCCAAATTTACACACTTCACCTTTAATGATTTGCAAGAAGTTAATTCTAAAGTCAAGGAATCTGTTACATTTTAAATGTCCATTTGGCTTCTCACACACTGTAATGCCAGATTAGGGATGTGCCTGAAGCCGAATACCTTAATCGGACAGGCACAAATAATGACGAATAACGGATTCATCCAAATAATATAAAAAATAGTTGTATGACTGATTATCCAAGAGGAACAAGGATAAAGCAACATTTTACATAAACATATACAAAATGACAAAGAATTTATGAATCTATGCCGCCAATAGTGTTATCCTTATGAATGAAAATGCGCACGCTGTGATTTTAACTCTGTTTCCGGTCTCTGTTAATTGTGTGCATCTGGAGCTTATCAAGTGTTACATTAAGATATGACATCATATACATGTTCCGCTTCTTGAACTGTCTTTGTTAATGTATCACATGTGAATCCCATGTATTCTATTCTAGCCTAAACCTGAGCACGATGTTAAATTCCTGACCTGAAGAGAAGATTTCATTTCGAGCCCGTCTATCCGTCTCTTAAAGTTGTTCATAATTATATTCACATCAGCGATTAAGAACATTATCTGTTTAAGCCTTTATTCTGAAGAAAAAAAAAAAAAAAAAGTTAAAATGCTCCATTAAGGTTTAAATGCTCCGTAGATTGATCATCTATTAGGAATATTCCTTCTTATGTAAAATGAAGAAACATTCTCAGTCTTTTTTTTCTTCTACTTCTTTAAATTGTGCTACCTCTGGTATAATATTTTGTAAAGTCTGGTAAAATTTTACATTATAATTATTATTATAATTATTATTATTATTATTATTATTATTATTATTATTATTAAACTAAATAATGGTGCCTTATTGTAAAAATTCTTGACAGATTTGCAGGACTTTCACCTGTTTGTAGGCTCTATTGATTTTATTTAAATTTATTTTAATGTTTGAATTTGTATTTATTATTCATTACAAAATTTTACATTTTGCTTGACACCTCCTGCCTCCACATTTATGTTGTTATACTTGCACAGACAAAAAAATTATAATAATTTAATGCAGATATTAATATCAATACCAGGAGAAACAACAGTTAACAACATATTACACAGTTAATGTAGTCTACAAATTCAGCTTCAACTGGTAAGAAAAAAAAAAATAGAATAAAATAATAATTCATAGAAACTATAAATGTATGAGTAACATTTAAAATGAGCATTTCATGCACTTCCGGTTTAAGCCGCACCCACACCCGGATCCATCCGAAGACAGATACAGATAATTTTGTCATATGAACAGAGGTGGGTAGTAACACGCTACATTTACTCCGTTACATTTACTTGAATAACGTTTTGAAACATTTTTACTTTTAGAGTAGGTTAAAAAGTGGGTACTTTTTTAAATTTTAAATTTTAAAAATATTTTTTTTTTTACTTTTAATTCTTTACAATGGGTGGCGTTACCTGTCGTTACATTACTGGGTTTAATTTTTGTGAAGGGCAGCCCCCACAGTCACAGACTGTCGCTCAATCACTGCTGCAGCATCAAACTCTTCAAAGTGAAACACTTTCTTCGCTCCGCACAGTGAACTAAAAAAATTGTTTTGTCATGCAATGCCTTCATTTAACACCATGACAAGCTGATATTTCAAGATTCAAATCTCAGCTTCAATTTAGGCAGCACGCTGAGGTCAGTTGTAGCTCTAATGCAAACGAGGGCTTTTCTGTGTAATGAAATTGTCATTTTCAGGGTGATTCTGTAACTGGGCTCTTATGACATAAGTTTTTAAGTCAGTGCAGTAATATATCAGTGCGCTTTGTCCCATGTATCGCATGTAATGAGCAGTATTTACGCATTTACTGAAAACTATTGCAGCTACTTTGGGTGGATTAACTCTATAAATCCATATAAACATCCAAGTTAAGTGTAAATGCCTTTTGCTGTGCTGTTCGCTTGATTGACAACTGGAGTGCGAACAGACAGCATTTCTGCCATGCACAGCGACGGGCGTGAGGCACGCATGTGAGAGATGTGCGGGCGTGAGGCGATCGCATGGCAAAGAGAGTGCCTGTGTCCAAAATCGTTCACTCAATCACTATTTCCTATATAGTGAATGGCAGTGAGTGCACTATATCTTAGCAGTGAATGAACAAAAGAGTGAGTGAATTCAGAGGCTGCCGTATACTCCGAGTGTCAGAGCTCTAGGGCTATCACAGAAAAAACATAAAATATGAACTTTTAAAATACTCAGTCCTTACTTGTAATTCTTATTAAATAATATATTAATAAAATAAATCATTCTGGGTATAATGTTATTATGTTATTTTAATCAAGAAATTATTATTATAATTTAATACATTCAGCATGAAATAAAACATTGCACGAGTGAAGTAAGCAGTAAACTCCCAGCTGGTACGTCTTCCCCTTTCTAAATTAGAGTGCATTGAGGGTAAGAATGAGTGAAAAAAAGTAGGGAACAAGTGGCTCACTCAGAATTCAGACACTCCCACAAAATGGCAGACACTCGAAATAGTGCACTATATAGTGGATAGGGGGTGGTTTCAGACACAGCGAGTGTTCCACAACCAGGGTTTGTGCCTTACGCACTAGGCTGCATCCTCTGCATTTAGAGAGTGGTGCTGCTTCATAGAACTAATGATCTAAATTCTTTCGACACTGAAAACTATAACAACACTGAAATAAGAATCCATGCAGAGAAAAGTAGTCATTAATAAAGAATGGATCACCTTCACATTCTTCTCTGCATATCGCACCCTGCTGCGATATGCAGAGAAAAAAATTACAAATATTGATCTGTTGGATCAAATCACTTCTGAAGAAATGGATTTAACTACTGGAGTCTTATGGATAACTTTTATGCTGCCTTAATGTGCTTTGTGGAGCATAACAATTTTAACCTACGGAGCTAAAATATTCTTCTAAAAATCTTAATTTGTGTTCTGCAGAAAGGAAGACATACATATCTGGGATGGCATGAGAGTGAGTAATTTTCATTTTTTTGGTGAATTATCCCTTTTAAGTGATAACTCAGCCATAATGTAATATTCTGTCATAATTTCCCTACCCTCATGTTGTTCCAAATCTGTGCGACCCTTTATATTATGCAGAATTGTGATGAGGCAGGCAAGGAATAAGGATATAAACGCAGCTTTATTCAACTGAAAAACAAACATGTTAACTCGGAGCAAAAGGAAAAGCACAACACAGGGAATCTTGCACAGCGCATAGACAAAATCATTCATACATGCAAGAATTGACACAGGAAACAGGGAAACCAAGGGCTTAAATACACAAGGGAACAAACAAGGGAACGAGGAACACCTGGGGAAACATTCAGGGAATGAGAAATAATCAGGGAGAACCAATCAAGGAATAAAACTACAAAGGACTACAAAACTTACTGGAAACAGGAACTAAACAAGAATTTCAACATAAAAGTACAAAAGACAACAGGGAATATGACAAGAACACAAAATATGTTCAGTCTGACAGTCTCAGTCACCATTCACTTTCAAAATATGGAGGAAAAAAAACACATTCACTGAAAGTAAATGGTGACTCAGGCAAACATTCTGTCTAATATCTCCTTATTGTGTTGCATGCAAGAAAGAAAATCACATGGGTTTGGAACAACATGATGGTGAATTATGTCAGAATTTCCATTAATAATAATAATAATTCAGTAATATATGTTAAATGTTTATTATGTAATGGAATATAGGGGAGTTAATTTTTTTTTTGTGCATTTTCTCCCCTTTTCTCCCCAATTTGGAATGCCCAATTTCCAATGCACTCCAAGTCGTACATTTCATCATGTGGCTTGTTGAGCGCATTACCGCGGAGACATAGCGCATGTGCAGGCTTTACGCAATTTCCCGCAGCATCTACGCATATCTCACATCCTGACAGCATAGTCACAGGCACAAGCCCAGCCAGAAAAGCTCTCAGACAGACAGGCCAGGCAAATGGGCGATGTGGACTTCAGCAACATAACAATGGCCACCTGACCAGCATCCAGCACCATGTCAACCTTCACCACAGAAACCAACAGTTCTCAGCACCCCCCAAGGCTCACACTGTCACACAGTCACACAAAAGCCTGGGCAAACGGGCACAAATACATCTGTGCTTTTATTTCCATTTCATAAAAGAAGCTATATGTAGACACTGGAAAAACTTGTGGGGACAAATATCGCTAGACAGATGCAGATAGTCATAACGGGGTTGTCACACTTTTCAAACAATGACTTTCCATAAATTTTTGTCATGGAAATTAGTGATTACTGGATAAGGATAATTTAAAATAAATTTATAGATATTGCTTGCACAAAGAGCTCCTTCTAGCCGATTACATATTTGAGAGATGTGCAAATATCTTTCTAGGTGGCTGGCATAAAATACATTTGGAAGTTCAAATGTCCTGTGTTGTAATATTCTATCCTTCATCTAAAACTTTTTTTAAACAGCATTTTGCTAATGCTTTACAAATATTGTGCATGCAGATTTTGCATGCAGTTGGTTAGGACTATGTAGAATTTTTGTAACTTTAAACATTCATTAAGTATACTTCAAGCCATGTAAAATTAATTAGAAAAGACAAAAGGAGATTAAAGATATGGTACACAACAAAAATGTATATTCTGTAATAATTTATTCTTTCTTCATGTTCTTCTAAACCTGTATGACTTTCTTCTATGGAACACAAAAGTAGATGTTGTGAGATGGCAGAATGTTAGTCTGTCACAATTCACATTTTTATTTCTCCATACTATGAAAGTGAATGGGAACTGAGGCTGTCATTCTGTCTAACATCTCCTTTTGTGTCCCAACAAAGAAAGAATGTCATATGGAACAACATGTGAAAATGATAATATATTTATTATTTTTGGGTGAACTATCCTTTTAAAAATGTTAATATATATTTAATTTGTATAATTTTAATGTAAAATCTTGATATTGACAAAAACATTCATAGACAAATTATACATCAACTTACCCACTGTATACACACTATAGAAACTTCCATGACGTTTCACAATTGTAAATTTTCCTAATATTTTCAGGTTCCCATTCGTGGAACTCAAGCTGCGTATGATCACTATGGGACACCATCTGAGTGTCACGTGGTCTGAAGCCCTTATTCAATCACGCCAATTTATTGACTGATGGAGCTTAAGCAACGCCCCCTAGGTAGCAACATCACAGTCTTCAACAAGGCACTCGCTTTTGTGCCATCGTGACAGATTTTCTGTTCTTCTGTGCACAAATTGTCTAAGCCATGTTTGTTTCTAACAACTCATGTCAAAGCGAGGAGTTTTTTCTCCCTTTGAGTGGCAAACACATAAGGACATCGTTGGCACAGCGTATATTTCAGAGCAATTTCAATGTGGTTTTTCCAAACATTGCAAGGGAACGACGAGGACAACGGCGCTTTGTCAAGGCTTGCAATTTCTCACCACAAGGCATTATCCCCACTTGTTCCAGATCTATGGCCTCCAGATTTGGAGCTCCATGTGCTGGAGCATTTCGGCATTGTGTCCGAGAAGATAGGAATGCGAACGGACACTGGAATCCTCCTCAAATTTGTTGCCCTCCCCCTGAGCGAAAGTGTGAGTCTCATCGGACATGGTCTGAGGCCTAGCTCGGGGGCCATTTTCTGAAGAACAAAAGTGCGAGAGACCATGCGCGTTGTTGTCGCCATTAAAAATGCTGTATGAGAGAATTTGTCATTGAACGGTAAGTAAGCAAAATGGGCCCCTTTGTCCCTATTGTCTTTTTCTGTGTCATTCTGGGAGAATGCACATGAATAAGGCAATGTAGGGGTGGCCTCAGCCTCTCACCCCCCTCCCCATTTGAAGTGCTGCCCGCGGCAGAGGGGATCATGCATGGGCCGGTGTGTCCGGCCTCAAAATCCGGGGAGCTTAAATAACAGAATATTCCCTAACAGTGTGACGGCAAACCAACGCAAGGTGTGCATCGTCAGTGCTATTATTATCTTGGGATTCTATCAAGAGATGTCCATTTCATGGATAATGCAGGCATTCTGGCAAGAGAAGAGACACGCACTGCTATCTCTGCTCAATTATTTTGATGGCAGCATGGATGTTGCTCTTTTCATACAGCTGTTGGATCTACACATGATGTTTTGCAGTCCAACCAAGCATATCATGTTAAGGAATGCCTTTTTTAGTTCACCGGCTCCATTTGGACTTTCCCTCGATTTCCTCACACGGCTCGCACAGGGGACCGAGTTAGTCAAGCGATGCTTTTGTTTGATAGGGTGATAGACAACAGACTTTGTGTCTCCTTCTATGAATTGTTCGTGTCTCACAGACGAGTACTTGAGTGCCATCTAGTGGCTACAGGACAGAGTCATGCATTAATTCCTCTGTCTGCCAGTCTAGTGGCTTGGCAGCAGTTGCAAAACATTTTGAAATGAGTAATTCGAATGGTAGAGCATGGTTATATCATGGCAGCTTGCATCCCATTCTGGATTTGAGATGTTTGAATTTCATTTGAATGAAATGTCAATGCAGAATGTTGACGCAGAAACAAATAATGTCACAAGTACAGCCGGGGGGCTGGTTTTTGCAATAGATTTGAAAGATGCTCATTTCCATATTCAGATTGCATCGAAGCACAGGCGTGTTCTCCTTTTTGCTTTTGGGGGCAAAGCAAACCAATTTTGCACCCTTCTGTTTGGACTTACTCTGGCACAATGCACTTTCATGAAATGCATGGATGCAGCTCTGATGCCCTTGAGGATTCAAGGCATCCACATTTTAATTTATCTTGATGATTAGTTGGTGTTAGCTCACTCAGAGATTCTGGCTGCCTAACACTGTGATGCCATTCTCAGCCATTTGAGCAATCTAGGGCTGCGAGTGAACCTAGACAAGAGTGTCCTGTTGCCTGTTGCCTGCCAACAGACTGTGCTGCCAAGTATGGAGCTAGACTCATGGGTGATGCGCAGGCACACCTGTCTCCAGCTCGCATTCTGAAATAACACCAGTATCTAGCGATGTTCAGACGTGTTCTCCAACATTTCACAGGCTTTTGAAACTCATGATCGCAGCGTCCGCTGTCATTCCCCTGTTTTTACTGCATGCAAGACCCTTTTCAATGCTGGATGAATTCCACAAAGGGACTTCAACCACTGACGCATGTACTTCATCCCTTCAGAGTGACGCGTGGGTGCTACCAGGCCCAAATTCTGATATCAGGCATTCCGTTAGGACAAGTCAGTCGCCATTAAGAGTTAACAACAGACAGGTTGAATTTAGGGGTAGATCTCCTTTGATCTGTTACCCAGAGAATGGAAATCACATCCTCAGATTGTGGAATAAATCTGGAATGTTCAAGGGTTGTGTGTTAAGACCTTGTTTGGGCTATTTGTCCAAGGTTATTTATATGTCATTTCGCTCACAGGCCATTAATTTTCAGACGTTCTCTCCTACCCCATGCTCAGAAGAGTATGAAAGATTACATATCGTTTGCCCAGTTCCAGCGCTGCAAGTTTATGTGGACCATACTAGCCAGTGCCGTAATCAGAACAGTTGTTTTTATGCTGTGATGGCCACAACAGAGGTGTTTATTGATGCATTTGAGTGCCTTCAGGTATTCAAGCTCATTTTACAAGGAGCATGGCATCTTCATGGACTTTGGATGGAGGTGCGTCCTTGGAGGACATTTGTATGGTGGCAGGGTGGTCATCTCTGCAAATATTTGTTAGATTTTATTATCTGAATGAGAGTTTGACTCCTGCTTCCAAGGTTCTCTCTGTTGGAACAGGAGTACATTCCTAATTCCTTTTATTTAGATGCTTTAGTTTGCTTGTCTGCCGCTGTATGCTTGCCACATAGGCTTAGACAGTCGGCAGCTACTGTTCGTATTGCGTGAATGTATTTTGTTCTCATAGCGATCATTCGCGGCACAAGTACCACGAAAGGGAATGTCTCGGTTACGTAGGTAACATTGGTTCCCAGAGTGGAACAAGATGCTGCGCAGCTGGCCATACTCTCTAGCATCTGCATAGGCTTGTGCATTTTGCAGAAAATCTGACTTGATGGTGTGAAACTGAGTGCCTTTATGGAACACATGACATCCGTAGGGGTGTTGCTTAAGCACCATCAGCCAATAAATTGCCGTGATTGTATAAGTTCTTCAGACCACGTGACACTCGGACGGTTTTCCATAGTGATCATATGCAGCATCTCGTTCCACTCAGGAAACCAAGGTTATGTACACAACTAAGACTTTTCCCATGACTGTTGGAACCCTGACTGCACTCTATCGCACTGGCAGTCCCAGCGTTAAAAACTTTGCCAAAGCCGTACACACATCAGTGCTTTTCCATTAACAACAGCATTGTTGTAATTCATTGTTTAAATTCAATAAAAAATACAAAAAGCAGTTTCTTGTACATAAGGACACTACCAATAAGACTCCATCAAAGAGCCACTCTTCAGAGCAAAGCTCCTATTGAGTAGAACTGCAAAAACATCATTTTTCAGGAAAGTTTCAAACTAAATGAGGGACCTGATTTAACATACCAGTTCAGATTCAAACACTTAACACAAGCTAAGAGCTGCTCTCACACCGTGCAGGCACATTCCTTCCAATAAACAACTGCTTAGATTTGCTGCTCTGCTCAATTTTGTAGCTCAATCCAGCATTTTATTTACAGAGAATAAACAAAGACAGTTGCTCTGCAGAGCATAGCCGGGTGTGGAGGAAATAGATCTTGCGAGTCTATCTCAAAAACAGGGATGGAAAAACAAACCCAGAGAAATGAAATACCAGACCAAAAATATCATGTGCCGCTGCAGCATTATTGGCTGGGTATTTTATCAGTTTTTGCTTCAGAGTCATCGTGGCAAAATACTCCCTCTTAACTAACGCAGGAGTGGAGTGTGGAGGGGGAGGGGGGGGGGGGGGGAATGCTGCTTATCAGAGAGAGGTGTCAGGGCAAAACACTGCATCAAAGCAGCTAGATACAGCACTAACGCAAGCAGCTATCCTGTCAGAGGAGATAGAGGCAGATACAGAATGTTTGGTGAGAAAGATTCGATAAAAATAACGCGATCCATTCTGCAAGTCGTCCGTGGTGTAGCGGGTATCCTGATAAGAGATTCAGATTTATGTAGGTAGAGAGCAAAAGGAGCAAATATAACATTTCGGAAATGAAATAAGGCAGGGGAAAGAGGCAGATTTAAAGGTTGAGGCATTGGGGTTAACATAAGCCTGGGAACAACAGACAGTCATATAAGGGCATTACAGTCGGTGCTATTCAATATATGACATCAAAATCAATTTTCTTTTCACATTTCTTTGAGCCATCATGAAAGGAGAAAGGTCTTGGTACCTCATTCTACTGTATTGCCATAGTCAAGTACGTCTTCTCCATACAACACAATTTATATGATCTACACACATACACAGTTAGGTTAACCTTTGAACTTTTACTTAAGCTCATAATGCAAGACTCCATTCATTCTGTTTCCACTTCAAGTTTAGCTTATCCAGTTATGGGTGCCTCCATTATTCAATACACAAATACAGTCTCCCTCCAGGCCCTGGCCATTCTCCTTTCATGATCAGAGACATAGATTTGTAACATGTATTATTCAAGAACTTTCCTTTTGTACATACCTAATCAAGTCTTTACTTTTACTTTTTAATCTACATAATCACAAGTGAGTTGCACATCTCTGTTCTTTCTTTTCAGTTCCATAGGAGACAAATTACAGGCTATTAAGGAAGAGAGACAAGACAAAAGGAGGTGGTGAAAGATGCAATCATCATTTATAAGAAGGTTTCATGGTGAGATGGTGCCTTGACCGGATATAGTTTGTTGATTCTACAATCTTTTCCCCTGCTAAATTATTCATGCTGCTCCACTAAAAATTGGTAACATAAATAGAGGCATCAGAGCTGAGCCATTACACCACATCATGCAAGGCCTCTCCTAAGAGAGGGATCCAGAGCTGTAAAACGCAAAAAAAATAAAAAATTCTGCTGTCTCCTTAGGGAAATAGATCAGGGTGTGAATATTCTAAAATCGCTCATTATTTAACTCTCCGTTTGATACAGGCTAATGCAAGAGGAGATTTAACGTGCATTAGTAAGCCTAAAAGGTAGATTCAAAATCATTATATTTTAGAGACATCATTTGTTTCAATTTAATTCACACTGTGAGCTTTGGGAAGCATCCACACACTGCTGAATGGAAGAAACCTCTAATAAATTGAAGTCCCTATACCTTTGAAGGGGAGAGACTTCACAGATGGCATCTCAATCAGCTATTGCTTTCGATCCTCTTGGCTTGTTTTGCTACAAATAAATGGACGTTAGAGGACATCATTTAAAAAGGAGGCTAAAGACTTTGTCTTAAATAATTCAGAGGATCGTATGAGCATTAGCCAGTAATTCTGAATGTCCACTTAGTCCCTTTCAAGCAAAACGTGTGGCGTCCTTGCAACGGCTCTTGTCATCACATTGCTATGTTGTTCAGTGTCACCCTCAATACTGGGAAAAAGCTCTTTAGACCCTGATCATCCCTGATGACATGACTGATGGCTGAATAAAACTAACAAATGACCAGACACTTTTGAACTCCAATCTTCTTTAGATCTCCCAACACCAATACATGCACATACGTAAAAAAACACATATACAAAATCACACAAGCGCACATCCCAGTCTGGCCTTGTCCTGGCTCACCTCAGGTCACAAAGCTGCTGGGAGATTCAAGTTTGACTGACAGCCAGCCATTTTTCTCTTGAGGGGGAGTCAAGGTTACTTTCCTTTTCTTCTACAGTGCGAATAAAGTTCAACATAAAACGAAGACAGGAAGATCCACAGGGTCCTCCAGGGCTATGTGATTTTATAATCAGGACATTATTAAAGCTCGGGTTCAAAAAGGACAAGTCAGGGAATACAATATGCTAAAGTATTTTATCTGCAACAGTGTAGGTTTTTGGAGACAGAGCAACTTTTGATTCACATTAACATTCGGCTATTGGTCTAGATAAGAGTAGGGGTATAACGATTCATTAAGTCTTTAGCCAATAACCATGATCCAATATTATCGATACAATTTTTTTTAGATGTACCTTTATTTTAATACTCTCATGTCAGCCACGTCTGTATGCATTTCCAGTGATGAAGCAACCTTATAACATTAATTTCCTTTTATGAGTGCTAAATATGCTTTTCATGTGGGACAAGGATGTGCACAGGGTCTGTGAAGCCAAATTGTGCTATGCTATCAATGCGCGTGCGTCAACTGGGCTTCCCGCGAAATGCGAGCGCCAGTGACAGGATCAATGCAAGCCGTAAACCGGTCACTCCTTTAAATGCGAGCTCTCGTGACAAACGCATAGGAGGTGACATGTGCGATCAATTTGGGTGACCGTTTAATTTTACATGAGAATTGGCTATTTAAAAGTACCATGGAGCAGTTCAACCATCATGTAAAATATCTTGACAATGCCGATATTCTGAACAGCACTAACGGGGGAAAGAGAAATCATCTGC
Source organism: Moxostoma hubbsi (assembly GCA_032164185.1). NCBI lineage: Eukaryota > Metazoa > Chordata > Actinopteri > Cypriniformes > Catostomidae > Moxostoma > Moxostoma hubbsi. The sequence continues at coordinate 14,843,046 of JAVLUX010000027.1, forward strand.
TGCCCAGCATCAGTTATAAGACTTTACACATCTGCATCAAAACCCTGACTTACATTTATCCCAGTTAACTGTAATAGAATTTTTCATTACAATTGTGGAAGTTGTTGCCAAGAAAACTGCGGATAGCACAGATAGTTGGAAACAAGTCATGGGTATTTAAGTACTTAGAATTGGATTAAACTGAAAAATAAGCTGTAATTAAACGATTGATGATAACCTGTGTGGCGTTATTTTTTTATATTATTATCTGTATAATTTTTTTTCAACATCTGAAGTACCTTATTTTGTTGTGGATGCCCCAATAAGGATACTAAATTTGCACATTTCAGAGCTCAATAAATTATTCAAATTATATTTTTGTTGCATTTGAGGACAAACTTTTTTTTATTGATTGTGTAAAATATACACATAATATTGGAATATCGATCACAGGGCCCTGAATAGAATCAAATTGAAATTGTATCGCTGAAGGCTTTGAATTCAGATCGCAGGCCAAGAGAATCTATACAAGATCGTATCGTGAAGAAACGTCCGATTTACACCCCAAGATAAGAGGTTTTAACATTTACAGACCCAGGAAACCAAATCCCTCCACTCCACTCCCACCCCTTACTCTTGTGACTCTGTTGCAGCAGGTGCCAGTTTTTAAGACTGCATCGGAAAAGAGCATGACTGTAGTGTTTACTTAAACAGTCACTTTATAATCGTAAATGTCTGTTTTATTGATTAGAAGAGGCAGAATAAAACATGGTGGCAGCGGTGCAGTTCTAGATTACCGTAGTTTCATTTCAGAACTAGTTTGTCGAGATATTCACCAGAAGCTTGTGACTGGATCAAGTCTGTGTCACTATGGATGGACTAAATCCCCCACCGTCATTTTTACATGAACTCCGACAAACTTTCCAAGTCCTGGAAATCCTGGATTCGATCTCTACTTGGATCGTACCATGTCGGAAGCAGAGGAAAATATAACAGTCAAACTGTTCAACTACCTCATAGACAAGAGTGGCCAGAAACTCCTTGAAACTCAGATGGGTGACACAGCCCCAGAGACAAGAACATTAAAGAGCATTATTGAAAAATTATATGAGCAATGTAATCCCAGTATAAATAAATCTGTTGAACGTTATTGATTCTTTACAAAAGAAAACAGGGAGTTAAAAAATTGATCGATAATTACATAATGGAGTTGAGAAATCTCGCAAAAACAAGCAACTTTGGTGATATTAAAAACACACTCATAAGGGACAGGATTGTTTGTGGAATTAACAACACAGGACTGAGAGAGAGAAAAATCTGACATTAGAGATGTGCATACAAATATGCAAAGAAGCAGAACTGTCAAGGGAGAACAGTAAAGCCATTGTGGGAAGAGGTGCATGCGGTGAGACAAGCAGCGCGTTAAGGTCAACATCCAAAGAGCAATACAATCGCATGCAAATTCTGTGGGAAAGTGCTTGAAAGGAATAAAACAAAATGCCCAGCTATTGGAAAGAAATGTAAAAAGTGCAGAAAGGAAAAACACTTCACAGCCAAATGTAAATCTCGGTCAGACCAGAGAAAAAATAAATCTGTATAGTGTTGCAGAGCACCACTGTGATGAATATGAGGACATTCTCACCATCAGTGCAGTTGAGTCGCAGACTGTAAACAAAAAAGAGACTGACAAAGATTTTTTTATTTTTTTTTGCAGCCATGCTTGTAGGAGAAGTTTCAGATTGACTGCAGGGCTAGCTGTAATGTCATTTGTAACAGATAAAGGATGGGCAAGGAGGAGGTCGGAACTGGCTGAACAGTCAACATAAAATGTTTAATGATATAAATGAACTTAATACAACCGGCTCCCCTTTACCTCCCTCACCCGCTGATCAACTGCGCTGAGCGCCGGTCAACACCAGCTAAACAGTCAACATAAAATGTTAAATTATATAAATGATCTTAAAACAAAATAAATGAGCACAGACACACATGAAGCACGGCCGCGTGCATCTCTCTCTCGAACTGGCACCTCCGGCTCATCTTTATCTCGCTCTTCCCCTGATTAGCTGATTCAGCGCCTGCCATGCATCATCACGGCCCGGTCACACCCTCCTCCTTGTCACATAATTCCTATTAATCTGCTGAGTCCAGACACAAAACTAGAAGATACAGAGTCTGTGCTATTAATGTACAACCAAAACAAAATGAGACCACTTGAAAATTGCAAACTGAAACTGAGAAATCCAAGAATCCAGAAATTGTACAGGCTGAAATTCCAGGAGGAGGAGAAGTCAAACTGATTGAACTGTATTTTTCCAATGTTAGGCAAGAGCCCGTTGAGCGTAGTTTCATGAGCGAAGCCATGAAACTAATCAAAGCACATTATGAGATCATCTTGGCAATAGACAGCATAGTCACCACTGAAGAACCTACTGGCAGCCAGCAGTCAATGCAAACAAATAAAGAGAATGCTGACATCATCACTGGTTATGGCTGCCGGGAGGGAAAATACAAAATTGAGATTGACAATCATAGTAAAACCTGTACAAATCTAGATAAGAAGGGTCCCTGTAGCCATGATGAAAGCAATAACTTTCAGAGGTTGCAGAGATGAATCATTGTGTCATGGAAAGAAGAACAGATTGGATCAGTATGGTAGTAGTGCAGAAACTCAATGGTAAACTGAGAGTGTGCATCAATATAAGACCCTTGAACAAAGCTTTAAAATACAGCCATTGTCCTCTACTAACCATTGATGATATCCTCCCTGACTTATCCAAAGCCAGAGTGTTCACAGAGTGTGTGTGAGACGTCAAAAGCGGGTTTTGGCATGTCAAGCTGGAGGAGTTGTCCAGCTATCTCACCACATTCTCTACTCTTTTTGGAAGGTATATATGGCTCAGAATGCTGATGGGCATAAGTCCAGCCCAAGAGATCTTTCAAATAAAGCTCACACTCGCATTAGAGGGGCTGCCAGGAATATACATAATTGCTGCTGATGTGCTTATTACAGGACAAGGGGAGACCCCAGAAACACTAGAGCGAGACCACGATGAAAAGTTGAAAGCATGTCTAAACCGATGCAGAGAGAAAGGCATTAAATTGAACATTGACAAATTCAAACTGTGACTAAAAGAAGTCTCCTACATCGGACACCAGCTGACATCAGATGGCCTGAAGATATACCAGACAAGGATTGAGCTATAACACACATGCCTAAACCAACATATATCAAAGGTGTTCAGAGACTGTTGGGATGGTGAATAACCTCTCAAAGTTTTGTGAAAACCTCTCAGACTATTGTGAGGTTCTCAGACGATTGGCCCACAAAGAGAGTGGAGTTGGACTGCATAGCATGAAGAGGCATTATGTAAAATTAAAGAAATCATCACAAATGTGCCTGTGCTTAAACACTACAACCCAGATGAGGGCCTTAAAATCCAGTGTAATGCCTCTGACACAGGTCTCGGTGCAGCACTCATGCAGGGAGGTATGCCAGTAGAATTCGCAAGTAGAACATTAACACAAATGGAATGTGGTTATGCCTCAATAGAAAAATAATTATTAGCTAGTTTTCACCACAACATGTACAGATGGAGAGTAACAGTACAAAGTAAGTCACTGTTGAGTGCTCCTAAAAGACTTCAAAGAATGATGTTGCGAATTCAAAACTATGATGTAGATGCTGTCTACATTCCAGGCCAAGACATGCTGTAAGCCGACACATTGAGCAGAGCCTACTTGACTGAGAGTTCACCCACAGGATCTGTGGAAGCTGAAATAGAGACAGTTAACATGGCACAGCATCGACCAATTTCAGAGGACAGACTCTGCAGGATCCATGCTGCAACAAAAGAAGAAAAAGCATTACAGACACTGGTCAAAACCATTCAAAAGGAATGCCAAAAAACAGGGCTGACACACCAAATGAGATTAGACATTATTACTTGTTTCAAGAAGAGTGGAGTTACACGGATGGAATCATCTTTAGGGGCAAACAGGCTGTTATCCCTGATGAGCTAAGGAAAGATAACCCAGTGTATGCATTCCTCTCATTTAGGTGTGGAAGGATGCCTTAGGAAGGACAGAGAGTGTGTCTACTGGCAGGGAATGGATGACCAAATCAAGTCATCTGTGCAAAAATGTGACACCTGTCGGTCAGTGGACTGTAATCAACAGAAGGAAACACTGCATCCACACAAAATGCCAAACAGGCCATGAGCCAAGGTAGGAACCAATCTGTTTACCTTTGACAATAAGGATTACATTATTACAGTAGATTACTACTCTATCTTCTGCGAAATAGACTTTCTGCCAGACACAAAAGAAGCCGAAGACTCATTTTGGCCTACAGGACATCCCAGACATTGTCCTTTCAGATAATAGTTTGCAGTTCACATCCCAGGAATTTCAGAAATTCAGGCACCACTGGGAATTTGACACATGACTTTTCACAGAGCAACAGCAAGGCAGAATCAGCCTTTAAAACTGCCAAGAGGCTGATGTTTAAAGCACAAACATCATGACAGGATCCAGATTTAGCCATACTGGACCACAGGAACACGCCAACACAAGGAATATCAACCAGTCCTGCCCAGAGACTGCTTAGCCGTCGCACTAGGACATTGTTACCTACAAAAAACACAACTTTCTACAAGGTCTTCTACAACCAAAAGTTCAACATTCACTGAGAGATTTGAAAGCCAACCCAGGATGGGGGAGACAAAAAAAGTGTTTTCTGATATTTATTTATTTTTTAAAAAGAGGAAATGTTATTGTTTGTTGTCATCTGAGACAGTAGTTAATTATACCCAGATTTATTTATTTTTTGAAGGTTGTTACCGTAAATAAAAATAAATAAAAGAGAAAGGATGTGCCAATAGGAACTATTGTTGTGTATGCTGTTGCAGCAGGTGCCAGTTTTTAAGAGTGCACCAGAAAAGAAACTGTCCCAGACAATGTGGGCGCATGAGTGTAGTGTTCAGTGTTTAATTAAACAGTCCATTTATAATTGTAAAAGTATGTCTTTATTGATTAGAAGAAGCAGAATAATACAACTCTTAGCCAACATAGCTATATAAAAGTATCCCAATACAAAAAAGGAAAACTACTCAATGACACTTAATTGTTACTTTCATATAAAATTTTGGGTTACATATAAAATGTAATACAGAATACATAACATAATTCTTAATAGATTATTAATGAAAGGAATATTCCAGACTTCACTCAAGTTAAGCCCAATCGACAGCATTTGTAACTAATATTGATTATCAGAAAAAATATATATATTTCGGCTTCTCCCTCCATTTCTTTTTTGATGAAGTATGTAAGATTCAGAAACCCTTTTTATTATTGACACCTGTGGCCCTTAAGTGAACTGCAGCCAGCTACCTGTTGTTCATGCTCGTGTACAAACTCCATAGGGATGCGAGTGTGCAAGCATCCATAACAATGACATAATGTACAAAGAGACTGAACGTGATTCACTGGCATCATGCTGGCAGATGAGGTAGCATAATTAAAATTACATAGTTATGAATGTTTTACTACAAACTTTGAGACTAAATTAAAACTACTTATCAGCTAACATAGCATACTGATACACACATACAGCTACATACTACCGAACTATACCAGACAGTTTACAGTTGCACTGCATTGATATATTGCATTATTGTTTTTTGTGTGTCATATGTTGTACTACAATCAAGAAACCGGCATATTTGCTTAAATGTATCTGTATACCTGACTTTGAAAGTTACAAAGCAAGGTAGTTTGCAATTTGTCAGCATTAGCAGGCAAGATCAAGTTAGCTAAAATTACACAGATCAATCCTTATGGCACAATATTTCACATGCTTTGCAGTTATGTAAGCTTACCTGGGCAAGAAGGCGGCGTCTAATTCAGGGTTGGTGTTGATCCCCAAAACCGAACGAAGGTCCCTCCAGAAATCAAATACCCTGCCGATGTTCACTCTAGTTTTCGCTCGACCACGATCACATTCCTTCTTAGCCAGACGTAATTCAATAGATAAATGTTTTTTTGGCTTACTCTAAGTTTCTGTAGGTGTGTTGTGTTGTCCTGGTAGCAGGACGTTTGCTGGATTCCATCTCCTAGATAACATTAGCTAGTATTGCGGTTTGTTGTCACTGTTGAAAAGCAGAAGAGAAGCACTGAAGCAAGGCTCTTGGGAGTGCGCATAAACATCACATCCTTTGGATTTTCCCGGCAATACCGACCCGCTCCCTTCACATGAAAATCAGTCTACAGGCTTTAATAGGCAACCTAGGAAGTCTGGGAAGGGCTAATTCAAGGTGAAGTTGCATTACAAGCGGTTCATATATTGGCAAAAAAAAAAAAGGTGAATATTACATGAAAATTGTTACATACTGCACCACAGGCCAATTTTTGGAAGAAGAAGAAATGTGAAGCTTATAATTTTATAAAAGCACAAACATTAAAACCTGGTATTATTTGAACTGTAAAGATGCTTAAATTAAGTGTGGCACGGTGGAGGCGAGAAACCGGCTTGTCAACATAAATAATAATTTAATTAAGAACTTAAAACAAACATTTAGGACAGCAGACGTCTGCTGATTAAGCTCTCTCTCCCGATCGCCGTCTGCGAGTGGCCTTTTAACCCTCTTGCCGGCTCAATCAGCCCGATACGGGACCGGGCGTGCGCAATCACGCGCCGGTCCCACCCTCCACCGTGCCACATTATCATTTTTACTTTAGGGTTTAAGGTGTAAGATCTGACAAAGATGGAAGAAAATTTTAAAATTGGATATTACACAGAAAAAGTCAAAAGAAATTCTGTAACACTAAAATCATATAACATGTACATTGTTAATGTCTTGTGGCTATAATTTTGAAACCATTCTCTTTCATTGTACTGTAACACATTTTTTTTTTAAGGTGCACTCACTTTCAATCAAGGAAATTGATTGTTATTTTGAAACATTTGTATAAGATTAAGACCACTCATGTGAGATGAAGACTTGTCATATCAGTAACCTTATAAAACCTGTTTTATTCTACATGGGGCAGGGGTGCCTCATGGGGGCAGCCATGTTAGCATCACATGACTAGCTAAATACTACTCGCTAAATATCAGTAACTGCCCTGTTATTGGACACTTTCATTCATGGATTAAATTAATCCTGGTTTACTGTGCATAGTGAATTTCTAAAATGGCATCTATAACCGAAAACTACTGATTCTGAATGATGCAGCATTTACACCACTTGGTGTCAGTTTAAGCCATACTTTGACATACTTAAAAAAAAATTACTGAGAGCACATTTAAAGAAATGGAGGGATGAGTCGAACATAATTTTTGTCAACATTAACTATTTAATAAACATTATGCCAGAAATATTGTCAATTGAGCTTAACTTTAATGGCTTTTTTAGAAAAACAATATATTGTAGAGTTCTTCTACTTATTTTTTTTTTTAAAAAAACAAATAATTTTCTGGCTGAAGATATAGATGATTTATGAGATTATAAATAAAAATGATTCATATACAGAAGCCAGTTCATTAGCAATCAAAGAAATATTCAGCATAACATTTAATAAAATCCATGAGTTTAAAGCTTTAGAGGCAGACAGATTAATTCATATTGTGTGACCTTCATACGTTGCCTCTGGTGCTGTATTTCTCTCTAATGGCTAATAAAAGACAAACTTTTCTCAGAAACACTTGTTAAATGTGGCCATGAGAGCATTTTGGAAAAACAGATAAATGCAATCCTTTCCTGATTTATTCTACTGGAAAGTATGTCTTCCACTTGCTTTCCATGCAGCTTTCTGTTTTTCACCAAAATTCACTGGAAATACTGAAGAAAAAAAGGACAAGGGGGGACTTGAGAAGGTATAAACCTGAGGCCGGAAGAATGAATTGACTTCACATTCATTCCATCTTTAATAACTCCCTTATTTAAAGAGCTGCAGCATGAACCAAGGCCAAGCTTAGCTGTATATTTTAGAAGATCAGGTTTTCAAGATTTTGGAACTTGTCAATCATAGCATTCACTACAAAACCCCTGCCCTGCATGCTGCTTGCAAAATCTCTGCCTTCTCTTCCCACAAAGGCTACATTTAAATTTAAATTTTGTTTGTAATTTAGAACAAAATCTGGCCAAAAAGAAAGTGTTTTTGAGTTATTAGCGAGCTTAAGCAAACATAACTACATCTGTATGATTTTTCGCATAGAGATATTTTCCAAGAACCTGTACACTACAAAAGTAATCAAATATGCTCAAATACTTTAAAGTGACTATTCACTATGTTGTTTGATATGCTGCTTCAATCATGTGTAATCTGCAGCCGAAAGCCATTCACACCTCTGCCCAAAGAATCACTTTTATCATTCTTTTGTCTGTTTTCTGCCTATTTTATACTTTTATACACCCATCTTTGCAGTAGTATCAGTGTCATCATAAATTACAATAACAAAGTATATTTGGCGCATATAGTGTGTTAGCGCTTAGCACCAGCAATGCACAAATAAACATTACAAATGACAAATGTGTGAATTCTACTCATAGAATGAGGCATGAAGTCATTGATAACACATTTTAATGTCATTTTAGGTGGGTAGAGTAGCCAAAAACTGTACAATTACTTTGAAAAATTATTACTCAAGTTTAAGTAAAAGTAAACTAACATAACATAAATATTTACTTGAGTAAGAGTAAGAAAGTAGTTAGTAACTCATTACTTTCACAAATGACATAATGCGACTACCACCCCTGGAATCGCGAGTTCGAATCCAGGGCATGCTGAGTGACTCCAGCCAGGTCTAATAAGCAACCAAATTGGCCCGGTTGCTAGGGAGGGTAGAGTCACATGGGGAAACTCATGTCAGTAAGAAGAAAGATTTGGAAACACTTCTAGAAATTATAATGGTGAAAACGTGAAAATATTCCACAAGGACATTATATATAATGTTGAAATATAAACCAAAGCAAGATTAAGCTTTATTAATGACCACTTTCGCTATTTCATAGCTTTTATAGTCCTGCGTGTATTCTTATTTCAGTGTTGTTATAGTTTTCAGTGTCGAAAGAATTTAGATCATTAGTTCTATGAAGCAGCACCACTCTCTAAATGCAGAGGATGCAGCCTAGTGCGTAAGGCACAAACCCTGGTTGTGGAACACTCGCTGTGTCTGAAACCACCCCCTATCCACTATATAGTGCACTATTTTGAGTGTCTGCCATTTTGTAGGAGTGTCTGAATTCTGAGTGAGCCACTTTTGATCACTCATTATTACCCACAATGCACACTAATTTAGAAAAGGCAAGATGTACCAGCTGGGAGTTTACTGCTTCCCTTCACTCCAGCAATATTTTATTTCATGCTGAATGTAGTAAATTACTTTTTGACAAATAATTTCTTGATTAAAATAACATAATAACATATAGAGAGGCAGTACATACAGATACATTTTAAAACGTACTCTTTATTTGATCAAATGTGTTTACTCTTTATATTAACATAGAGTATTTATTAAAAATGACAAATAGAATGATGTATTGTATTAATACATTATTTAATAAGAATAACAAGTAAGGCTCGAGTAAAGTTAATATGTTATTTTGTTTCTGCAACAGCCCTAGAGCTCCTACACTGTGTATTTGTCAGCGTTCGAATTCACTCACGCTTTCATCAATTCACTGCTAAGATATAGTGCGCTCAATGCCATTCACTATATTGGAAATAGTGAATGAGTGAACGATTTCGGACACAGCCACTCTCTTCGCCATACGATCACCTCGCGCCTTCACATCTATCACATGCGTGCCTCACACCCCTCACTGTGCACATGCAGAAATGCTGTCTATTCACACTCCAGTTGTCAATCACGTGAACGGCACAGCATATCCATACAGTTAATCCGACCGAAGTAGCGTAAATACTGCTCATGACATGCAGGACATGGGACAAAGTGCACTGATATATTGCTGCACTGATTTAAAAAGGTACACTTAAAAACTGATGTCATGACGCGTTTGCATTAGAGCTACAACTGACCTCAGCGTGCTGCCTAAATTGAAACTAAATTGAGATTTCACCTGAAATATCAGCTTGTCTTGGTGTTAAATGAAGGCATTGCATGATGAAACTATTATTTTAGTTCACTGTGCGGAGTGAAGAAAGTGTTTCACTTTGAAGAGTTTGATGCTGCAGCAGTGATTGAGTGATAGTCTGTGACAGCAGCATGTGCAGCTGTGTGAACTTCTGCTCTCGTAAAAGTCCCATTCAATAATCTCTCAATAAATTACACATTAACTAAAATTAAATCCAGTAATGTAACGACAGGAAAACCGCCCATTGTAAAGAAGTAAAAAAAATCATTAGCAATTTCCTTGAGTGAGAGTAAAAAGTTCCCACTTTTAAACCTACTTTAAAAAATAAATAAACATTTTTCAAGAAGTTACTCAAGTAAATGTAACATAGCAAATGTAGCACATTACTACCTACCTCTGCATATTAGTTGACGTTTTACATATAGTCTTAAGGGTCCTCTTATTTAATTGTTATTCTAAACACTGGGCACACCACTGTGGCAGGTGCTTCGAATGTCGTTACTCAGCTGTTTCAAACTTTTTTTGCACGGAGCGAAGGATTGAAGAAGCACTTCCCCTTGAGTGTGCAACTGTCTTTTTCTCAAATTCACAATTAGAAATTTCATCACTGTAGGAAAATTTTTGCTAGGCAACCCAAATTATTTTAAACAAGCGAAAAGGCATCCAGGTTTCAAAATAAACAGCCTCTCACTCTGCTTTGGCTGGAAATGGAGGTCTTGATGGAACTAGAAAATGTTTCACAAATTCTTTTCAGTGCAAGTTGTGAGGCTGCTGAGGTTTGTGTGCCATCTTGAGCTGTAAGTTTTTGACAGTTCAATTTACTATTGTGGTGACAAGAACCAGACACGCTTCAATGTCTGGTAGCATAAATGCTGAACACCCATGTGTTATTTTACACAACTAACTTCCTGTGGGCATTAACTTAGTGTAAACTTAGCTCAGTGTAAACAGCTCTCTGTTTGTCTATTTAAACAGCCTGACCATCAAAGGCTCCCACTGCCAGTCTCCCTCAGTGGAAGTCCAGCTCATTTTGAGCTCCAAACTTATAGCACTGGTAAAGGCATACATCAAATCTATTTGTCTGACAAATCATCTGCAGCCCTTCTCTCTCTCTCTCTCTCTCTCTCTCTCTCTCTTTCATTTTCTTAAGCAGTTCCCACTGTTTATTTATTTATATGACCCTTAAAATCCTATTAGAGTGTTTATAATAGCCTACATGGCTTTATGATTTCTGTTAAAGTGTCTGGTTGGAGGTTTTGCATATCCATTCATTTGTCAGCACAGCACATCTTGTGAAGCCAACCAAAAAATTAGTGCACATGGTTATGATGTATACCCTCATCTGTCTGAATAATAAGACCACTGGTGTAAAACCTTAATACAAAAGGAACATCTTATCCAGCATGCAATTCCCATGCTGGTCTAGGCTAGTTTATGCTGGCTAGTGCTGGTTTGGTGCAGGTCTAGCTGGTGAACCAGCATAGACAGGCTTTTCACCAGCAAAACCTAGAGCAGCACACCAGCATCCCATGCAGGGGGAGCAGCACCCAAACACAAAATAAGCTGGGATGTCACGTATCATCATGTATCATGTACACAGTAAGGGGACCCATTTAAATGTTTACATTACATAAATGTAACATACATTACATTTCTTATCTTATTTAAGCTCGAACAAGTTGTGCAATAGCTCCCTTGCAACGCAAAAGGACCGAGGTTTGAGTCCAGAAGAACACGCAAGTGTCATAGCAGCACCACAATGAAGTGGTTGCTTGAGCAGTTGTGTTTTTCATCTCTCATTTGCTTTTATGACACTAAAGGTTAGGTTTAGGTTTAAGGGTAGGGTTTAAGTATGTTTAAACGAGAATAACCTTAAAAACCTCATCGGTAGACATTTCACCTTGGAACTTCCGCAATGCATGTAATGTAATATCATTTTGCAAAAATGTCACCATAGTCACAAAATGTTCTGTTCTGTTTATTGTTCATTTACTTTATGACTCTTTGACAGCCTGCTTGGTTGCCATGGTGCTCTGATTACAGTATGCCCCTAGAATTTAAATTTTCACTTTCAGTCAAAGCAAGAGCACAGGACAACACAGCCTCTCCCTAGTAACGTCCAATCAACCCCTATCTGTATGCAGATCCTGATACTTAAGACATTGTTCATGCATTCAGAACATCTCTCTAGAATCTCTCTTTCTGATGAGTTTATTTAATCTAAGGCATCCACTTCAAACCCCATGCCTGCATAAAGAACATGGGTTATCAAACCCTAGAAAGCTTTAATTGCTAAAATGTGTTATTCCTTATAAATGCTTACAGTATATATGTCTAGCTAAAACAGTTGGATGGTCACATTTTAAATGCAAAGCTTTTTTATGCCACACATTAAAATACAAATAATCAAGCTAATTTACCATGGTAAAACATGAATTTAGAGGAATTTCTTTAAAAAATTATAAATAAATTAAAGCACAAATGTAATCACAGTTTTTAAAAGAAACCACTTTCTCCAATGCCCATTACAGATGCAACTCGACGAGAAAAAGAGGCATGTAAGGTTATTGCCATGCATCACGCAGGTAAGCACAGAATAATGTTGGACCTTTTCCATTTACTACTCATGATGCCAAGCAATCTGGGTGCAGTCATGCATGGGTACCTCTGGATCTGCCAGAAAATCTGTTCTATTCTCCAGTCCGGCACATGCTCTCCGAACAGGTTGAAAAGCAGATATGTCTTCAGCAGTTCCATATTCTTTAGAATTAGTGACACATTCGGATAAAAGAGATATTGACAAGCTAGAAATGTTGAGAACGTGATCAGATTTCAGGGGTTTAACCCCCAGAATGTTGCTGAATTAGAAAAAAAAACAATTAAATTAATCATATTGATTCTCACAATCTTTTTAAGAAAAAAAAAAAACCTCCCAATTGCATGCAACTGGGTTAACCTAAATTTGAAACTATAGCATCTAAGTTTGCCAAGGGAATGAAGCACAAAGATGTGTCCCAACAAACAAAAAAAAGAGAGAAAAGCACATAACAATCACTCATCAGTTTGTTCATAGCGAGTTCTGCTAGTGCTCTCGCAGACAAGAACTATTCCTATCAAGAGAACAATCACGATTGCCATGACTACCATAAAGCATCATTCAAGGTCATTATTCACACAAAGCAAGGATAGAATATTTTATCACATAACAGTAGCCAGAGCGCAAGGATATTAGTGAGAATGTTTCACCCATTAATACATGAGATTTATGGTTAATGATCGAGCCCATAGAGTACAGCTATGAGACATATGACCCCTACATCGGCCACTGTGTCATCGATCCACACTGCAATGAGTTTATCTTCCCAGTCATTTTCCAACATGACACTGCTGCCTCCAAGGATTCACTTGACCAAAATAAAGACACGTTCTTCCGGAGAACAATACACTTTAGTAATTATTAAAGGAATAAATCATGAGAGGTTGTGTGTTCCAGTGATTTTACCATAGGTAAGGGGTATTCATAAGCCAAATAAGTCAAAATAACATTCATTAGGCATCATAAATTTAGACAAAACAATTTTACAGCATAAAAAGTACAGTTCACCCAGAAATGAAAATTCTCCCATAATTTACTCACCCTCTTGCCATCCCAGGTGTGTATGACTTTCTTTCTTCTCACAAATAAGGATTTCAAGAAGAATTTTCAGCTATGTAGGTCCTTACAATGCAAGTGAATGGGTGCCAAGATTTGTAAGGTTCAGAATGCATATAAACCTAACCCAGTATATTAAATAATCCATAAACAGGTTTGAGGAGTAAAGAAATACATGTAACAGGATTAATTATATAAAATACAAAATATTAGTACCTGTATTCAACTACAGTTTCAATTTAAATAATTGGTAATTAGAATACAGTTACATTCAAAAAGTATTTTGATTAGAGCAGAGATTACTTTGCATTTTATTGTCATTTGTTTCATTTAATATTTAGTCCTTTCAGATGTTTATACATATTTATACATATAAATGAAGTGATCCAAAGTTCATTTGAACAGCAGTGAAACACTTTCTTATGAGAAGATTGAAATAAATTTGGAGCAGCAGAATTATAAATTAACACTTGTGTAAATTGTCAGCTTTATGCTAAGCTAAAATTATATTTCTAGCCATTTTACATGCACGTTACCAGGCACAATCATATTTTTTTATCAAGAAAATTCACATTGGATCATAATGAATTCCAGTAAGACCTTTGATATTATTGATAATAATTTTTGTATTGTTTTCCTGTAAAAATATCCTTAAATATTTCTTAAATTAAATTTCTTAAAACAAGATCAATTTGATTAATCTTGTTTTAGAAACAACACTGCTTAAGGTATTTAGATTTTTCAGAGAATGTATTTTTAACATGTGTTAAAATATGTCTTATGTCTTACTGTACAGACAGTTTTTATAGTCAAAACAAGAGACTATAAAATCTACAAGTAAAAAAATCTACCAGTGCTGAAGAAGTAATCCAAAGTATTTAGAATATGTTACTGACCTTGAGTAATCTAATGGAATATGTTACAAATTATATTTTACAGCATGTATTCTGTAATCTGTAGTGGAATGCATTTCAAAAGTAACCCTCCCAACCCTGTCCATAAGTCTCCAAGTGGTTAAATCAACATCTTCAGAAGCATTATGATAGGTGTGTGTCAGAAACAGTTCAATATTTAAGTACTTCTTTTGTATTTGGTGATTTGCATTCATCGTGCATATCACCCCCTAAGAGGCAGGGAGGACAATTTATGGCAAAAACTGATTTAAATATTTATCGGTTTCTTATTTAAAAAAATAAAAAACTGAATAAACAGCAATGTGATTAAAAAAAAACAATAATCAATTTATCATTAATAATAATATGAATAAACAAATCTGGTAACACTTTACAATAAGGCTCCATTTGTTAACATAAGTTAATGCATTAATTGTAATGAACTAACAAAGAACAATATTTTTAAATAGCATTTCTTAATCTTGGTTAATGTTAATTGATCAAAACAATTGCTCAGCTAATTTATACTCTATTAGGCTACTTAATGTTAACATATACAACGTTGTATATGTTAAAATTAGAAATGTATTAATAACAGTTGGAATTTACATTAACCAATATTAACATGCTGTAAAAAATATTGTTCATTGATATTCATATAAAAAAAAAGTGTTAATTAATGTTAAGAAATTTAACCTTATTGTAAAGTTCTACTGCAATTCTTTCACCAAGCAATATAATGCATCAGCCTAATGTAAGCAGTTTGTGGTTTGCAAAGCCGCATTTATATAGAATGTGCGTGAAGAGGCGTGCATTTATAGTCATTACAGTGACTTTCAACGCAGCTCATCCAATCAGAATTTAGAATCTGAACAATATGTTTTATAAATGACCCATACTCCATTCTTGATCTACACTAAAAATGGGAGAACTCAACTTTTGTCTTGCATGTTATACCTTTGCAAAATGCTCTTTTTGACATTTCAGTTACTCTACTGGAGGCAAATGTTTGGCAGAAGAGGCTGCTACGGTTCCCTACATCAAAGTTTGAATCATCAGAGTGAGAGACTTGGATCCTGAGGGAGATGCTGCAGGAATGCGAGCGGAACTGAAAAGCACTGACAGTTGTAACAGTGAACTAAGCCACTTGGGCCGAGGAACCAAAACTCAGACCCACAATATAGAGGATTTGATAAGACACATTTAGCAACTTTTCCAAGCTGATGCAAAACTTTTTACAGACACATTCTGAAATGTATCATTCAAATAAAGCAGGAGAATGTGTTACTGCATTCCAGCATGGATAAAGCTTCACAAAAAAGCTATATTTTTTGGTTACCAACAGTGTTGGGAGTAATCTGATTACAAATAAATTAGTTGCTGTAATCTAATTACATTAAATCAAAAGGTAATGTAAAACATAACATTTTAAATTCTAGTAAACAGATAACATTTTCGAACTATTAATTAAGTTAACTACTTAAATATGCATTTCTAAAATAGTATTATATACTGTGTGTCGAATTTAAAACGTAAATTATTCATATATACGTCTCTTTGCATATCTGTGACAGCTAAAGGGCGTGTGCCCCCTAATAAGGCATTATAAGGGAGAAACATGTGGTGCAGAGTATATGACTTGTTTGCGACAAGAAACAAGGAGGAAACATATACATTATTTTGAAATTGTTGAGCAAAAACTGTGTGAGAATTGTTTTAGTAAGTAATTAGTCAATTGTAGTGGATTACTTTCTTGAGGAATTTACTCAACACTGGTTACAAATGCTATTGTACAAGTATACTATTCTTAGTCAGCCATGATTCATTTATTCTATGAGCAAAAGTGCCAAGAAGCAGGGAAGTCACAGAGATAACATTTGTATTCTGGTCATATGATCTTAAAATGTTGCTGCCATGACATGACCCACTCCATGTAGGATTAAACAGTGTTATTTAGGCCTTCGTTGTCACAGTCACCGTTGTTCCAAGGACTCCTATTTTCAAATAGTTTTGACTTGTCTTTAGTTTCCCCCAACTACATTTCCCAGGATGCACTGCCTCTCATCACAGCCACCTGTTCTCCATTCCCTCATCAGTACCTTTTTGTATAAATACCTAGTTTAGTTCCATAATTGTCAGTTCTTGTTCGTTGTTGTATGGTTTATGTTACCACAAATGACTGTCTTGTTTTGTAGTCATCGTCGTCGTCATCGTCATCATCTTCTGTGAATTCTCATCTTCTTTTAATTGTGGATTAAGGATTGCTGCATTTAGATCCTGCTCTCTCTAGCCTCATCTATGCAAAACGTAATAGAAGAACTGATCCAACTAAATGGATCTACCAGCTGTGAGAATTCTCCTCGAGCAAGGGTACTGTCACACCCTCTCCAAGCTTCGGTGGTCGATTCCCAACCACAGTCAGCGGCAGCAACCAAGGAGGTGGCATTTTCTCCATACGCTGTGAATTATGGTGTGAACCCCAGATCACAACCAGTGCCCATGCCTGCCACGGTTAACGAGCCAGTGCCCATGCCTGCCGCTGTTAGCGAGCCAGCACCCATGCCTGCTACAGTTAACGAGCCGATGCCTGTGGCCCTGACTGTTCCCATAACAATGCTCCCAGCTGTGAGGCAAAGGAGGAGAAGGAAAAGACACCTTCTCCCCAGTCTCTGCCTGTGCTCTCGACCACGGAAGTCCATTTCCAGTCATCCACGGCTCTTAGACCCGAGCCTTCTAGTTTTTCCAGTTTTTGCCATGCGGTCACCTCCCAGGCCTCCTCCCGATTCTATCCCAGCCCTGAGACCTCCAGACCCAGTCCTTGCGCTGGGGTCTCCTACCTGGCCACCTGATCGTCTTCCTGGGCCTTTTCTTCCTCACATTCTGCATCATCCTACCCTCCTCAACCGTCTTTGGGGCACCAGGAGTCGCATTTTAGGGGGGCAACTCTTTCAAATGTCACAGACACTATTGTTCCACCCCCTAACTATATTTCCCAGGATGCACTGCCCTCATCACAGCCTCCTGTTCTCCATTCCCTCATCAGCACCCTTTAGTTTAATTCCATCATTGGCAGTTCTTGTTCATTGTTGTATGGTTTGTTACCACAAACGACTGTCTTGTTTTGTAACCATCATCTTCTGTGTAATCTCATCTTTTGATTGTGGATTAAAGGATTGCTGCATTTAGATCCTGCTCTCTCTAGACTCATCTATGCAAAACATGACATTCAACTCATGTAAGTGTGTTTTAAAAACTAAATTTTCTATTAATTTCTTTATTTGTAAAATATTTTAAAAATACTGAGTACACCTTTTAGGAAAGCCAGATGTTATTTTCACAAGGTACAAGAATTCCATAACATGTATGGCCTTGTATCAATGCATACAATTTTTTTTTGACATGTAGCCTACTGTGATGGATTACCAAAGCACTGATATATGGAGTGTAAGCATGCATGCACACCCACGCACCGCAATGGTTATGTAAACCTAAAGGTGTTAAAATTTATACATGCAGTAATTGTCATTTTCTTTTACCGCCCAAGATTTACTATGTTTTATGGTTGTGTAGCAAGGTCACAGATACCCTTTAAAATGAGGTCTCATCATCAACATACCAGAAGCTTCCAAATTCATTCATCACCCATAGGCTGACCAATTCATCACACAACAGCATAGGCATGTCATTAACATGTGGCTTTGGAAGAATTTCAGTAGTTTACCTAACCTAGCTATTTTGTACTACTTATGGGGCTCTGATGAAATCCTCCATACAATTCTGTTTGGAGTAGGTTTAACCAAACATCATGCTTGTGCAGCATAATGTAATCATCTCTCTGTATAAAATGCTGAATACTGTAATCTGACTTGCTGATTTAAACGTGTAGTTCAATACAGTTGTCAGTTGTGCTTTGCAGACCAGTAAGCAGAATTAATGAAATGTTGGTGTAGATTGCAAGAATGCATTTTTACTGCCGGCACAAGAGCTATCTACTACTGAGTTGGGATCCTGCATATCCAAATGAGAGCAACATAAACATAAGTTATAAAACATTTTGAACAGAAAAATGGAATGAGGATATATAAAAAAAGGTCAACATTTTACCTCCATGCTTTTGAAATTTATCATCATTGTTTCTGTATTCATCACTTGGAAATTTGTGGCATTTGACTTTATCCTTGAGCTCTAAGCCACTACCCCTTCTACTCTAAGTTAACATGCTTAATATGCTGAAAGCACTGGAAAACTGTTCCAGTTCTTGAAATATGGCCCTTGATTGTTTTATGAACTATTGCTGTCACAGTGAATGAACTTCAAGGAGGTAAAACTGGCCAAGAACGGTTGCCTCAACTTCATCTCACACCATTGACTGAATATTGTGCTAGATTATAATTAGAACAGAACATGATGTTTTACAGATCTGCACACCAAAACATATAGCATATAGTACAGTATTGAACAAAAATCACAACAGTAGTGGAGTCTCACCAAGGTAGTTTTACACACTTGTGATGACTGGAACATACAGCAAGATTCATGATGCTCAGCCTGAGGGAAATCAGGGGAAATTAAAGGAAGTGCAGCTTTTTACACCACCACAAGTCTCCATCTGCACTTGATTGGTTGTAGGTTGCTGATTTTATGCTTCACTACACTGTAACTCAATGCTTGAGAATGTGACCTTGTGCAAAACGTCTGGCCGAAAACTGTTCAAAGCCATTTTGAAACCTTTTCAGGTACACATATTTTGAGTCATAATACTGAATGTGTGTGCTTTTAGTTGGCTATTAATAGAAGTACTTTAAAATTGCAATATTTAAAAAAAAAAAAAAAAAAAACACTAAAAATCACTGTTCAATCAATTTAATCTCATCAAAAACAACTGAAAGCAAATGATCTATAGAATTTCTACATTTCATTACAGTTACTCTGAGACATGTAGATATATAATACTGTCATATGCAATTTCTCAGGGCCAGCAAAGCCTTCTCTGCTTGCGTAACATGCCTAATAAATCATCTTTTTAATCCTTTCATACGCATTGAACTTTTTGTCTATGTATTTTCAATCGTTTTCCACTCCTATTTCCTCTACAAACGAATAGCAAAAAGCAAAATGTTTATCCAATCAGAATTTATTCCTCGATGTTTACCAGTGTGACAACTGTTTCACAAATCTCATGCACCTAAAGTCAGTGTCAGATTCATCAGACAATCAGATTGATTTATTTGTTCTTGGTGGGTGTGGTCTTTAGGATATGTCCCAGTTCAGGCCTTCTAGCTGGCCTTGAGTGACGTAATCATGCTTTAAGTGATGTATGTAATTTGAAAACGAAGAGTGTGAGATCTTGCTGATGACTCGGCTGTCATCACGGCTGTTATTGCCGTTGAGAAAGAGATCCTTGTGGATTTAAAAATGTTCTGAGTGATTGTTTCATTAAACAGGAAAGTAGGGCTTATTTTCACTTCAAGCAAATTGGTAAGTGCTTTTTGCATTGTTATAGCAACATCAGGAGTTTTCTAAGTGTAAAACAGGGCTGCATTCAGTGTCGGATCAAGTTTTGAAAAGTAAGCATGTACCCTGACGATTTATTGCAAAATTATTGCAAGCAAAATTTAAATCTCAAATATTATTAGAGAGCTTTTCCTTGGTATTAGACCTCCTTTGTTCTGGTTTTCATGTGTGGACATGTTTTTAAAATGTCAATTGGCATTATTAGTTGGCTGCAAAGTAATGTATGAGAGAGATACCCATACGGTGTCTTATTTATTGTGAAACTGTGTTTTCTTAATAGCATGAATCGTACTGAAGGCCTAGACTTAAAATTCACAGGCCACCACTGGTCATATTTATTAAGAGTAATACATAAAGACTTCTCAGTACAATAAATATCACAGAAAGCATCCTTTCATGTATAACTTGATTTTAAATGCTTGTGATTTAAATTCTTCATACTTATTGCTCGTTGAGGCTGTATGCTTTCAATTCAACATCTGCATTTGAATAGAAAAATTAATCTCACAATTTGAAAAGGTAGCTCATCATTGACATTGGTCTAATGAGAACCTGGAGATGTTACTCACAGAGGTTGGCATTGATAAATGTCTCACATTAATGAAAAAGCAAGTGATAAATTGGTGAAAATCAGTACAATTTCATGTCATGCTATGAGATGACCAGACTACCTATACTTTATTCAGGCTGGTCTTTTGATTTGAGAGTATAATGATGAAGTGTTGTTATTAATAAACTTTGTTCACAGAAGTACACTCCATCTCACTCAAACTCACAAATAAAAAAGTAGTTAAAAAAAAATGTAAATCATCTCATCATTTACTGGCCCTCATGCCATCCTAGATGCATATGATTTTCTTTCTTCTGCAAAACACAAGATTTTTAAAAGAATACTTCTGCTCTTGTCTCTGTTGGTCCTCACAATGCAAATGAATGGTGACCAGAACTATAAGGTCCAAAAGCCAGAATGAAAGTAATCTATAAAACTCCAGTGGTTAAATCCATATCTTCTGAAGCAATATGATAGGTGAGGGTAAGAAACAGATCAATATTGAATTCCTTTTTTTACTGTAAATCTACAATTTCACTTCCCCATTCAGGTATGTAAGTGACTTTCACTTTCACATTCAGCCACCTACTGGTCAGGGTTGGCCAAAGGTGGAGATTGATAGTAAAGGTGGGAATGATCTGTTTCTAACCCTAACACCTATCATATTGCTTAACCACTGGAGGCATATTAATTTATTTTTATCTTCATTTATGTCATTTATGGATAGTTTTCAAAATTTTGGTCACCATTCACTTTGTATGGACCAACAGAACTGAGATATTCTTCAAAAAATCTTGTGTTCTGCAGAAGAGAGAAAGTCAAAAATATCTTGGATGGTATTACAAGTGAGTAAATGTTGAGAGAATTTTAATTTTGGGGTGAACTGTCCCTTTAAAATAAACAGATTTTTTTCCCCCAAAATTTTTTTTCAATTCCAAATTCCAAAGTAATTTTAAATAATCTTTAAAAAACAGTAAAAACTTTGTATTAACTGTAAGTTACCTAACAATATACAGTATAGTGAGAAAGTATATTTGTATACAGGAAGCACATGTTTATTAGCTCATTTCTTTATTTATTTTTACAGTCAACATTTAAAGATTATTTTTTTTTTTAAGTGTGTTACAAATAACTATTTTAATGTTTGTATTATGAGAAATGTTTTGTCTAAGGCCACTCCCTGGAAAAGTCTAAAGTGCAGATGTTTTTGGAGAACAAACACACCTGAATTTATCCCACAAAAAAGGAACACACAAAAGATGATAAAGTCAATGCTCAACACTTGGCTACATGTCATTTCTGACCTTGTGCCATGGTGTTGTCATCCAGAGGCATATGGCTCTGGGCTTAGAAAGGAAGAGCCATGATTTCATCAGTTTTTCAATTAATGATCAATCCTTAAAAAACTCCCTGACACCTCCTGAGCCTTTCTTCTCTCTTTTTTGCTTGTCTCTGACTCTTCGCCTTGCTGCATTATTCTATATGCAAATACATGCATGCATGTAAACACATACAGAGAGACACAAATTCATTCTGACAATGCAATACACAGACATCCCACAGCCCTGACTGACACAAAACTTGCTCATTCTCCAGACCGACTCCCCAAGAGCCACACTCAATGCCAGAAAGAGAACGTCTATGTCTTGTCTGCAGGGCTGGCCAAGCCCAGAGAGCAGGGAACCAGGAAAAAGTTGAGATGTATTGCTTCTTTCACCTGCCTTTCTGTGCTGTGTCTCAATCGGTCTCCTCTCACATGGCAAGCGAGGTACAAGCAGAGATATCTGAGCACAGCTTTAACAGTAGCCCCATACCACACAGATGAATATCACCAGCTATTGTGTCCACAACAGACAGACTGAAGTGACTGATGTATAAAGCCAGAGCTGTAAATCTGCTCTTACCTGCTGTTGAAGCTAAAAGCAGGAAAGAGGAACAGGATGTAAACGGTTCTGATGAATTTCATTGCTTTGTCTTGCTCTCATGTACTCGCCGTCTCTTTACCCCTCTTTCTCTCGATTGCTCGCTTTTCCTTTCTCCCTTCCTCTCCTTCTCCTCTCTTGCTCTCTATCTCTCTCTCTCTCTCTATGGTGCACACGCGCATTAACACAGGCACACACACCGCGGCAGAGAGATGCAACACTGTGAGCAGTGCGTTTATGTGAAAGTGCGGGGCTCTCCAGCTTCAAAGAGCAGGAAACGGGGAGACGGACAGATTTATTAATGGACAGAAACCGAGTTCCCAAGAGGGGGGTTCAACCCAAAACGAAAGACTGGAAAATTATGTGAGGCGGTTAGGTGATGTCAGCATCAATACAGCCATTGGCTCCCTACCTTTCTCCTCTGTGTTCTACAGCAAGATAAATACCTGCTGGTGTGTCCAATAATAGATCCAGCTGTCTGCATTATTACCGGCAGCCTTGAAACAGGGCAAGCCATGGCGATTATCTGAGCTTGAGGAGGGCTTCTCTTTCACAAAGACTAAATTATATTACACTTTCATGGCAGGGTTCATTACTTTGACATTTATTTCTGTGTTGTCCATCAAAGTAATTGATGAGACATTTCCCAGCTCCCTGTCTCATATTGTGAGATTACGAGGGTAAACCGATGATGATAAATTTAATAGTCATCCAGTCGCTTCTCTTTACCTTTTGAATTATCTGATAACTTCATCCGTCTTCCCAAAAATGCTTGCTTAAATGCTGAACCGTAAGGTAATAAAAAATAGTGAGAAGTCTCAAATGAAAAAAATCAACACAAAATCAAATGCAATTTATGTATGACTGATTTATAAAGGTGCACTCAGTAATTCAGTAATAAGTCAAACTTCTAAAAGATATGAATTGTGTTTTTGCAATATATGTAGCAAATCATGACCACTCACATTAAAATGAAGACTCCAGTCATATCAGTAAGCTTAAAAAAGCTGTTTTATTCTACATGGAGAGGGTACATGGGGGCAGCCATGTAAGAATCACATGACCAGCTGAATACTACTCGCTTTACTAAATCTCAGTAACCGTCCTGTTATTTGACACTTTATTGATTAAAGTAATTATGGCTGATTGTGAATACTGAATTTCTACAAAAGGCATGTGAAACTGAAAACTAATGATTTTAAATGATATTGCATCCAAGCCACAAGGTGTCAGTGTAAGTCTAAGATGCCACAAAGTCAAAAGTTACTAAGTGCACCTTTAAAGCTGAAGTGTGCTAAAGGAATAGTTTACCCAAAGATTAAAATGTGGTTATAATTTACTCACCCTTTGATCCAAACCTGTATAACTTTTCTTTTTAATACAATGGCAGTGACCGGTGCCTCAAAATAAATCTTAAAAAAGGACTAAACATCTCAAGTTCTTGCATGAAGATGCATGTCACCATGATCAAGCTTCTCTCAAAGCACTTATGTTTTAGATTTTTAAGAAACATTAGATAAATTGCTGATTGTCTCTCACCAAAACCTTTTGTATGCCTTCAATAAACTTGGAATATGTCACACAAGTTGCACGGACTATTTTATGGTCCTTTTTTAAGCTTTATAGGAAGGCATTATCCACTATCAGTGTATTGGAAAGACAGAGCAGGATATTCATAAAAAAACTAAAATCTTAATACCAGGTGTAAACGGGGTCAATACTGCTCCAGCAGATTTCCAGCAGAACAGAATAGCAACATTGCCTCAACCAATGGTGTGAGTTTTGGGCAGGACTATGGCAGATGGGGGAGTTCTTGGGAAAACTGTTTGAAAACAGTAATTATTTTTGCAATTCCATTTTGTGATACTAGCAATGCAGAAATAACACACTTCAGCTTTATCCTTCACGTCTTTTCTGAGGTGCTGTGAAGTACTCCAAAAAAACAAAACAAAAAAAAGACAAAAAGCAAAAACCATTTTGCAACTTTAAAGCAAAAGATTGTGTTTTAATATCAGAGCCACAGCATAGTGAAAACAATCAAAATCCAAATGAATTATTGAGGAAACTGAAAAACAGAGGTCTTCCTACAGTATGAACACAGCCCTCATTTTACCTGTCTCTCTCCCACTATTTTTGTTTTCAAAGAGAATAAAAGATTTAGGGGTAGCCATTGCTTTTAGCTGTGGAGGGCTGACTGATTCCAGTTCTATGATCAGAACAGTGAAAATGGAGGAAAGATGTGTCGGTGGTGGAGGCCGTGTTATAAAAGAATGATGAATGGTTTCCATTACACCACTAATGGAGTTTGGAGTCTATTGTCCCTTAGTTCTTCTCCCTGCTCCTAATTCTACACCATTCTCACTTATTTGATTTGCGTCTAATTAGAGCATCATGCGATGCATGGACACTCAGGGAGAGGGCACAGATGAGTGGGGCTCTCGCCGTCGGGACTGCAATAAGTCTCTTTAGCAATATCCTCTTATCTGTCTTAGTCACACCTCAGGCCGCCTGTGTCACAGTAGATGAGGTGAAGGAACACCTGCCACATGCCAGATTAAAGAGAATGAAGAGTGCTTGTAAATGATGACAGATTTTCATTTTATGGTGAACTATCCCTTTAACCAGTAATTTTGTCTTGTTTATCAGTACAAATGTCTAAACATCCTTCAAATTTACTTGAGAAGCAAAATTGTGTCTGAAAATAAGAGAATATCCTAATGCAAAAGTGTATTATTAATGCCCTATAGGCAAATAGTTTTTTCTTGTTTAAGCAAAATGACAATTAGGTAGGGCGGCACGGTGGTGCAGCGGTTAGCACTGTCGCCTCACAGCAAGAAGGTCGGTGGTTTGCATGTTCTCCCCGTGTCTGCGTGGGTTCTCTCCGGGTGCTCCGGCTTCCTCCCACCATCCAAAGACATGCAGGCTAGGTTAATTGATGTCTCCAAAAATTGTCCTAGGTGTGGATGTGAGTGTGAGTGGTTGTTTGTCTATGTGTGGCCCTGCGATGGACTGGTGACCTGTCCAGGGTGTACCCTGCCTTTCGCCCAATGTTAGCTGGGATAGGCTCCAGCACCCCCCGCGACCCTGTACACAGGATAAGCGGTTGTCGATGGATGGATGGATGGATGGATGGATGACAAGTAGGTAAGTTATTACAAATATTATTTATTTATTAAATACTGATGATTTTGGGAAAATTGTGAATACATTTTTTGCAGTGTGCAGAAATAATGAAATAGTGGAGATTTATTATTATTATTATTATAGTGTGTTAAGTTTCATTTTAAATATGATTACATCAGGATAAAAGAAAACAAAACAACTGCACAAAGCAAAGCATGTAATACTGCATAGAGGTCAAATCAAAGAGGATCATATTTCACATGCTGTTTAGCAACATAAGTTGTCGTTTTAGCTGCATGCAGTGATAGTGTTGTAAAATTGAGTACGGTAATGACTGGAGCGAGTTCTAATGACATTTTAAACATCATACTGTTAGACTCTTAGTTTCCTTTCTGTGCTTTCCATAAAAAAGTAATATATAAACATTTGATCTGTATTTTAAACACTTTAGATCAAATGTGGCGAATAGAACAAATTAATTGTTGACTAATCGGTATTCTTTATCTTTGTGCGTTCGATTTCTGGTAACCAAACTGTGGAAGGATGATTGGACACTGATTCTTAAGATAACAACAAAAAAATGTCTCACATACAAAAGTAATCTTTATGTTAAAAATAAAAATAAAATTCATAAAAATAAAATACTGGAAAAGTTAAATCTACAGGATACTCAGGGCATTTTAAATAATCTAATTTGAATTGTTTTAATTGTATGTTCTATTCTAGGAAGCACATGTAACTTAACATGTCCTCAGCAAAAGGGTTAACATGTGGCAAAACCTCACATGGGCTCAGGGCCGCACATGGAAGGGGCGCATCGATAGATCCTGCCCTTCGAAGGGGAGGAGCTCTACAAACACAGCGACTGGGGCAGAGATGCGGGTCTACCAAAAGGGAGACAGTGCCGCAGAAGATACATCACAGGAGGTTACCGGGGTAACCCCACTGCTAAAAAAACCTGCACTTAACCCCACACAGATAGAACACTACAGACCAGTCTCTCTCATCCCATTCATGGCAAAAACACTTGAAAGGGCAGTTTTCAATCAGATCTCTGCCTATCTCTCACAGAACAAGCTGCTGGATGACAATCAGTCAGGCTTCAAAAGTGGTCACTCCACTGAGACTGCCCTGCTGTCTGTCACAGAGTCGCTGAGACTGGCGAAAGCTGAATCCAGATCATCCGTTCTGATTCTGCTGGACCTTTCTGCAGCCTTTGACACAGTCAACCATCAGATCCTACTTTCCACCCTCTCTAAACTGGGCATCACCGGAACTGTGCTTGACTGGTTCAACTCCTATCTCTCAGGTAGGTCTTTTAAGGTAGCCTGGAGAGGTAAGGTATCCAAGCCACATCAGTTACTTACTGGGGTACCTCAGGGATCAGTGCTTGGGCCACTTCTCTTCTCCATATACACAACGTCATTAGGACCCATCATCCAGTCACATGGTTTCTCTTACCACTGCTACGCTGATGATACGCAACTTTACTTGTCTTTCCAGCCCAACGACACCACAGTGACCGCTCGAATCGCTGCCTGTCTGGCTGACATCTCAGCCTGGATGAAGGAACACCACCTGCAACTCAACCCAGCCAAGACTGAACTCCTTGTCTTTCCAGCCAACCCTGATGTTGAACAGAACATCACTGTGCAGCTGGGTCCAACTACAGTGTTGCCTTCCAAAACGGTCAGAAATCTAGGGGTAACCATTGATGACAAGCTAAATTTCACAGACCACATCTCAAAGACTGCAAGATCATGTAGATTTACACTCTACAATATCAGGAAGATAAGACCTTTCCTCTCTGAACATGCCACACAACTGCTTGTTCAGTCACTTGTCATAACTAGACTGGACTACTGTAATGCTCTCTTTGCAGGCCTTCCTGCATGTGCTATTAGACCTCTGCAAATGATCCAGAATGCAGCAGCAC
Source organism: Moxostoma hubbsi (assembly GCA_032164185.1). Lineage (NCBI taxonomy): Eukaryota > Metazoa > Chordata > Actinopteri > Cypriniformes > Catostomidae > Moxostoma > Moxostoma hubbsi. The sequence continues at coordinate 14,870,715 of JAVLUX010000027.1, forward strand.
GTCTGGTCTTTAATGAACCAAAGAGAGCACATGTTACACCACTCTTTGTCTCTCTCCACTGGCTGCCGGTTCATGCACGTATTAAATTCAAGGCCCTGATGCTGGCATACAGAACAATCACTGGGTCTGCTCCAGCATACCTAAAAACATTTATGCAGAGCTACACTCCCACCAGAAGCCTGCGGTCGGCAAATGAGCAGCGCCTTGTTGTACCAAAACAAAGAGGCACCAAAACACTTTTCCGGACTTTCAGCTTTATCATACCACGTTGGTGGAATGACCTCCCCAACTCAATCCGTGAAGCTGACTCACTCTCTATATTCAAAAAACTGCTAAAAACACATCTTTTCCAAGAGTATTTAACCAGCCGCTAAAAAAAAAAAAATAAATAAAAAAAAAAAAAAAAATTCTTAAATGTATTAACAATTCTTGTTGCACTTAAATCGGTTTTGTATACTATTGTGATGATACTGAAACTTTGTAGTATGGCACTTTTCATACCACTGTCTCCTTAAAGATGATTCGCTTATGTTCTTCCTCTTTTGTAAGTCGCTTTGGATAAAAGCGTCTGCCAAATGAATAAATGTAAATGTAAATGTAACTGACACCTGTGGAGCACTTACCCCAGTACAGGGCACGTTAGCACACGTACTGGGTCTGACTACGAATTCCTCTGCTGAATTTGCGAGCCAGAGGGCTAGGGAGTACCTGCACCATGACCTTTGTCATGCAGAGTGTGAGGTCGGTCGACGAGCGCAATTCTTGTAGCACGTCGGGATCAGAACTACCCTTGTGCAGCTCTTTTAGTGCCTTGGCCTGATGGACCTGTAGAAGGGCCAGTGCGGAGGTGACCTGGCCGGCAGTACAGTAGGCTTTGGCCAATTTTTATTTGCCTTTTTTTTTAAGGTGCTTTGGGGCTCCCAAGAGCAACCCCTAGTGTCACTACATCGACACAACCTCGAGTGACAGAAGGGGAACAATATATTGTTAACTGTTTGTTCATGATACCTAATGCATTAACTAATATTAACGAATAGAACCTTATTGTAAAGTGTTTCCAAAAAGACAATTCAAAAATATTTTATTTATTTCCATATAATTTAACTTTTGTCATCTGCCTATCATTGCTCTACAGTTCACAGGATTTTTTTTTTTTTTGCAATTTAATTCGTCAATCAGTCCGAGATATATTTATTATGAGGATGAGTCGATGCACAACTGTGTCAAATCCTTTTGGAGCATCTTGTTTGCGTCACATCATAAACATACCGAACATTCTAAACTCCAAGGACAAAAGGCTGAAAAACAGACCAAAAGAAAAAGGTCAGATGAATATAAACTAAAAAAGAAGGATTATGATAAGTCGAGGGCCAGGAGCCACATCAACATCGGTGAGGCTTTTCAGTGGTAGAAATTCTTGAAGACAGATGCAGAAGTTGCTCTTTCTCTTCTCGATAAGTGGGTAACATAAATTTTGCGATGTTTCACAGAACCTATTTTTTGCTGTTGTTGTTATGTTAGATTTACTAGCAGGAGAGGAGTGTGTAAAACCATATCGCATGCAGGAATTTTTGGTGAGGAGCTTCCAAAGGAGCACTGAAGGGAGGGGTGTGTTTGTTTTGGCAGTTGAGTTCAAATATCAACAGTGTTTCTATGGAGCTAAAAGAGTCTCAATAAAGATAAATGCACACACTACATTCACAAATGCACACACTACATTCACAAATGCACACACATGATTCATACATGCACACACAGGATACACAAATGCGCACAAAATTCACAAATGCACACACACAATTTAAAAAGCACAGAAGATTCACAAATGCATAAAAAAAATCATAAATGCACACAAAATTCATAAATACACACACAATTCAGAAATGCAAACAAAATTTACAAATGCACACAAGATTAAGAAATGCACAGGACAAGATTCAGAAATGTATTTCTGATGCACACACAAATATATCTTGATTTACAAACTGTTTGCGGTCTGTGAACTTCACTGCATTTGTGTGTGAATTTTGAGACTCCCCTGACTTGGCTCAACACACAAATGCCTTTTTTTAAACCGGGAATGATCTGAAACCAATCAGATATCTCCCTTGTTTTAGCCAATCACAAGAACGCACCCCACGTGGGGGATTGTTTACTTATAAGCCAATCACATGAAAGCCTTCACACAGCGTGCATGTGGTGCGGGCGCGTTCACGTTCACTTTCATGTTCACGTTCAGTCAGTTAACTTGAGTCCTCAACATGGCTTCTGGCAACGACAGGGGAGCGGTAAGTATAACTTAAAGTGTTTAGCTAGTTATCTCCTTGTTATGAGATGTTGTTTAATTGTTAATGTTAACCGGTTTATTTGTGCAACTATCAACATAAGCTAGCGAGCTGAGCTACTAGCGAACTAAGCTAGCGCGTCTGCATGCTAATAGGGTCAGGCTAACGTTAGTAACGTTATCTTTCCTTAAAGTTGAAATTCCTGTGAATTAAGTGACTGTTTGACAGGGTCTGTCGCCCCAAGCCGAGGTAGCAGCTCGGGCTTTTGTGCAGTTATTGGCCCGGGAGCTGTCCTCGGCTCCAAACGCACCGAGAGAGAGTACAGCAATCAGGGTTGGAGGCAGTGCTCCTCTGCCGGTTAGCGATGGTAGGGTGTTGTTTAATTGTCTCCAATTAAACAACATCTCATAACAAGGAGATAACTAGCTAAACACTTTAAGTTATACTTACCTCTCCCCTATGGAAGCAATTCAATGCCATATGTATTTGCAAACAATATAAAGTTTTGCAAAAGAAAAAAATTGAGCAAAAAAAAAAAAAATAAATAAAATAAAATTTTCAAACAAAAATGAAGTATCACAAAAGTAAAATAAAGTATCGAGGAAATAAAAGAACGTTTTGCAAACAAAAATAAAAAATTGCAAAATAGGAATTAAATATAGCAAGATATAATTAATTGCATGCATTGATTTTGCCACACATATTTTTCTCTTCAATGCCTACTAATTATTTTGCAACGCTCCTTTTAATTTGCATTTCCATCAAGTGTGAGCTCGTGACACCGTTTTGCCTTTGCGCTTCACTTTTTTGCGCGTTTCAGTATATGGCACTGTTTTGACATGGGGGTGGAGTCAGGGGATTGGGGCGTGTCCAACGGGCTCATGGATGCCTCCCTGGAAGTTACGTCATTAGCTTGAGACACGGATCAATCATCATGGCTGAGCAGAGGCATCGCAGTGGATCTCAGGTGTGTAAAGTTGATTATTTCCTTTTATTTAATTAGCATTAAATGTGTATTAACAGCGTTTGCTTCAGATAAAGATGTTAGAGATCAGTTAAAGCGGTGGATTTATTAGCCATACTCGCTAACGTTAGCTAGCAGCTTTGGATAATGTGCATATTTGTAAGGAGTTATTAGTGTTAACAGATAATTGACAATCGTGAGAGGATCCTCTGGTGTCAAACAACAAATACACTGTCATTTTTATTGTAGCTATACATTAAGTAATATAACAAACTAAGCTGTCATTTCCATAATATCTTGTCAAAATATCACACAAACCTTATTTTGCGTTTTGTATGTCAACTTGCTTTCTGACCCCTGTTGAGTGCACAAGATAGCGAGTCTTACTACATTGACGAAAACGGGTTTATTTAGTGTTTGTGATGTGCTGGTGTTTATTAATATGTAAATAATTTATAACCAAAGTTTACTATATTAGTAACATTGCATTTACATATTACATATAATTAATTTTACTTTTCTGCCAAGGAGATCTCATTGGCATTCATATGTACCTTGTAATAAACATTCAATTGTAAATCCTGTAACACTTGGATAATTTCCTCACATTCAAACACTCATGAAAAGCTTTCCTTTATATGTTTGCTCACATTTTCAAAGGATTATTGATTAGAGTGACCGTTACTGTTACTGTATACATGTTCCAGTCAATTTACTGTACAGTTTATTAATTAAAAAATTAAAGGCAAATTCACCCATATGCAGTGTACAGTTCATTTGAATATAACTTTTATCCTCTCTAACTTCATACGAAGCAATAACCACAAAATAATTACCCCCAAATTAACATCAACACTGAAATAAGAGCACATGATTTATCTGTTAATCAGACGCACATGACAGTTGCATTCGTTACTACAGCAACAGTAAACTGCGGGCGCGTTTTCTTAGAATCATTGTCTTGTAGAAATAAAAAGTAAAAAAATAAAATAAAAAATGCATTTTATTACAATTAAACTAAGACCATCATGTCGTGGTGGTACCATATGATGGTAATGATGTAAAAAAAACAAAAACTCCCTTAGTTGCAAATTGACTGTTTGATCCATGAGAAAGTGAAGTTCAATTAAATAATATTCATTGTTAATTCTTACCTGATGACGTTTAAAAGAAAATATTGGCCTGGCTAAACTCATTTCATCAAACAGGCTTTTGCATCCTGTAAAATACCCTAATATTTATATATATATATATATATATATATATATATATATATATATATATATATATATATATATATATATATGTTTACACTGTGCTCCTAGGAGGGGTGCCAACGGTGCAGTTACTTTGCAGTTTTTGTGTGTGTGTGATTATTTCAGTATGAATAATAGAAAACTGTCATGTTCATGTTTTGATGCAATATAATATATATATAAATAAAATCAAGTTTTTCTTTCCTTGTTTTTATTTTTTATTGTCCAGAAAGCTTGTAACCAGTGATTGTCCTCTTGGCTCTGCAGAGACTCCCTGATGTCATTCTGCCGCAGCCTCTGCTCCAGCTTATTCCTGTATTAATTTATAATAATTATTAATAATAATGCATTTTATTTATATGTTCCTTTCAAGACAGTGACACCTTAAGCACACTATTGATTGATAATGAGAATACTGCAACTCAACCTAATGTATACTGTTCTCTCTATATGTTTGCTTTCGAAACGTAAATATAGATAAACAGCAAGCCAAACTCTGTTCAAGAGCCAGGATATGAGCGTCTTGCTCCTTTAATGGTACAACATGTACTGCACTTTACCAGGGCAAAAACACCGGCCACTGAACCGAGTAAAACTGTAAATAAATGAAAGAAATATGGAAAACTTATTAGAAATCAAAATGACATACTTATTAACAGTGTAACAAGTAAAATGTATTTAGATACATTAGGTAAGAAGCATTATCAACACAGCGCACTAGCGCCAATCTGCAATAACATAAACATCTTTAATTATATCACGTTTAAACACCTGCAATATACACTAGACAGATAAATGATTCAAATTAACTTACAGCCAATGCTTACGACAGGGATTAGAAGAAAGATCGATTCAGATGCAACACAAACATCTCAAATGTTCACTGCACCATGAGCTCCTTATTTCCTGTTACCCGATGTGCATTGCTCGTGGAAAAACGTCAAACTAAAGGTCCTCACCTAAGAATTTAACATAATAGCGGCAGGGAAAATTATCTTATACAGAATATTAAACAATCACGAAATTATAATATTTATAAATGTAAATGTCCATCATAAATTATACACAGCCTCCAACAAAGGCAGAACATAATGCAATTTAAACAAGAGTTTATAATGTCAATTACAGAAAGATGTGTGATAATTATGTAACATGTGTTGCCATGTCACAGTATGCAAATATGTAATTTTTAACTAATAAGACAAAAATCTAATATGAGAAGCTAATTTTATTAGGTGTGTGTGTATCAGTGTGCAGCCGGTGCTGAAGACACATTAGACACTGTTGTGCATTCTGAGGGATTGTGCATGAGTACAACAGCATGCAGAAAGTGTGGTTGTTCTTTAAGGTGCACATAGCTGTTATCTGAAATAAGAAAAGAAAATACTTTATAAAAGTGTGATCATTTGTAAACAAGTACATGACATTGTTTTGATTTTTCTGTGTTGCCAACTCTCTTCCCTTATCTCTCTGATCTGTCACTTGTTGTATCTGGGTTTTCATTTAAATAGATCATTTTAAAGTTAAAGTTCATCTCAATACCATATAAAATGTAAGAAGACATTCTGGGTATGATGTCAGGAGATTATTTCCCTGTAATTTTGTCCAATACTACATTAAATGAGTTTAAATTTAATGTTAATAATCATGGCATGTTTGAACAAGAACTCAAAAATGAAACTTTTTATGTGTTTGAATATGAGGATCTTATCCACGTGCCAGGACAAAATGAAATATTTGGGGTGATTTTGCCTTTAATTATATTAATAACAACCTAAAAATGAAAGCTTTTTATGATGTGTTTGAACACGAGGAAGTGATGCAAGTGCTAGGATGAATTTTTGGTGTGATTTTGCATTTAATTTTTTCAAACTGTACAGTAAAATGACTGGAACATGTATACAGTAACAGTAACGGTCACTCTAATCAATAATCCTTTGAAAATGTGAGCAAACATATAAAGGAAAGCTTTTCATGAGTGTTTGAATGTGAGGAAATTATCCAAGTGCTACAGGATTTACAATTGAAAGTTTATTACAAGGTACATATGAATGCCAATGAGATCTCCTTGGCAGAAAAGTAAAATTAATTATATGTAATATGTAAATGCAATGTTACTTAATATAGTAAACTTTGGTTATAAATTATTTACATATTAATAAACACCAGCACATCACAAACACTAAATAAACCCGTTTTCGTCAATGTAGTAAGACTCGCTATCTTGTGCACTCAACAGGGGTCAGAAAGCAAGTTGACATACAAAACGCAAAATAAGGTTTGTGTGATATTTTGACAAGATATTATGGAAATGACAGCTTAGTTTGTTATATTACTTAATGTATAGCTACAATAAAAATGACAGTGTATTTGTTGTTTGACACCAGAGGATCCTCTCACGATTGTCAATTATCTGTTAACACTAATAACTCCTTACAAATATGCACATTATCCAAAGCTGCTAGCTAACGTTAGCGAGTATGGCTAATAAATCCACCGCTTTAACTGATCTCTAACATCTTTATCTGAAGCAAACGCTGTTAATACACATTTAATGCTAATTAAATAAAAGGAAATAATCAACTTTACACACCTGAGATCCACTGCGATGCCTCTGCTCAGCCATGATGATTGATCCGTGTCTCAAGCTAATGACGTAACTTCCAGGGAGGCATCCATGAGCCCGTTGGACACGCCCCAATCCCCTGACTCCACCCCCATGTCAAAACAGTGCCATATACTGAAACGCGCAAAAAAGTGAAGCGCAAAGGCAAAACGGTGTCACGAGCTCACACTTGATGGAAATGCAAATTAAAAGGAGCGTTGCAAAATAATTAGTAGGCATTGAAGAGAAAAATATGTGTGGCAAAATCAATGCATGCAATTAATTATATCTTGCTATATTTAATTCCTATTTTGCAATTTTTTATTTTTGTTTGCAAAACGTTCTTTTATTTCCTCGATACTTTATTTTACTTTTGTGATACTTCATTTTTGTTTGAAAATTTTATTTTATTTTTTATTTTTTTTTTGCTCAATTTTTTTCTTTTGCAAAACTTTATATTGTTTGCAAATACATATGGCATTGAATTGCTTCCATAGGGGAGAGGTAAGTATAACTTAAAGTGTTTAGCTAGTTATCTCCTTGTTATGAGATGTTGTTTAATTGGAGACAATTAAACAACACCCTACCATCGCTAACCGGCAGAGGAGCACTGCCTCCAACCCTGATTGCTGTACTCTCTCTCGGTGCGTTTGGAGCCGAGGACAGCTCCCGGGCCAATAACTGCACAAAAGCCCGAGCTGCTACCTCGGCTTGGGGCGACAGACCCTGTCAAACAGTCACTTAATTCACAGGAATTTCAACTTTAAGGAAAGATAACGTTACTAACGTTAGCCTGACCCTATTAGCATGCAGACGCGCTAGCTTAGTTCGCTAGTAGCTCAGCTCGCTAGCTTATGTTGATAGTTGCACAAATAAACCGGTTAACATTAACAATTAAACAACATCTCATAACAAGGAGATAACTAGCTAAACACTTTAAGTTATACTTACCGCTCCCCTGTCGTTGCCAGAAGCCATGTTGAGGACTCAAGTTAACTGACTGAATGTGAACATGAAAGTGAACGTGAACGCGCCCGCACCACATGCACGCTGTGTGAAGGCTTTCATGTGATTGGCTTATAAGTAAACAATCCCCCACGTGGGGTGCGTTCTTGTGATTGGCTAAAACAAGGGAGATATCTGATTGGTTTCAGATCATTCCCGGTTTAAAAAAAGGCATTTGTGTGTTGAGCCAAGTCAGGGGAGTCTCAAAATTCACACACAAATGCAGTGAAGTTCACAGACCGCAAACAGTTTGTAAATCAAGATATATTTGTGTGTGCATCAGAAATACATTTCTGAATCTTGTCCTGTGCATTTCTTAATCTTGTGTGCATTTGTAAATTTTGTTTGCATTTCTGAATTGTGTGTGTATTTATGAATTTTGTGTGCATTTATGATTTTTTTTATGCATTTGTGAATCTTCTGTGCTTTTTAAATTGTGTGTGTGCATTTGTGAATTTTGTGCGCATTTGTGTATCCTGTGTGTGCATGTATGAATCATGTGTGTGCATTTGTGAATGTAGTGTGTGCATTTGTGAATGTAGTGTGTGCATTTATCTTTATTGAGACTCTTTTAGCTCCATATGTTTCTCAGGAATTGCTGAGTGCACCTTTAACTGAGGAAAAAAAAAAAAAAAAAAAAAAGTTCCAGAGTGCAACACATAGTTAAATTTGAAAAATATTAAATTTTGTCCGCTTCATCAGAATTTTCAGAGAAGTGTAAAAACTGAAAAAAAAAAAAAAAAAAACAACAGAATCTATTTTATCACTTAATTCCTTTACTGAACACTATTATTACATAATTAAAGACTTGACACTCTTGTTGGATGGATCAAATTAAAATAAGATGTGTATTACTGTCTGATCACAGTAAGATGTAAGTAATTAATAAATGTCAATTTTCATAAAAAAAAGCATTTTTTTATAAAAACTTGTTCCCTTGCATATTTCATTAGCTGAGACCTTTGTCTACAAATATCTCCATTTTAATTAATTTAGTATTAAAAAATAAAAACGCAGATTTTAAACATGTTTTGTCCCTTATCTCAAGAATCAGTTCGGTACAAAATATGACAGTACAGTATGATTATATGCAAAACAAACAAATTCTAAAAAAATTGTTTTTAAAATGTTGTGTAGCAAACAGATAAGAAGCTGTGCAAGGAGAGATTGATAATGATTGTCTAATAACTGTGCTCTTACCAAAGATACAAATAAACAAACAAACAATTAACAAATAAAATTTGTTTGCTCTCTGATGCACCGAAATTGTTGAGTTTCAATAATACTTCAACAGAGATTTGTTTTTCTATGGTCAGCGCAGAAAAATTAGATAATATCCATTCACCCATCTCTGCTTAGAGCTCTTCCCTTCTGGATGTCTTACTGAGTATCAGCAAGAAAACATCATAAACTCATAAAATATCATAAACTGAGTCTGAACTCAAACTGCAATTTTTTACACTTCAGACAACCAGAGAAAAAAAAGTCACTGTGACCTCACAATGTTTTGGCTCATCTTCTGACCTGAAAGTGTCACAGAACATCAGACACTGGTCACCTCAATCAGTCAAAAAATAGAATGATGACATCCAAAACTGGACATGTCCTGGGGAAGAGGAGAGCATTGGCTATGACAAAGACGTGACTAAGAGGACTGCTGAAAAGCGGTGCTCAGCCACAAAAGCAGGTAACAGAGGAACTGTGAACGCTGTCAAAAACAAATACAAGAGGAGAAAAATGCCAACATGTACCAAGGTTTTGACATTTTAGTGCAGAATCTATTAAAAGATCCAAGAGATAAGCAGAAAATAAATAAACATATGTTGATCCCCTTCATATTAATTACCAAGAACAAGCACCAATCACAGGCCAATTACTTTTCTTGCTGCACAATTCAAAATTATAGTTTTATTGCTTGCAATTAGGCAGTAAAATTAAATCTATCCTTGTCCACAGGAGAATTAATAATTCATTGGAGAGAAAGAGTCAATGATCCTTGCAAAGAGAATTCAAATGCCCGCCTCCACAAATGACAGCCTCCACAGCTGCTTCTAGCAATAGCCTTTCCACAAACTTTTTTTAAAGTTATAATGCCTGTCCTCATCCCATATATCTATTTCACATTCTAAAAAATGTGGGTGTTGAATGTCCTTAAATATTTCTTACCGGCCATGAAACTGTAAATTTGCATTATTTATATAGCAAATATATATTTGTCCTTATGATAATGGGATTATTGAGCTGTTATGTAACTGTATCATTGAATATTAGTGACAAACAGGTCATTGTGACATTTGCAGCTCAGTTTCTCGATAAAAGAATATCTGTCATAAAATAATGAAGTAATATTGTTCCTCATACACTTTGGAGGCATAATGCGTGGAATATTTCATGCATGTGTCACTTCATGGAGCTCTGAAGGAAAAATAGCATCCTAGATAAACTTCTGATGAATGTCACGTGAGTCACAACGGTTTATATGTCACTGCACATGTTTGCATGCACACCAATATGCTAGTAACTATCAGAAATCAGCTTATTCAAAAATGTAGACAATGCAAGAAAAATGTGATCACACAGATTTGAAACGATCGAGAACACTTGCTTACAGTGGATAAGCTGGTAAGAACGGCAGTAATGGTGTTTCCATGCAATGCAAAATCAGGGTAATGGGCAAAAATCGTCATGGTTACTGTTGTAACCTCCGTTCCCCGATGGAAGGAACGAGACGTTGTGTCGATTGTAGTGACACAAGGGGTCTCTTCTGAGAGCCTCGCGTACCTCTGAACTTGAGAAAAGGCCAATGTCAAGTTGGCAGACAGAATTTGCATGCCCTGCCCCCGGACATATGGGTATAAAGGGGAGCGGGCAAGTGACTTTCAGGTTTTCACAGAGAAGCCGAGAATACAGTTGCAGTGCATTACAGTGGTAGGGATAGTGAAGTGGCAAGGGGAACACAGTGTCTCGTTCCTTCCATCGGGGAACGAAGGTTACAACAGTAACCATGACGTTCCCCTTCTGTTACTCACTCAACGTTGTGTCGACTGTAGTGACACAAGGGGTCTCACTTCAAAACACCATAAACTACCCGTGTTACGTGACTGCCGAGCCAGGTGCAAGCAGACTGCTGCGTGCTAGAAGCAGCTGGGTCAGCTGCACGTAACCCTCCCCCACGCCCCCACTAAAAGGTGTCATGTACCACTCTTAGTTTCCCTGTACCTGTACGGGAACAGGCGACATGACTTGGGAGCCAGCAGTGACCTTTTCTCTCTCTCTGTTTCTCATCATAGAGTTAAAAAGCGGCTGGGGCTATCTTAAGGCTATAGATGCATCGGGTAAGGCATCAGGAGCCCAAGCCCAACACGGAGCACTCGACTGCGTGCGGTCCATGTAGATATGCAAAGCACGTACCGGACACGGCAACGAAAAGGCTGGGTCTGCCTCTTCCCGGGGGCAGCGCTTGCAGGTTCACAACCTGGTCCCTGAAGGTGGAGGGGGACAGCCTCCCCTCCAGCCTCTTCTGCAGGAATGAAAGCACTGACTGAACTGCGCATCTCTGTGGGTCTTCAGATCTGGAAGAACACCAATTTGCGAACAGATGCCACTTGAGGCGTAAAGCTGCCTGGTAGAGGGAGCTCTGGCTTGGTTGATCGTGTCTACAACTGCAGGTGGTAGACCGTTTGAGTCTTCCACATCCCGTCTAGGGGCCAGACATTGAGATTCCAGAGGTCTGGGCGCGGGTGCAGAGGGTGCCCCATCCCTGAGAAAAAAGGTCCTTCCTCAGGGAAATTTGCCAGGATGGTGCTATCGCGAGGAGCGTGAGATCCGAGAACCAGATCCGGGTGGGCCAATAAGGAGCCACCAAGGTGACCTGTTCCTCGTCCTCCCTGACCTTGTACAGCACCAGTGCAAGAAGGCTCACTGGGGGAAATGCATACTTGTGCAGCCCCTGGGGCCAGTTGTGTGCCTCCGCATATGTGCCGAGAGGGGCCTCTGTTAGGGAGTACCAGAGCGGGCAGTGGGAGTTGTCTTGGGAGGCAAAGAGATCTATCTGTGCCCTGCTGAAGCGGCCCAAAATCAGCTGGACCACCTGGGGGTGGAGCCTCCACTCTCCGCTGACTGAGACCTGTCGTGACAGCGCGTCTGCCATTGATTTGCGGTCACCAGGGATATGAATGGCGAGCAGCGACCTGAGTCACGGCTGACTCCAAAGGAGGATATTTTGGGCGAGTTGTGACATGTGACGGGCATGTACGCCGCCTTGGCAATTTATGTTCGCTACCGTGGCAGTGCTGCCTGAACAGATCAAGACTCAAAACAGTGCGAGAAACCTACGCAGGGCAAGGAGTACAGCTAACAACTCGAGGCAGTTGATGTGCCAATGCAGGCGGGGCCTTGTCCAGGAGCCAGCGGCTGCGTGTCCGTAGCACATGGTGCCCCAACCCAGTTGAGAGGTGTCTGTGGTGACCACGACACGTCTGGACATCTGCTGGGCAGAGTCTGCACAGTGTGCAGAGAGGAGAAAGCGGCTGGAATGAGCCGTCAGATCCAACAGCAAGCTCTCTTGAAGAGGTGGGTGAAGCAGTCGTGACACACCACTAGCTGATCACTCAACCGTTTGGCTCTGAAGAAAAAATCTGTCTGACAGTCGCTCGCCCGTTACCCTTTAAACCTGTATGTCCGGGGGCTGGGCATGCAAATTCTGTCTGCCAACTTGACATTGGCCTTTTCTCAAGTTCAGAAGTACGTGAGGCTCTCAGAAAAGACCCCTTGTATCACTACAATCGACACAATGTCGAGTGAGTGACAGAAGGGGAACTACATGTGTCAAACTGGTTATGCATAAGCGTTTATGGCCATACCCATATAAAGGACAACCATTTAAGCTGTACACATGACCTTACACATCACCTTACACTTATGCTTGTTAAGCATACTCAGTGTAAGATCTGAATTACTTGCATCACTTGCATAAGTAAGGGCCAGGCCATTGTTCTTAAGAGTTTGTATGTATTATGTCACACTTCCATATTTTACCAAATCACATTTTATATTACTGGTTCTTGGCGAGTGCTAAATTTGCCTTCTGAAATTATACATCATAATAATAATTCCAAAAAAGCCATACTCAACAGATGCTTACAGTTGAACCCTCTATTATAGTAGATTGCAAGAATCTGCACTAAGCCGCAGGGTTGCAAGCAGAGCCAATAGTATCTTGCTCTTTCAGGATGCGTGCCCAACAAGGGCCAGCCTCTTCCTACCACAATTACTCATATTTCTCTCACAACCCTCAGAGACAACCGTTTGACAGCAGTCATCCATTCTACCTGTGGAAAATTCCAGAAAGCTCTGCTCACCCACTCCACTGGGGCATAAGAGTTAAGATGTGCATGAAATGCATTGATTACGATTTCAACAGCTGATGATAAAGGCTTATTGTGTTAAATATGACACTATCAGACACAGCCCAATCAAAGAGGTTATCTGGCATTTAGGGAGATCTGTGATCCAACAAACTGACATCAGATGAAAAGAGCTCTAATCCTTGCAGAAGAATTAAGCGGCTCTGAAAAGGGTAATGTGTCATCCCATGACTGCCAAATGAAAGAATGTTCTCAAAATAAACAAAACTTTTGTGAAGATGTCACAGAAACAGAGTATTCTAGGCACTCATCTATATGAAAGTGGGTCAGGGGCATATTCTCAGAGAAGGCAAGGGAGGAAGTTCCTCTTCAGAAAAATATATATGGATGATATCAAAATGTGTGAGGCCATTTTTCTTTTGTCACATGATAGGAGATTACCCTGTCTATCCAAAAATTCCCAGCTGTCATGTAAGTGCACATGGTCCACAATTAGGCATCTTTGGGTCAAATCGGTAAAAATGGATAGTCTAATTGAGTAGGGATGTGTGAGACTTGTCGAATAGTCCACTAAGCGGTTCTGATGCTGCTTGTCAACACTGGAATTACTAGTCGGCTTATATATTTACCCATTAAACTGTTGAACATTTTTAAACATTTACTTTTGGCTTTATAATATTACAACAACTATATTACTGTCATGTTAATGTTACACATTTTAAATATAATTATTACAAGAAACATTATTAAAAAAAGATGACATCTGGAGCAGATACAAATTTCCATTTCACTGTAGGCTGCGCATGATTCTTCACTCTCTCGCACGCTTCACGTGCAAGAAAATGTCCTCTCGCAAGATGAGCAAAGTATAGGAATTGCTTCAGTGGTGGATGTGGATTTCCAAAACCCTGGCTTAAAAGTCACTATGGATGTTTTCACATTCAAGTCTTCCTTAAATCTGTGCGTGCTTGCAAATAATTTTCCAACCGAGTGGGCTTTTTCAAGTGTAGGATAATCCCCTCAGGTTAGTCAGATACCATCTTTCAGCAGACCATGTTGCCATGTTAATTGTTAATCAAAAAAAATATTTTTTATTAAGTAGCCTTGAAAATGACTATTTTAGGCTAGGTATGCATTTTTTTTTCCCCTGCTGATCAAGAAGGCTATTTTCAAAGATGTGCCATCTGCTTAACAGGTAAAGTTATGTTATTCTGTAATGTTATTCTGTGTACACATAATTTTTAAGACAATACATTTAGTTTATTGTACAGTTCTCACAGGCCTATTGTTTTCTATCCTATAGCTATTATTTTACATAGTAAAAATTGGTTAACGTTCTTAGCCTAACAGCTGTCAGATTAGATCATAGGCTAATGCATGTTGTGAAATAAGCACAACTTTTCAGCGCATTATTCTCTCTCGTAGATTTTGTTTATTTGTTTATTATTTTCAACAACGTCCTGACTATTTTAATATGTTCAGTAACTTTTGCATGATGAAATCCATTAAAAACACCTATTAAGGTTGCTCTATTGGTCCTGCACTATTCATTCAATTGTTTTAAATTTATATGCCGGTTTTTGTTAAAGTTGTTTCAGTGAATGCATGTCATGTTCTATGTTTAATGCACAATTATCATAATGCAAGGCAAGCATGTTGTAGATAAATGCCCCTTTTCAGCTGAATTTAGTGGAATCCATTAAGTAGCCTATTTTAAATGGGATGCATAAACACACAATGTTTTTTCACTGTTTTCTGAGGGTTTCTTACTTTTTAGACTAGTCGACTCCAAAAATTTTGTTTAAACATCAGTTAAATTAGTCATTCCACACATCCTTAATTATGAGGTTTACCCACTTAAATTATACCCACTAAATTATAGCTTTCACATCCCAATAAAAATGTACTTAAATCCCGAAAATCCCATTGAACGAGTGTTCTGTTTTTAGGAAGCTCTTAGACAATTAAATTATAGCAGGAAGTAAATATTAATAAAAATAGCCGAAAAACAGTCAGTAGTAACAAATACATTTTTTTACAAAATATGCTTGTTACCATATTATTATATGTAAAATATGTGTGTGTAGCACATATACATAAATGTGTGAGGCCGGATGTTAGGAAATTGACATGGGGGGCGGAGACAAGAAAGGTAGGGTTGATAGAAGAAAGCAACAAGCGGGCAGTGGTAAAAAGGGGCCCGAGGGACAAGACAATAAATCAGTTCATCAAAGTTGATCTGTGACTCCTTCATTACTTGAGCACATGGTGACAGAAGTGGGATTGCTAACAAATCATGGCTCAAAATCTACGGCGCTATAGAACCGCTCGTCTTTGATGATGACTATTGCTAACAACTGGCTGAAATTCAAGAAGGGAATGGGAAGTGTACAGCGAAGAGGGACTTTCGGACAAATAAAAAAAATGGTGCAAGCTAACACTGCTCAATTTGGCTGGTTCGGATGCAATAGATAAATATGAGTCATTTCACTTTCAAGAGGGTGAGGACAAAGAAGATCCTAATGTGTTAATCAAGAAATTTGATGAGATATGCTTACCAGAACAGAATGTCATAATGGACAGTCATGCATTCAACGTGATGGCTCAAAAACCTGACGAAGGCATTCAATTCTGCGTGGCCACATTGAGACTGCAGGCGTGCTAGAAGCCAAATATTTTGGTGCACTAACAGATACTAATCTGTTAACTAATATGCGACAGAATTGTCTATGGTATCCACAATGATGCAGTTCATGCTCAGTTATTAAGGGAAAAAGACTTGACACTGGAACCAGCCATCAAAATATGTATGTTGTTTGAGAGGTCTGAAAGGGGCACTAAGGAACATAAAAGAGAAGCAACAAATGCCCGGCTTTTAACAAATGTTGTAACTCGTGCAACAAATGGAATCACTTTGCAAAGTGCTGTAGATCCAAGCCTCAAAACACAGGTGAGTGGATTGCGCCATCTAGTGGAACTAGTAGAAAACAACGTGCATGGAATAAATGAGGTGATCAGTAAGGAGCACCAAGATTTTTTCCATTGTGAAAGTGTAGACCTAATTGCAAATAAAGGAGAGATATTCACCACCCTTGCAACAACCTGTAACAAGCAGGTTAAACTGAAAATAGACACTGGTGCTAAATGCAATGCCATGTCCTGATTCATATTGCGGTGCATTGGCCCTAATGCCTAAATCGATCAATCAAATAAAGTAAACCTGATAGCTTATGGCGGTCAAACAATTCAGACACTGGGTACAGCTACCCTGGCTCTCTCAGGGGTCAAGTTGTTATTCCACATAGTGTATATAAATGTTAAAAGTCTGTTAGGCTTACCAGACAGCATGAGGTTAAATATCACACAACAAGAGGTACATGCTGTACAGCAACAGGCTGGTGAGATGACTGGTTATGAGGACCTGTTTCGTACTGACACTGCTGGTAAGCTTCCAGTCACATATCACATGTGCTTGGATGAATCGGTGCATCCCACTGTGTGTGTGAGTCCCCAGAAGGATCCCACTTGTTATGAAAGACAAAGTTGCCCAAGAACTAGAAAGAATGACCAGACTGGGCATCATCTTGCCAGTGGAGGAGGCTACTCCTTGGGAGTCAGCCATGGCAGCTGCAGTAAAGAAAGATGGCACGGTATGCATATATATTGACCCTGTGCATCTTAATAAACCTCTCTTGAGGCCTCATCACCCACTAAAGACTGTAGAGCAAGTGATCACTGATATGCCACGGGCAAAGGTCTTCAGCATTTAAGAAGCAAATTGTGTACGACTTAAATGCGTACAAAACCGTGTCAGAGTCATCAAACTGCAGCTCAACCCGCCAAAATGTCGATTCAGACCCAGAGAAAACTAAGGCCATCCGCCAAATGCCTGCCCCAGAAGAAACATGGATTGCAAAGATTTCTCGGCATGACCAATTACCTCTCAAAGTTCAAACATCACTACAGTGAGATAACGTCTCCCCTCCATCAGCTCCTGCGCCAAGATGCTGAATGGTGTAGGACTGAACAACATGCTGTTGCCGTGGACACGCTCAAAGCACATCTGAAAAGCCCACCAGTACTACAGTATATTGATGTGCACAAGCCGGTGATATTGTCTGCGGACTCTACGCAGCACAGTCCTGGTGCAGTATGTCTTCATGATGGCAGGTCTGTGGCATACGCATCAAGAGCCCTCACTGAGACTGAAGCATGCTATGAACAAATTGTGAAAGAGCTCCAGGGACTAGTCTTTACTTGTGCAATATTCCATGACTATATGGCCGCCCAGTGAAGGTGGAAATGGATTATCAGCCACTCGTAAACATACTAAGAAAGCCTCTGCACACAGAGTCGGTGCGCCTCCAGTGAATGATGCTCAAGCTTCAGCGCTACCAACTGAATGTGATCTATAAACAAGGTTGTGAACTTAATGTTGTGGATGCTTTTTCACGTGCACACCTCCCCACCATAGACAATCCTGGAGCTACTGAGGACTATGACGTCTTAGCTCTGGAAGGCTAAGACATCATAGAGACGTTGTCCAGAAGGATTGAGGAACTTAAGCAAAGCACACAGTCAGATGCCATCTGCAAGCGCCTCAGGGACACCATTCTCAATGGATGCCCTGATTCATCTAAGGAAGTTCCACATGACATCCAACCTTTTTATGCTATGAGAAATGAATTGACAGTGGATGATGGATTAATTCTGAGTGGTCAGAGGTATGTAATCCCACACTCTCTCCAGAAATACTACCTGACACAGCTCCATCAAGGTCACCCTGTTATTCAGTCCACTAAGCTAAGGGCACGTGAAACCATGTTCTGGCCTTCTATGTACAGTGACATTGAAAGAGAACTTTACAGATGTGCCCCGTGCAATGCTCTAAGACAGCACCAAATGAGAGAACCCTTACAACAATACCTGACAGACCATGGTCCATCACAGCAGCTGAAATATTTGAGGGGGCAGGCAAGAATTACCTGTCTTGGTGGACTCATACTCTGGGTGGTGGGAGTTTGATGCTCTCCCGAACCTCTCCAGTAACACTGTGATCAGTAAGTGATGACTGACAATGCAACATCATTTTCAAGTAGACAATTTAAGATCTTTGCTTACCAGTGGGATTTCCAGCATGTAATGAGCAGTTCCAATTACCCTAGATCCAATGGTCTGGTGGAGCTTGGTGTCAGCTTGGTGTCAAGCATCTCCTAGAGAAAAGTGCAAAGAAAGGAAAGATAAGCCATGACAAATCTGCCAGACAGCTTTCACCTCTGGAGCCTGGGCAGGCTGTAAGGATGGAGACAACCCGTTGGTTTGAAAAACTGGATAAGATTTATGGGGGGGCCCGCCAACCCAACAGCTATGTCATCCAATTTGGAGGTAAGACCTATGTAAGGAACCGCCATCACCTCCTAAATGTAGCTGAGTCATACTGTCGTACCATTAACACATCGGTGCCCATGATCTCATCAGAACCCCAAGCACTGCCAGGGGCTGCAGTGCCAAATGACACTTCCAAAAATGGATGTAACACACTACTACCACAAAACACTGACAGTTGCAGGCAAGAGGTATCAGACTCACAAGCCCCACTAGTTGTTGCACGATCCAGAGAGTGTGCAAACCTAATGCAAAGTTCAAAGACTTTTATCTTATATAGTGAAAATTTATATCTTACACATAATCTTGTGTTTACAATAGGAGGGTGCATAATGTTACACGTTGTTACTGTTCACTGCTATGCTGCATTTCTCTTAATTTGATGTGAGAGATTAACCAGTTTGTCTGCTTCCTGACCTGCACCCCAGTTAGTCAAATACTATCATTAAGACTATTAGCCAAATTACTAGAGAGGAGAGCGGCGCCTTCCCTGGAGGGATAAAGTCCGTCCCTCTTTAACAGGTCAGATCTACCCCCAAAACTCTTCCAATTGTCTATAAATCCTATTCTATTTTTCATGTATATGACAGGTGTGGGTAAGAAACAGATCAATATTTAAGTCAATTTTTGCTTGAAATTCTTCTCTCTGCCCAGTAGATGGTGGCATGAAGAATGTGAAGCACCAAAAACTCAAGAAGAACCTTATGATATTTAAAATGGAGATTGATTGGGAAGGGATTAATAGTAAAAAGGAAATAAACATTGATCTTTTTCTCACCCACGCCTGTCATATCAATTCTGAAGTCATGAATTAAATCACTGGAGGCATGTGGATTAGACTACTTTTATGCTGATTTATGTGATTTGTGGAGCTTCAATATTTTACCACCAATTCACTTTCATTGTATGGACCAAAAGAGCTGAGATATTCTTCCAAAAATCTTAAATTGTGTTCTGCTGAAGAAAGTCATACACATCTGGGATGGCATGAGGGTGAGTAAATGATGAGATAATTCTCATTTTTGGGTGAATTATTCCTTTTTAGGCCCTGTTCCAAACAACTTTTTCCATGCCTGCTCTACTTCCTCTATTGTTCAGGACATGACATGCTAAGTGATCCTGCTTATTTAGCATTGTTTTGCATTGTTTGAACATGTTTTATGCAAAACAATAACGCTCTGTCAGTATTAGGGGAAATTTAGACCCTACACATAAACTGATTTTAATGTAATTGTTTCATACATTACGATTTAAAATGGTGATCAGTGTATTGAAAATAACTTTTTCATCATTTCATTTCTGTTATCATGTCTCCCTTTATTTTTTGGAATCAGGTTCATGTAGTGCTTATCATAGATAAGTGATTTTAAAAGATGGCATACAGTGCTCATTATAATGGGGCATAGGTTTTGCAACTCGGTACTCAATACTCACTACTCATGAGTACTTTTAAATGAGATACTCTTTTACTCTTACTTGAGTAGTTTTTAGGACAGCTACTTTTACTCTACTCACACTTCATTTTTGGGGAAGTAACAGTACTTCTACTTGAGTATGATTTTTCAGTACTCTTTCCACCCCCTATTTTTAATAAGCAATTACATTGTTTTTTTAAATATACATATTTGGGGGCCTGGGTAACTCAGCAAGTAAAGACGATGACTACCACATCTGGAGTTGCAAGTTCGAATCCAGGGTGTGCTGAGAGACTCCAGTCAGGCTTCCAATGCAACCAATTGGCCCGGTTGCTAGGTGTCCGGGATAACACACTCAACAAGCCACGTGATAAGATGTGCAGATTGACGGTCTCAGACGTGGAGGCAACTGAAATTCATCCTCTGCCTCCGCATAGATTGAGGCGAGCCACTGCGCCACCATGAAATGTTCCAGCGCATTGGGAAGTGGGTATGCCAAATTGGGGGTGAAAAGGATAGGACCCCCCCCCCCCCCCCCACCCCACAACATGCAGGTAGCCATTTTGACTTTAATGTGACTTTTAAATGGAATATTAAGACAAGTTGCTTGTTGCTTGTTGACAGTCTGAAGTGTAAGGTAAATACTGTTCTGTATGCCTTTAGCTTGAAAACTCTACAAACATCAAATGCAATTAATTGACAGTGGACACAAAACCCCAGAAAAAGTCCAGAGAGCAGACTTTGCTTCTTTATTACATCTAAGTCCACTATATGGCAATTATGTGGGTCTGTCACTCTATGCAGTTTAAGAATGAGGAATATGCCTCTTTCTAAAGCATTCAAATAAGAATGAATATAAATTATACACAAGCCTGAATATAAAATATAAGTTATCCTCGCAGTTCTTTTGCCCTTTTCACTTGACTGCTAAGTCTCTGTAACTACATGACAAGAGCAGGCAGAAAAACTCAAATGTTCCCTATGAAATCAAGTCTCAGGGCATGTGTGCAATTAAAGCAACCAAGATATTAGGGCAAACACAATGAACGGCACATTAAAAAATCATGAAAATTGATTATGGATTTAATGTCAGCGAAAAGGGCATCTCAGGTCACAGCTAGCAAAACAGATCAATAATCCTCTTTTCACACTAAAACCTTTCACCCTTCTGTTTCCCCTTGCCACACAAGCCCCACATAGCTCTCAATCTCTGCAGGTGCAACATTCCCCTGAGTGATTCACTAACCTGTGTATTTGCCCCGGAGACGTGACCTTGACTCACGAAGAAAAGGCTTGTGACATAGAACTATGTCCCTGACTGCCACAGCCATCTGTAGCCTGAGGAGGAGGTCTCTATGTGACTTCATACACAGGCACTAAAACGTGGGCCTGAGCAAAAGAGCAAGGTTTGGCTGGTTAGCATGGTCCAGTTCGCCCCTGCTGGTAAAGGCTGTAACTACACCATCTGGTTCCCAAAAGCATTTCTTTAAATTGACAGCCATCCACTTACTGTGTATTCTGATTCAATTAAATTATTGGCAAGAAACAAACAGTATAGTACATTATAGTATAGTAGATGTTCTGCCTGTGCCTGATTTTTGGTGAGTTCTATAAAGCATGAAACTGACTTGTACATTTCCCTGTCTGCTGCCTTTGATGTCACAGCTAGTCACAAGCAAGAGTGTAGGTTTGGCTTGAACAATACCATTTCAATTAACAATTATTTCGTGTAAAAAAAAAGAAAAGAAAAGTAAATTAACATAATAATAACAGATGCAATTATTGCATTTACTGCCCTCAGCAGCCTTTTAACAAATTATGATGTAATTTCATATTTAATGAGTCATGAGTACTCACATGAAATGAAGACTCCAGTCATATCTGTAATCTTATAAAAGCAGTTTTTTTCTACATGAAGGGAGCTGCCATGTTATGATTACATGACCAGCCGAATACTACCTAATTTAATCTCAGTAACTGCCCTGTTATTAAATACTTTCACTCATGGATTGAATTAATCATGGCTGACAGTGTATAGTGAATTTCTACAATGGCTTTAATCACAAAAAACGTCTCAGTTACTTACATATCCTTGGTTCCCTGAGTGGGAACGAAATGCTGCGTATGAACGCTATGGGACACCGTCCGAATGTCAAGTGGTCTAAAGCCCTTATATAATCATGACAATTTATTGGCTGATGGCACTTAAGTGATGCCCCTAGGGAGCTACATCACAGTCTCCATAGAGGCTCTCGCTTTTGCGAAGGCACAAGCTTATGCAGTTACTGGAGAGTATGGCCAGCTATGCAGTGTCTCGTTCCCACTCAGTGAACCAAGGTTATGTATATAAAAGGGACGATCCCTTTCATAGGAAACTGGCATGGCTGTGGCTCAGGTGGTAGCGTGGGTTGGCCACTAATCGCTGTGATGGCAGTTTGATTCCTGGCCCACATGACTCCACATGACGAAGTGTCCTTGTGCAAGACACTGAAGCCCAAATTGCTCTCAATGGCAGGCTAGCGCCTTGCATGGCAGCTCTGCCGACATTGGTGTGTGAGTGTGTGTGTGTGAATGGGTGAATGAGTCACAGTGTAAAGCGCTTTGAAAACCGCTAAGGTTAAAAAGCGCTATATCAAGCTGCGTATGAATGCTACGGGAACAAAATTTTTTCACGCCATGCAAACAGTAGCTGCCAGCTGTTTGCCAACAACCATGTGACAAGCATACAGTGGCAGACAAGCAAGCTAAAGCATCTGAATAAAATAAATTATGTATTTATTCCTGTTCCAACAGAGAGAATCTTGGAAGCAGGAGTCAAACCCTCATCCAGATTATAAAGTCTAACAAATGTGGAGAGAACCACCCTGCCACCATACAAATGTCCTCCAAGGACACACCTCTAGCCAAAGCCCATGAGGTAAACCATGTGCTGCATAATCACTCGAAATTGCATCAATAAGCCAATGAGACCGTATTTGCTTGGACACAAAAACACCTCTGTTGTGGCCATCAAAGCGGACAAACAACTGCTATGACTTACGCTATTGGCTAGTATGGTCAACATAAACTCGCAGTGCCGAACTGGGCAAAGCATATGTAACCTTTCATGCACCACAGACTCAAATGTGGGAGGAGAGAAGGACTGCAAATTAATGGTCTTCGAGTGAAATGACGTAGAAATAACCTTGGACAAATAACCCAAACAAGGTCTTAAAATAACTTTTGAACACCCTGGCACAAAATCCATCCACAAGAACTGATCAACAGAGCATGCAAATCACAGACTCTCTAAAACTATGCAAATGCCACTACTAGGGCCATTTTAAGACCAAAAAACTTCCCAATAACTGTTGTAAAGGGCTCGAACGGGGCACCCGAGAGCGCCTCTAACACAACAGATAAATCCCACAAAGGGATGCAGATGGGATGAAAAGGTCTAAGGCCTTTGTACCATGCGCATAAAACAAGAGACAAGAGAATGTCTTCCAACAGAGACTACATTGATAAGCGCATGTTTAGCAGATGTACATTCTCTTGGTATCAGACTCTGTCTGGACAGGAGATCCGCACCTAAATTCAACTGGCCTGGAACATGTACAGCTCGTAGACAGTACCTTGTTCTGTGCCCAAAGAAGAATGCAATGTGTTTGTCTCAGCATGACACAACAGCACCGTGAACATCTCCAGACAGCGTATGTGTCAATCCAGCCACTGGCATATACAATGCCCAACCCACGGAGGAGGTGTCTATCGTAACCACTTAGCAGCGACACACCTGTCCCAACAGAACCAATATTAGAAAGTGGGTCTGTTTCCATGGCAACAGAGGCTAGTTGCACCCACGTGACATTCTGAAGGGATGAAGCACATGCCTCAGTGGTTGAAGTCCCTCTGTGGAGTTCATCCAGCAAAAAAAATGTAATAGGGTCATAGGGGAATGACAGCGGACACTGCAATCATGAGTCCCAAAAGCCTGTGAAATGTTCTTGCAGGGAGAACACGTCCCACACTGAACATCGCTAGATACTGGCATGATGACAGAATGCAAGCTGGAGACAGGCGCGCCTTCATCGCCCGTGAGTCTAGCTCCATATCTAGAAACATAGTCTGTTGCCTTGGCAACAAGATGCTCTTGTCTATATACACTTGCAGCCCTAGATTGCTCAAATGGCTGAGAACGACATCTCAGTTTTGGGCAGCCAGACTCTCTCAGCAAGCTAACACCAACTAATCCGTCAAGATAATTTAAAACATGGATACCTTGAAGCCTCAAGGGCATCAGAGCTGCATCCAGGGCTCGAGTTGAGGATGGATGCAAGGGGATGCCATCCCCCTTGTTGCAAGAAATACCAAAAAGCCCCCTTGTAAAACCACCATCCCCACTTTCCATCCCTTTTTTCCATCCCCTCTAAATAACAGACTTGTGTGAGGTTGCCAGATTTCAATAGGTAAAATCCTATAATCAAATCTAGACACTTGTACAGTTTGGAAATATTCTACCAGGGTAACATTTCAGTCACGCAATCTGGCAACCTTGAGCACGCAAGCTCACTCTCCACAGCGAAAAGAAGCCGGTTTTCAGAAAACACCAGCAATCAGGTATGTCTGAGTTTAGCGATGGGTTGACATGTTCTTCCCAGTTGGTTCACATGAAACTTACGTTACTGAAGGTAATGCACGATTTCAAAAGTTTTGTGGACTTTTAAAACAGGTCAAGAGACCAGTTCAAGAAAAATGTTTGTCTTTCTTAAGAAAAAACCCAGAGAGAACAGAAGGCCAAGATATTGCTATGACAAGTATACACAACATGTCCATGTTTTTAACTTAAACAAATTTCAGGCTAAATGCTTTTGTGTGAAGAACAATGTTTTTACACCACTGTTTCAGCATCCTTCATAGAAACAGCCCAAACTTCCTTTACTAGTTCAGTTAATGGAGTAATAAAAATGTGTGTCTGTGACCTTTTCATGATCATAATATAGATTATTTTCATCATAAAATACATTTACATGGGGTAACAGGTGCATATTATGGCAATGAACTGACGCAGGTCTATTAAATTAAATTAAATAATTTACATAAAAAATAAATAAAAATTCAATTGACACAAACCATTTACTTGAATACACCTCTTCTATGATGAGCATACTGCATTTTACTTTTCTGAGTTTAAAGTTACATTGATCATTTTTCTGAGGTCTAAAGTAAAAAATGTCATGTGGTGACCAGAGACAATAAAAAAAAGTAAAAGTCTCATTAAAAGCTGAAATTTCTGAAAAAAGAAATGTTGGCATGGCAAGTGCTGAATAATCTTTTATTTTTGTCTTTAAAAAAAAAAAGGAGCAGTGAAACAATTGAAATGATTCTTATTTCAAAACACTTTTGTCCACCAAATCATTTGGTGTAACCAACATGCAGGTAGCAATTTTGTGTTTATGTTGACCATAAAAACAACAAAACAGAGCATAACGCCTTTCGATCCTCAAGACAGCGTGAAGTTTTAAAAAAGACATCTGATATTTTTGACTCAAAAATTCATAATATTTCTAAAAAATATTTTTTACCTTGAAAAATGTTTTGCAAAAAAAGTATAATAATAATTTTTACTTGATGGTTACACCACATGGCAATTTTAAAATGTACATTTTTGTTTTTTATTTAATTGTTTCTAAAATGCTATACAGGTTTTTCAAAATTATATGAAACCAAATTTGACACCAAAATTACATTTAAAATGTTTTAAACTAGAGTTTTACACTAGAGTTTTATGTTTTCTCATTTTAACACCTCGGACAAACTTATTTGTCAATAACCCATAAGCATTAGACCCCCACCATCCCCCTTGAAAAAAAAATTACATATCGACCACTGGCTGCATCCATGCATTTTGTGAAAGTATGTGGTGCCAGTGGAAGCAAACGGAAGGACTCAAAATTGGTTCGCTTTGCCCCCAAAAGTGAATCCGAGAAAGCGCCTGTGCTTCGGTACAATCTGAATATGGAAATAATTGACCTTCAAATCTATTGTCACAAAACAGTCCCCCGACTGACATTGTTTCTGTGTCAACATTCTGAATTGACATTTTATTAAAAGTGAAATTTATATGTCGCAAGTCCAGAATGGGAAGCAAGCCGCCATGATATAACCATGCTCTATCGTTTGAATTACCTATTTTGAAATGTTTTTCAACTGCTGCCAAGCTGCTACATGCATGGAATTAATGCATGGTTCTCTCCTGTAGCGCAACGTGTAGCTATTATATGGCACTCTTGGCTTACTTTTGGCGACTGTCCTACAATCAGTGGCACAGCGGAAGGAGACCCCTGTGCTTTTGCTACTGCGGCCCATAGAATGACAGTAGATAATGTATTTGCCTGTATAATAGCCAGGTATGTATAAAAAAAAAACCTTAAGTGTCTACAGCATTGACGCTCATGGAATAAAACATATTTCCTGGCATTTTGAATGGGGAAGAATGTAGGGAAAATTGCCTTTATTACATCTAGGCATGAATAAAAGATGCCCTAAAGTGTGTATACAGCAGGGACACTCATGGTATAAAACATCTTCCTTGGCATGTTAAACGGGGAAGATTGTAGGGAGAATTGCCCCTATTATATCTAGGTATGTACAAAAGCTGCCCTGAAATATGTATACACCAGGGACGTTTATTGATAAAACCTCTTCAGAGGCATTGCGGGGAACAGTCTGTGAACATGGAGATATTGCAAACAAGCTGATCAGCCACAACGGCACAAGCATTTCTATGGGGGGCAGTGTGTTTTGCTTGTGACTGTGCGTTTTGTGTACACTTGTGCATTTTGAATATCGAATTTTGTGGCAGATGCCTCGAGAATCTTGGTTATGGAGACAGGGGCTGAATTCAGGATGCAATCTCTCAAGGTTCGCTCCCCAGCTCAAGCTGTAGAGGAAAAAATTATTATATTCTGGTTGTCTGGCTTTTGAGGTGTGTACAATGGTGAACTCATCCTGATACTGACCAAAGGGCAAATATGGAAAACGGATACATTTATACAGTACAATTTCATTCACTGAATGGGCATTCACCCTTTGTTATACAGCATGCCCATCAGGCTCATGTATAGACCAATTTATATTGTAAATTGAGTTATATTACGCGTGCATCTAGACCCTTGGTCATGATGGCAGATGCAAAACTCAAGCAGAAAATATTCAATGCTCATTCGCCAGCGCAAATTACGTGGAAAACTGGGCTAAAAAAGCAACCTTCAAAATCTATTGTCACAAACCAGTCCCCCAGCTATACTTGTGAAATTATTTGTTTCTGTGTCAACATTCTGAATTGACATTTCTTAAGTGAAATTCAAATGTCTCAAATCCAGAATGGGATGCAAGCTGCTGTGATATAACCATGCCCTATCATTCAAATTGCCCAATTTGAAACATTTTGCAACTGCTGCAAACCGCTACATGGGCAGACAGAGAAATTAATTCAATACAATATTTGTGATTTTTTTATTTCAACAAAAGTGTAACTGGATTATATTTGTTGCATATTTAGATCCCTGTCAAGAAAATTCATTGAGATAAAAGAGGATTATTCAAATTAGTTCTGATCAATTTCCACTAATGGACTGACTGTGAAGGGTGAACACAACTATTTGTTTGCTAAAAAACAAACCAACTGTGTTGCACAGTGTACACTTTCTGTTTCATTAGCAATCTGCTGTAAGCCCGTCTATCGGTCCAATGGCGGTCTCCAATAATACGGGTGAAGGTCTCTGCGCGTTACTGTCTTTCTTTTACGCAACACAACAAGATTAAATGAAATACAATTTCTCTTATGTATTACCTCGTTATTTCATCTGACTCCATAAATGAAAAAGGTTTTAATGATATCTGAGCATCATTAAAAGTGAGCGAATGTTTGATTATTCTTTTAACTCCTTTAATTATATTTTACCCGTTCAGACTAGGAAACTATGTCGCTTTGAGGTCCTCGCGTGTTTTCTCTACACCGCGGGTCTCACGATCACAAGCGGCCAGTATTGGATCATCAAACAGAGGTAATTGCTATATACCTGAGATCGGTCACGTTCACGTATACACAATCAAAGATACTTCAGTATAGCCCCCGTGGAATTGCATACACTTGAATTTAACTTAACGTTTTCTTCAGTAGAGGTCACGACCACTATTACAGATGTAAGTTGACCAACATAACTTCTCTTATAATAGCTTTGGATTGGCCATGCGTGGTTTCCCATGTACACTTATCTGAAGAAACCTCAAGTCAAAACAGAGGTAAGACACACCCGAATTTAGATTGGTCAAGCAGCATTTAGCTGTTCTAAACGGAAACACACTTTCTGTCTTTGCAAACCAAGTACACTTGAACTGATGCCAAATATTAGTCGTCACTAATCTGACGCAGACTTGCGGTAACATACGAATCGCTCAATCTGTTTGGGAAAACAATTTCAGAGTCAGTCAGAATAAAATCAAATGTTTACAATTTATTGACCAGGTAATAGAACAATAATTCAAAATCCAATTCATAAGGCAAAATCATCAAACAATCAATATAATCACAACAATACGGAAATTGAGGAATTTGTAGAAATATTACCTGGCAACGAAAAACTACACACAGCGATCATGTGGGAAGTCTACCTACAGACTCCCAGCCTGATATAAACTACACACAGTAAACTGTGCGGGATCGTCTGACTACAGAGAGCCACGAACGATGTGCCATATCTCCTTAAATACCCAGATAATTCAATAGGCTAACCAAATGGTGGTGTCTGTCCTTCTAATTAGATTTGGCTCCCCATTGAGTAGGTTCCTGTACATTTACATATACAGGATCTGGGGGAGGGCACACCTTTAAGAGGCACACTACATCTCTCATATTCTATAGCTTCGTATAGAATATCTCATCTGATTTCTTCTCATTATAGCCGGGAGGATGAGACCAGTTTACCAGGCGCACTGAGACACTTTAAATGATATCAAACATGTTATAGTTACTTTTTTGTACACACTTGACATTGTATAGGT
Source organism: Moxostoma hubbsi (assembly GCA_032164185.1). Classification (NCBI taxonomy): domain Eukaryota; kingdom Metazoa; phylum Chordata; class Actinopteri; order Cypriniformes; family Catostomidae; genus Moxostoma; species Moxostoma hubbsi. The sequence goes on from JAVLUX010000027.1 coordinate 14,900,041, forward strand.
TTTTAGTGAGTTCTGAGTGAGGAGTAGGGGGAAGATAATCAGAAGAATTGAGGTGCGAGCCCCTGCTGGCTGTGTCTCCAATGTTGCTGTTACATATGCAAGAGACAGTTCAAATGTTGATTCTCATGAGAGCCTTTTGTTCTCCTGAGGGGGAGCCCAGACTCGCTGTCACCTTACAGTTTTCCCCGCTTTGGCACCGTGGGCCACTCAAAGGGTTTCCTGCAGTGTCACATCAGTCTTTGTAAGGTGGGCAGCTGTAAGAGGCTGAGAGTTAGCGCAATGTCAGTTGATGTCCGGAAAGACCTGAGGAGGCATCTGAAGAAGTTGCAACACTGTGTCTGGTTGAGGTTAGCACATGTGTTCCGTTCATAGAGTCCATCAAGGCTTTTGTGGCTTGTTCAGTGGACATGCCATTCCATCATGGAGAAACATCTGCTTCTGGTTGCACCTTCCCTTTAATGATGATCTGACTCTTTGAAGAATTCTCTGCCACCTCCAGTGGTGGTCTTCTGGGCAGACCTCAATTAGGTGAAGGAGTTCTCACTGGGAATGCATATACACCTGAACAGCTTCTTAGATGACCATGTAGAGATGAAACTCTGAAGAACTTAATGTTGTACTGACATGAGAAAAGGGTTGAGTAATACATAAATACATGATGAAAAGACAAACAATGAATCAATGTCACAAGTGCGAGTGGTAATCCAGGTCTCAAGTGTGTCTTTGAAAATGCAAAGGGGTCTAATTAATCTGATTTTTTTTATATATATATATGGTAGTGGAATTTAGATATATTTAATCTGAATTAATTAAAGGAAAGGTGGCACAGAGTTCAAGGCAATTTGAACATATCATCAATATACATTATTACAGTGGATAATAGATTAAAGGAAACATACCACAAATTCAGTATAACTAGTATCTTCATCAGTGGCATGCATCATTAAACATATAGTTATAATAATAATTTTATGATTGTAGAATCACAGTTACAGACATGTATAATAATAGCAGAGCTAATTCAAAATTATCTAATGTGTGTGATTTGGTGGCTAAGTCACAATGGATGATATATGCCTATTTTCAAAATGTGTAGTGGATTGATAGAAGTGTCTGCATTTCACATCGTCAACTTCTATTTTTATATTGTTATTAGCAATGTGTTGAAAACCAGGGGCCCTCTGGTCTGCAACCATTCCAACAACAATCAGTTGGTTTGATTTATATGCAGGTGGAAATGTTGAAATTTGGGTGGCAAGTTTGCTTGCAATTAGCAATTAAATCATCGATGTGTGAATGTAGCCATGCATATGTCCCATGTATATTACAGTATTTAAAGGGGGAGTTGTAAATAGTGACTGTTTTATGGAAAAAGTTTTGTAATGTCCTATGTGTGAGAGGCTATGTGTATATGAGAGGCGGGCCAGATCTTCAGTGGATTAGTATTTTCAGAATCTTGGCCATTATTTTGTTCCATGATGAGTAGTAATAAAAGTGTGTGCTCTGTATGTTTAGGAGATGGGTGGAACCTGATCAATTGGTGTTGCACAATTTTGGTTCCGGTGCTAAACCGGGAGGCCATATAGCTATTTTTTGTTTTTTGTAGAGCTGTGAGGTGTGAATGGCCCGTTAGATTTGCTTTCCCACCCATCTCCAGCATGGCCAAATTGATGTCCTGGCTTGAAGCAGGGGGATCAGAAGCCTTTTGGCCTCTGTCCCTCGCGAGATTACAACCTGAAATGGGAACAACCACAGAGAGAGAAAACAGTTAATGTTGAACCTTTAATTAATTTGCTTATAGACATGTGGTACTTTATTTTCCTCTGATGGTCAAAGCCAAACTGTTACAGACAGCTTTTAGTCTCTTACTGTATGGTTTGTGTCATCAGGGGGAAGAAGCGTTTTGTTTAAAAAACATGTACCATTACAATGTCTAATGCAAATTTTATTTCAGAGATCAAATTAGACTGGGCATCTTTGGTGAGATCCAAATTACTGCTGATATTTTAGTGCAGTTAGAAGTGTGAAGCACCTTAAGCTGCTCTCTGTAGTCAGACGATCCCGCACAGTTTACTGTGTGTAGTTTATATCAGGCTGGGAGTCTGTAGGTAGACTTCCCACATGATCGCTGTGTGTAGTTTTTCGTTGCCAGGTAATATTTCTACAAATTCCTCAATTTCCGTATTGTTGTGATTATATTGATTGTTTGATGATTTTGCCTTATGAATTGGATTTTGAATTATTGTTCTATTACCTGGTCAATAAATTGTAAACATTTGATTTTATTCTGACTGACTCTGAAATTGTTTTCCCAAACAGATTGAGCGATTCGTATGTTACCGCAAGTCTGCGTCAGATTAGTGACGACTAATATTTGGCATCAGTTCAAGTGTACTTGGTTTGCAAAGACAGAAAGTGTGTTTCCGTTTAGAACAGCTAAATGCTGCTTGACCAATCTAAATTCGGGTGTGTCTTACCTCTGTTTTGATTTGAGGTTTCTTCAGATAAGTGTACGCGGGAAACCACGCATGGCCAATCCAAAGCTATTACAAGAGAAGTTATGTTGGTCAACTTCTATCTGTGATAGTGGCCGTGACCTCTACTGAAGAAAACGTTAAGTTAAATTCAAGTGTATGCAATTCCATGGGGGCTATAATACTGAAGTATCTTTGATTGTGTATACGTGAACGTGACCGATCTCAGGTATCAATTACCTCTGTTTGATGATCCAATACTGGCCGCTTGTGATCGTGAGACCCGCAGTGTAGAGAAAACACGCGAGGACCTCAAAGCGACATAGTTTCCTAATCTGAACGGGTAAAATATAATTAAAGGAGTTAAAAGAATAATCAAACATTCGCTCACTTTTAATGATGCTCAGATATCATTAAAACCTTTTTCATTTATGGAGTCAGATGAAATAACGAGGTAATACATAAGAGAAATTGTATTTTATTGAATCTTGTTGTGTTGCGTAAAAGAAAGACAGTAACGCGCAGAGACCTTCACCCGTATTATTGGAGACCGCCATTGGACTGATAGACGGGCTTACAAAGTGGTGACAGCCCTTCCGTGATCTCGCAACCAGACGAGAAACGTCTTTCCAGCGCGACATTCAACTTGATCCCTGCCCGGGACATGAGGTTTGGTCTTCTCATCTATCTCCAGCTGCTGTGGTAAGTCCATCTTTTTTGCCTTTTAGAAGTGTTGAGGGAAAGATTGTCTGCACCTCACATTAGTGCGGGTCGGAATACCCTCTGTTTAGACCGGAACCGAAAAGTCCGGTGGGCATAAGAATTAGACGGGAAACATGACTTTCCAGGGACAGCACAGCAGCCGTGTAGATGAGGAAATAATGGAGATTCTAGGTGTGCAATTAAAAAACCTCCTTGTCCGGTTAAGCTACAAGGGACTGAGATTAAAGTGGAGCAACAACGAAATAATATCCTGGTATTCTGCTGAGGGTGCGAAATTGAAATCACAACCAAAATACAAGAAAATTCCCGCTGCAATTGTTTATTTACTTCGTCGTAATGACCTCAACACCATAACCGCGAATGAACGAACAATAGCAAATATCAAAGAAATTGAAAGATTGCGATCTGGCGAATTACATAAATTAAGAAAACAAGTCGAAGGGTTCGCCTACGAGCAACAGGGGTGGGCTAGACAACGCGAAGAGATGGCAACAAAAATTGATCAACTTCAAAGAAAACTTCAAACCGGCAGTGATTACATATCTGCTCTTGAAGATTGCTGTAATAAATCCGGGTTTCCAGTAGCTGCAGTTAAACGAGCAGCACTGGATGAAACCTTTCAGCCAGAGACTCAAAATGATGATGCCGCATTAGGACACAGACGATAGAGAGAAACTCGTAAACGAGCTCCTGTGAACCTGTGGCCTGAAGAACCAAACCTGCAAAGCCCAGTAAAGACTCAAACAAAATCGAATGACTTGCCAAAGAAATCAGTTAAAGTCGCTGTGCTTAAAACCATGACGAAAGCGGATGATGAAATCACATCAATCAGCCGCCCGTTAACATGCGAAGAATGCTCTAGCCACATAGAGGTCGTAGGAATTATGCCGAGAAAAGGGCCGTTTCAACCCTACTGGGAAGCATTAATGCTACAGGCCACGGTGTACAAATTAGAAATTAGAGATGTTTGGCAAATAGCTCTCCTCACTATACCTGAGGAGCTCAGACCGAAACTAACCACAGAGATGAAATCTGGCAACATAATGAACCGACACAATAACGAAACTGACGAGAGTATCTACGAGCGTCTAAAACAGGCATTATTAGACATGAGGGGACCGACACATGCAGATTGGAGAAAAATATTAGAAATCAAACAAGTGAGTAATGAGTCATTTGAAACGTACGCTGAACGGTTATGGGTAACATACAGAGAACACTCAGGCCTAGAAAATGCAAACCGCGACCATGACGCATTACTACAACTTGTTAAGAACAATGCCGGCATCCCAGTTCAAAAGGCTTTATCCAATGGTGTCGACCCGGTCGAAAACACGTTCGGAGCAATAGTAGACTGGGGTTCAAGAATAGAAAAAAGGTGGAGATCAAAACCCCGTAGTGTTGCGTCCGCAAAATGGATAACAGAACGGAACGGCCCAGACAAATTTAACCAAAGATCTCAAAGCAAAATACAATGCCATTATTGCAAAAAATCTAACCATCTCATGAGAGATTGCCAAAAAAGAGATTTAAGAAAACAATCAAAACATTGTCAAAAAACGCCCTATAGCAACCTGTTGAAACTATTAACGAATTTCATCACGGAGTTTAAAAAACAAAACAACCAAAATGGCTCGCCCACAACGCGAACAGAATTACGGGAGAATACCATCAGCATTAGAGATGCGTGGCCTCCATCGCCGTAGGGAGCATAATTAAGAGTGGAAACCGAATCAGAATAAGGGCTAATTTAGGAGGTCGGTAAGCTGACTTATTGATTCTGGTCCATTTTGCTCCTCCACATACATTCCATTACCCTTAACCAACGAAACTATTACCAAAAAAGAACGGTAAATGGCGGCAGGAGATTAAAACACTCCGTCGTCAAAGTGTGCGCGCACATTAACAAAATTCCAGATGAGAACAAGAAAAACAACAACAACGCAGATAAATTAGCTAAATTAGCAGCACAAAAGGGAGATGAACGGCAGCCTGATGGGCTGGTTGTTCCTGATGTGAGTGTGGTTCAGACTATTCCTATTGACTTAAAACAGTACCAACAAGAACTGTGGAGTTCTTATGGAGAGTTGACACCGCACCTGCAGCAGGACCAACCAGTCAAGGTCGCTGAAGGCATGATTTTAAGAGACGATAAACACATCGTTCCAGAAGCCCTCCAGAAACCAGTGATAAAGTTGTACCACGATTATGCACATGTATCAGCTCCAAAAACACAACCACTGATACAAAAGAACTTCTGGTGGCCACAAATGGCATCAGACATTCAAAGATGGTGCGACACATGCATCGTATGTGCCACCATTAACCAAGGTAAGCCTGGCCGTACAAAACTGTGTAGACCAGAGCCACCCAAAGGACCTTTGGAGTCACTCAAATTGGATTTTATAGGCCCACTACCCAGTGCCAGAGGGGGGTATCTTTATTGCCTGGTGATAATTGCCATTTTCCAAATGGTTCAAAGCGATTCCTACTCGCAATGGCAATGCAAACTCAGTGGCACGTGTGGTAGCGACCCAAATCCTCCCACTCTGGGGAGCACCAATCCAAATTGAATCTGACCAGGGTACACACTTCACTGGTCAGGTGATGAGACACATATGCCAGATGCTGAATATCAAACTAAAATTTCATAACCCTGACAGACCACTGAGATCATAGATGATAAAACGTGTGAATAGCACCCTTAAAAAATGCTAAGCAGAAAACACATCACCAGAAATGTGAACTGATTCTTTGACCACAGAGTTGTGTTGGGAGCAATAAAACAAAGCTCAGAAAGTTCCCCAGCAGAACTGGGGCCTATATTGCTCACAACAGCAGACTGTGCAGACTCAACTGCGAGAGCAGCTTAAGGTGCTTCACACTTCAAACTGCACTAAAATATCAGCAGTAATTTGGATCTCACCAAAGATGCCCAGCCTAATTTGATCTCTGAAATAAAATTTGCATTAGATATTGTAATGGTACATGTTTTTTAAACAAAATGCTTCTTCCCCCTGATGACACAAACCATACAGTAAGAGACTAAAAGCTGTCTGTAACAGTTTGGCTTTGACCATCAGAGGAAAATAAAGTACCACATGTCTATATGCAAATTAATTAAAGGTTTGTGGCACGGTGGAGGGCGGGACCGGCGCGTGATTACGCACGCCCGGTCCCGTATTAGGCTAATTACGCCGTCAAGAGGGATAAAGGCCTCTCGCAGACAGCGATCGAGAGAGAGAGCTCAATTACGGACGTCCGTCTTATTATGTGTTTGTCTTTTGAGTTCTTCATTAAACCTTTAAGTTTATATGTTAAGCCGGTTTCTCGCCTCTTCCTTGCCCATGAATTATGATCTGTGTTACATTGGTGCCGAAACCCGGGAAGGAAGAGGGATACGCCGTAGCGGAGTTCTCGCCACTTCTCAATGGAGCAGCCGCGGCCATCTGCCGGGGGACGGAGGAGCCCAGCCGCCTGGACGCGGAGGAACGGCCGCCAACCGCGAGGGGAGGAGGGGCTGCTGGCCGACCGCCTGGAGCGGTTAGGGCCGCTGCCAGGGGCGGGGGAGTTCCCTACTGGCCGCTGGAACGCGGCGGGGTTGGAGACTGCCGACCGCGTGCGGGGCGGGGCTCGCCGCCGACCGCCTGGAGCGGGAGAACCGCTGCCAGGGGCGGGGGGAGGCCCCTTCGACACCCTGGGAACGCGGCGGGGCGTTCCGTCTGCCAGGGGCTGAGGACTGCCTCCGATCTGCCCGGAGAGGCGCGGCTGTTGTCCTGTAGAGGGTGGAGAAGTAGCTGAGGAACGAGCTACGGCGTATCAGAGAACCGGCGAGTAAGGTTTTTTTTTTTTTTTTTTTTTCTTCCTTAAATCTCTCTCCTCTCTCTCTCGCTACCGCTCTGCGTTGGCCTTTTCCCTCTTTTTTTAAATTTTGGTGTTCGTGGGAGGGGAGGTGCCGCCCAGTGCAGGAACCTCCCCCCCTATTTTTAATTGTTGTTTCCCTCCCTCTTTTTAAAATTATGGTGTTTGTGGGAGGGGAGGTACTGCCCAGTGCAGGAACCCCCCCCCCAATTTTTAATTGTTGTTTTTTTTTTCCCTCCCCTTGCCCCCTCCCTCGTCCAGGTTAATGGGGATGACCTGCGGGCAGACCGCGCGGGAGGCGCCCCCCCCTAGGGGATGTATGTCAGGCCGGGGGTCCCCAGCCTGAAAGAACGGGGGAGGAATGTGGCACGGTGGAGGGCGGGACCGGCGCGTGATTACGCACGCCCGGTCCCGTATTAGGCTAATTACGCCGTCAAGAGGGATAAAGGCCTCTCGCAGACGGCGATCGAGAGAGAGAGCTCAATTACGGACGTCCGTCTTATTATGTGTTTGTCTTTTGAGTTCTTCATTAAACCTTTAAGTTTATATGTTAAGCCGGTTTCTCGCCTCTTCCTTGCCCATGAATTATGATCTGTGTTACAAGGTTCAACATTAACTGTTTTCTCTCTCTGTGGTTGTTCCCATTTCAGGTTGTAATCTCGCGAGGGACAGATGCCAAAAGGTTTCTGATCCCCCTGCTTCAAGCCAGGACATCAATTTGGCCATGCTGGAGATGGGTGGGAAAGCAAATCTAACGGGCCATTCACACCTCACAGCTCTACAAAAACAAAAAATAGCTATATGGCCTCCCGGTTTAGCACCAGAACCAAAATTGTGCAACACCAATTGCTCTAGATCAGGTTCCACCCATCTCCTAAACATACAGAGCACACACTTTTATTACTACTCATCATGAAACAAAATAATGGCCAAGATTCTGAAAATACTAATCCACTGAAGATCTGGCCCGCCTCTCGCATACACATAGCCTCTCACACATAGGACATTAAAATCCTGTTTCCATAAAACAGTCACTATTTACAACTTCCCCTTTAAATACTGTAATATACATGGGACATATGCATGGCTACAGTCACACATCGACGATTTAATTACTAATTGCAAGCAAACTTGCCACCCAAATTTCAACATTTCCACCTGCATATAAATCAAACCAATTGATTGTTGTTGGAATGGTTGCAGACCAGAGGGCCCCTGGTTTTCAACACATCGCTAATAACAATATAAAAATAGAAGTTGACGATGTGAAATGCAGACACTTCTATCGATCCACTACACATTTTGAAAATAGGCATATATCATCGATTGTGACTTAGCCACCAAATCACACACAATAGATAATTTTGAATTAGCTCTGCTATTATTATACATGTCTGTAACTGTGATTCTACAATCATAAAATTATTATTATAACTATATGTTTAATGATGCATGCCACTGGTGAAGATACTAGTTATACTGAATTTGTGGTATGTTTCCTTTAATCTATTATCCACTGTAATAATGTATATTGATGATATATGTTCAAATTGCCTTGAACTCTGTGCCACCTTTCCTTTAATTAATTCAGATTAAATATATCTAAATTCCACTACCACAAATCACAATGGTAGTAAAAAAATCAGATTAATTAGACCCCTTTGCATTTTCAAAGACACACTTGAGACCTGGATTACCACTCGCACTTGTGACATTGATTCATTGTTTGTCTTTTCATCATGTATTTATGTATTACTCAACCCTTTTCTCATGTCAGTATAACATTAAGTTCTTCAGAGTTTCATCTCTACATGGTCATCTAAGAAGCTGTTCAGGTGTATATGCATTCCCAGTGAGAACTCCTTCACCTAATTGAGGTCTGCCCAGAAGACCACCACTGGAGGTGGCAGAGAATTCTTCAAAGAGTCAGATCATCATTAAAGGGAAGGTGCAACCAGAAGCAGATGTTTCTCCATGATGGAATGGCATGTCCACTGAACAAGCCACAAAAGCCTTGATGGACTCTATGAACGGAACACATGTGCTAACCTCAACCAGACACAGTGTTGCAACTTCTTCAGATGCCTCCTCAGGTCTTTCCGGACATCAACTGACATTGCGCTAACTCTCAGCCCCTTACAGCTGCCCACCTTACAAAGACTGATGTGACACCGCAGGAAACCCTGTGAGTGGCCCACGGTGCCAAAGCGGGGAAAACTGTAAGGTGACAGCGAGTCTGGGCTACCTCTCGGAAGAACAAAAGGCTCTCATGAGAATCAACATTTGAACTGTCTCTTGCATATGTAACAGCAACATCGGAGACACAGCCAGCAGGGGCTCGCGCCTCACTTCTACCGTCTGATTATCTTCCCCCTACTCCCCCCTCTCCTCCTCACTCAGAACTCACTAAAAACCATACAATGTCTAGTGTGTACAAAAAAGTAACTATAACATGTTTGATATCATTTTAAGTGTCTCAGTGTGCCTGGTAAACTGGTCTCATCCTCCCAGCCACAATGAAAAGCTAAAAGAAGTTAGAGAATATGAGAGATGTAGTGTGCCTCTTAAAGGTGTGCCCTCCCCCAGATCCTGTATATGTAAATGTACAGGAACCTACTCAATGGGGAGCCAAATCTAATTAGAAGGACAGACACCACCATTTGGTTAGCCTATTGAATTATCTGGGTTTATAAGGAGAAGGGGCAAAAGGTTCTGGGAGTCGGTAGGTAGACTTCCCACATGATCGCTGTGTGTAGTTTTTCGTTGCCAGGTAATATTTCTACAAATTCCTAAATTTCCGAATTGTTGTGATTATATTGATTGTTCGATGATTTTGCCTTATGAATTGGATTTTGAATTATTGTTCTATTACCTGGTCAATAAATTGTAAACATTTGATTTTATTCTGACTGACTCTGAAATTGTTTTCCCAAACAGATTGAGCGATTCGTATGTTACCGCAAGTCTGCGTCAGATTAGTGACGACTAATATTTGGCATCAGTTCAAGTGTACTTGGTTTGCAAAGACAGAAAGTGTATTTCCATTTAGAACAGCTAAATGCTGCTTGGCCAATCTAAATTCGGGTGTGTCTTACCTCTGTTTTGACTTGAGGTTTCTTCAGATAAGTGTACGTGGGAAACCACGACATGGCCAATCCAAAGCTATTACAAGAGAAGTTATGTTGGTCAACTTATATCTGTAATAGTGGCCGTGACCTCTACTGAAGAAAACGTTAAGTTAAATTCAAGTGTATGCAATTCCATGGGGGCTATACTGAAGTATCTTTGATTGTGTATACATGAACGTGACCGATCTCAGGTATATAGCAATTACCTCTGTTTGATGATCCAATACTGGCCGCTTGTGATCGTGAGACTCGTGGTGTAGAGAAAACACGCGAGGACCTCAAAGCGACATAGTTTCCTAATCTGAACGGGTAAAATATAATTAATGGAGTTAAAAGAATAATCAAACATTCGCTCACTTTTAATGATACTCGGATATCATTAAAACCTTTTTCATTTATGGAGTCAGATGAATTAACGAGGTAATACATAAGAGAAATTGTATTTTATTGAATCTTGTTGTGTTGCGTAAAAGAAAGACAGTAACGCGCAGAGACCTTCACCCGTATTATTGGAGACCGCCATTGGACCGATAGACGGGCTTACACTGCCAATGCTTGATACTGAAGTACACAACAGATTTCACTCTAATAGATATATCAGAACCACAAGAGTTCTTTGCAGGCTGCCATACAAATGAAATATTCAATTCAAGATCTACTGCTACAAACAAAGCAGACAAAGGAGATGTCAGAAATGTTTGTTTCAGCTCGCCGCAGGCCTTTTACATGAGACCATATTCAAACACCAGGATGTGGCCGTCAGTCAGGCACAATATAACCAGAGAAAAAGAACAGACAAATTATCACTAATTGCAAGTTGAAAAATCAGGAAAGAGGGGGGTAGCAATTTTCTGTTGCAAACCTAGTGTGTAAAAGCCTTTCAAAGGGATGGTGGATGATCACGACGAGCCTGTGTGCATCCCATGCAGTCACGGCAACACCTTTTATGGGCAGAGAGAAAGCTGTAACTGCCTATCACTCCATTAACAACAGAGAGAATGCTCGTTTCCAAGCAGCAAAGCACACGTTAAAAGACATTTAATCACGACAGAAGAGAAGCTTTTAAACAATGTTAAATGATAGGTTCATTTCAGACACGTTCATTTCATTGTGAAAGAAATCAATCCATGTGTTAAAAAAAAAATGCATTCGATAGTATTTTATGTGTGCACGCCAATCCAGTGTTAAATAAACAGAGGATTCCTCCTATGATGTTTAATATTCACTTGCTTCAACACTTGCAATGGCAATACATTTATCAGTTACATTCAGCTGTCTCCAAATATCACCAATAAATGCTGTAAGAAACTCTACGTTTATGACAAACAAATACAATTATTTTTTACTTAAATAAAAATAAAGGCCTAGTTAATGAGCTGATAGTAAAAAGAGGACAAAATGTGAAAATGCTGCAATCATTTCTTGTTTATGAGAGAAATGTTTTCTCTTGAAACTGAAATATCATTAAATGTCCATTGACTGCGGAATGTGAATATATATAGCAGATGTCTGCAAAAACGTAAATTACACTGAGGCCTTAAATTTGTAAAAGCACCCTGATTTAAGGGTGAAGTGAGTACAATATGTGCCACTATAGCATCACTGAACAAAATTGCAAAACTAAGAACTTCTTCAAACTGGTTTCCAGAATGTTCTGCCATAGTTAGGACAAACAATGGTTCACAAATAGTTGTCTCTGAATATTCAACTGTGATTAGAGAAAATATTTTAACATCAAGAAAATTCCCCTCTTCACCACTAAAGGAATGTTCTGGGTTCAATACAAGTTAAGCTCAACCGAAATAATTTATGGAATAATGTTGATCAAAACAAAAAAATTATTTAGACTCGTTCCTCCTTTTCTTTAAAAAAATAATAATATAAATCAAGGTGACAATGAGGCACTTACAATGGAATTACATTTTTGAACATTAAATTACATACCATGTATGTATAAGGCATAAGCAAAATGTGTGTAAATATTGTTTTAGTGTAATAACTTAAATCACATTTTAAGTTATTAAAATCACTTACAAACCTTTTCTGTGTAAAGTTATAGCCAGTCATACAACTTTGTTACCGTGATGATGAAATGTCAACAAACACTAAAACCCTAAAATGTATGCTTTACAGCTCAAATAATACAAAAGTTTTATACACAGAAGAATTAATGTAAGTGCTTTTTATAAATTATAAGCTTCACATTTCTGCTTTAAATTTTCCAAATATTTGCCCCATTCACTTCAGTTGTAAGTGCCTCACTTTAACCCAGATTTTTGCTATTTATTTTGTATTTTTTCATTCATTAACGTTTGTGGTAATCAACGTTATGCCACAAATGCTGAAGATTGAGCTTAACTTGTATTGAACCCGGTACATACCTTAAAAGGATTAGTTCACCCAAAAATACAAATTCTCTCATCATTTACTCACTCTCACACCATCCCTGATGAGTATGATCTGCTGAAAGCAATCAAAGATTTTTAGAAGTTTTTCTCAGCTCTTTGGGGCCATACAATACGGGTGCCAACATTTTAAACCTCCAAAATCCACTTAAGGGCAAAATAAAAGTATTCCAGATGACTCGGGTGGTTAAATCAGTGTCTTCTGAAGTGATTTGATAGGTGTGGGTGAGAAACAGATCAATATTTGATTCCTTTTTTTCTTTACATTCTTCTCCCTGCTCAGTCAATTTTCATGTTACATTCACTTTCTCCTTTTCCTTCTGTTTTTGATGATTTACATACTTCTTGCATATAACCCCCTAATGGGCAGAGAGGAGAATTTATGTTGAAAAACTTCTAAAATATTGATATGTTTCTCACCAACACCAATCATATTGTGTCTGAACACATGGATTTAACCAATGGAGTAATATGGATTACTTTTATGCTCCCCATTATGTGGATTTTCATAATTTTGGCACCCATTCACTTGCATTGTGGGGACCTAGAGAGCTGAGATTTTCTTCTAAAAATCTTAATTTGTGTTAAGCAGAAGAAAGAAAGTCATACACATCTGGGATGGCATGAGGGTGAGTAAATGATCAGACGATTTTCATTTTTGGGTGAACTAACACTTTAAAGCATTGAAATGAAAATGTCATTTGAAACGAAATCCCAGCAATGAAAATTCTCTCATCATTTACTCACCCTCATGCCTTACCAGATGTGCATGACTTTCTTCTCTTTCTGAACACAAATGAAGATGTTTTGAAGAATATCTCAGCCCACCAGGTCCTTAAAATGCAATGAGTGAATAGTGACCAAAAGCTGACCAAAGAATCTCCAAAAACCAAATAATGGCAGCTAAAAGTAATCTACACTCACCTAAAGGATTATTAGGAACACCTGTTCAATTTCTCATTAATGCAATTATCTAATCAACCAATCACATGGCAGTTGCTTCAATGCATTTAGGGGTGTGGTCCTGGTCAAGACAATCTCCTGAACTCCAAACTGAATGTCAGAATAGGAAAGAAAGGTGATTTAAGCAATTTTGAGCGTGGCATGGTTGTTGGTGCCAGACGGGCCGGTCTGAGTATTTCACAATCTGCTCAGTTACTGGGATTTTCACGCACAACCATTTCTAGGGTTTACAAAGAATGGTGTGAAAAGGGAAAAACATCCAGTATGCGGCAGTCCTGTGGGCGAAAATGCCTGGTTGATGCTAGAGGTCAGAGGAGAATGGGCCGACTGATTCAAGCTGATAGAAGAGCAACTTTGACTGAAATAACCACTCATTAAAACCGAGGAATGCAGCAAAGCATTTGTGAAGCCACAACACGCACAACCTTGAGGCGGATGGGCTACAACAGCAGAAGACCCCACCGGGTACCACTCATCTCCACTACAAATAGGAAAAAGAGGCTACAATTTGCAAGAGCTCACCAAAATTGGACAGTTGAAGACTGAAAAATGTTGCCTGGTCTGATGAGTCTCGATTTCTGTTGAGACATTCAGATGGTAGAGTCAGAATTTGGCGTAAACAGAATGAGAGCATGGATCCATCATGCCTTGTTACCACTGTGCAGGCTGGTGGTGGTGGTGTAATGGTGTGGGGGATGTTTTCTTGGCACACTTTAGGCCCCTTAGTGCCAATTGGGCATCGTTTAAATGTCACGGCCTACCTGAGCATTGTTTCTGACCATGCCCATCCCTTTATGGCCACCATGTACCCATCCTCTGATGGCTACTTCCAGCAGGATAATGCACCATGTCACAAAGCTCGAATCATTGCAAATTGGTTTTTTGAACATGACAATGAGCTCACTGTACTAAAATGGCCCCCACAGTCACCAGATCTCAACTCAATAGAGCATCTTTGGGATGTGGTGGAACGGGAGCTTCGTGCCCTGGATGTGCATCCCACAAATCTCCATCAACTGCAAGATGCTATCCTATCAATATGGGCCAACATTTCTAAAGAATGCTTTCAGCACCTTGTTGAATCAATGCTACATAGAATTAATGCAGTTCTGAAGGCGAAAGGGGGTCAAACACAGTATTAGTATGGTGTTCCTAATAATCCTTTAGGTGAGTGTATAAGGTTCCTGTGGTTAAATCCATATCTTCAAAAGCTATATGATAAGTGTGGGTGAGAAACTGATCAATTTGTAAGTTCTTTTTTACTATAAATCTCCACTTTCCCTTTAACTTTAAGAATGTGAATGTGGAAATTTATAGTAAAAAAAAAAAGGACACAGAATATATTTATTTGTTTTTTGTTTTTGTTCCCCGTCTGTTGCTCACTTCGACGTTGTGTCAAGTGAAGCGACACTAGGGGACTTCTTTGAAGTCCTCGGTTACCTCGTATTTTGAGAAAAGGCCAATGAGAAATTGGCAGACAGAATTTGCATGTCCCTCCCCTGGACATACGGGTAAAAAAGGAGGGAATCATGCATCTGTCCATTCAGATTTCTTCTTCAGAGCCGAGCGGTTGTGTGATCAGCGAGCTGAGATCATGTACTTTTCCACTCACCTCCACAGAACTTACGCTGTTGGATCCTACGGTGCATATCAGCGGCCTTCTCCTTCAGCTTTGCCCCTGGGCGCTTCGACAGCACTGCTAAAAGAGAATATTTATAAAAGAGTTTATTTTCTCTAAAAGAGGACGCGTCTTATAAAGATGCCCTTCCACCCCTGTGTAGTTCCTGGGTGCGGTCGAGTTCTCTCCACTCCTGATGGTCACAGGCACTGCCTCGTGTGTCTGGGCAGTGATCACACTGAGGTGGTATTTGTGGATGGTTTGTGTTTTCACTGCGAGAACCTCACCTTGGCAATTTGCAGTTGTGGCTTTCCTTCTTAAGGAGGAACGCCACTCCAGCCACCCCCTGCATCGCTCCTTCTTCCCACGGGATTGAGGATGACCCAGCTGGCGATGGAGGCGATTTGGGGATGCAGTGGGCTTGGTTTTGCCGGGTAGATCCTCACAAACCACCCGCCCCCAGCACACTCGTTGATTTCCGTCCAGGCTCGAGGTGAGAGCGGCTCGCCTCACAGTCTGTCTGTTTACTCCCTTGAGCCCCCCGAGCTAGATGATGAGCTCCCCGCTGCATCAGAGAGCGTTCCAGCGTCTGATGCAGAAGGCTCGACTGGAATGCCGCCTTCGAGTCGGCACGCCCATTCTGAGGCTGAAGCCCAGATGGCCGACCGGATCGCCCGGTGCTCCCCTCAAAGGCCTGTAGTATGACATCGTCACTGACTGCCAAAGACTACAGTGCCACTGGACATGGCCCTCCTGCAAGTTCACCAGGCCAAGGAACTCAAAGATGTGCACTTGGGTAGTCCTGACCCCAACGTGTTGCAGGAACTTGCCCTCAGGGCCACGAAGGTCACAGGCAATGGCCACCCTCGTGGTTCAGGAGGGGCATCTATGTCTGAACCTGGTGGAGATGTGGGATGTAGACAAAGCACGCTTCCTCAACGCCCCCGTCTCCCAGTTCAGTCTATTCAGCGACACCGTTGACGACTTCGCCCTGCAGTTCTCAGCAGTGAAGAAACAGATGGAGGCCATTTCCCACATCATGCCGTGCTCCGTCTGCTCGCTGAGGGCGTCCTCCTGCAGCTTCCAAATGTCAGGCAGCTCTGCCTCAAACTAGGCCCAGCTCTCAGTCCCAGCGTCAAGCACCCCACAGGAAGCGCACGCTCAAGGACCTGAAAGGCTCCCAAGCGTTCCTGAGACAAACGACCCAGGGAACGAGATGTTTGCTCCGGAGCTGGTAAGCAGACCATTCCGTCTTCTGTCTCCTGGATGGGGCCCCGGCTGGGTTGGCACATCAACTTTCTAGAGTTGCTGGCTGTAATCCTTGCCCTGCGGAGGTTTCTCCCACTAATATGGGGCAAGTACATCTTAATCCGATCAGACAGCACTGATAAGATAGCGTACATAAATTGCCAAAGCGGCGTGCGCTCTCGATATGTCACAACAGCTGGCCCCGGAGGCTGCGCAAATATGCATTTCCCCCAGTGAGCCTACTTGCACAGGTGCTGTGCAAGGTCAGGGAGCATGAGGAACAAGGAACACACTCCTTGCGACAGCCCCTCCCTGGCAAACTCCCCTGAGGAAGGACCTTCTTTCTCAGGGATGGGGCACCCTCTGGCATCCGCACCCAGACATCTGGAAACTCCACATCTTGCCCCTGGACAGGATGCGGAAGATCTAGGTGGCCTACCACCTGCTGTCATAGACACGATCAACCAAGTCAGAGCTCCATCTAACAGGCAACTTCACGCCCTGAAGTGGCACTTGTTCACAAATTGGTGTTCTTCCTATAATGCAATAATGCAATACCTTTATGACTATTTTATATAAATGTACCTCTGAAGTAGGGCAACCCCCTATATATAAGTCATTAAATTAATATCATAAACGTGCGACTAGTCAACTAATGGCTTAAATTAACGCCTACTAGTCGACTAGGAAAATCTTTTGTCGAGAGCAGCCCTACTTCAGAGGTACATTTATATAAAATAGTCATAAAGGTATTGCATTCAAGGGCTTTAGTTAAAGTCTTCAGAAGTCATAATCACTATGAGAGCACTTTCGTCACTAGTCATTCTGTATATTTTATACTACTTGTCAAGTTTTAAATAAAGTGTTGTGACTACAAATCTGCCTATTATGTTTTTATATTGCCAACAAACGGCTATAGAATATTGTTTAATATTGGGAAGGTTTTGAAAAGGCAAACACATTTAGAGGCAATGTTGGGTCAATTCAAACAGTACAAAACATGAGATTAATCTTGAGTTGTTTTAATTTACTGAACACCCTCAAACATTTGAACAGTAATTTTACATATTAATCTTTCTGAGTAATGAAATGATAATGAAATTATTTACTTACCTTTTCTTGTGGTTTTTTAAATGTCTGATGAATTTCAAAGTTGTGGTGTTTGTATCGGTTAATTTTGCGTTGCATATTTTCATACTTTTTTTTATACACATGGTCCAATTAGAAATCTTTATATCCAAAGGAGATTATTTTTGTAACTCAACAATCATCTGTCATTTTGGTGCATTTTGAGCACAGCGTTAACTGCGCAGATGTAGATCAGTGGTGCTGGCAGGCCCACATTTTTGCATATGAATTAGTTGATGTAGCAATATCTTTTTAAACACATTTCATTACTGTTTAGAATATGTTATTGAAAATAATAATAATAAAAATAATTCAAGTCATTGTTGAGTCACGTAGTTCAAGTCAAGTATCGAGCCACTGGTTCTCAAGTCAAAGTAAAGTCGAGTCATTTTCTTAATTTAGTCAAGCAAGTTACAAGTCCTTAAATTTGCGACTCCAGTCGACTCCAGAGTTACATGACTTGCCTCGAGTCAACCTACAGAGCTGAGATATTCTTCTAAAAATCTTTGATTGTTTTCGGCAGAAGAAAGTCAGACACAGCTGCATCAGGGTGAGTAAATCATTTCTGTGTGAACTTTCCCTTTAAGCATTATGCTCCTAGTGGTATGAAATGTGTTGCATTGAAAATTCCGCAGCTTGAAAATAGTAAATTGCACTCAGGGCATTCCACTAGTCGATCTATTAGGAACTAGTAAAATAGCCATGAAGGTCACTGAGCTCAAAAAAGCTAGGAAAGTGTTTAATATCAAGCTGTGAGCACAATACTTGTTCTCTGTCAGGTATCCAACTTGGAGTAGCATTTTTCTTACAATTACCTTTTTCCAAATGGCAGTCTGTTGATCAGTGGGAACAGTTCTAGCTCAGCAGGAAAGGTTGTCTCTGCGCAGAAGCTGGAGCAACGTGTATAATGCCAGTGTGCCTTTATAAGCAGGCAACAGGGTTGGGACTCTTACTTTAGAAATATATTTCACTACAGATTGTAGAAGACATGCTCCATAATATAATTTGTAACATATTCAGTTAGATTACTCAAGGTCAGTAACATATGCTAAATACTTTGGATTACTTCTTCACCACTGGTAGATTTTTTCACTTGTTTTGACTATAAAAACATTTTCTTAAAAAACCTAAATATCTTATGCAGTGTTGTTTCTAAAACAAGATAAATCAAATTGATCTTGTTTGAAGGATTTATATATATTTTTACAGGAAAACAATACAAAAATTATCAAGAATATGATTTTTGCCCTAATATCAAAGGTCTTACTAGAAAAAAGAAATTATGATCCAAAGTGAATTTTCTTGATTAAAAAAAATATGATCATGCCTGGTAACACATGCATGTAAAATGGCTAGAAATAGCATTTTAGCTAAGCATAAAGCTGACAATTTACACAAGGATTATTTCTATTTCTTCTGGTCCCAACTTAATTCAAACTTACTTCTCTGTCTGCTTGTATGAATCATAAGACACATAAGAAATTGTTTCACTGCTGTTCAAATGCACTTTTGATCGCATCATTTATATGTATAAAAGTTTTCCATCTGAAAGGACTAAATATTAAATGAAGCAAATGACAATAAAATGCAAAGTAATCCCTCCATTAATCAAAATACTTTTTGAATGTAACTGTATTCAAATTACAAATGATTTAAAATTTAACTGTAGTGGAATAAATATAATACTTATATTTAGTATTTTAAATATGTAATTCCATTACATGTATTCCGTTACTCCCCAATACTGGCTGTAACAGATGTAACAAATACTTTAATGACTGCAGTGATGACTAATGAATCATAAGGAAATATCTGTTTTTATAAACAGCACAAGAATGTCAGTGATGCAGGGACAGCAGAGGAAGCAGAATGTTAAGTATAGTGTGAGGACACACAGAAGAGGAGGTGAAGAGCATCCCTGAGAGACAGAATGAGAGAGAGAGAGGCCAAACAGCTAGTGTTGCAGAATAAAGAGCACAGCATTACAGAGTTTTGTTATAAGGGCAAAGAAGGCAAGAAGATGCTATTGTGGAGTTGTATGAAGTTTCTGATACCAAAGAAGACAAGCATGTTTATTCTAAATTTGTCTTAATATTTCAAATTGCTTTGAGCTCTACTGATCAAACTGCATTTCAAACAACACATCTACTGTATACATGTTGTTGTACCAACATGTATGTACAGTTATGATTTCAGTAATTATGAATTTAGTAATTACTGTTTGTAAAAATGTCAGTGTATTTATAAAAAAAAAACTATGAAAAACAACTTTTATTAAAGAACTATGATATTACCTTCTGATACATCACTGTGTCATGGTACTGCCACAACACGGGTTACGAAGAATCACTGATGCACAAAAGCTCCATACTAGAGCAGCAGTGTTCCTTTCGTAGGAACTTGAGCTGCATTTTCGCTATGGGACACTGTCTGAGTGTCATGTGGTCTGAAGCCCTTATACAATCACAGCAATTTATTGGCTGATGGCACTTAAGCGATGCTTCTAGGGATCTATGTCATGGGCTCCATAAAGGCGTTGAGGATGAGGACACCATGTCTATGGCATCGTCGGATTCCAAAGATTTCGCCAGCAGACAGGCTGAAGCCTTGCCTCCTAGCGGTCAGATTTCCAGACCTTCAGTACTTATAAGGAATTGATGGAAGTTATTACACATGCAGTGGAGAAGTTGCACCGGGATAGGCCAGATGAAACACAGTCAGAGGATTGTAAATCAATCTTGGATGACTGTTTTTAGCGGACCAATGCACAGCTATGACTCATAGGCCGCTCCCTTTTTCCCTTGACCTTTGTCGTGAGATTTCGAAGTCCTGGGATCAACCTTACTCGGCCACGATTACAAATCAATCGGCCTCTGAATTTTCTAATGTGTGTCAATGCTGGCTGCCCATCTCTCTCCTTTTTCGGCAACCACATGGAAATCAAGGCCTACTCTTCCCTCGAAGCCATGCAGGGTGGCATCATCCTTGTTGAGCTAGGCCCATTTAATGAGAGATTTAGATGAGGGAGCTGGTCCGGATGCTGAGGCCATCATGGAACTATGTCATGCTTCTGATTTGGGTGCTGAGAGCCACCAAACCCATTGCTCATGCGATGGTCGGAATATGACGGGCCTCGTGGTGGCAGGACGTCATCTGTGGCTTACGCCCACAGATGTTCATGACAAGGACAAGGCCTTTCTAATGAACACCTCTGTGTCACAATCCGTACTGTTCGGTGATGCAGTCCAGTCAGTGGTAGAAAAATTCTGTGCTGTGAAACAGCAGACTGCCGCATTCCAGCAAATGCTTCCTCGCAGAGAGAGAAAAAAGTCTTCTGCTGCTCCGGTACATTCACGTTTGGTATCCTCACAACGTCCTGCCAGTGAGGCACCAGACATGAGTTTTGCTCCCCCTCAGAAGGACTGGGGTCCTCGTTCATTACCACCATCATGGGTGCATCCCATAGGTATTTGGATGTTGGCCCAGCTCATTTAAAATGAATGAGGACCCGTTCAGTGAATGAAACCGGACCGTACAAACGTTTCCGTGTTGTTCCTATTTGCCGAACCAGTGTTCTCAAATAAACATTCCCCCCCAATATATGCACATGCTTTTCACTGTTCAAAATACGAGGAAAAAGGTTTAATCTATCAGCATCCCTGCTGTAGATACATTTCAGGGCGCTCATCATTTACGCCTAAATACAATAAAGGCAAAAACATTATAGAATTCCCTTCAACCAGCCACAGTATTGGAGGAGCAAAAGCTTCCCTCCGCTGTGCCACTGGTTCTGGGGAAAGCCGCCAAAAGTAAATCAAGCTCCCCATCTAGTGGTAACAGACACTGCAAGCAAGATCCATGCATAAATCCCTCTGTCTGCCTGTCTGTCAGCTTGGCAGCAGCAGAAGAGCATTTCAAACTGGGTACTTCGAATGATAAAGCATGGTTTTGTAATCCAATTCAGGTGGGCTCCACCAGTATTTAATGGGGTTATTAAGGAAATTCACTCTATCTTAGAAAAAGGGGAAATAGAGGAGATTCCACATTCTCAGAGAGAATGCAGCTTTTAAATCTGTTATTTCTGGTAGACGGCAGCTTGCATCCCATTTTGGATTTGAGACATTTGAATTTCATTCAGAATGTCAATTCAAAATACTGACACAGAACAAATAATGTCAGAAGTACAGCCGGGGGACTGGTTTGTGACAATAGATTTGAAGGACGCTTATTTTCATATTCAGATTGCACCAAAGCACAGACACTTTCTCAGATTCACTAAGTGTATACATTTTGCATCCTTCCGTTCTGACTTGCTCTGGCACCATGCACTTTCACAAAATGCATGGACGTGTTTTTAATCATCTCAACGATTGGTTGGTATTAGCCCACATGGAGACTTTGAAAATTGAGCTGTTGTTCTCAGCCATTTGAGCAATCTAGGGCTGTGTGTAATCCTATAAAAGAGTGTGACTCTGTTTAAAGGGGTGGAGCTGGAGTCATGGGCAATGCAGGCGCATCTGTCTCCAGTTCGCTTTCTGTCATTTCACCAGTGTCTAGCGATGTTCAGTGTGAAAACATTTCACAGGCTTTTTGCGGCTCATGATCGTGGCTTCTGCTGTCATTCCCCTGGGCATGCTGCATGCAAGACATTTTCAGCTCTGGATGAACTCCACAAAGGGACTTCAACCACTGATGCATGCGTCCCATCTCTTCAAAGTGACGCATGGGCGTTACCCCATGTTACTCCATGTTACTCCATGTCCTGTTACCATGGAAATGGACCCACATTCCGATGTCAGGCGTTCCATTGGGACAGGTGTGTTGCTGCAAGGTTATGATGACAGATGCCTCCTCTACGGATTGTGGCACTATATATGAGGGTTGACCAGCCTATGGGGTTTGGACGGGCCAGCTGCAATATTGGCACATAATTTGTCTGGAGATGTTCATGTTGCAGCTGGCATTAAAAATGTTCCTACTTGAGATTCAGGACACCCATGTCCTCCTCCGGTCGACAGCACCAGGGAGCACCAACCAGGGAGGAGTGCACTCTCATGCCATGATGAGGCTGGCACATCACATTCATTTGAGGGCACGTAACAATGTGCTTATGGAACAACTTCTTGTGTGAAACTCTTCAACACAGTTTGTTTTTCATGCATTTCAGAGCCTTTAAAGCAACGAAGAATAAAGCATAACTTAGGTTAACATTTAGGCCACTGAATCTGCAGATTTCTAGCTCTACTGATTTTCATGCTCCCTAAGGTGCATGTTTAGTGCGAAGGATGATCATTCCCTAAATGTGTGAAGGTAACATTTAGATACCAGACATGGTTACACTACCATAAGGAGGCAGGATTCTTTTTTATTCAGGGAAAGTAACATAAATTCTTCCAAAATAATGGAATAAATGGATTATGGAACAAATCTGGAGAGGGTTTGGCAAAGCAGAAGTGGACCTGTTTGCTTTGAGCAAATGTCGCACTGTCCCCACTTTTTTCCCTCTCACCCACGGCACCGCTGGGCATAAATGCATTGGTGTATATAAGTGGCCGACAGCGTGTCTTTAAGCATTTCCTCCAATCAGTCTGCTGCAGGCAGTTCAACAGAGAGTTCCGGAGGATCGGGTTCAGCTTCTGTTAGTGGTGCCATTTTGGCCATCTCAAGTATGGTTTTTGACTCTGGTCACTCTCCTAGAGAAAGTGCTTTGGGAGATTTCAGTCAGAACACACATGCTGTATCAGGCTCGGGGCAGCATATGACTTCTCCATGATTTTTCAAATTATTCATGCATACTGCACAGTATACATTTTAAAAAAAAATTGCTTGGGTGGATTTCCATTTATATGGCAAGTAGCAATCCTTGGAATTAATAGATTTAAATGGTTATACTTATTAGTGCACAAATGTCTCCAAAAAGAAAAAATTCCTGAGGTTTGAAATTGGTTCAATGGCCTTTTAACACTGTTGTAATTTCTATGACTCTTCAGGCCTGGAAATCAAAATGTTACAATTATTTCCAGGTTTTGAATGACTGTGGGAAACCTGCTTAAAGCATATGGTTTGAAGTAGATTTTGTATTAATCTCTTAATGTAGTACCGCAGATGCTCTTCTTCTTGAAGAAAAGTGCATTGTGCTACAACACACAAAGTTGAAACTCTTCTGATGGAAAAGGCCAGTTGGTTGATTTTAATAAACTGTTAAGTATACAGTAAACTTTGTCTTCCTGTGTACATTGTTACTTGTAGCTACATTATTCATTTCAAACACTTGGTATGTATGAGTAATTTAAAAACACTAAACAATTTTTCATTCAGTGCACTTGGCTGCTTGGGGATCCAAGTTATGACTTGTTAAATTGTGGGTAATCACATATTGATCACTGGCCATGTAGGATTTCATTAAAATTGCACTTAACTTAGCTATTAACCCTGGATCCCTCAACAATCTGTATAAATAGGCTGGTGTAGTGGTGATTCTGTTATGTGCCGTTTTGCTTTGATAGGTACAGTATGTTGTCTATTTTGTATTTATTTTGTAGGCCTGCTGAAATTTATGTGTGTAATTTCTGCACCACTAGGAACACCAAACAGAATTGCAAAAGTCTTAAAACAGGTTATCCAAACAAACAAATAGTCCCACCCCCAAAACCCACGGCATTGGTTGAGTCAATGGTGCTGTGTCAGGCCAGATGGGCTATAGAGCCCACTTTATACACTTTGAGGAAATAAACCAACAAAAGCTGTATTTGTAGTTTAATCTATCCATCTTAATCTGGATAGATTTATACATATTCTATCCAGATTAAGTTGCAATTTGAAAAAGTATTTACACATTGAAAAAATGACTACACTTTTAAGGAACTAAACAAGATTGTGTAATAAAGTACATGATTTAACACAGAATATCAATGATCTGATCACTCTTTAAGTTAAATGACACAAATAAGCAGCAAAGAGATTTGCCTTACAATACTACAAGACAAGATTAATTCAAACAAGTGTCTCTACTAAATTCCAGGGTTTTTTTAACATCAGTGGAACATGCAGCAAACTTTGTCTTCTTCTGTTTTTCAACCGATGAAACATGATAAATTTAGAATTAAAGCATGTTTCATCTTCTAACACATTACCCTTTACTTGACCAGATTGGGTTATAAATACTGAGCCGTTTACGTAGTAGGGAGATAAAGTCCTAATAGTGGCAGTAAAAAAGGCAGGCAGAGTGGGCAGAAGAAACAGATGGTTAGTGCTTTGGAGAGCTGCAGAGGAAGGTTGGCATGCCTGAATCTAATGCCATGCAGTAGAGAGAGGAGGCACGTCAATGATTTAATGAAGTCCTCTCCTCACCTCCACTAGAGAGCTGCTTTAATCTAAAGCCATCGCTGGACTGCTCTTCTCTGACAGGTGCAGGAAATGCAATCAGCATTACATGCTGCCCCTGAGAGTGCTCCACAAGAGTAAAGTCATGAATTAAACACCTTTTCTACTGTTCCTGTCTGAGGCATCTCCCTGTCTCTCAAACTCAATACACTGTTGAAATTGCATTGCAGAAAGAGAACATGACATACTGAATAAACCATTTACTAAAATTAACAAAATTATTTTAAGTTGCTCAAAGAACACAACTGGGAGAATTGGTAGAAAAATCTACAGTCACTCTTTGTTATTCCTGCCATGTGATTTAGCAATGCGTAAATTTGTATACATATATATTTATTCCACATAGTAGTTTGCATGTATTAAAAAAAATTATGATGATGACGAATAACGAATGTCCAAGATGACGAATGTCCAAGGCATTGGCATATAAATTACTAATGGCTGAGATTTTGTCTGTTCAATAATTAATCAAGCTTTTCATTAATTAGGTGACAAACAGTTTGTAATGAGGAAGTCAAATTTTCATTTCCACTTGTGTTCTATGTATTTACTGATCACAGTCATAAATAAAATCTTTTTGGCTGTAACTGGGCAGAACCAGGATTAATTCGCTGAAATCAAGGAATGGCATGAGGTGGGGTGAAATATGTAGGAAAGGGTTCTTCAACACAGGGTCCACCAATTACTCTTGAGGAAAACCTAACAATCATTAAACCAAAATGATTATTTCAAGTTAATTTAAAGCAAAGTAAAAGTTAAGAAATTAATGTTCAGCTACATTTTTTATTGTACCTCTCATATTAAAATTACAATGAAATGCACAATGTCTCTGTGCATCATTAATGACTATTTTAATGTCTTTGAAATGCATAATAATTAAGTATATATAAATACATTAATATAATATTATATGCATGTTTTTGCAAGACAGTTTTAAAAATGCAACACTCCACCGAGCTACCAAGAGGCACTTGGAAAAAGTTTGAAGACCCCTGATCTACAGTAAGACAATGGGGGTGAATGGTCCAAAATTACAATGAGCCATCTTCCAGATACATTTGTAAAAATTACATATTCAACTGCAAATATGTACTCCTTGATATATGTTCCCTTTTCATAATCCTTGGGTTGAAAAAGAATTATGCTTCTGTTTGATTTCTATTTCATGCAAATGAAACTCTATCATATGCCGGCAAGCTGTGCATAATGTGTCAAATGTTGGCAAGTTGTGCATAATGTGTAATATTTTGTATTAATGTTATTTCAAGCTAACTGCATAATTTATTTATGTCTGTTCATGGGCTGGCATTCCTCTTTTTATTTTGGAAGAACTTATGTTACTTTCCCTGAATAAAAAAGAATCCTGCCTCCTTATGGTAGTGTAACCATGTCTGGTATCTAAATGTTACCTTCACGCATTTAGGGAATGATCATCCTTCACACTAAACATGCACCTTAGGGAGCATGAAAATCAGCAGAGCTAGAAATCTGCAGATTCAGTGGCCTAAATGTTAACCTAAGTTATGCTTTATTCTTCGTTGCTTTAAAGGCTCTGAAATGCATGAAAAACGAACTGTGTTGAAGTCAAGAGTTTCACACAAGAAGCAAGGCCATGACAGTCAGGGATATTCAGCTGAAAACTCAAAGGAAGAAAGAGACAGGGGATAAAGCAGAGAGCAGGTAGTGCCCTGTCCAAACAAGTGCACTGAAATCCCATTATCCAGTGTGGATGGTTACCAGTAGCAACAAATTTACTTGGTTGTAAAACAATATTTGCATGTGTTGAAGCAATGTTCAAAAAGTCTCTTTATACTGGGCACCTGACTGGGCCTTTGAAGTTGTTTGAGTTCATCAGTTTCAGTCAATAAATCAATGTCACATTGAGATTTGTTTGCCCCAAGAGCATGGGACACTTCTGACATTCTGCAAATTGAATGAGGATGAATTGATAGCATGTCAGCATTTTTTAGAATAACTGTACAAATATTGCATGCCAGCACAATAAATGTGCTATATTTTCAAATATTTGCATAATGAGTGAACATTTTGCAAAGACTTCATGGAAATAAATTAATATGGTGAAAACGAATCATTTTAAATTATCTTTGTATGTTGTCGTTGTGACAGGCTGCTCGCTGAGCTAGACGGTATTTGGAAATACTATATTTTACACATTATTATCTGATGAGTTCACACCCACATTGTCACATGAATCTGAGAAAATTGAGTGTTGCGTTTTAAGCATGACCTATAATGACATGTATATTTATATATATAATCTTGTATTTCACGACAAGGACCTGAATAACAATGACAAATATTTGTGTGAAGGTACAGTTTGGGCAAAAGTCTGGTCACTGTAGAGGTCAGTTTATGTAGTCATGGCATGCCTAAATTTGACTGTCTGGATAAATAACACATATCTTGCTATGGTTGATTACATAGAGCTCAGCTCAGTGGTTGTTTGTGCCATGTCAGCTTTGAAGAGAAAGATTCATTATATCCCAGAGGAACACTCATGGTACATCTATTTGGAGAACAACTGCAGGTAATTTACTATGGTCAACTCTTCCTTTTGCTCTTGAGGTAAAGAACGTTATCATGAAACAAAACGTCTAGGTTACGTATGTAACCTCCATTCCCTGATGGAGGGAACGAGACGTTGTGTCGAAGAAGTTGGCAGACAGTATTAGCATACCCCGCCCCCGGACATGCGGGTATAAAGGCGGGGAAATACATCGAGTTCATTCAGGATTTTTCTGAGGAGCCGGAAATGGTCCGGCCACAACAGTGGCTCGGCTCAGTGACTTGGCCGGGAGGACACAACGATCAGGGAACGGAGGTTACATACGTAACCTAGACAATCCACGTCTGTCGCTCACTTCGACGTTGTGTTGAAGATGCGGCACTAGCATCCAATTTAAATCACACCATGCGCTGAGACGTGTACTGCTGACACAGGAGTGGGCAGGTATTTTACATGCAAAGGTGACCAGCTGTTTCAGACTGCATGTACCCTTCCCCAATGTCCCAAAAAAGTAGTCGGAATCCTTCTGGTTACCCTAGACGGGGGAACAAGGCGACGCTTGCCAACCTGGGAACGGGCCGAGCCTGGCTGGGCCTCTTTTCTCTCTATGTATTTCCGCATAGAGCAAGAACGGCCGGGGCCCTTACACACATCAAGGGGTCTTACCCAGTTTCCTATTCTTTCAGGGGGAAAAGACCCTGTGGAGACCACACCTGCACGGAGGGGAGGTAAGCGAATACATCACATGGGTTTTTAGGCGACATGTGGAAAGTGGCGCAGTGGTAGATCCAGCCTCAAGGAGGTCGGGGTCGCTACAACACGGCGACTGGGACCTCCCAAAGGAGACGTGGGTCCACTTTGTAAGGGTACCGTACCGCAGACAATACACACAGGGGGAGTCCACGTAGGAGTCCTGACCTGTGGCACACATTTCCAGTACAGGGTAGATTAAGTACCCACAGTGGATTGGGTCGGCGAGTTCCTCCGCTGAAATGCAGACCCACATGGCTAGGGAGGAATCATCCAGGGATCTGAATGAGTGGGATCTCCTGGGAGAGAAAGCGCACAGTTTTACCTCGATCGAGGGAAAGGCCGCAAGGTGCAAGCGATCCACCCAGACAGTCCGTCAGCGTGTTACCGAGTACTACCGGCTCGGACCTGAGAAAACGCGGGACGATACTGACTCAACCCGGCGATTCTAGAATCTTGCAAAGGTATTAGGTGTTGCCCAAACCGCTGCTCTACATATTTCTGCCATCTGTGCGTCAGCCTCAGCCTAGGCATGCAGGCCCGAAGGCGGCAGCCCAGGGGAGTCATCTGCATCAGATGCCGCGCTCTCCAATGCATCCAGGAACTACACAGGGGCGGAATGGCATCTTTATGTTGCAATATTTTGTCTGTCCTGAAAAGGACATTCAACGCCGCTGTGTAAATGCTCTTTTAGAGGAAAATACTCTTTTATAGAGAAAATCACTCTATTAATAAACTCTTTTCAGGTTTCTGCGCTGTCGAAGCGCCCAGGGGCAAGCTGCACTGCCGTGCAGAGAAGGAGAACAGCCACTGAAGTGCACAATAGATCCAATAGCAGGCAGAGCGTCAGAGGAACAAAGGCAGGAACAGGTGTGTGACTCGCGGGCTCCGAGAAAATTTCTGAATGAACTCGACGTATTTCCCCGCCTTTATACACGTATGTCCGGGGGCGGGGTATGCAAATACTGTCTGCCTACTTCTCATTGGCCTTTTTTCATAGATCAGAGGCATATTCGGCGCTCAATAGAGAAACCTAGTGTCACTTCTTCAACACAACATCGAAGTGAGCGACAGACGGGGAACAGTAAAAGCACGTTTTTCTTTGGACAATCTACTTTATTCTTTTTGAGCAAGAGTCAAAAGAGAGATTCGTCCCCATTTTTATGAGTTCAGAGAACTAACTCTATGAGAGACTCATAAATGACTAACATCTAACACTAGCGCAAATAAATATATATATATATATATATATATATATATATATATATATATATATATATATATATCTCTTTTGACTATATATATATATATATATATATATATATATATTTCTTTTTTTTTTTTTTTTTTTTTTTTATTCCAGTGGGATAAAGTACTACTACATTTCTCTCAACAATTTAAGGCGAAGTGTGTCATTTCTGCATCACTAGAGGCACAAAATGGAAGTGCACATATAATGACTGTTGTCAAAAATGTTGAAAGTTCTTCAGCTAAAATTAGTCTGTGCTTAGTGAATTCCGAACCACTGCACGCAGTAGCCAAATCTGGAAATGTTATTGAACTTATGGTACATATAAGCTCCAGTTTTCAGATGAAATGCCAACAGAATGCAGCCAAAAGCAAGTTGTTTTTAGTTTTATGTAGTCCAATCCACAAGAATTAATATTTTACTTCCTGTTTTCAACAGGACCAGAACCACTGAGGCGGCTCGCACAACACACTTTTAGCAGGGCCCTATGATTTCCCAATGTGGAAAACAAGAACAGAATCGTGGAATGTATTCATAAAAATGTAATTCACTATAAAATGATTTATGTCATAAAATGACTTTATAAATGCACAATTAATCAAGTTTAGATTGTGATAAGTCATAGTAAGATCATTAAATCACAAAAGGCTGAGATTTTTTAATAAATAATAAATAAATTAATATTCTAAATTAATGTGTGAAGGCAGCTGCTCATACACAGACAATACATGATGATCATCATGTATGCTGTAAGTGTAAGGTTAACAGAGGACAGAGTGCCTATTAACCTTAAAGCATGCAGCACGTGCAGACTATATATTTATAGAATTTAATTTATCAGTTTCATAAGCACTTTAAACCATGTAGTGAACTGCTTATCCGTAGGTGAGAAGCTGTCATCAAAAACATATAAACAGAGAAGGGTTCATTCAGATTTCTCACAAAATAAAAGCTCAATTAATCTAGATGCATGAAACTGAAGAAAATTGCAACATAAATGTATTACTACTGTATAGTAAGTGTATTATTCAATGTAGCAATAATAATAATAATAATTACATTATATTTAAGCAATTTCTCACAAGCAAGAGTGTTATTGTTCAACAATGTTTTAATACTTTTATGCTCTGCTCTTCAGCACTTTATTTAATAAAAATAATGAAACAATATGTTGAAAAGTAGTTTTCAATTGATTCAAGTTATATTAATTCATTTTATTAAACAGTTTTGTTTGGCTCTTTTGTTTGTTTGTTTTTAATTATAAAACTTAAACTTAAAAAAATAAATAATGAAACAAAAAAACTTATTTTCTAGGGCCTTAAATAGCACCTCAGGAAAAATGCAGATTTATACAAATATTTTATTTAAAAAAATAATCAAATGAAATCACTTTATTGTCACACTACTATGTACACAAGTGCAACAGTAGGTGAAAGTCTTGTGTGCCGTTCCGAGCAACACAGCAGTCATGACAGTGATGGGACATATACCAATTTACAATAAACAAAATATTTACACAACACAATACTAATATACAATGTACAGTAAACAATACACACAATATAGAATACACATAAAATAAAAATAAGAGTATATAAAAATATATATGCAGTAGTTATATTGTAGAAAATATATTGACAGTCCAGTGTGGGATAATAAGATGAAGATTAATAAAGTGCAGTGCTGATTGTTGATCGTGAGAGATCAAGTGTTCAAAAGTCTTATTGCTTGGGGGAAGAAGCTGTCATATAGTCGGCTGGTGCGGGTCCTGATGCTGCGATACCGCCTGCCTGATGGAAACAGTGAGAGCAGACCATGACTCGGGTGGCTGGAGTCTCTGATGATCCTCCGAGCTTTTTTCACACACCGCCTGTTATATATGTCCTGGAGGGAGGGAAGCTCACCTCCAATGATGTGTCTGGCAGTTCGCACCACCCTTTGCAGGGCTTTGTGGTTGTGGGCGGTGCTATTGACCTTCCAGGCGGTGACGCAGCCAGTCAAGATGCTCTCTACAGTATTGGTGTAGAACCGTGTAAGGATGTGGTGGTTCATTCCAAACTTCCTCAGCCATCTCAGGAAGAAGAGGTGCTTGTGAGCCTTCTTCACAACGGCCTCAGTGTGGACGGACCATGTGAGTTCCTCAGTAATGTGGACACAGAGGAACTTGAAACTGCTGACTCTCTCCACCGGAGCTCCATTAATGGTGATCAAAGTCAGCAAACTTAATGATGGCATTGGAGCTATGTGTTGCCACACAGTCATGTGTGTAAAGGGAATACAGGAGTGGGCTGAGAACACAGCCCTGCGGGGCTCCAGAGTTGAGGGTCAGTGATGAGGAGATGTTGCTGCCCATTCTAACCACTTGACGTCTGCCTGACAGGAAATCCAGGATCCAGCTGCACAGCGAGCTGTTTAAGCCAAGAGCCCGGAGTTTCTCGACAAGCTTGGAGGGCACTATGGTGTTGAATGCTGAGCTGAAGTCTACAAACAGCATTCTCACATATGTGTTCCTTTTTTCCAGGTGGGAGAGAGCAGTGTGTATTGTAGATGCAATGGCTTCATCAGTGGAGCGGTTGTTGCGGTTCCACATTAAGCAACATTGTTGCCTATCCACATTAACCTTGGATAGGACAATATTATCATCGGGGGAAAGAAAAATACACAGTGCCCTTTAACATTATATTTTGTATTTAAGACCAAAAATAAATAACGTAAATATTAATACCAAATTCTCTGGCTTTGCTGACTCTCAAACTTCTCTGAGAGTTTAATGTCACAGAGCAGCAGCTTCTAAACTGCTAAAGTGAGATATAATTCAAAAGCACATGAATCACTTTTGAAGCATGTTGTAGAAGCTTTTGTTCAAATTTGGTCAATTGTAAAGTCATGTATAGGGTTTCTCTCTAGATTTAAATGGCCCTGCTTTACTTGTCCTTGAATAGCACTTATTTATTGGTAGTTCATCTTCCCACAAGGTTTGCCAACTCCCCTGCAGTAGTTGGAGATCTTTTGTTTATATGAAGCCAGAGGATCTAAAAGAAAATTTTGCAAGTGCTAATCAAACCGTTTGAGAGGCAGTGAGCTTGTGACACCTAGACATGAAACTCATATCAAAGCCCAAGTCTGTGGCTCTGTATTTCAAACTAGCTACTTACTGCACCTCATCAGCCAACACACAACAGTAAACCTTGGCAGGAGTTCTACAACTCAGTGCACATTTAGGTTTTTAATTAGCAGAATCGCTGTCAATTAATTTTTCATTCTTTAATAAGCACAAAGGAACTGTGCTTCAGTCAAGACACCTGCAAAAATTCATCACATCTGTCAAATTTGTCAAAGAATCTGTATTACATTACCTAGTAGTTCACCCAAAAATTACAATTCTCTCATCATTTGCTCACCCTTATGTCATCCCAGATGTGTATGACTTTCTTTCAACTCAATGCAAAAGAATGGTTGTCAAATTTTTGAAGCTCCAAAATCCACATAATGGCAAAATAAAAGTAGTCCAGACAACTCCTGTGGTGATATCAATGTCTTCTAAAGCGATATGATAGGTATGTATTGCCACCTACAGGTCAGAGAGGAGAATTTATAATAAAAATTACTTGAATATTGATCTATGTCTGAGCACATAGATTTAACCACTGGAGTCATACAGATTACTTTTATGTGGATTTTGGAGCTTCACAATTTTGTCACCCATTCACTTCCATTGCGAGGACCTACAGAGCTGAAATTTACTTAATTTGTGTTTTGCAGAAGAAAGAAAGTTAAAACATCTGGGATGACAGGAGGGTGAGTAAATCATGAGAGAATTTTCATTTTTGGGTGAACTATCCCTTTAAGTGGCTCATTCAGTAGTGACTAGAATGGGTGGGGAACAAATCCTAGATGTAACATAAAAGACAAAGTGTATGTTTTGCACCACTTTACTGAAGCATCACTTTAATGAGAGTCTATTGGAGGTTCTGAAAAATTATCAGGTCCACGCAGAACCTGAACCCACAAAACTTGGATTTCCCCAGAAATTGAACACCCCTCGTTCACAAATCTGTGCATACATACACTCACCTAAAGGATTATTAGGAACACCATACTAATACTGTGTTTGACCCCCTTTCGCCTTCAGAACTGCCTTAATTCTACGTGGCATTGATTCAACAAGGTGCTGAAAGCATTCTTTAGAAATGTTGGCCCATATTGATAGGATAGCATCTTGCAGTTGATGGAGATTTGTGGGATGCACATCCAGGGCACGAAGCTCCCTTTCCACCACATCCCAAAGATGCTCTATTGGGTTGAGATCTGGTGACTGTGGGGGCCATTTTAGTACAGTGAACTCATTGTCATGTTCAAGAAACCAATTTGAAATGATTCGAGCTTTGTGACATGGTGCATTATCCTGCTGGAAGTAGCCATCAGAGGATGGGTACATGGTGGCCATAAAGGGATGGACATGGTCAGAAACAATGCTCAGGTAGGCCGTGGCATTTAAACGATGCCCAATTGGCACTAAGGGGCCTAAAGTGTGCCAAGAAAACATCCCCCACACCATTACACCAACACCACCAGCCTGCACAGTGGTAACAAGGCATGATGGATCCATGTTCTCATTCTGTTTACGCCAAATTCTGACTCTACCATCTGAATGTCTCAACAGAAATCGAGACTCATCAGACCAGGCAACATTTTTCCAGTCTTCAACTGTCCAACTTTGGTGAGCTCTTGCAAATTGTAGCCTCTTTTTCCTATTTGTAGTGGAGATGAGTGGTACCCGGTGGGGTCTTCTGCTGTTGTAGCCCATCCGCCTCAAGGTTGTGCGTGTTGTGGCTTCACAAATGCTTTGCTGCATACCTCGGTTGTAACGAGTGGTTATTTCAGTCAAAGTTGCTCTTCTATCAGCTTGAATCAGTCGGCCCATTCTCCTCTGACCTCTAGCATCAACAAGGCATTTTCGCCCACAGGACTGCCGCATACTGGATGTTTTTCCCTTTTCACACCATTCTTTGTAAACCCTAGAAATGGTTGTGCGTGAAAATCCCAGTAACTGAGCAGATTGTGAAATACTCAGACCGGCCTGTCTGGCACCAACAACCATGCCACGCTCAAAATTGCTTAAATCACCTTTCTTTCCCATTCTGACATTCAGTTTGGAGTTCAGGAGATTGTCTTGACCAGGACCACACCCCTAAATGCATTGAAGAAACTGCCATGTGATTGGTTGATTAGATAATTGCATTAATGAGAAATTGAACAGGTGTTCCTAATAATCCTTTAGGTGAGTGTAATTGATTACAATAGACAGGACTATTTTATTTTAATCTACAAAAACTCAAAAGACTATTATTTCATAAGAGTTTGTACCTTTCCATGGGACCCCAGAACTGATGATGCCCTGGGTGTCCTAAATTAGTTGTATTACAACTGTATCCTCACTATTATAGGCTACGTCCTGTGAGAGATTCACAAAGACACAATGTTATATTTTACACATCATTAGGCCACCTAAAGCAAACCTCCTCAACAATAAAACATGACTCCACTGTTAAAATGATCCTCCAGTTTGTCCCCTATTACTATACTCTTCACAGGAGAGCAGACTCATTCCTTGCACATTGCAAAACAGATGGTGAGAGACAGATATTGATACAGTCATGAAAACTGACTCATCATGGAACTAATTTATCTTCATTGAGAGAGGAAACTTCCCAGGGTGAAAAATGACATTAATTTACAATATAATGAAGTGTATAACTGACTAAGGTGCAATGAAGATCAAGAGCCACGAATAGATGGGAATCTCATTAAAACACTCAGACACATACTGTAAAATGAAGGGCACAGGGCCTCTAGCAATTTAGCTGTCAACAGTCTCTCTTTAATACCTTCCTCTAAAGTTTTGCCAACTAGATAATTTTCAGCAAAGTTCTCTGATCATCATAAAATTACATGTAGGGGGGAAGGAATCTGAATTAATTACAATGCCTGCCAAAGCTACATTTCCCATATGCTAGAATCACTTTGGTGTTTTATTAGATGTTGTATCTCAAAGTCTGTGCAAATGGTCAGTTGGAAAGCCAGAACCGCACAGCCAAATTGCACTGGGCAATGCTGGCTGTGCAGGAGAGAGACTAGAACATGGCCTTCCATTTATGAGACCTGACCCTATTTTGTAAGCTGACTGGCTGTATACGAAGGGAAAGATGTGAGGTTAGTGTTGTTTTTGAGTAGAATAATAATGAGTGGAGCAGTGGCAGATACTGTTGATCCTGCATGTGTTGACAGCATTTGGAAAGAACAATAATGAACAGAACATAGGTGTTTATTTGTAAAGTGCAGCCTTATTGCATGTATGAGTGTGACCATGTGTGTCCGCCATGCTTTACAATGGCAAATGGCTTGAAATTGTTTTATTGTCTGGAACAATCAGGATTCAAACTGTGTACACAGTGCAGGTCTGAAATCTATTGCCAGCAGCTAAAAAATGACAAACATGGAATAAAACAAAGCCACACTCTGTCCCATTTTGAGCCAACTAAACAATGCACGCGTGCTCCGTCTCGCTCTTCCTCCACCCACTGCTAACAGTGCCAGGTCTAATGTACCATGAGACAAACGTTACAGTCACTGCTCTAGGGCAGGGGAGTGCCAGCCCATTAAGTTAGCAGAGATACACACATCAAGATGTGGGGTGATAGAAAGCATAAAATGCTAGAAAATTTGTCAAAAGAACCAGACAATGAATAAAACACAATGACGGTACCAAGATTTCTCATCTCAAATCACAAGCAGTGCTTTATTGTCTGGATGTCAGTGTCAAATGGTGGTGAAATACCCACGCTACAACAAAACATAGCGACACAAAAAGAATGGGGAAATTATGCTTGTCTCTTTACTGGCAAAGTGGGTCACCACGCATCTCACTAAAGGGTCTGTGTGTCAATGCATGTATTTTAAATGCACTGCAATTCTTTCCTAGAGAGCAACATTAACACAATTATTTGTTTAAATCCGATCTGAATAGTGACACTTCAAAAGCTCCTTGATTTCATTGGACTAAGACACCAGTTCTTTTGTGAGTGCCTTTGAAATTCTCATTGAAGTTGTATTGATACCTCTCTCAGCAGCTGATAATGAATTCTAAGGCAAGGCTCTTCAGCTCAACCTAGAGATACCGACATGTGAGTGAAACATACTCATTTTAAGTTTTAAAAAGCACCCAAAAGTGTAATAAAAGTAGTCCATGTGAATCATGCATCATATTACATGTTTTTGAAGGCATACAATCAATTTGTATGAAGAACAGACAGAACTAATCAAATCAAATCAAATTGTTGATCCCAAATCAAATTTGACGACACCTCAATAAATTTTAAAAGCCTATTTGGAGATTTTACAGCATCAAATATGACAAAAAAGCACAATAAAATACATATGATAGCTTTGTGTGAGGAATAGACTGAAATTAATTTGCTATTCAACGCTAATCTTCCATTACAACTGTGGTCACAATTAACTTTCAATGTATGGAAAATGGGAATGCTGCTATAAATAGTTCCTTATATGTTCCACAGAGGAAAGAAATTCATACAGGTTTTGAAAGACATGAGGGTGAGTAAATGATGATCGAATTTTCATTTTTGGGTGAACTTTGCCTTTAACGGTAACTTTTTCCACCACCTGCTGAAAATAAGCAGTCCAAATAAGAAGATCCACAGTAATCAATTACCTTAAACAGTCAATCATGGTCTGGCACATAATGAGGAAGCAGCATCCACTGTGGATTTTGAGTATTGAATTTGACAGGGCTTGTTTGAGGTAATGCTTGGGAAAGCAGAAAGAGTGTACTTTAACGGAACACCAAACAGAACATCTTATGCATGGTGGAAAAACTGACCTGTTGGCACACAAATGAGGTTCATTAAAGACAGAGATAACATTTAGTAGGCAGAAATGAAAAATCTGCAGTGTTGTGAAATGGCACGCCCAGAAATAACATCTTGTGTTCAAAGTAGCATGGTTATATGCAATAAGCCAACAATGTTTAAGGTTATGTAAATGCATTTCAATTCCCCATGAAGTGCCTTGAAAAGCACAGTCATAAAAGGTCATAAACTGTTTAAGCAAAAACCGTTTAGCACATGTAAATTTTTGCCCATTAGTCTTTCTTTTCATTGTATGTTAACACCTTTAACTGTGTTTTTACCAGCTTACCAAATGTGTGCATGCCTGTTTATGTATTGGTCAGGGACAAAAAATGAAATGTTTTTCATTTCGGTTCGTTCTGAGCAAAAACAGTATTTTTTCGTTCTGGTTCAGAAGTTCCGTAGCCTTCTTTCCAAATGATAGCTGGTTAGAACAAAATTAAAGAATGGTTAATAATTTTCTTTTTAAAATTACAGTATATTCGCTAAGTGGTGGGTGAAATAAATTGTAGAGATGCAGATTTCACAAGAGAAACAAGTTACTTGTTAAATCCCTTAATAAGCCACTTAGAAATCATTTTAGAAATCATTTACAAATCATAACAAGCATACAGTTAATTAACAGTTAAGTATCATTTTAATTGCAGATCTGCTTCTCGGTCAAAACCTGACAGCATTAAATATGTATTAATGCATCATATATAAAAAATAATTCAGTGAAGACTTATACTGATGTAGCAGGGTGACTGAATACACTTAGGAGGATATTGTTCACCTGTGCGTAGTTTATCAACCGCCCCTTTCTTGTGACATATAAGGGATGTGCGGTGGCCGCTTGGTATGCGTTGTGGTATCGCCCTTGTGACGTCATCCGTGGTTGCCGCAGGTATGTGATTTGTTTGGGGTAAACTCGTGCTTTCTCGTTTTGTGCAGGCGGTTGATAGGAATTTCTCTCGCTGTCAGGCTCAGACGGTAAGCTGTTTTTTTCCTGCCTGCTGTGTGTTTGCTGCCCACTTCTCACAGGTATGTGTAGCCTTCTGTTTAATGAAGAAATTGGTTGCGTCTGGCAACTTATGATTTGTTATGTCTTCAGTGGCATTGATAGCATGCCATCTACCTGTTCCTGATTATGGTGCGTGACTATGAAGCAGTTTGTGTGCAGTGATCATCCCGTGGTATGTAAGATTATAGTTTTGGGTGTTAATAACTTGCTGCTGTGTCTAACACTTATCTTCCTGCTCGGCAGGCCCCCCTGCATAACTGAGTCTCTTGGGCTAGTTGGGAGAATAAAGTGTCAACGCTGAATTGCGATCGCGTATAATTAGTGCGTCGCTGTTTTGCCTCGACATTCATGATGATGGAAACCTTTTGTTATGATTTTGTTGCACGCCGCTTGTGAAGCTTGTGCATTCATTTCCTTCGTGTTTTATAAGTATCTTCAGCTTGGTGTGAGCTGGCCCTCTCTTTTGGCCGCCGCTATGAATTCCATACTCGTAAGCATGTATGTATGTTTTATTTGTTATTTACTTTGTTTCTGGGTGTATTTTGTGTCTTATTTTCTGTGATCACTATAACCCAGAGTGAATTTAGTTTTTTTTGTTTATGTTAATTTGTTTTGATGTGGTATTGTGAGGACCACTAAGTCAAGTGGTTTAAATCCTTGAACTATCTGACTGACATTGAATCATCTTGGCTTGTGTATGTGTTGTTGCAGGAGCTGGGTGAGGTTTCTGGAGGTTGAAGGCAAAGCTGCCATTAGTGTGGTGTGTTCACACCTAGTGTTGTGTGTCTTTGGCATCTAACCCTCACGCGTGCAGTTGGGTATTTGAAGTGGACTATTTGGGGGGTTTGTTTTCTGATTTGGCAGCTGCCCGTACCTCCAGACACCTCCACTCTTGGTTGGTTTAAGTGTGTGTGTGTGTGTGTGTGTGTGTGTGTGTGTGTGGATGCGAGTGATGGTGTTCCTCAATATTATAATGCCAGTGTAAGAGTTTTAAACCTTGAATTTCTAAGTATTTATTCTGTATTAATGAACAAAATAAAGACTTCTTTACTTATACAACTCTTGTCTTTCCACCCATCCGCTCAAAGCGAACCTGTGTGCCCTTTGGGCTATTTCCCTGGTCTTCCCGGGGTGGCGTAGTCGATCCTATCTTGCCATCACTGTTAAAGGTGTGGTAAAGCATCTTAGTTCTTTCTATACTCTCTCTGCTTCGCTACAAATTGGCGCAGTCGGCAGGATCCTGGTTTTGGTCCTTTTCTTTGTGTGCGTTGGGTGGAGACGTGGGTATGTATATTTAAAAAAAAAAAATTTTTTTTTTACACAAGTTTGTATCTGGTGCTTGTTTGTATTTGAGGCAAAACAGCGGCGTGGCTGGTGTGGACCGGATCCCCATACTCCGTCGGCTTCCCTCTACGATTGGTGAGTGCATTGATCATGGAGGAAGAGTTGCAACAGTTAAGAGAGTTGGTGGCGCAGCTTAAAGCTGATAATGAAAAACTGCATCAAGAACGTTCTGTTGAATTGCCAGGCCCAAGTGTAGCATTTAGTGCTCCGGTAATGCCTGTAGGGGCACCCGTACCCTTGGGTACGGGTGCCACTCAGTCGGAAAGATTCGTTTTCGTACCTCGAGATCGAAAGTGCCCAAAGTTTAACGGCCATATTGGCATTAGCATTGAGGAGTGGATTGAGGAAGTACAAGCATGTATGCAGTTGCGTCACCTCTCTGTGACTGATAGGGCATTTTTTTTGTTTGACCATTTGGAGGGGGAGGCACGGGAAGAGATCCGGCATCGTCCTGCGGTTGAAAAAAGTGACCCAGATAAAATTATTTCTGCGTTGCGGGAGGTATTTGGTTGCTCTCAGTCATATGTGGCCTTACAGGAGGCCTTTTTCTCGCGAAAGCAGCGGGATGGGGAGACTTTGTTGGAGTTTTCCCTCGCTCTAATGAGCCTCCTTGAGGGCGTTAAGCAACAGTCCCCATATGTAATGTCAAATTCTGAGAACCTCTTACGCGATCAATTTGTTGAACATGTAGTGGATAGTTCTCTGCGTCGTGATCTTAAACAGCTAGTTCGCCGCCAACCTACTTCCAGTTTGCTAGAGGTTCGTGGAGAAGCAATAAGATGGGAGCGGGAGGGAATGCCGGGTGGGGTACGTGGGCGAAGTCAGTCTGTTCCATTAGCCCCTTTGATCCAATATGGGGTGCAGGGGGGACCGTTGTCGAATACTCCTAGCTTAATGCCCAACTCTGAATTAAGTGAGTTGAGGGAAATGTTAAAGTCTCAACAGGCACAGCTGGATCAGCTCACTAAGGGTTTGGCATTATTACAGGGTCCTGCTCCTGCTGCTCGGAGTCAATCTCCTTACTCATTTGGTTATCCCTCGTATCCACGGAATAAATTTACTCATACTAATCCGATAATATGTAGAAGATGTCAGCAGCCAGGTCACGTTGCTAGGGAGTGTGATGGGGAACGTATCCCCTCTGGTTCTAAATCTCCCTTTACAGCTGCTCGTGTAGGGGGAAGTGGGCAGCCTTCGTTTCAGCGGCCATCGGAAAACTAGTTCCCGCCGGGCTGCAGAGCCACAGCTCGGTTGGGGAAAAGAATGGCTTAGACATTTGTCAAAATGCTAGTCCGGTGCCTCGGTTGATGTCGTCATGCCCGC
Organism: Moxostoma hubbsi; assembly: GCA_032164185.1. NCBI lineage: Eukaryota > Metazoa > Chordata > Actinopteri > Cypriniformes > Catostomidae > Moxostoma > Moxostoma hubbsi. The sequence goes on from JAVLUX010000027.1 coordinate 14,941,096, forward strand.
ATTTGGTGGTTCTTATTGGTGGGGTTCAGGTGCCTTGTCTGCTAGACACTGGCTCTATGGTGTCCACCATTACTGAGAGTTGCTTTGTACAGCATTTTGAGCCATGGGGTCAAGATCGCCTTCGTTCGTGCCAGTGGTTGCAGTTGCGGGCTGCCAACGGCCTGGACATCCCTTATATTGGATATGTAGAATTGGATGTAGAGCTCTGTGGCAGGTTAGTGTCAGACTGTGGGGTGCTTGTTGTCAGGGATCCCCCTGGCGGCTTGTGTTCTAAAGTACCAGGTATTGTGGGAATGAATATTCTCAGTCGTTGTTACCGTGAGCTCTTTGGGCAGCATGGTCCTGCCCTTTTTGAACTACCATCCTTACTGCAGGCCCCCAATTTTGTAACTCAGGCATTTCAGCACTGTCATAAGGTGGATACCCGTTTGGATGCCGATCAAGTAGGTCAGGTAAGAACGCGAGGCCGTCGAGCATGGCGTATTTCAGGCGGTACGTTAAAATTAGTAATGGCAACATGTTCCGAGAAATTCTCGAAGGAGACCGTGTTATTTGAGCCGGCAGAGTCGGGCCTACCAGCTGGATTGTTAGCGTCATCATCGTTGGTGCGGGTGAGCCGAGGAACTGTCTCTATACCAGTGGTAAACGTAGGGACTACGGACGTAATGCTGTATCCTCGGACCCTCTTGGGCTCTCTTACAAGTGTTTATGTAGTAAGTTTGCCCAGGGGGGTTACTGAGGTTAATTCTGTCCTTGCTGGTATTGGCTCCCATAGCGCTTTGGTTGCTTCCACGGTGGAGGATCAGATTAGGTCTACTGACCTGTCTGTTTTGTCGTCACAAGATCAGGATCATGTTAGGACTTTATTACTGGAGTATCGGGGTGTGTTCTCTGCTCATGAGGGAGATTTGGGGTGTACTAGTTTATTGTCCCATGACATCCCTTTGTTGGATGACACCTCTGTCCGGCAGCGTCATCGCCGGATACCACCCTCAGAGTATGAAGTAGTGAAGGCCCACATTGATGCACTGTTGGAGTCACAGGTTATACGGGAAAGTTGTAGTCCTTATGCTTCCCCGATAGTCTTGGTTAAAAAGAAGGACGGTAGTCTACGCATGTGTGTGGACTACCGCCAACTGAATGCCAAGACTAGGAAGGATGCGTTCCCCCTTCCGAGAATTGAGGAGTCCTTGGACGCTCTGACAGGTGCCCGCTGGTTTTCCACTATGGATTTAGCCAGCGGGTACAATCAGGTTCCTGTTAGTGAAGGGGATAAATCTAAGACAGCTTTTTGTACACCATTTGGGCTGTTTGAGTGGAACCGGATGCCGTTTGGGCTTTGTAATGCCCCCGGTACATTCCAACGCCTAATGCAACGGTTGTTCGGTGACCAACAGTGCCAGTCGCTATTATTGTACCTAGATGACATTGTAATTTTTTCATCTTCAGTGACACAGCATCTGGAGCGCCTGGAAGTTGTCCTGAGTAGGCTGAAGGGTGAAGGCCTTAAAGCGAGGTTAGAGAAGTGTACTTTTTTTCGCCCAGAGGTAGTATACCTTGGTCATGTAATCTCAGCTGATGGCGTTTCAACTGACCCAAGAAAGATTGAGGCGGTTGCTCAGTGGCCAAGGCCCAACAGTGTTTCTGAGCTCCGTTCTTTTTTGGGTTTCGCCAGTTATTACCGCCGTTTTGTGGAGGGGTTTGCCAAGTTGGCAGCCCCTCTGCATAGGTTGGTAGCGGAGTATGGAGGTGTTAGGCCCAGGAAGCGAGTGGAGCAGGGTTTTGCTGATGCTTGGACGGAGCAGTGCCAAAATGGCTTCGATGAGCTAAAGGCAATGTTTGTTAAGGCTCCGGTGCTTGCCTATGCAGATTTCTCCCTACCGATTATTTTGGATATAGACGCCAGCCTGAGTGGGTTGGGAGCAGTCCTTTCACAGGAACAAGATGGGAAGGTGAGGCCTGTTGCGTATGCGAGTCGCGGTCTTAGGCCCCCCGAGCGTAATATGTTAAATTATAGTTCAATGAAACTTGAATTTTTAGCGCTCAAGTGGGCCATGACCGAAAAATTCAGGGAGTATTTATTGGGCAATAAATGTGTAGTTTTCACAGATAATAACCCTCTCAGCCACCTCATGACAGCAAAGCTTGGTGCCACTGAGCAACGATGGGCGGCACAGCTGGCATGCTTTGATTTTGAGGTCAAGTATCGACCAGGCAGGGTCAACAAAAATGCTGACGCCTTATCAAGATGCCAGCCTCCAGTTGTAGGGGTGTTGGACAGCATGCTGCCGGGAGCGGTAGTCCCGGCATTTGTACAGCATGCTGAGAAATCAAGGTTTGTTCCGTTGGTTAGCCAAGCCGCTGTGGTTGTTTTGCCGGGGCATTCCTCCACTGACTTGAGCTCGCTACAAGAGGCAGACCCAGTGATTAGGGAGGTCTTATTCTTTTTCAGAGAGGGTAAGTTCCCTGGGCCTTATGAGCGCCGGCAGCTCTCTAGGGATGCTCTGACTTTGCTTCGTCAGTGGGATCGGTTGATGGAGTTACAGGGGGTATTATACCGTCGTATTCTTCGCTCTGATGGTGGCGAAGAGATCTTTCAATTGGTGCTGCCTTCTGCTTTGCAGGTGGAGGTCTTAACTGGGTTACACCAGGAGCATGGGCACCAGGGTATCGAACGCACCACAGAGCTGGTACGCCAGCGCTGTTATTGGCCAGGTATGTCAGCCATGGTGGCGAAATGGTGTCAGCAGTGCGAGAGGTGCCAGGCTGCGAAGGATCTACAGCCAGGTGCTCGTAGTTTTATGGGTCATTTGCTGGCTTCCCGACCAAATGAAATTTTGGCCATCGATTTCACCCAGCTCGAGGTATCCTGTTCAGGGTTGGGAAAGACATTCTGGTAATGACGGATGTTTTTACAAAATATACCATTGCGGTCCCTACCCGAGATCAACGGGCTGAGACAGTGGCTCAGGTATTGGTCACTGAGTGGTTTTACAGATTGGGGGTGCCTGGGAGAATTCATTCTGACCAGGGTCGGAGCTTTGAATCATTTTTGATCCAGCAACTTTGTAAATTGTACGGGGTCGAGAAGTCTCGTACTACTCCTTACCACCCTTCTGGTAATGGGCAGTGCGAGCGGTTTAATAGAACATTGCACAACCTGCTGCGGACCTTACCAGTTTCACGTAAGCGGGACTGGGCGTCCAGTCTCCCTCAGGTGCTCTTCTCCTATAACACCACCCCGCATCAAGCTACTGGGGAGTCTCCTTACTTTTTAATGTTTGGCCAGGAGCCACGACTCCCCATTGATTTCTTGCTCGGTAGAATTCAAGAGCCGGTGGCTGGTGACGTGCACGAATGGGTGGTGGAACATCAGACAAGGTTGAAAGTGGCGTTCGAGGGAGCACGAGAACGGCTGAGACAGACTGCTGATCGACGCAAAACGCATTTTGATCGACATGTTCGAGATACGCCACTGGAAGAGGGCCAGTTGGTTTACCTCCGTGATTATGGCATTAGAGGGCGCCATAAAATCCAGGACCTGTGGAGTCCAGTGGTGTATAAGGTGGTAGAGGCTCCTAGATCTGGGGGCGCGGTGTATAGCATTGCGCCAATACATGAGGAGGGTAAAGTGAAAAGAGTTCATCGGTCGTTGCTAAAGGCTAGGATCCAAAGGAGTTGTGCTCCTGTGGTGCCTGATGGGCCAGTGGTAGAGCTCGAACAGGAACCGGAGGAGGAGGGGGATGAGGCGGACTTGTGGTTAGTCATACCTGAAGGCCCCCAATTCGTATCGGACCCGGTCGAGTCCGCTCCTCCAGTACCAGAGCCGAGAGTGTTAGGGGAGCAAAGCGAACTCGGTGGCCCAGAGGTTGACCCACTGTTATCATCCGGTACGTCAGCTATGGAACCGCCTCCTGTTGCTGAGGGTGGCCCAGGGAGATCAAGGAGGGCCACAGCTGGCCAGCATACTAATATTCATCGTTTGCCTAGGGGCGTGGGGGAAAGGGCAACTGTTGCTGCAACCCCGGGGCTGATGTCTAATGCAATACTTGCCTTTTTTAGACCTTGGGACTAATGGGGGGGGGGGGGCCAAGCGAGTTATCGTCGGGGCGACGATCTGTAATTGGGGGGGTAGATTGTAGCAGGGTGACTGAATACACTTAGGAGGATATTGTTCACCTGTGCGTAGTTTATCAACCGCCCCTTTCTTGTGACATATAAGGGATGTGCGGTGGCCGCTTGGTATGCGTTGTGGTATCGCCCTTGTGACGTCATCCGTGGTTGCCGCAGGTATGTGATTTGTTTGGGGTAAACTCGTGCTTTCTCGTTTTGTGCAGGCGGTTGATAGGAATTTCTCTCGCTGTCAGGCTCAGACGGTAAGCTGTTTTTTTCCTGCCTGCTGTGTGTTTGCTGCCCACTTCTCACAGGTATGTGTAGCCTTCTGTTTAATGAAGAAATTGGTTGCGTCTGGCAACTTATGATTTGTTATGTCTTCAGTGGCATTGATAGCATGCCATCTACCTGTTCCTGATTATGGTGCGTGACTATGAAGCAGTTTGTGTGCAGTGATCATCCCGTGGTATGTAAGATTATAGTTTTGGGTGTTAATAACTTGCTGCTGTGTCTAACACTTATCTTCCTGCTCGGCAGGCCCCCCTGCATAACTGAGTCTCTTGGGCTAGTTGGGAGAATAAAGTGTCAACGCTGAATTGCGATCGCGTATAATTAGTGCGTCGCTGTTTTGCCTCGACATTCATGATGATGGAAACCTTTTGTTATGATTTTGTTGCACGCCGCTTGTGAAGCTTGTGCATTCATTTCCTTCGTGTTTTATAAGTATCTTCAGCTTGGTGTGAGCTGGCCCTCTCTTTTGGCCGCCGCTATGAATTCCATACTCGTAAGCATGTATGTATGATTTATTTGTTATTTACTTTGTTTCTGGGTGTATTTTGTGTCTTATTTTCTGTGATCACTATAACCCAGAGTGAATTTAGTTTTTTTTGTTTATGTTAATTTGTTTTGATGTGGTATTGTGAGGACCACTAAGTCAAGTGGTTTAAATCCTTGAACTATCTGACTGACATTGAATCATCTTGGCTTGTGTATGTGTTGTTGCAGGAGCTGGGTGAGGTTTCTGGAGGTTGAAGGCAAAGCTGCCATTAGTGTGGTGTGTTCACACCTAGTGTTGTGTGTCTTTGGCATCTAACCCTCACGCGTGCAGTTGGGTATTTGAAGTGGACTATTTGGGGGGTTTGTTTTCTGATTTGGCAGCTGCCCGTACCTCCAGACACCTCCACTCTTGGTTGGTTTAAGTGTGTGTGTGTGTGTGTGTGTGTGTGTGTGTGGATGCGAGTGATGGTGTTCCTCAATATTATAATGCCAGTGTAAGAGTTTTAAACCTTGAATTTCTAAGTATTTATTCTGTATTAATGAACAAAATAAAGACTTCTTTACTTATACAACTCTTGTCTTTCCACCCATCCGCTCAAAGCGAACCTGTGTGCCCTTTGGGCTATTTCCCTGGTCTTCCCGGGGTGGCGTAGTCGATCCTATCTTGCCATCACTGTTAAAGGTGTGGTAAAGCATCTTAGTTCTTTCTATACTCTCTCTGCTTCGCTACACTGAGAAATATACTTTTTACCTCTAATAATGTTTTCCTTGTTTCTGGATTAGCTGTGCATATACAGTATATGTAGTACTTATAAATAGTTGTTAAAAAGGTCTTTATTCACAGAATGCTTCATCTACCTTTTCAGGCAACATGAAGTGGTCTAGTTCCAAAAATGTACTGTGATAAACCATTCGCCTTTGGTTTCACGAAAAATTATCGGAACGAAATTAACCGGTTACCAGCATTTAAAAGTAAACAATGGAAAATCACTTTGTTCCCGTTTTCTGTTATGTTCTGCTAAAATGTGTGTTCTTGTTCAGTTTTTGTTTTCATTCCTTGAACCGTTTTTAGTCCCTGGTTTTGATATCAAAAACAGAGAATAATCCATTGATTTCTAATCTCAAACAAGTTTTCTTATATTGTTTTAATTAGCTGAATTGGTAACACTTTAGAATACTGTATCTTACTTAATGCATAACTAATAAAGAATTACTGCAGAACTAATAGGTAATTCTTCATTAACACTTAAGTCACTACTATTAACTACTAAGTAAGATGTGTTAACTAATCAGTCTGTAATATCATTTTATAATTGTGTTAAGTAACAATTAGCTAATCAATAACTATTGAATTCAGTCATGCCTCCTGATGAACTACTTTTAATTACCTACTAATTCAGCTTCAGAAGAAATAACTAATATGTAACTACTAATGAACAGTCGTACACAATTAGCCATTACAATAACCAGGTTGTGGCCCTTTCTTCTTCCTTACTACTAATGTTATTATTACTATGGAAATGCAATATGCATTTCATGGAATTACTACACCACCAAAATTAGTCATTACAGCTAATTTAATAATTTTGGCATGTATGGTCAATTGCTTTGTGAGTGTGGTCTGTAACCAGAAATCAACTACAGAATGGAACCCCATCCCCACTATAAGTGACAAGCCAACCTACCTCAGGTAGGTTTATGATTTATATACAGTATAGTGTGTGTCTCTTGTTTTCCTCAGAACATATCTCATTAACTTTGGGTAAATTATTCCTGTATGTAAGGCAATGACTGAGGGGAGGGGAGAATACAGGGAACCCATGAGTAATTAATAAAGAATTACCACATAATTATGAGGGGATTACTTACAACCTGGAACAGTATTCTAAAGTGAAAATACAGGGAACCCATGAGTAATTAATAAAGAATTACCACATAATTATGAGGGGATTACTTACAACCTGGAACAGTATTCTAAAGTGAAAATACAGGGAACCCATGAGTAATTAATAAAGAATTACCACATAATTATGAGGGAATTACTTACAACCTGGAACAGTATTCTAAAGTGAAAATACAGGGAACACATGAGTAATTAATAAAGAATTACCACATAATTATGAGGGGATTACTTACAACCTGGAACAGTATTCTAAAGTGAAAATACAGGGAACCCATGAGTAATTAATAAAGAATTACCACATAATTATGAGGGAATTACTTACAACCTGGAACAGTATTCTAAAGTGAAAATACAGGGAACCCCATTGAGATGTTATTCTGATTTAGCATTTTAGTAAAGTTTGACACAAGTGTCTGTTTCACTTATTTTATTAGTTTCATATCCTCAAACAACTTTACTGAACGTTGTAATCTTTAAATTATAATATATGATGTAATGCCTTAAATGCAGTAATACTTTCTAATGTCCTTCATCAAACGCCCCAGAAGACCATATCTGTGCTCCATCCCCATCCAATAAGACCACTCAATACAAGCCAAGTGTTCCTTCAAGAGCTTCTCAGTCTTGTTGCCTCTCAATCTCCAGATCTGACTTTTGTACGTAGACCACGCCCTTTCAATATGTTGCGTGTGCCCTCCATGGTTTGGGTTCACAAAGAACCTGCTGTGATTCACAGAGTAGTGAGAGTAGCCCAGCCTTGTCAAAGCCTTATAGGGTCTCCACTCATCACTTAAAATTGTAGATCGTGGGCGAACATGTCTTCTGATGATGGGAATAAGATGATGTCTTGAACGCCGTTCTACGAGTCGCAAAATCGGTCGTCGTCTTTGAGCCTTTATGGCCAGCATGCCGAACACCCACTTTTTCCTTTTCCATGTTTCACCTACTCTTCCACGTCCATACTAGAAATAAAAAAAAATACTGTTAACAACTGCTTTTTTTCTGATTTCATGCGTAAGCTTTGTACTCTAAAAATGAATGTGTTTAAACAAACTCTATTTTTTTTTTGGTGGTGGTTTCAATGTTAGCATCAACTGTGAAATGTCCCTAAAGATATCCCACCTTCCTTTTATGGCGGAAGTTGCTTTCATCTATAACAATGAACTCTGTTCTTCCACCCATACTCTGTCCAGTCTTCTTTCTATACCTCTTTAAAGCATCTTTACAGATCAATCTAAGCTTTTGACTCATTTTACTCAGGGTTGCTGAACTTCCAGCTATGCCATCCTGCATCATGTCGACCTGCCGTAATCTTAGTCCTTGACAGTATCTGAAAATAAATGTGAAAATCATATGAATCATAATTTTTTTACCGTGCCTTAACTAGAGATTATGATGCACAGATTAAACTAACACCGTGTCTACATCAGATGCGACCGGCGCAACAAAATCAAGTAGATCCCATATAATCAGTGATGCTGTCTACTGGATGCGACACGACAAATTCCCGACAGTGAACTGATGCTGCATTCTATTTCTGACATACTTGAAGCACTTATGATTCTTCTAAACAAATAGATTTGCAACGGTCGCTTTGTCGCCTCCAGTGTAGACAGCCTCAAGCTGTTGCGGCATGGCACCACATCTGTCGCGTCTGGTGTAGACACGGTGTAACTGAGGATATTAAATATAAATATATTACCTACCGGTACATGAACTTCATCCAGTTTTGTAAGGTGATCTTGCTTTTCTCAAAAACTGATCCTGCCCTGCATGTCTTTGTCACTTTCTGACCGTGTATTCGTCTTTGACATTCCCTGAAACCAACATAAACATCTAGCATTTAGATTAGAAACTCAATATCGTACAATATAAAATTTAGCATGATCAATTGTAGTTTTACTTAAAAAAAATTAATAAATAATAATAATTGTTCTACATTTACCATTGGTATCCATCGCCTGTTTGTGTGTTCTTTAATTTCATATTTCTTATACAAAGTATCCATTTCATCCTTGACTTGATGAGTCTATGTTTTTGTAGCCATTTAATTAACCTTCTTGTCCCTCTTCTGCTGGTTTGCTCACAAAGTGAAACAACTTTCGTTTCAAGACCCATTATTTCGATAGATATACACAAAATAGCTCTGAAATAAATAAAGGGGGGAAAAACACCTACAACCTCTGATTTGCGCCTTTTTGTCTGGAAAATGTACGTAACCTACTTCCCTTGCGCCACTTCATATCTGAAAAAGCAGTGCACTCATTGGACAAGCTTGAGCAATTCACGTGATAGTATTATAACTTACCATTTCGAAGCTTTAATTTTGAAATTTCAGGGAAAGTGAATGTGATCCCAGGACGTACACAAAAGTATAATTCGGATCAGTCCTATTTACGAACCGGCTCAAAAGATCAGGAGAGTAGCATTTTATTTAAGAGCCATTTAGCGTATCAAACATGGCGTGCATACAATTTGAGAAAGACAGAATGAATAACAGAAACGTTATTAAAATGTTGGAAGAAATTCAAATAACTGGAATAAAACCAGCCTTTAATATAATTGAATTTTGGAGTAATGAACTCGACGGAGAGGAGTCACATCAAATGATTGAATTCATCAGCAGACATAGGCGTTATACGCAAATAGCGTTGAAGAATCGACGTGTGACATACAGTTCCAGCTCGGAAGAAAGCATGGCGATGGAGAGGAAAAATCAGCGCAAAAGGGCACGACCTCAACGTCTGATCGATGAGAATGACGAAGAAGCCGGTAATTTTATATTTCATTATATGTTTTTAAAATTTTTACAGTATTAGCATCTAGTCATTTATACATATGCAAACATTTTATATGCGGTCACATAATTAGGTGGCTTACAGAATTCGGTATGAATATGCATGGTATTGTTTCCATGGCCACTTCAAAATACCACAAATAAGTGTTTAGAGTAGGGGTGTCAATGGTTAACCGATTAACCGATTAACCGTTAAAAATTGCATAACCGAGTGAAACATTTTGCTCGGTTAAGTGGCGTCAATGGCATGCATTGAATTTAGTTGTAATACATTTTTGCACCACCAGAGACTGAATAAACGAGGAGACACTGATTAGCAAGACAACTCAGTGAATGTGCTTTCCATTAAATGAATCACACACACAGTAAACAAATCCTTAACAAAAAAGCAGGGCTATTCTGGTGGGTGCGGTGACGCGCTCGTGTAAGGGTGGCGCGTGGCGCTGCCAATAAAGCTCCTAAAATCTGTCACAAAGAACCGGCAAAAGTAATGATTATGAATATGTAAAATATAGCAAGGAGATATTTTAATTATTTATTAATAAACAAGTCTTTTCTTTGTCCGTGTCATTTGCAAAGATGAAGTTGACGATGCTGACTCGCGGTCTTCGCAGTAACGCACCAGAGAGAAATGCACATTTCTTACGGATTACATAAGCAGAGAGCAGTCTGTGTCTGTTTTCTTTAGTTTTGAATTATTTGTGAGGCAAGGCTACCTTATACACTGAGTTTCGGTTAATTTATGAGACGAGCTCCAGTTCACGCGCCGGCGCCTCGCTTCGTGATTATATCGTCTGCTATATTTAATTCTTATTTATTAAATCCAGGCAATTGGTTGATGAAACATTGATTAAAATTAAGACACAATTAATACAAACGAAATTCACTTTAAAGAAAGGTTTTGTGCTTTCTGTTTGATGTCTCTGTGGAAGTTTTAAAGCATCTTTCAGTGCCGCTTTCAGAGCGCTCACGTCGGTAACATTGTGTTTTCCTCGTATGCGAACTGAAATGAATATCAGTTCATGGATTGTGTGTGTAGGCTATAAGAGAGAAAGAGAAAATGCCAGTATTTCATTGAGACTTGAGATTAAATAAACGGCTTAAGTATTGTAGATCTTGTAGTATTAATTTTCACATGCAGTTACACATTGTCGGTTAAAAACAAGAAAGTGGCTGTTAAAAACATTGAGTGGCTGGTAGATTTTGAAATCCACAGTGGCCGGTGGACAAAAAAGTTAATTTCCATCCCTGGCGCACACTATGGTTAACCGAGTATTAACCGTTAAGGGCCTCGGTTAACGGTTAATGAAAAACTTGAAAACGTGCAGCCCTAGTTTAGAGTTTTAGAACTTTTAATTTATTTTCCATGTATGGCGTATGCGGCGTATATGCTGCCTAATGGGCCGAATTAAATGTTAATAATAAAAAAGCAGAAATATACCGGTTACCATGTAACCACTGTAAACAAATCAAAACAAAACTTCCTGTTTTCTGCTAGTGAATATTCCTGGTAAACCTTGGTTACCAGTTTAATGAGTTAAATGATAACTGTGATAAATATTACTTAGACTACATGCATTTGAATACTTAAACATACATATTTATATAATATAATAATTTATACTGTAAAAATTTAAATATATGTATTTCTACTTTTTAAACTGTTTGTTTTTGTAGGGTTAAAACAATAAATGTTCTTTTTGGGCAGTGGAACATTTTGAGTTCTGTTAATTTTCATATCACAACATCAAGAAAATTTGGATTTTTATTACATTTTATGACATTCTTATTTTATATTATATTTTATATTTAATCTAATAATAAAACCAATCAACTTTGGCTGTACTCACAACATAAATAAAATGTTTATGTTTTGTTTCAATAGAAGCATCAGCATCACCAGCACCAACTCAGCTGGTGTCCTTAATGAAAATTAAGGACGAAAACTTGTTTTTGAAATCAAAAATCAAAGTACTTGAGGACAAATGCAGAGACCTAGAGAGTGAGAGGGATTTCCTGCGCAGCAGTCTGACAAATGGTAAAATGCTCTCTGTCTAATAAAAAGCAAGTACTTTGAACATTTTTAATATGCACTAATTTAAATTCTTAAAACTTTATAAAGATTTACTCGTAAAAAATTAATAATTTTAATGCATACAATATACAATGACTAATTAAGATCTTTCACTTTTTTATTGCATCAAAAGGATCATTTTGGTTTGTATGTTTCTTCAATTCTAAGTTTATTTGGATAAAAGCATCTACTAAATTAATAAAATAATTTTTAGATTATTTTACTGTGCTGTATTTTGAAGATTTATATATGCTAAGTAATTATTTTAAATTGTAAGTGTATTTAAATTGGTAAACAATTTATAAGCACACAAGTCTTGTTCAAATGCATTGGTTTGTGCTAATCAATGTAGTAGCTCACATGTGTAGGATGCCAAATAATTAAATTAAATGTAGTTTTGTTTGTATTTCTTATCAGCGTTGTCAACAAAGGATGAGATGCAAGGAGCTTCCGCCAAAACCCCAAGTTTGACTGTTAACCCTGACTCTTCCGATGAAGTAGACGGCCTGCATGAAGAAAACAAGAAAGCGAAAAGAAGGGCAAGAAAGGAAAAGAAAAAAAAGGCAAAAAAAGTTGACTCTTCATCCTTTTCCGATGAATCTGTATCTTATTCGACCTCTGATTCATCTGTTTCCTCTTCACCCCACAAAGCGAGGAAACATAAGACAAAATCAGAGAAGAAAGCAAAACACAAAATGCAAAAAAGCAGAAGAGGTATGTTGTCAGTGTCATAATGGTCATCATTGTTATCATGGTGTCCTAAAGTACTGGGGAAAAGTCTTAGAAATAAATTTTGTCTAGAGAGTACGTTATCAAAACCAATGCCATACATAGTTTTCGCTTCTCAATTAAAAGCTAAATGAATATTCGGTGTAGCTAACATTGTTCCAGACTCAATAATGATGAGATCAGGACCTAATGGGGGTTATAACATATGTGATAGTGAACTCTATGTGATTGATATTGTCACAACAAGTGACATTTTTGAGTAATTTACTAATCATGCACCTTTTTCCTCTCCCAGTATTTCTACCAGAGCATGCAATACAAAGATACAAAAAGGTCCTGCAGTACTTGCAACAGGGAATCACCAAAACGCTGGCGTACCACAAGTGTGGGGTGGACCGCAAAACAATTGTAGATACTGCAGCAATAGCTGAGCTAGAGGCTTGTGACGCTGAAGCCTACAAGACCTTGCGCGAAACATTCCATAGAGGCCAGAAACTGTCACAGTTTGCAGAACAATGCAAAGAAATGTGCATGAAGGAGCCACTTCGAAGTGTCATTGTCCAAAAAAAGACAAATGGCTTGCTCATTGACCTTTGTCAAAAAAAAGTAACTTGATTTAATACTTGTGTGTGTCAGAGAAACATTGCTCAGTGTTCAGGTTCAGGCATTGTGAGTGCAAAGAGATTTATTTTATTTCTTGAGGTTTTATCTGTTGTTATGTTTGATCAGTTTTTGGTCATTTGATGTAAAAGTTTTGCTATTAAAACAATGCTTTCTTTATGACAGTGTTCACCTTCTGTTTGTTTTCTAGTGTGGAAATAAAATTAAAACAAATATTGAAAGCATGTTATCAACACTTATTGCAATAAATTCCAATGTTCTTATAATTTGTCATCTTGTAATGTGGAATTACAGTTCCCCGTCTGTCGCTCACTTCGACGTCGTGTCGAAGAAGCGACACTAGGGGTCTCTCTTGAGCACCGAAAGATGCCTCTGATCTATGAAAAAAGGCCAATGAGAGTTGGCGAACAGTATTTGCATACTCCGCCTCCGGATACGGATATAAAGGCGAGAGAAATACGCTCGTTCATTCAGTAATTTTCTTCGGAGCCGACGGTCGTGTGTATGCAGTCAGCTGCGAGTAACACAACTGATCCTGCTTCTGGTCCTCTGACGCTCTGCTTTGCTGTTGGATTTACGGCGCACTACAGCGGCTTTTCTCTTCACTGCCGGCGTGCAGTTTGCCCCTGGGCGCTTCGACAGCGCAGAGTTAAAAGAGTTGAAAGAGTGATTCTCTCCATAAAAGAGTTTATTTCTCTGAAAGAGCATTACACAGCGGCGTTGAACGTCCTTTTCAGGACGCGTCTTTATAAAGATGTAATTTCCGCCCCTGTATAGTTTCTGGATGCGGTGATTTCTCCCCACCTCTCTCGGTCATAAAACACTGTCTTGCATGCCTGGGCTGCGATCACACGCAGGCAGTGTTTTATGAATGGTTCATGTTCTCAGTGCAAGAACATAGCCATGGCAACATTGCGGTCGTGTGGCTTTCTTTTGTAATGAGAGAAAGCCGTTTCAGCCGCCCCCCGCGCCTCGCCTCCTTCCTACGGGATTGACGCAGGCGCCGCGGGCGATGAACACGATTTGGGGACAATGACGGGCTCTGTTCGCCGGGTAAATCCCCTCGAACCTCCCGCCTCCCCGGCACGCTTGTTTGCTTCCGTCTGAGCTCGGGATGAGCATTCTCTCCAATGGTTCATCTTCTCAGTGTGAGAACATGGCCGTTATAGCATTGCGGTCGCATGGCTTTCTTTTGTAATGAGAGAAAGCCACTTCAGCCGCCCCCCGCGCCTCGCCTCCTTCCTACGGGATTGACGCAGGTGCCGCGGGCGATGAAGGCGATTTGGGGAATATGACGGGCTCTGTTCGCCGGGTAAACCCCCTCGAACCTCCCGCCTCCCCGGCACGCTTGCTTGCCTCAGAATTGGATGACATCACCGCTGCATCGGAGAGCGTTACAGCGGCATCGGATGCTGATCGCTCGCCTGGGCCGCCACCTTCGGGTCTGCCGCCCAGCCTGAGCCTGACGCACGGAGATCCGCTATGCTTTCCCGGGCTACTTGATCGGTCCCGCAGGCAGGTGCGCCGCTCACAGCCATCGCCCCCCCCCCCCCCCCCCCCCGTTCCTTTCTTCCCGGACGTGCACGACGAGTTGAGCAAAGCCAAGGCTTCTTCGCTCCTCCGCTCTCACTACCCTCACGGTGGAACGGTCCCAGACCGCTTCCACTCTGCACGCCACGGCCCTTCCTGCAACCAACGCCAGGCCAAGGCACTTCAAAACTTGCACCTTGGGTAGTCGTGTTCTTGATGTGCTGCAGGAACTGCGCTGGATGACCAACCGCGCCCCCGGGCCACAGAGGTCAGAAGCACCGGCACTCGAACAGGCGATGGCCACCCCTTGTGGTCCAGAAACGCACCTGTGGACTGGACCTGGTCGAAATGCGGGAGGCAGACAAGGCACACCTTCTCCCACACCCCCGTCTCCCAGCTCCGTCCATTCGGCGCCACCGTTGACGACTCTGCCCAGCAGTCCTCAGCGGTGAGGCAGACGGAAGCCACTGCACATCCTGCCCCGCCGCAAGCCTGCCATCATGGGCCATGCCCCGTCTGCTCGCCGACGGGCGTCCTCCTGCGGCTATGAAACACCCTGCTCCGCCTCAACCCGGGCCCAGCTCTCAGCCCCAGCGTCGAGCACTCCGCAGGAAGCGGACGCCCCCGTCTCACGGACCCCCTCGGGGACCCGGATGGCTCCCAGGCTGTCCATAGACGTTCGACCCAGGGACCAAGATGTTAGCTCCGGAGGCTGGTAAGACCGCTCCGTCCCCGGTGGAGGGCCGGGAGGAGAATGTTTTCTTGTCGAATTAATTTTCACATTCTCATATTCTCTGTAATGAGCTTTTTCCTTTTGTCTCTGGGTCACCTGGCCCGCAAATGCCGTTCTCACGGCACTTTGCCCCCAGATATCAACAGTCCTGGCTTCCTGGACACGGACCACCCGTCTTCAGCCCCACGACTGTCCCCCGAGTCTAGAGGACGCCTACCCAGGACCTCCTCCTCAGTCGCTAACCCGCCCCCTGCCGGGTGTGCGGAGCAAGGTAAGTGCTTGAGTCTCTTCTCAGCACCTCAGCCGCGGGTCGCCCTGTCGCCGCCCAACGCTGCCCTACCTGCTCCGCCCCGCTGCGAAGCCCCGCCGGGTACGTCAAAATTAATCGTCCCTTTGGTGCCCCTAGCGCAGAGGTTGGACGCGTTGCTTTCACTTCCCAACCCGTCTCGCTGGCTGGCCCGGACCATCTGACTCGGTTACGCAATTCAGTTTGCCAGGCCCCCGCCCCCCTTCATGGGCGTCCGCTTTTCCGCAGTACACGGCAAACACGCCCACTCCCTGCGCACAGAAATTGCGACTCTTCTGGCCAAAGACGCGATAGAGCCTGTCCCTCCAAACGAGATGAAGAAGGGTTTCTACAGCCCTTACTTCATCGTACCCAAGAAAAGCGGCGGCTTACGACCAATCTTGGACCTGCGAGTTCTCAACCGAGCGTTGCACAAACTCCCGTTCAAAATGCTCATGCTTAACCTGCGTCCGGCATCTAGATTGGTTCGCAGCGGTAGACCTGAAGGACGCGTACTTCCACGTCTCCATCCTGCCCCGACACCGCCCCTACCTGCGGTTTGCGTTCGGGGCCAGGTGTATCAGTACAAAGTCCTCCCCTTCGGCCTGTCTCTGTCCCCTCGCGTCTTCACGAAAGTCGCAGAGGCAGCTCTTGCCCCGCTCTGAGAAGCCGGCATCCGCATACTCAACTACCTCGACAACTGGCTCATCCTGACCCACTCGCGAGAGTTCTCAGGCACCTCAGCCGTCTGGGGCTTCAGGTCAACTGGGAAAAGAGCCAGCTCACTCCAGTTCAGAGCATCTCTTTTCTCGGGATGGAGTTAGACTCGGTCTCAATGTCGGCATGTCTCACCAACGAGCGTGCCCAGTCAGTGTTGAACTGCCTCGCCGCCTTCAGGCCAGGCACAGCGGTCCCCTTAAAACTTTTCCAGAGGCTCCTGGGGCATATGGCGTCCTCCGCGGCGGTCGCGCCGCTGGGGTTGATGCATATGAGACCGCTCCAACACTGGCTCCAGACCCGAGTCCCGAGACGAGCATGGCGCCACGGCACGCACCGGGTAACAATCACCCCTGCCTGCCGTCAGACATTCAACCCCTGGACAGACCCCTGTTTCTTACGGGCTGGAGTGCCCCTACAGCAGGTGTCCAGACGCGTCCTGGTCACGACCGACGCCTTCAGATTGGGTTGGAGCGCCATTTGCAACGGGCACGCAGCCTCAGGCCGTTGGAAAGGGGCCCAGCTGCGTTGGCACATCAACTGCCTCGAGTTGTTGACCGTCCTTTTGGCCCTGCGGAAGTCTCTCCCGTTAATTCGGGACGAACATATCCTAGTCAGGTCGGACAGCACCACTGCGGTCGCGTACATAAATCGCCAAGGCGGCGTACGCTCCCGTCACATGTCACAACTCGCCCATCGTCTCCTCCTTTGGAGCCAGCACCGACTCAAGTCGCTGCGTGCCACTCACATCCCCAGCAACTTCAATGTGATAGCGGACGCGCTGTCATGACAACACTTGCCTGGCGGAGAGTGGAGGCTTCACCCCCACTCGGTTCAGCTGATTTGGGAACGGTTCGGCAAGGCCCAGGTAGACCCCTCTGCCTCCCGAGAGACCTCCCACTGCCCGCCCTGGTACGCCCGCTCAGAGGCTCCCCTCGGGGCAGATGCACTGGCACACAGCTGGCCGGCTGGGCTGCGCAAGTACGCATTCCCCCAGTGAGCCTTCTTGCACAGGTGCTGTGCAAGGTCAGGGAGGACGAGGAGCAAGTCACTCTCGTGGCTCCTTACTGGCCCACTCGGGCCTGGTTCTTGGACCTTGTACTCCTCGCGACAGCCCCTCCCTGGCGAATTCCCCTGAGGAAGGACCTTCTTTCTCAGGGACGGGGCACGCTCTGGTATCCGCACCCAGACCTTTGGAACCTCCACGTCTGGCCCCCGAATGGGATGCGGAAGATCTAGCTGGTCTACCACCCACGGTCGTAGCCACGTTCAACCAAACCAGAGCCCCTTCTACCAGGCAACTCTACGCCCTGAAATGGCGTCTGTTCGTGAATTGGTGTTCTTCCCGGGCAGAAGACCCACAGAGGTGCGCAGTTAGGTCTGTGCTACTGTTCCTACAGGAGAGGTTGGGGGGGAGGCTGTCCCCATCCACCTTGAAGGTGCATGTTGCCACTATCGCAGCTCACCACGACCCAGTAGACAGCAGGTCTCTGGGTAAGCACGACTTAATCGTCAGGTTCCCAGGAGGTGCCCGGAGGTTAAAACCCCTCCCGGCCAAACCTGTTCCCCTCCTGGGATCTCTCGGTGGTCCTCGCCGGTCTTCAGAGATCCCCCCCGAGTCGCTAGAATCAGTTGGCTCAGGGCCCTCTCCTGAAAAGACGGCCCTGCTGATCGCGCTCACTTCCATCAAGAGGGTCGGGGACCTGCAAGCGTTCCCTACTAACGACACTTGCCTGTAGCTCGGTCCGGCAGATACTCATGTGATCCTAAGACCTCGACTGGGCTATGTGCCCATGGTTCCTACCACGCCCTCTGGAGATCAGGTAGTGAACCTACAAGCGCTGCCCCGGGAGGAGGCAGACCCAGCCCCTCTCACTTTCGTGTCCGGTATGTGCCTTGTGTGCCTACCTGGAACGCACCCAGAGCTTCAGGCGCTCTGAGCAGCTCTTTGTCTGCTTTGGAGGACAGCAGAAAGGGAACGCTGTCTCCAAACAGAGGTGTCTCACTGGGTGGTGGATGCCATTCAGTTGGCCTATCACACCCAGGCCATGCCCCCCCCTTACGGGTTCGAGCCCACTCCACTAGGAGCGTGGCATCCTCATGGGCACTGGCGAGGGGCACCTCCCTAGCAGACATTTGCAGAGCTGCGGGCTGGGCAGCACCTAACACCCTTACGATCTCAGGGTTGAGTCAGTCTCGTCCCGTGTTCTCTCAGGTCCGAGCCCGTAGAACTCGGTACACGTCGACGATCTGACCGGGTGAACCGCTTGTTCCAGCGCCGTTTCCCTCTGCCAAGGCAAAACAGTGCGCTTTTGTCCAAGAGGACCTAGGTCCCTGGTTGATTCCTCCCTAGCCCTTCGGGCCCGCAGCAGTTCAGCGGAGGAACGTGCTGGTCCAGTCCACTACGGGTACCTCCGGCTACCCCTACTGGAATAGGTGCTCCACAGATCAGGCCTCCTACGGGACTCCTCCTGTGTGTATTCCGTGGTACGGTCACCTTACGAGCTGACCCGCGTCTCCCTTAGGCAGTCCTTCGTTGCCCTCCGGTCGCCGTGTTGTAGCATCTCCCCCCTCCTCGAGGTTGGATCTACCACCGCGCCATTTCCTCCCACATGCCCAAAGTGGCCATGTGATGTATTTTGCCACCTTTACCTCCCCTGCTGGGCGGGTGTGGCCTCCGCAGGGTCTTTTCCCCCTAAAAGAATAGGAATTCGGGAATAAGACCCCCTTCCCTCGATGCGGTAAGGGCCCCGGCTGCTCTTGCTCTATGCCGAGAAAACAGAGAGAGAAAAGAGGCCCAGCCAGGCTTGGCCCGTTCCCTAGTTGGGAGCGTCACCTTGTTCCCCCCTAGGGTAACCAAAAGGATGCTGATGCTTTTTCGGGGCATTGGGGAAGAGTACGTGCAGCCTGAACACAGTTGGTCGCTTGTGCACGTGCAAATACCTGCCCGCTTCTGTGTCAGCAGTACACGTACACGGCTCAGCACATGGCGAGTTTTGAAGTGGACCCCTAGTGTCGCTTCTTCGACACGACGTCGAAGTGAGCGACAGACGGGGAACGTCTCGGTTACGTATGTAACCTCCGTTCCCTGATGGAGGGAACGAGACGTCGTGTCTTCCCGGCCACGTCGCTGAGCCGAGCCGCTGAGGTGCCCGGTACACTCCCGGCTCCTCAGAAAAATCCTGAATGAACGAGCGTATTTCTCTCGCCTTTATATCCGTATCCGGAGGCGGAGTATGCAAATACTGTTCGCCAACTCTCATTGGCCTTTTTTCATAGATCAGAGGTATCTTTCTGCGCTCAAGAGAGACCCCTAGTGTTGCTTCTTCGACACGACGTCTCGTTCCCTCCATCAGGGAACGGAGGTTACATACGTAACCGAGACGTTCTGTATCAGATAATCATTCATTAATGGGGTTCCCTGTATTTTCACTTTAGAATACTGTTCCAGGTTGTAAGTAATTCCCTCATAATTATGTGGTAATTCTTTATTAATTACTCATGGGTTCCCTGTATTTTCACTTTAGAATACTGTTCCAGGTTGTAAGTAATTCCCTCATAATTATGTGGTAATTCTTTATTAATTACTCATGTGTTCCCTGTATTTTCACTTTAGAATACTGTTCCAGGTTGTAAGTAATTCCCTCATAATTATGTGGTAATTCTTTATTAATTACTCATGGGTTCCCTGTATTTTCACTTTAGAATACTGTTCCAGGTTGTAAGTAATTCCCTCATAATTATGTGGTAATTCTTTATTAATTACTCATGAGTTCCCTGTATTTTCACTTTAGAATACTGTTCCAGGTTGTAAGTAATTCCCTCATAATTATGTGGTAATTCTTTATTAATTACTCATGGGTTCCCTGTATTTTCACTTTAGAATACTGTTCCAGGTTGTAAGTAATTCCCTCATAATTATGTGGTAATTCTTTATTAATTACTCATGGGTTCCCTGTATTCTCCCTTCCCCTCAGTCATTGCCTTACATACAGGAATAATTTACCCAAAGTTAATGAGATATGTTCTGAGGAAAACAAGAGACACACACTATACTGTATATAAATCATAAACCTACCTGAGGTAAGTTGGCTTGTCACTTATAGTGGGGATGGGGTTCCATTCCGTAGTTGATTTCTGGTTACAGACCACACTCACAAAGCAATTGACCATACATGCCAAAATTATTAAATTAGCTGTAATGACTAATTTTGGTGGTGTAGTAATTCCATGAAATGCATATTGCATTTCCATAGTAATAATAACATTAGTAGTAAGGAAGAAGAAAGGGCCACAACCTGATTATTGTAATGGCTAATTGTGTACGACTGTTCATTAGTAGTTACATATTAGTTATTTCTTCTGAAGCTGAATTAGTAGGTAATTAAAAGTAGTTCATCAGGAGGCATGACTGAATTCAATAGTTATTGATTAGCTAATTGTTACTTAACACAATTATAAAATGATATTACATACTGATTAGTTAACACATCTTCCTTAGTAGTTAATAGTAGTGACTTAAGTGTTAATGAAGAATTACCTATTAGTTCTGCAGTAATTCCTTATTAGTTATAAATTAAGTAAGATACAGTATTCTAAAGTGTTACCGCTGAATTTTGGTAGTTACTGCTCTGCATATAAAAGCATCTGTCATATTTAAGTCAAAATCAATATAAAAAGAATATTAATTTACATATAGCATAAATTAACACTAGGGACCATTACGTTTCTTTGGCATTGCAACATTATTTTCAGGTCACTTAGGTATATGTTACCCCCAAATCTCATATGCAATGTGTCTGAGCATTCTACTTTTAATTTTCCCATTGTTCTCAATGATGACTTTTTATTACTGCAACACATTCATATATAACAGTAAAAAAATATGTTTCTGTACAATGATTTTTCAAATTAAATTTCAAGAAAATGAAAGGTAATACCAAGGGAGTAGTACTGTGATATATAAATAATACTTTACAATTTAAATAATGCATAATTTTTTTAACACTGCAAAATGAGAGTTTTATAATACAGTAATAAGAATTGGGTAGTAAAATGTGCATAACTGTCATGAAAATACTGTCACAACGTAAACAAATCACTATATATGCAATATGGAAATATATAGAAAATATTTTTTATTTATGAGTAAAACAAATCAGGACATTTTCCTGACAGGTTTCATAAGAATTAGACAAACGCACTCAAGGATGCATTAATGGGGACCTATTGTGCAAAATTCACTGTTGCATGGTGTTTGTACATAAATGTTAGTCGGCAGTGTGTGTACACAACCACCCTACAATGTTAAAAGTCCACCCACTCTTTCTTATGTTTCTATTGATTAAAAACAGAGTGTCAAAATGAACGGTTTTCGTTTCTGCTCTAAAGTGAGGTAACATTAGAGCAGGCCTCGTCCACGACTGGTGACGGACTCCACCCTCCTCCCCTGAGTGATCTACACACAGTCCGACATTTTGTTCTGCGCTGGTGCAGATACAGTGAGAAGAAGAATGTCTCAGCTTCGTAATTGTCATAAGAGTTCTGTTGTTGGCTGTAAAAGAAAACATAAGAGTCTTCATGCACTCCCGGCATCAGAGCCACTGAAGACGCAGTGGTCAAGTTTTGTTTTTGAAGGAAATGTGCCCCAAAACATACCAAAATTTGCGTATGTTTGTGCAAATCATTTTACACCGGACTTCTTTGTGAATGAGTGTCAATATAAAGCAGGGTTTTCAAAAAATGTGATTCTCGAGCATGGATCTGTACCAACTGTTCACGTTCCAGCTAAAGCTAATGTAACCATTGCCTCTAATTGTATTCATGGACACCAGAGCTATGTCGTTATTTTACATTTTTAAACTGAAAATGCTTACTGTCAGTTACCATTGTTCTGATTGTATTCACGGAGACCAGAGCTATGTCGTTATTTTTAGCTTACTGTCAGTATAATTCATAACTGCACCTTTGTTTTGCACAATACAGTAAGGTGATTGGCTTTTTGAAAACTATGTACGTTTTCTGTGAACATAATAGAGTTGTACTAAAAGTGGAATGTTTATTGCAAAGCAGGGACGTCACTAGGATTAGAAGACAGGGGGGGCTTAGCCCCCAGGGTATTTGTAACTTGCGTTTGCAAAATCTTAGCACTCACATCTAGAGCTACACTTATGTCAACAACAAGTCAAGAAACCAAGATGTTAACAAGTAAAACGTGACAGACATATCCTCTTCTTCCATTTCTACTCTGTTAAAGAAAAGTTACTGTAATGTTGCTTTTAGACACATCAAAGCTGCATGGGGGCATTTACTTAGGCCAGACTTTGCTCCTGATGAGTTATTCTATAAGCAATGACTTAAATGCTATCTGTCTGCTCATGTAAATGTATGATAAAGTAATAGCATACTATATCTAATTCCTCTCTATATAAGATAAGTTGTCCACAGAATGCTATTTAATTACTCTAATTACTGTAACTGCGCTGTGGATTGGTTCAATCAGTGTGTAATTTCGCTGTGTAGTTTGGCTTGCATACAGTTTAACCCAAGAACCAGAATTTTAAGGTCATAGTGAAATTTGACAACACAGGTTTGAGCGTTTCTCAATTAAAGATGATTTATTCTGCCAAATGATGTATACAATGTATGATATAAATCAACAACAAAAAGGCAGTATTCAAATAAAGGAATTCTATGGGGATTGATATTGTTTATGCCTATTATAGAGATAGGTTATATTATTGGCAAAGAATAAAGAGTTGTGATTAGCTTGCTAAGTTAACCATTTCTTGTATTTTGCTTGTTCACTCGAGCTAGACTACAGTTTTCCATAGCAAACCAAAATATCCCCTTTCCTTTACCTCAAGAAAACGTAGCTAAAGGTAAGCAGGTGATTAAAAAACAACTTTTCACTCTGTATCACGACACTTACCAATCTTCCTTTCACCATTAGCGTGTGTATCGGTGTGTGTGGGCGGGAGGGTGCATAGCGAGTTCAACTTCAGACCAAACTAGAGTAACGACGAGACGAGATGAATCCTCCAGTTACTTGCAGCGCTCCGGTCTGCAGAGCTCTGAAAGCTGCCGCAGTTCACACCAATGCAACGAGACAGTGCGGTGCATCATCTTGATAGCACAACGACTCTTTGTACTTCTGTCCAACTTCCGACTTTTCGGCTATTTTTTGTAGCTGGATATATATCATTTGTTGCGTCTAATTCTAAATAATGAATGAGGATACGGTTATTGATAAATCGAATTGTTATTGTTGTTCTTATTATCATTTAGGGGGGCTTAGGAACATTTTGGGGTAGCTTCAGCCCCCCTAAAATAGGCCTAACGACCTCCCTGTTGCAAAGGCCAGCACATCTGCAAAACATATCAGTATCACGAGGGATGTTGGTTGACAGACTGACTCACCACAGCTATGTAGTGTCAATTAACTATTCAGAAATGTCATGGTTCATTCTCACAGCTGTGATTTCTGCCAGAGTCTCTCCTTCATCGTGTCCGACTCTGGTTCATACATATATGGTGGAACTCTGGCATTTACGCTGTCAGTCATGTTAGTTCTGATTTGTTGTTGCTGTAATATCCGAAGCACGGGCTGTAAAGGCACAGCCCTCTTCCTGAAAGGGGGCGGGGAGCAGCAACTCATTTGCATTTAAAGAGACACACGAAATCAGCGTGTTTTTGATTCCACCCAAAAAGAGACATTTACAACATGATATAATAAATAATCTGTGGGGGTTTTTTTTAGCTGAAACTTCACAAACACATTCTGGAGAAACCTGAGGCTTATCTTGTAAAAAGGGGCTTAAAATGTATATACTTACTAATACATACTAATACTGTATACACCAAAAATTATAAACAACTTAACATACTTGCATCCATACATCATCCATTCACAAATCCCAGAGTACTGGGAAAATAAAAAGTAAAAAAGTAAGCAAAAAAAATAAGAGTCCCTTTAGTCTAACAGACATACTTACAGTATACCTGCAGAGTATCCACCCCTGATGTCCTCATAGGGAAGCTTAGAGGAACAAACAACATTCTTCATATATAGACCTCGTGGAAATCAAATCAGAATCCATAAATCTCTCACAGCAACACAGAATAAACACAAAAGCACACACACACATACATAAAGATGTGCACTCTCCTCTCAGGACCTATATATCATAGCAGAGATGAAGCAGTATGCCTCCAGTATCCATCTGCATTGTGGAGTTCTTGCTGACCGCTTGGTCCCACAGCCTTGTCAGCACTTCACACTGAGCTACTCCTGCGACTCCTCAGCCCCACGTGTATATATTCATTCCAAAGGCTTATTATACCTTATTTATAGGGATGCACAGTACGTTCCTGTGGAGTGGAGGGGGGCGGGGCTGGGCCGGGCTGGAATGTTGCACGCCCGGTCCCCATTCGGCCTAATGGGGCGCACGAGGGATAAAGGCGGCCGGTGACAACGGTTCGAGAGAGAGAGCTCAATCACGGACATGTCCATTGTGTGTTTGTTTATGCTTTTGTTTAAGTTTTCATTAAAAAATGATTTATATTGACAAGCCGGTTCTCGCCTCCTCCTTGCCCATCCTAACCCCGTGTTACATTTCCTTTAGCATTTGTGTGGGGCGTTTAATGGCAATTTGCTACAGCTATGCAACATCACCGAGGCAGCAGGGTTGGAAACAAGGGCTGATGCCTTCACCTTAGACCATTACATTACTGCAGGCTAGGGAGAGGCCACACATTGATCTTTGGCATACAGAATTAGTAAAGTATGTCATCATTAAAATACTCAGGCCATGTTTTTCCTCTCTTGAGTTCAGAGATGATTGATAAAACATTTTACTGCCTATATCCTATTCATTCATAATATTACTGCATGTCCAATTATTAGGCAAGTGAGTATATTTCCATGCACATTTTCCAACTCCAAACCATAAAACTTGAATGCTTTTTGGATTCAATCATTTTCAGGTGCTATGTATTTGTGTAATGTACATGCAAAATATAATGCGAAAGTGACTAACACCTTATATCAAGGTGTGCATAATTATTAGTCAGCTTCATTACCTCAGGTAAAATGGGCCAAAAAAGAGATTTAACTGACACTGAAAAGTAAAATATTGTAAAATGCCTTTAAGATGGATGCAACACTCATGAAATAGCTAAAATATTGAGGTGTGACCACCGGACAATCAAACGTTTTGTTGTGAATAGTCAACTGGGGCGCAAAGAATGCATGGAGAAGAAAAGGTGCAAAGTACCTGCAAAAGACATGAGAAGAATTAAACATGAAGCTACCAGGAACCCATTATACTCCAATGCTACCATATTCCAGTACTGCAACCTACCTGTACTGTCCAGAATTACAAGGAGTCAAGTTCTCAGAGACATGGCCAAGGTCAAGAAGGCTGAAACACAACCACCACTGAATATATTCACAAGTTGAAGTGTCAAGATTGGGCCAAGAAATGCATGAAGACAGATTTTTCAAAGGTTTTATGGACAGATGAAATGAGAGTGACTCTTGATGTACCAGATAGATGGGCCCGTGGCTGGATCACTAATGGACACAGGGCACCACTTCAAGTCAGGTGCCAGCAAGGTGGAGGAGGGTTACTGGTATGGGCTGCTATCATTAAGGATGAGGTAGCTGGACCTCATGGTTGAAGATGGACTGAAACTCAACTCCAAACCTACTGTCAGTTTCTGGAAAGTACTTTCTTCAAGCAGTGGTACAGGAAGACGTCCTCTGCATTGAAGAAGGCCATGATCTTTATGTAGGACAATGCTCAATCACATGCATACCTGCTCGGAGTCTCCCGTATTTCACACCCATCTCCCGACCCCTCCCGTTTTGTTATTTCTCCCGGGAAACTCCTGTAATTTGTATGGCCCAAACCTTGTTATATGAATAATCACATCAATATATTATTCCAAGGTTGTCCAGTTGCCAGATCTTGTATGAAACGCATCCAACTCACACAATCGACATCATACAAATTTCAACCCATTTGTGACCTCAACCTGGCAACCTACAACCCAGTTGCGCTGTTGCTGCATCTTAAGTTGAATCAAGCATCACTGGTAGATGGGAGGAGAAGACTCATGTGGTGCTACTGCGAACAAAAAAAAAATGTGTTTGACAACAGCTGGACCGAAATATTAAATTAAATTATTCCAAGCCATATCGACAATGCCCACACATTTTGTGTGGGTATGTCGCACTGGTGTTAAAATCTGACACGGTGGGAAAAATGACATTACTCAGCACATTAAATCAAAATGGCACAATTTGTATGTATTTAGTCTGCCTCTGCTTGGCTAGCCAGCAAGGGCCTCAAAGATGCCCAAATAATGACTTGGCTCCTTTCCTCACCTGACTTAAATCCTACTGAGAACTTGTGGGCCCTTTTCAAATGTGAGATTTACAGTGAGGGAAGACAATACACCTCTTTGAACAGCATTTGGGAGGCTGTGGTTGCTGCTTCAGCAAATGTTGATCGTGAACAGATCAAGAAACTGACAGACCCCTTGGATGGAAAGCTCATGGCAGAAGGGTGGCTATGTTGGTCACTGAATATTTTTGAAAAACAAAAAATGTTATTTAAATGTCATTTTGTGTTACTTAATTGTTTCACCTACTCTAAAAATTGAGAATAAACAATTGAGTTGGGAGAACTTATTTTTCTAATTTAGTTGCCTAATAATTGTGCACACTAATAGTTATCTAATAATTGTGCACACATACATATTCCCATTAGAAAGACAAAATGCACTTTTTCTTTGTTAACCATTCAGGTTTGCAGTTCAATAACTTTTTGGATTGACCTAGTGCATTGTGTTTGTTCAACAATAAAATTAATCCTGAGGAATACAATATACCTAATAATTGGGCACTCAGTGTGTATATTGTATCATTCCGAGATACAAGATGTCTATATTTCCCTATTGTAAACATTAAATATTAATGTATTTTTATTGTATTCACATATGTTCAGGCATACATAGGATCAAACAGTTAAAAGGATTGTGCATCCAAAATAGAAAATTAATTTTCATAATTTACTCACACTCAGAGCTGGACTGGTAATCTATCATACATTTTCCAGATGGGCCGACGCACTTTTTAAATGATGAGAGAAAATATTAAATCTCTCATCATTTACTCACTGATATGCCATTCCAGGTGTGTATGACTTTCTTTCATCTTCTGAACTCAAATTAAGTTTTTCTGAAGAATTTCCCAGCTCTTTTGGTCCACAAAATCTTTAAGCTCCAAAAATCACATAAATCAGCATTTAAGTAATTCATAAGACTCCAGTGGTTAAATAAATGTCTACATAAGCTAAATGATAGGCATGGGTGAGAAACAGATAAATAATTAAGTGTTTTACTATAAATTCTCCTCCCTTCTATGTCAATCTCCACTTTAACTTTCACGTTCTTATTGTGTTTTTGGTGATTCACATTCTTCATGCACATCACCCCTTACAGAGCAGGGAGAATAATTTCTACAGGAAAGGGCTTAAATATTGATATTTCACACCCACACCTATCATATCACTTATGAACAAATTGATTAAAACACCGGGGTAAAATGATTACTTTTATGATAACTTTATGTGCATTTTGGAGCACCAAAATTTTGGCACCTCTTCACTTGCATTGTATGGACCTACAGAGCTGAAACACTCTTCTAAAAATCATAATGTGTGGTCTGCAGAAGAAAGTATTGGGTGTAAATAATGAGAGAGTTTTCATTTGTGGGTGAACTATCCGTTTAGTTCTGTTGTTTAAATGTTGTCCTTATTGTTTCATGGATTAGATTAAACTAAATCCACCAGATGGCTCTAATGACTTTATCCTTAGAAACGGTTCTTTAAACAGCAGCTGTTTTGAGAAGGTTATATGAACAACAGTTGCTCAGGATTTGTGAAGGTGGGAACAAATAAGAATGCTACATATTAACCTAGATGATGCCCTATTGCAATAGTGTGAAAGCAGTACCTGGACTTTTATCACTTTTCTCAGTGCAGATGTAATGAGAGTAGGTACTTAAGTCTGGACTACAGTAATCATAACCATTTTATAAAGAAAGTGACTAAAAGTGCACATGCAGGTGGCATCAACAACAGTACAACATTATAGACAATATGCAAAACAAGTACAAAATACATGTTCATTCATCTTCAACCGCTTATCCTGTACAGGGTCACGGGGGGCTGGAGCCTATCCCAGCTAACATTGGGCGAAAGGCGGGGTACACCCTGGACAGGTCGCCAGTCCATCGCAGGGCCACACATATACAGACACACACTCATACTCACATCCACACCTAGGGCAATTTTTGGAGACACCAATTAACCTAGCCTGCATGTCTTTGGATGGTGGGAGGAAGCCGGAGCACCCGGAGAGAACCCACGCAGACACGGGGAGAACATGCAAACTCCACACAGAAAGGCCGGGGCAACCGGGGTTTGAACCCATGACCTTCTTGCTGTGAGGCGACAGTGCTAACCACTGCACCACCGTGCCGCCCACAAAATACATGTAATAGGTTCAAACAATAGCACACAGTGGACTTTAAAAATGCCAAGATAACATGATTCAATCATCAAAACAGGATCAGATACAAGAACACTATAATTTATTTAAGCAATATTGTGACCAAAGATGGGATGAGGGAAAAATATAAAATCTCAGTCTAACCCCTCTATTCCAGTTTATCATCTGTGGCAGGATGAACGAGACACAGACAATTATTCTTAAGTGCAGACTCATAAAGGGGGTGTTTTATTGTGACAATAAATGGAAAAGGAACTTAATGGTGCATGGTGTCTTCGGTGCAAGTGCAGGGTGACCATGCCGGGATGTCTGTGATCATGAGTCCTGTGTTTAGTGTAGCTTCCGCACAATGCTTGCTGTGATCGTCATTCACGTGTTGCTGAATTCTGGAATTAAAAGAAAGAGAGAGGAGGATTAGTGACATGCCTCAGAGTTAATGGTCACCATCTTCCTCTCCCTTCACCGTTTAAATCCCCTCCAGCTGATTGTTTGTAGGTAATGCCGATCAGCGTCTGTATTCCACAGTTGGTAAGCAAATGAGTTCAATTTCCTGGGCGACGCTGAAATGCACAGGATACTCACCGCCCAGTAGGTAGTAGCGTAGCTCTAGGATGGCCCACTTTATGGCCAGCACTTCCTTCTCCATTGCCGCACACCGGGTTTCGGCTGGGGTCAGCTTCCAGCTGATGTACACTATGGGGCGTTCTTCGCCCTGACTTGGGACAGGATTGCCCCGAAACCCGTATCTGAGGCGTCTTTTTGTAGGAGGAAGGGGCAGCTGGAATCTGGGGCGTGTAAGACCAGAGCTGAGGCCAGGGCATTCTTCAACTTCTGGAAGACTTTCTCTGCAGGGCGGCTCCATTGCACTTTCTCAGGCTGCCCCTAATTGATCAGGTCTATTAAGCGACAGGCTTTAGTGGAGAAGTGAGGTATGAAGAACCGGTAATATCCCACCAACCCAAGGAATGCACTTATCTGGGTTTTGGTGGTTGATCCACTTTTTGATCCTGGGGCATGATCAAATATTGCCAGTGGCCTCTAGGGGTGTTGAACGCTGTCTTTTGTCTGGACGATGGGGCTAGGGGTACCTGCCAGTATCCTTTGGTCAGATCCAGTGTGGATATATATATCACGCTCGGCCCAGCCACTCGATGAGCTCATCCACTCGGAGCATGAGGTATCCGTCGAAGGTGTAGACTTCATTCAACTTTCGGAAGTCGTTGCAGAAGCAGAGGGTGCCATCTCCATTTGGAACCATCATGATCGGGCTGGACCAGGGGCTTCTGGATTCTTCAATGATCCCAAGTTGTAGTATCTGTTGTACTTCCTCCTCTATAGCCTGTCGGTGAGCCTCCGGCACCCGGAAGGGACGTTTCCACACGATGGTTCCAGGAGGTGTGCGAATTTAATGAATGATCATGGAGAGTCGGTTCCCCAGATCTACCACTGGGGGATCTGTTTGGGTGTACCCGACGACTTGTCTCTCTGGATCGGTCCAGCATTTGAGAAGGTTAATGTGGTAGATCTGCTCCGCTCGCCTTCGTCCCAGCTGCCAGATGAGATACATTACCGGACCTGCTTGTTCCACCATGGTGTAAGGACCCTGCCAGGTGGCCAGGAACTTAGGGTATGTGGCACAAGGGATCAGCACCAGGACCCGGTCTCCATGGTGAAATTCACAAACTTGGGCAGGGCGGTCGTACATGCGCTGTTGGGCCTATGCCAGATGTTCGCTCACCAGGGGCATCACTTTCACGATCCTCTCCCACATCTCCTGTACATGCTCAATCACTGTTCGGTGTGGCGAGGACTGTTGCTCCCAATTCCCATGTCTAGCAGGCCCCAGGGCTGGCGTCTGTACAGTAGTTTGAAGGGTGTGAATCCAGTTCCCTTATGCCGAACAGCACATAGGGTAATATGAGGTCCCAGTCATGCCAATCCTTGGTTATCACCTGCTTCAGCATCCATTTTAGGGTCTGGTTAAACCGCTCAACTAATCCATCTGTCTGGGGGTGGTAAACCGAGGTGCATAGTTGTTTCACCTGCAGCAGCTTGCACGCGTCTGCCGTGAGCCGGAATGCATGTGATGATTGGCGCTCACTCGTTGCTTGAGTCTGGAATTGAAAGAGAGAGAGAGAAGAGGATTAGTGACATGCCTCGGAGTTAATGCTCACCATCTTCATCTTCCTCCAGCATTTAAATCCCCTCCATCTGATTGTTGTAAAGTTGTTGTAAATGATTTAACATTTCTACCATTACAGTTATGATTACACTTCCGTTTGCGGTTACTGTTGCTGTTTATCATTACAGTTATGGTCAAAAATGTCTCTTTTATGTACGTAACCTTAGTTCTCTGAGATGAAGGGAACAAGACATTGCGTGTTAACACATATGGGGAGTTATGACCTAGTTGAAACCTCTACAATAATGTCAATATTCTAATATTGGCTATGGTGTTTGAGCCTCGCACTTTTAGGCACAAAGTTTTTTGTCCACTAAAAAACAGGTGCGCAAACACCATTCCTCAGAATTTTTGGACTGAGGTACAAGGAGCGCATTGCACACAAGTTAGAAGAACTCTGAGTCTTGTTGTGCGGCTAGCATTCGCAATGTCTCGTTCCCTTCATCTCAGGGAACCGAGGTTATGTGCGTAAACGAGACGTTCTTTTTCGACTCAGTACACTTGACATTGCATACTAACACATATGGGGAACAGAATCCCATCACGCCGCACTACACGACATAACCTTCCAGAAAGGAAACATGACACCGCAGTCCTGCAGGACGTCGACCGACATGAGTAAGCCACAAGTGAGTGACCCTCATATGGAGGTTCCAGAGGTCTGGGCACGGATGCCAGAAGGTGCCCCGTCCCTGAGAAAGAAGGTCCTTCCTCAGGGGAATTTGCCAGGGAGGTGCTGTTACGAGGAGCATGAGATCCGAGAACCAAGTCCGAATGGGCCAGTAGGGGGCCACGAGAAGGACTTGTTCCTCATCCTCCCTGACCTTGCACAGGATTTGTGCAAGTAGGCTCACTGGGGGAATTGCGTACTTGCGCAGCCACCTGGGCCAGCTGTGTGACAGCACGTCTGTGCCGAGGGGGGCTTCTGTCAGAGATTACCAGAGCGATCAGTGTTGCCGAGCACAGTTCCTGCAGCAAATCAGGATCAGGACTACCCAAGTGAGATATCTGAGCACTTTGGCCTGGTGGACTTGCAGGAGAGCCATGGTGTGCAGGGTGGAGGCCGCTTGTCCAACGGCATTATAGGCCCGGGGAAGCATCATGGACAGCTCAGCGTCAGCCTCAGACTGGGCGGGTATGCTTGAACACACCAGCCCGGTCGAGTCCTCAGTGTGGATTTTGGGGTGGCTGGAGTGGCTTTCCCCCGAAAGAAGGAAACCCGCAATCGCAATGTTGCCATGGTCATGTTGTCACAATGAGAACATGAACCATCCACAAACACTGCCTCAGTGTGTTCTCTGCCCAGACACTTGAGGCAGTGCCCGGGGCCGTCTGAAGCAGAGAGGTAACGTCCGCATCTAGGAATAACACAAGAACGGAAAGGCATCTTGAAAAAGACATTCAACGTCCAAGTGCTTGCTCTTTTATCGAGAAAATATACTCTTTTAGAGAGTTAAACTCTCTTAGATGGCTGTCTGTAGTCTGCACTGGGGTGCAGAGAAGAGAAATGCCGCTGATATCTGATATCACTCTTGATAGAGGTGAGTGGAACAGCAGTGGATTTATTCAGCTCACTGAAACACAACGGCTCGTGTACTTATAGTAAGTACATGTTCTTAATTCATATTACTCAGTACATAAATGTATAATTACACTGTAACAATGACATCATAAAATAAAGTGTAACCAAACTTAACATGCAAATATTTTTCATTTCAAAAGTTGAACTGCAGAATGGAAGCTTTTTCAATGTAAAATCTATTTCTTAGTGTTTGTGAGGCTTTAAATGTGGAGGTTTTAAGTTTCACGCTTGTGTACTGTGGGTTATGCTTTACCGTGATTGGCTCTAGACTATTTGTGACGGTCAAATCCTACTCACAGATACATGCCTTAAACTCAGATTTTAGGTGAGCTCAGCGCCTTCTGGCAACAATGAACATACGTCATTACAGCAGTTTAAACATCTATATGAAGAAACAATAAGCAAAACAAACTGGTGTGGAGGGGGACTATAATCTTAAACAAATTAGTTTATATTGGCCTTAAGGATTTAGAAAATAGGTAAAGTTTACAATGATTGAGTTCTTTTTTTTTTTTATGGCATCCCCACCTACTACTCCATGTATTACACCATGCCTACCCCATTACATCCATATGTGGTCCTTTTCCCCAAGTAAAAATGACACCATGAAAATAGGAGAATTTATTTGAACCCTAACATTAACATACAGCTTTATATGAACTAGCAAAAACTGGCATGAATAAATGCAAAACAAAAAACTAGAAAACCTCAGGGCCCTCCTCAAGTAAGTGTATACCTAAAAGAAAGACAGATTGACAGAAAGAGAGAGATAAGAGGGAGCACAGATAATGGCACATAAGGTTAGTTAGTCAGATAGATCTCAGAAATCTCTGACTGAAGACATGAATGGTAACTGGTAACAACATTTGGAAAATACCTTAGAAAGAATTTGCTTGCTTTAGGGCCCGCTCTCTTCTTCCCCCATCTCTGTCAGATGCAAGCTACATTCATCTTTTTATGAACTTTTCAATGTCTCTGTCCGACGCACTGGTAGTACTTGCATTTCTTCACACAGATTCTTAAAAAAAAATGAAAAAGAAAGAAAAATAATTGATCAATCAGGTGAATATGGCTGGTTATCCTAACTTAGTATAAAGAGTGGAAAAGATGGGAAAAACTAGCACTTTTACAGGGTTAAAAAGTTGTTTAAGAAAGTATTCAGACCCCTTAAATTTTTGCAGAATTTATTGTGTTGTAGATTAAATTTTGACATATTTTATAGTTTCAAAATGACAAAAAAGAAAAAGGCCCATAGCAAAAGTTTGGGCACCCTGCATGGTCAGTACTTTGGCAAGTATCACAGACTGTAAATGGGTACAGCTTACAGCTATTTTAATAATCAAATATTCTGCCAATTATTATATTGATTAACCAAGTAATCTGATAAGAAATACTTTTAAGTTATTAAAGAGATGTGTATATTGTTAGAATTTTATCTTTATTTTATTGATATGCCTTATATGTTTCTTTAGTAATACTCTTATTGGTTATTTATCATTATTAAATTGTTTTTATTATTATTATTTATAAATGTATTATTAATTTACACAGTACTAATTTAACCATCTCCTGGTTCCAGCTTCATATCTAGCATATAGACATTACGGTATCTACTCATCTAACTTTCAGCAAGAAAGTGTAAATCAAATCAAATCAAATCAAATCACTTTATTGTCACACTACTGTGTACACGAGTGCAACAGTAGGTGAAATTCTTGTGTGCAGTTCCGAGTAACATACTGCCCTACAAAGCAAAAAGGCAGTAACTACACAGAGTGCAGAACTGAGAAAAATGACTTTAAAGTTATCCTGTCAGGGCTTTTTGCAGTTACTGTACAAACGACTACCATTTTTCTCCAAAACGACACACATTTGAGATAAAATGTTTTATCACATAACAAAGGATGCCTTGAATGTCATGAAAATGATAATAACTCATTTTTGACCAAAAATGCAGTTACTGCCTTTTTGTTTTGTAGGGCAGCATAGCAGTCATGACGAGACATAAACCACTTTACAATAAACAACATATTTACACAAAACAATTTACATAACAAATGTACACATACTTACACAACAATTTACATAACAAATGTACACAATACACACAATGTAGAATACACATACACTAGATACGGGATATATATAAACACTAATTGAATTGGGAGAATATATTGACAGAGTGATGATTAATAAAGTGCAGTGCTGATTGTTGATCGTGAGAGATCATGTGTTCAAAAGTCTTATTGCTTGTGGGAAGAAGCTGTCATGTAATCGACTGGTGCGGGTCCTGATGCTGCGATACCGCCTGCCTGATGGAAGCAGTGAAAGCAGCCCATGACTCGGGTGACTGGAGTCTCTGATGATCCTCCGAGCTTTTTTCACACACCGTCTGTTATATATATCCTGGAGGGAGGGAAGCTCACCTCCGATGATGTTTCTGGCAGTTCGCACCACCCTTTGCAGGTCTTTGCGGTTGTGGGCGGTGCTATTGCCGTACCAGGCGGTGATGCAGCCAGTCAGGATGCTCTCTACAGTACTGGTGTAGAACCGTGTGAGGATATGGTGGTTCATTCCGAACTTCCTCAGCCGTCTCAGGAAGAAGAGGCGCTGGTGAGCCTTCTTCACAACGGCCTCAGTGTGGACGGACCATGTGAGTTCCTCAGTAATGTGGACACCGAGGAACTTGAAGCTGCTGACTCTCTCCACCGGTGCTCCATTAATGGTGATGGGGCTGTGTTCTCTGTCTTTCTTCCTGAAGTCCACCACAAGCTCCTTTGTTTTACTGACGTTGAGGAAGAGGTTGTGATCCTGACACCAGCGTGTCAGAGTGTGCACCTCCTCTCTGTAGGCCGTTTCATCATTGTCAGTGATCAGACCTACAACCGTCGTATTGTCAGCAAACTTAATGATGGCATTGGAGCTATGTGTTGCCACACAGTCATGTGTGTAAAGGGAATACAGGAGTGGGCTGAGAACACAGCCCTGCGGGGCTCCAGTGTTGAGGGTCAGTGATGAGGAGATGTTGCTGCCCATTCTAACCACCTGACGTCTGCCTGACAGGAAGTCCAGGATCCAGCTGCACAGCGAGCTGTTTAAGCCCAGAGCCCGGAGTTTCTCATCAAGCTTGGAGGGCACTATGGTGTTGAATGCTGAGCTGTAGTCTACAAACAGCATTCTCACATATGTGTTCCTTTTTTCCAGGTGGGAAAGAGCAGTGTGTATTGTAGATGCAATGGCGTCATCAGTGGAGCGGTTGTTACGGTAGGCAAACTGCAATGGGTCCAAAGAGGTGGTTAAATGTGATTCCTATAATGATGAAAATTAATTAACACTATGACACACAATTAAAACTTACAGAGGACAACATCTTTAATGGGAAGTGGTTCAAAGCCATACTTTCCATTCACTTCTAGCCAGTTAATTTGCTTCAACAGTTGGTTGATTTGTCATTAGTTTTGACATTATTCTCCAGACAGTTTCTTTCAGACCCCCTGCCATGTTTTAGGATTTATTAATAATTACATTTATAATGAGTGTGTGTTGTATTGGAAGGATGTGGTACTAGGCTTTGTTGATTATGATCAATCTAAAAAAGGTCAATTTTATGTAATTAATCTGATCTTATTACTCGCCAAGTTACACATTCATAAATCTAAATGCTAAAACTCTCTTTCCTGTTTTTACGAAAGAACTTGAAAAATACCTAATTTAAAGAACAAAAAAACCTTAAAAACATGATCTGTTTGCAATTCTTTTCCATTTTTCAATGTCAAGTAATTATCAGTGTCAACATAATTTCTCAATATGTCCAATTTATATTATGTGCACCCCCAGCTTTGTTTTGTTTTTTTCTCTTTTTTTTTCTTTTTGTATACTGTTTTGAGCATCAATAATAAAAAATAAAAAATGTCCGTGGACAGCCTTCAAAGTTTTAATTTGATCAAAAACATAGATTTTTACATTTTCTTTACGCAATATACAAAATGTATTATTACATTGTAATGCTACACATTTGTTGATATAAGCGGGGGAGTAATTTCAAAAATGAGTCCTGTCGCAACATACTCTACACCGCCATGTCTTATTAAACAGCATTTTCATCGTAGAAAACTCTAAATATATTTCACTACAATAGTGCTATATCCGCGATCATACGATTTTAGCTTCATTATAAATAAACATTACGTCGATATTTTACGTGTAGAACGGTTTATTAAAATTATGTTATATGTTAAGATATACTCACCGCTAGCAAGCTTAAGACTCAGTTCACTTGACATTGCGTATTAACTCATATGGGGAGTGCCTTCATACATGACCTATCAGAAACCTCTATAATAACGCCAATATTTTAATATTGGCTATGGTGTTTGAGCCCCGCCTGTTTTGACGAAACTGTCCGTGATAAAAACAGGTGCGCAGACACCATTTCCTCAGAATTTCTTCCTTCAAGACAGAGATCATCTCTTGTCTTGAAGCCCTCTACCTATTGCTGTCAACACATGAGCCAGTAGATGGAATCTTCAAGGCAGCAAGAAGACATACATATATATACACTCACCTAAAGGATTATTAGGAACACCTGTTCAATTTCTCATTAATGCAATTATCTAATCAACCAATCACATGGCAGTTGCTTCAATGCATTTAGGGGTGTGGTCCTGGTCAAGACAATCTCCAGAACTCCAAACTGAATGTCAGAATGGCAATTTTGAGCGTGGCATGGTTGTTGATGCCAGACGGGCCGGTCTGAGTATTTCACAATCTGCTCAGTTACTGGGATTTTCACGAAAACCATTTCTAGGGTTTACAAAGAATGGTGTGAAAAGGGAAAAACATCCAGTATGCGGCAGTCCTGTGGGCGAAAATGCCTTGTTGATGCTTGAGGTCAGAGGAGAATGGGCCGACTGATTCAAGCTGATAGAAGAGCAACTTTGACTGAAATAACCACTCATTACAACCGAGGTATGCAGCAAAGCATTTGTGAAGCCACAACACGCACAACCTTGAGGCGGATGGGCTACAACAGCAGAAGACCCCACCGGGTACCACTCATCTCCACTACAAATAGGAAAAAGAGGCTACAATTTGCAAGAGCTCACCAAAATTGGACAGTTGAAGACTGGAAAAATGTTGCCTGGTCTGATGAGTCTCGATTTCTGTTGAGACATTCAGATGGTAAAGTCAGAATTTGGCGTAAACAGAATGAGAACATGGATACATCATGCCTTGTTACCACTGTGCAGGCTGGTGGTGGTGGTGTAATGGTGTGGGGGATGTTTTCTTGGCACACTTTAGGCCCCTTAGTGCCAATTGGGCATCGTTTAAATGCCACGGCCTACCTGAGCATTGTTTCTGACCATGTCCATCCCTTTATGGCCACCATGTACCCATCCTCTGATGGCTAATTCCAGCAGGATAATGCACCATGTCACAAAGCTCGAATCATTTCAAATTGGTTTCTTGAACATGACAATGAGTTGACTGTACTAAAATGGCCCCCACAGTCACCAGATCTCAACCCAATAGAGCATCTTTGGGATGTGGTGGAACGGGAGCTTCGTGCCCTGGATGTGCATCCCACAAATCTCCATCAACTGCAAGATGCTATCCTATCAATATGGGCCAACATTTCTAAAGAATGCTTTCAGCATCTTGTTGAATCAATGCCACGTAGAATTAAGGCAGTTCTGAAGGCGAAAGGGGGTCAAACACAGTATTAGTATGGTGTTCCTAATAATCCTTTAGGTGAGTGTATATATATATATATATATATATATATATATATATATATATATATATGAGACGGCATCAGCCGTCAGTCCATTAGGTCTCTAACACATGAGACCTCTTCAGTGCTGGCTGAAGCGCCGTGTGCCACAACATGCTTGGCGCCAAGGGTGCATGCGCATCACATTATCCCACCGCTGTTTAGCTGCATTGGTACCATGGACAGCTCCTGCATTTTACCAGCGAGGTGTCGCACTGGGGCAAATTATCATGTGGAAAGTGGTGACTACGAATGCTTCCAACACAGGTTGAGGGGTGGTGTGCAATCGCCGCCCGACTTTCGGCACCTGGACAGGTCCGAGGAGGGTGTGGCATATCAACTGTCTGGAACTATCGGCTGTAATTCTAGCCTTAAAGGATTTTCAGTCAGAAATAGCAAAATGTCATGTCCTGGTTCGCTCAGACAACAAGACAGTTGTGCAATGTATAAACCGCCAAGGTGGAATTAATTCACTGCCACTGTTGAGATTAACGCGGCACCTCCTCCTATGGAGCGAGCGTCATCTCCTCTCCCTGAGAGCGACATATGTCCCAATTATGGCGCGGACCTACTGTCACGCCAAGGGGCGATACCGCGCTATTGGAGACTTCATCCTCAAACGGTGTTGAGGATTTGGGAAATCCTCGAGGAAATATTTGTCAAAGCAGAAATCGACATATTTGCCTTAGTGGAGAATGCCCACTGTCCCCTTTGGTATTCTAAGTCCCAAGCCCCATTGGGAATGGATACAATGGCACATAAATGGCCAGCGAAACGCAAATATGCGCTTCCTCCAATATGCCTGCTCCACTCCGTCATATGCAAAGTCCGAGAGGACAAGCAAACGGTGTTATTAGTTGCTCTAAAATGGCCCAACCAGCCATGGTTTCCGGAAATGATGGAGATGCTATGCAACTCACCATGGGAAATACCACTGAGGAGGGATCTCCTCTCTCAGGCGCAGGGCACAATCTGGCATCCCCAGCCCCAGCTGTGGAACCTGCATGTGTGGTCCCTGAACAGGGAGCTCTACATCTGCCAGAACTGACACATTCAGTCATGAACACCATTTTACAAGCCAGAGCACTGTCCTCTATGCACTAAAATGGAAGGTTTTCACTGATTGGTGTCACTCGCATAGCAAGGACCCAGTCAACTGCCCTATACATGAAATTCTAATATACCTTCAAGAGCGATTAGACGCAGGACTCACCCTGTTAACGCTCAAAGTGCATGTGGCAACTATATCTGCATATCACATACATGAAACCGGCGCCTCTATATGCAAGCATGAATTAATTATAATGTTCCTTAAAGGAGCAAGACGATTAAACTCACCTCGGCCAGCAACAGTCTCAACAGCCTTTGGACTCTGTTGATTTGCGCATGCTCTCCATTAAGACAGCACTACTGCTGGCTCTGGCCTCAGTAAAACAGGTAGGTGACCTGCATGTACTATGAGTCGACAATTCATGTCTGGAGTTTGACCCCGGTCTTTCAAGAGCCACTGACAAACCCAGAAAGGCTATGTGTCCAAGGTTCTGACCACACCCTTCAAAGCGCAGGTGGTTCACCTTCAGGCCTTCTACCCTCCTCCATTTAATTCAGATGAGGAACAATCATTGCATTTGTTATGCCCTGTGTGGACGCTACACACATACGTTGAGCATACATGCCAGTTTAGACTGTCTGATCAGCTCTTTGTATGCTATGGAGGACGCACAAAAGGAATGTTTGTCTCTAAGCAAAGACTTTCTCACTGGATTGTCAATACAATTACCATGGCTTACGAATCAGACTTGGTGTCAGTCAGACTTGGTGTTATTGGTGTTAAAACACACTCACTCGTGAGCATGGATGTATGGTGTGTCTTTACAAGACACATGTTTTGCAGCAGGATGGTCCTCTCAAAACACATTTGCAAGGTTTTACAACCTAGACGTAACGTCTCTTTCTTCACAAGTCCTCTCTGTTTAGAGCACTTGCTATTCATTGGCCAAATAAATATATACAGTATATATATATATATATATATATATATACTTATAATCTTCCCTTTAAGTATGGTCTCCCCATCATTTACACAACCACATGCATTCAGGCTATTATAATTACCATAAAGTCACAAGCACTTTCATTATAAATAAACTCCCTTCCCGACTGGGTTCATAAGGAATTAATTATACTAAATGACTATAGTTCATTTATTAGTTATTAGCGCTCTCCTCCTGGCCATCACGAGGATTACTCACTGCGGCATGCTCATGTCAGTCGTCGTCCCATAAGACTATACCACCATGTTTCCTCTCGGGGAAGTTATGTCATGTAGTGCGGTGTGATGGGATTCCATTCCCCATATGCGTTAATATGCAATGTCAAGTGAACTGAGTCCTAAGGGACAGTCTCCGTTATGTACATATCCTCAGTTTCCTGAGTTGAAGGAATTGCGAACGCTAGCCGCACGACAAAACTCTGAGTTCTTGAGACATGAGCGATACGCTTCTTGTTCTCAGTCAGAAATTCTGACGAAATGGTGTCTGTGCATCTGTTTTTATAGCGGTCAGTTTTGCGCCAAAACAGGCGGGGCTCAAACACCATAGCCAATATTAAAATATTGGCATTATTATAGAGAGGTTTCAGATAGGTTGCATATGTAGGCACTCCCCATATGCGTTAATACACAATGTCTTGTTCCCTTCGTCTCAGGGAACCGAGGTTACGAATGTTCTGGCGGTTAATCTAGCAGCTCCAAAAGCTCGCCAAGTGTCACTAGATGTCGCAGCTAGTGTGCATGTCTTGAAACTCACAGTAGAGATGGTGTTTTTTTTATTTCTCAAAACCACAGTTCCCTTAACCACTTTAAGCTTGTTTGATTTAATTACCAAATGTAGTTCAATTTAATGGATTAATTAAATAAAATTAAGAAAATTAAATAAACAAACAACCTCCATGATGAAATCACCAAAGTTAAGAAGAAAAGAGAGAATGTGGTGAAAAAAGCTAAAAAAAATAAATGAATAATAGGAATTAAAATAATAATGAAATACAATAAATAACAAAGTTGACAGGGATAGGGCTTTGCAACTGATCTTCCAAAGTATATTTTTTAAAAAGATAAATAATTTTGCATTTTAGTACTTCAGCCTAATTAATTCCCTTCCCAGCACTCAACCTATACTGGTCCAGGTCTGTATGGCCACATCTCACCCAAAATGAGGCCAGCACTTATGGTCCATAGTCAGGCCCAATGTGGCTAAACGTCCCATGTCTCAGCCCAAATCAGGCCAAATCCGCACA
Source organism: Moxostoma hubbsi (assembly GCA_032164185.1). Classification (NCBI taxonomy): domain Eukaryota; kingdom Metazoa; phylum Chordata; class Actinopteri; order Cypriniformes; family Catostomidae; genus Moxostoma; species Moxostoma hubbsi. The sequence goes on from JAVLUX010000027.1 coordinate 14,982,789, forward strand.
TCAAAATCCTAGCACAATCTGGCAACCATTACTGGGCCAGAGCTGGCTCACTTTTGGTGAGCCGTTGCCAGAACACAGCCTAGTGACCCAACACTCAACCACAATTAGCCCGATTGCAATGGCTACCTTATGTTAACATTTTGGTTTGTGTAAATCTTGATTAATCTTTTCTAACAATTCATTCTAATGAAAAAAATTCAACATACAAGGTTTATATATAAATCTCTGAAAACATTCTCAGGTGTAAAAATCATGAAAAAAATATATTCCACAAATTGACATCAGCCTTCAATGTGCTCCAAGTTATCAATCATTAAGGGTGATCCAGTTAACCCCACTGCATATCTTCTGCCAGTAGTGGCACTCGCGCAACTTAAGCAGTGACGTACAGCCAAGTCCATGAGACTGAGTGAAGTTTGCAAGGGAATTGGATACAAATTTGAAATGGAATGCAGCCCTAATCACCAAGGCACCTGACTTCCATTACCCAGATGCTCCTTGTATCTTTGGATGCGTTCCAACAATGCTACCCAGTGGACAACAAAAAATATTACACTAATACATTTCAAACGTAAAATGGCTCCAACACTGACAACCATCCAAAAACAAATTCCTCATTTAACAGGGACTAGCGTTGTCACAGACAGTAACAGGTGTGATATTTTAATTGCACATATTTCATCTTTCAGGGAATGAGGCATTTTCTGCTTGCCAGTTCATTTAAAAAAATCGCTTCACATCACCTTTACTGTAATATCACATAATTTGTTATGCAAGGCTCTGGTATTCTATTGGTTGAGTTCCACTGGCATCTAGTGGCAACATATATACATTGTAAAGTGATAGATAAGAGTTTATTTCTGAAATGTTTCAAAATATCAGATGAGTAGTCAGTAACTTAAGGATATGATCAACTCCCCTTATTTAAAAACATAATGAGTGCTATTATTGTTTTTGATGGTGTGCAACCTGTACATAGCTTATCTAATAGCATCTCAAAAAAAGAGTTCCATGTCCCTTTTATTATCTTTACTACAATGATGCAATTTTAAACTACAATGCGCCAAGTGTAAAAGGCTCATGTAATTTAATTTTTGTTGATACAAAAGACTATTGGTGCTTCATACCTCAAATTTTTAAGCTTGAATTCGATTACACTAAACTGACTCTTCACAATTTAAACCAAACACATTTAAAATGAACAAAAAAGTTTATTCGATTCAAATGACCCTGGCATTGCGAGTTGGCCATTTGGTGGATTCTGAGCCTCTTAAAGTGATAGTTCACCCCAAAATGAAAATTCTCTCATTTACCCTCAAGCTTATACCAGATATCAGGGCTGGACTGGGATTTTACATAGCAACTGGCCCAAAAGTATCGCAGAGCGGTTTTGTGGTCAGTTCTGCATAACGCGATGGCCCATTCGGCCTGTTTCGTGGCCAACCCACAGGCCCGCTCAGTTCTCTCGATGGCCAGTCCGCACCTGATCGGCCACAAAGTGCGTCGGCTCACCGGGAAAATGCCTGGTTTGCCAGATTACCAGTCCAGCCCTGCCAGATGTGTATGACTTTTTTTCTTCTATAGAACACAAATTAAGGTCCAAGCAAATGAATGGTGGCCAGAACTTTGAATCTTCAAAAATCATATAACAGCAGTTGCTAAAGTCTTTCTAGTAAGTCAATCCACTTTCAGCCATCTTTAGAACGCTCGCGGCAGGGTCAACGCGTTAATGAACCGCTGCATCCACCACCATTATTCCGACAATGGCAATCTCACCTAGGGCTCCAAAATGGTCAGAAACGGCCCTGAAGGCAGTATAAAAGTAATCTATAAGACTCCATTGGTTAAATCCATCTTCTGAAGCAACATGATAAGTGTTGGTGAGAAATAGAGTAATATTGAAGTTATAAATCTATAAATCTATAAAACTGTACCAGTAGGTGACGAAATGCACAAAGAATGTGAAACACCAAAAAAAACTAAAGAAGAAGAATGTGGAGATTTATAATAAAAAGATATTTGTTTTTAAAAATAGCCTTAATATCCACAGTTTTCCTGAGGAACCACTGGGCAGTGCCATGATGATTCTAATTGCCTGTTTCTGTTTCTGGTCTTTAGACACAATGTAAAAACTACCAAAATTAGCTATCCAGATGAAAAACAACAGCCATTTAAGTGTTATTTGGAGTAAAAATTTATTTCAGGCTCAACTTGTGCAATTGTTGACTGTCATAACAACTCAAAGTAGTTAATGATATCAACGTAACAAACCTCGGGCCATCGCTTCATGACATCCAGTAGCGATTCTATAGCTTGTATGGTGCCTTGGGCTAAACTCCCTACATTGTATGGACCTACAGAGCTGGTATATTCTCCTAAAAATCTTAATTTGTGTTCAACAGGAGAAAGAAAGCCTTATAGCCTACTATATATATCTAGGAAGGCATGAGGTAAATAAGAACATTTTCCATTTTGGGTGAACTATCCCTTTAAATGTAGTGTTAGCCATTAGAAAACTTCATTAGTATCAGCTACATTACACATTTGTCACAGATGTTGTAAGAGTTGAAGACCCTGGTGAAACACCAGATAGCCTACGTTTTAAACCAAATAGTAATTGCAATATTTCAATGTTCAAAGCAATTTGTCATAGTATTTATTCTGCGAACACATCCTTATGATGCACCAACAAGGATATTATCTGTTGAGTGAAAACAGTTTTATTTCTGCTATGTGGTATATGGGAGCAGCATTGCAAAGCACTGTGACTCATTCAGCTGCTTTAACAGCGGATAGGGTTGCCACCCGTCCTGTAAAATATGGGATCATTCTATATTTAAAGATAAAAAAGATGCATCCCTTATTGAAGCTGGTCAGATGGCGTCACAGTGAAATCATTCCAGATCGCCAATTTAACATTGATATAAAAGTTGGTGGGTATAAGGTGGGTAAGGGACCGTCTGAAAAGTCCACAAATTATGACAAAATGAAAAGTTTTTTCTATATAAATGTTCAATATGATCAAACAATGTATGAATACAATCCTAAAGACAAGTACAGGTGAAGGAAATAAATAAACAAAATAAATAAATACAAATAAAAAAATAAAAATATGTATAAACCAGCCAAAATGTATACATAAATAAGATAAAGAAGACAAATAATCGAAAAATGTAAATAAATATATTTTTAACATATAAATTATGTTTTTTTTATAAGTCATTGTTCTGGAAAGTTGAATGATTTTTGATGATTATATGATTTTAGCATATAAGAAAGGATAAATGATTTTTATTAATAATGCATATTAACTTGACGCATTTATTGCTAAAACTGTGGAGGATGTGGTTAGGGGCCGTGATTTCCATAGACCCTGACTGCGGACTTGTTGTGATTGCCAAGTACCTCTTCGAGCAAGAGTACTTCACAAGCTACCCTGGAAACCTTTTGCAGACAGCGTAAAGTTCAATGAGTTACCAACGAGCAAACCTCAAATGAGAAAGCGAGATGATTTATCCAATCATCCGAGCGAGTGACGTGATTTTACACCGCAGTAGGCAGGTTGTAGGCTGGGTTTACATTGAGGAACTGTTTAGCACACATTAGGGGTGCAGAACTGTCACCACGATAATTTCTCTGTGATGCTTGAGTGAGCCGAGGACAGCTACAGCGAGTTTGTAAACAGTACTTTCAGGGTACCTAAATTCAAGTGCTCACCTGTTGCTCCTGACGATGTCTGCAGTATTTCATTTAACAACTGACTTTATCATGACTTTATTACAACCATATTTGGGAATAATACATTTTTACGGGGGTAAAAAAAAAACAGAAATACATGTTATTCAGTGCAAAATTTTAAAATGTTTTTACAGTCTTACCATACAGCCCTCAACTAGGGCTGTACAGGTAATCTGGCATATCTGGTATTTTCCCGGAGGGCCGATGCACTTTGGGGCCAATCAGGGACGGAATGGCAGATTTCTCTTCCCAGTCCAGCCTGAACCTAACACAAAATTCTAATTAAAGACTGTCTTTAATGTTGCAGAGGGATTTGACAAGCCTCTGACTCGCCGCTGGTTTATCCTATGTGTGCAAGTGACGTCACATAACTTGGAGGGAGTTCCCTTTAAAGGGATAGTTCACCCCCAAAAAATATTTTATTCTCTCATCATTTACTCATCCTCATCCCATCCCAGATGTGTGTGACTTTCTTTCTTCTGTTGAACACAAACAAAACTAATTTAGAAAAATATCTCAGCTATGTTGGTCCAAAAAAATATAAGTGAATAATGGCCAAAACATTGAAGCTCCAAAAAAGCAGAGAAAGGCAGCACAAAAGTAATACATACAACTTCAGTGATTAAATCCATGTCTTCAGAAGCAATATGATAGTTGTGGATGAGAAACTGATCAATATTTAAGCTCTTTTTTAAAAGTCCTAAAAATCTTTTGTTTGTGTTCAACAGAAGAAAGAAAGACAGACTGAGCTGGTGAGCTGGTATAAGGGTGAGTAAATTATGAGAGAATTTTTATTTTATATCAGCCTTCAATTTTATTGAAGGCTGATATAAAATATATCTTTATTTTTATAAATATCTTTATTTTTATTTAATTATTATTATTTTTAACTATTTATTTAAGAAAAAATAAACCCATGATTCAACCATGTTTTTTTTAATAAATGTCATGAATGGAATACGAGTGATTGCTTTATGTATAGATAATGTAGATTATTTCTCTTTTGTTTATTTTATATTAAATTTAATATCCAAGGATAAAATAAAACAAATCTAGATATTATTATATATTTAATAGAATAAATGTAGATAATGTCTCATAACCAAACAGGCTGATGAGGTCATTTCACCCACATTGACACCAATGCTGTTGTTGTCTTTATTTAGGTCTGTCACACTGCTGCTTGATGCTTGTCATTGGACCGACCTAAAAGTGCAGTAAGTAATTTGATAGCTGTGATAAGTACCAGTTGTGCTGTTCATTTTAAGAATTTGTAGTCTTGCTTGTATGAAAGCTTTAGACAGATTGGAGATGGATAAAGTACTAATAGGGACTGTTACAATAAGCTGTGTTTGTGTAAAATGTCTTAAAATAAGTGCCAATTCAGACTGGCACTGATTGCTCAATCTGTTTAAAAATCATGAAAGTTTCAAAAGATGTGGTTGCTCTAGTCTCATTCCTCACTTCAATGCATACACCTCAAATTGTTTAGGCCACCGGAATGCACCATGACCGATATCTCAGCGAGATTATTGCCTTTCTGGAAAAGGATCAACATTTCAGAGAGAAACTTCAAAACACAGACAATGATGACATCAAGGAAGTGCATCACCTTATTTCCCAATCTTATTTTTTAGATGTGAAACACTCCATTGTTTACTTCTCATCCCTTTTTTGGCAAAACAGCAAGGGAAGCTGGCTAAGAGTTAGACTTTCTCAGCCATCAAGTGCAAACTGAGCTTGACAAGTTAAAGAGGCAGGAGGTGAACAGACTGCGCACCCTAATTAAAGCCAACAAGACATGAAAGGAGAAAAAGTTATCACAAAAATAACACTTTACAGGAAATGTGTTTTTTGTCACTGGTTCATGGTTCATATTTGCACAAGAGTGTATTGTGAAATGCCTTTTTGTGTTTTGTTTTTTTTCATTTGTGGTCATCAGGCTTATAAAAGACAGATATGGCGGGATACAGTATATTGTATCTGAGAGTCTCATTCGTAAAAGCCTTAATATCACAATTTATTTTATATACACTATATGGCCAAAAGTGTCACAGAAACATCACAGCCATATGTGATTGCTGAGCATTCATTTTAAAACCATTGGCATTAATTGGGAGTTCCAAACAGCTTCCACTTGTCTGGAAAAGCTTTGCTCTACACGGTGAACCATGGTTGCAGGGATTTTGTCCCATTAGATGTTAGGCAATAGGGCCTGGCTCGCAGGGGGTGCTCCAATTCATTCTAAAGGTGATCCGTGGGGTTCAGGTCTGGGTTTTGTGAAGCCAAGTCAAGGTTTCCACACCAGTAAAACATTTATTTTTACAGCTTGCTTTGTGCACAGGTGCATTGCAAGGCTGGAACATAAAAAGGCCTTACCCAAACTTTTGCTACAAAATTGGAACAGTTCTCTAGAATGTCATTATATTCCGCAGCCTTTCCGAAGATGCGTCTGTAAGGGGCCTATAGCCAAACCTGTTCATTTGAAGGGGGTGTCCACATACTGTTGGACATGTAGTGTACCCGTAACCCTGAGCTGCTGCATAGTCAAGAAAGAAATATATAAAAATCAGATGTTCTTAATTTCCCCCAAGGTATGACAGTAGACCACCAAGCCCTTCTGTAACAGTTTGAGCATCTGAATCACATGAATCTGCAAACATTCGAGGTGGAAGATTTGGATCACCTCATTAAATCATTAGGCTCCAAATTGGACTTTTTGTTGGTTTCACTGGTCTATCATTTACATTTTCATCTTTGTTTGTTCTCTAATTTGATTAATCTGAGGACACAAATGACCTGGAAAACTATGACAAGAAACGTCACACAGATTTCAAGAGGTACGAGATGAAGAAGGAGCACGAACGGAGGGAATACCTTAAGAAACTTGATGAGGAATCACTCAAGAAAGAAGAGGAACACTACGAAGAGATGAGGAAAAAAAAGCAGATCATCCCAAAATCAATCATCCTGTAAGCTAATGATGTTCTCAGTGAGCTATTTAGTGGATGCTTTCCAATTTGTACCCAGGTCTACAAAATCACGGTTTGATTCCCAGTAAGACTGGGAATACAGTATAACTTGAATGCACTGTAAGTCGCTTTACATAAAACATTTGCCAAATGCATAAATGTAAATATATTTTTGTAGGAAATTCTTTAAATTACAGGCAAACAGCATACTTTACATTAAATACACTGGTAAACAGTGTCCATTGCAATTCCTACATGTTTGTTTTGCCATGTTTAAATATTGCTAGGGTAATTGCAGTAAGGTTTGAATAATACAATTTTAAACCATGAAATCTAAAATTAAATGTGCATTAAGCTGTTATTGTTGATGGTTTGGTCTAAGTATGTAAGGCATTCTTCAATCTGCTTGGTGAGATCTGAGAACCATTCTGTTCTGAACATTGCTTAATTTTGTTCACCAGCAGGAGATGATCACTGTGACGTCTGTTTGCTTTCACAGCCACCAATGGAGATGGCTACTTTGATGAGCAAGAGCTTGAGGCACTGTTTAACATAAGAGTTTCACATTAACATTTCAATTTGTAGCTATCATAATAATGTACTCTGAGTATGACACACAGCTATGTGATGGTGATAAACCAGATGTTTTTTCTTAACCTTTTCAGATAGAGAAGATCTATGATCCTACACATGAGGACGACATGGTGGAAATGGAGGAGGAGAGACTACGGATGAATGTGATGAATGAGGTGGTGGCACCATAGTAGAGTATTCAGTTTTTTGATTGAAAATGAACAGTACTACTAATGCTATAATGCTATAGTGGTTCACTGCATCGTGTTATTATTTCTTTGTATGGTCTGTTCATAGGTTGACACTGACAGAGAGACAAGCTTGTTTCATTAGATGAATTTATGGCTGCCACAAATAAGCAATAATTTCTAGAACCATATGGGAGGTTATTTTTCTTTAACTTTGTTTCCTTAAATGTAAATTTTAGATATATCTTAAAAAAAATCATCCAAAAATGTCTTTTGTCTGCTTCCTCTTGATACTCTAGATCAGAATCCAGTCTACAATGAAAAAGAGTTGAGAGAGTTTGAGGAGCATTCGGGAGGAGAACGACCTTAACCAGGAGACCAATGATCTGCTGAAACAGAGAGAAGAGCTGGAGAGACTGCAGGAACAGCTTAATGCTCAGAAAATTGAGCTACAGAGGGTAGGAGAGCCTGAGATGAGAAAGAAAGAAGGAACAAAGAAATTGAAACTAGCAGACAATAACTTGCAGGCCCAAAATTCAAAAGAAAGATTTTTTCTATTTTTAGGACCTATTTTCCTTTGTGAGTCACGCTAGTGGTGTTCGCGGGTCAGAAATTACCCGAACATACATGTGTAATATTTTACTTAATATTTTTTTAAAGATATATAAAACACAAATTTTACTAAAGTAAAAACATTAAAGTTGTGCATTTTGGGAGTGATTTTATTGTATTTAGACCTTATTTCGCTCTAAATTACACCATTCATTTTCATACAAATAAGCACATTGTATGTCATATTCATTTAAATAAAAACCCTAATTTCAGCAAATTGAAAGTGTCAAAACTTCACAATTTGTCATGCATTGGGGGTCTCTGGTGACATCCACTGGAATAAAAAAAAAACTAATTACATGAAATAACAGCTATGTTCTGGAGATGGCTTCAGTGCTCTATGCATTGGCTGATCTATATAAGAGAATTTACAAACATAAATTCTAGATGTTATCACAAGTTATGCATTGAATATATATTTAGACATTATAAAAAAAACTATTATTTGTCAAATTGTAGCCTTTTTTCTAAACCACTTGGGTTGAAGTGTCAGATTTTGCAATGTTGCTCCAATATGATGTAAAACATGACCATGGTGTCGTAGTCAAACCTTATTGTGTTACAAAGAAAAGACAGAGTAATTATTTTGTTACCTGTCATTTATTTCAAACATCAAAATTCTAGCATAAACTTTGTCATACAGGGGTCAGACTCAGACTTCAACCTGTGTGGTACATTTGGTATACACCAATCAGCAGCAACATTAAAACCACCTGACTAATATTTTGTAGGTGTCAGATGAGCTGGTTTGAGTATTTCTGTAACTGCTGATCTCCTGGGATTTTAACACATAACAGTCTCTAGAATTTACTCCAAATGGTGCCAAAAACAAAACAAAAAAACATCTAGTGAGAGGTAGTTCTGTGGATGGAAATGCCTTGTTGATGAGAAAGTTCAACAGAGAATGACCAGACTTGTTAGAACTGACAATGTCTACGATAACTCAGATAACAACTCTGTGCAATGAGAAGAATATCATCTCAGAATGCTATTCTGATATGCAGGTTGGCGCTGTTTTGGCAGCATGAGGGGGACCTACACAATGTTAGGCAGCTGGTTTTAATGTTGTGGCTGATCGGTATATATAGACAATCTATCTACATTTATTAAAAACAAAACAAATAAAAGCTTTTAAATGGGTCAGATGATGGCACATGTATGTGTGATGGTTGGGTTTAGGTTTAGGAGTAGAGTCTGATATGAAATAAATGGAAGCAAATTAGAGATATAGTCCAACAGTAATATAGTCAAACAAACCTGTATGTGTGTGTGTGTAGGTGTACTTTCTGCATTGTGGATGTTTTAGAGCCTCACCCTATCATTATATGTGTTCTGGATTGTGTCTGATTTATTGATTTTTATTTGATAAATATAAAAAGAAATCTGTGTATTTTATTATTTCCCATTCATTCAAGTCCAGATGTTGGTGTGTGTTTAGATAGCTAGTGGAGGAAAAGTCACCAAGTCTTGTATCACTCAGACAAAAATGACACATTTATTACAAAATGGGTCAGAAATGACCCGAACACCACATATGGGTTAATAAGACCATTATTACTATTGTTTGCGCTGTGATGTTATTTTCATTGCTGTAATTAAAAAGTGTAATTCTCAATACTGTAATGCAAAAAAAAAAATTCAATATTATTGAATTGTCAAGTATTCATACAATTATTTGTTGTGCTACCTTTAATTTAAGCTGATGTGATAATAATAATAATAATAATCAGATGTGATATAATGAGAGCCTTCAAAAGTGTCCAGATGCATTACAGTTTTTCTTCTTCCAAAATTAACTTTTCTTTTTTTCTTGTGGGGTGAAATGTAACTTGGACATGTTTTTTTTAGTTTGCTGCAGCTTTGTTCAGGATTTGATCTTGTTTATGAACTAAAATAGCCACTAGACTATTCCCTTAATAGAAATGTGTTAATATTAGTTCATAGGACTTTGAATCCTCAGTATTCAAACACATTGATCCCATGTTGTTTCCTTGTTCTTTGCTTGCCGATTCATTCATTTCTTTTTTAAGCAGCAGGGCACATGGAGAGGTTAAAAGCACAGAAAACAGAACCTCTAGTCCAGGCCAAAGGTCAGTGTCATTGTTTTGACCACGGAAATGTACATTTGATCTAATCATGAGCAACTAAATATTTAATTTCTGTCCTCTCAATTCTGGTTTTCTAGCAAATTAAGTACCTTCTGCTGTTGAGATACCTGGGGGCAGTCAGCTAATGTCACAAGGTCATCAGCAAGACCTCCCAACGCATTCTTAGCAATTCAAGCTCTCCTCAATGCCTTTACATTGTTCCTCGTGTACTGTATGTCTAATGTAATGTCAAATATTTTCATCACATTCAAAAGGATGATTTACTGTCTCTCAGCAAATGGCTCGGCATTCAAATATGATGCCATGTGCAACAGGCTGCTTTGTGAGGATGGGGATTGTTCTTGAAAATAAATTTTTATAGTTTTTGTAAATCTTATGTCTGTTTTGTACAATCATTGAACAACTTTACAGGCCAACACTAGTACTATAAATATAGATTTTTCATGATTGGACAGTATACCTGGGAAACAAACACAATTATTTTCCTTTTAAACTCTTTACAATTCAGCATTTCCATTGTAAAGCAACTCCTCTGATAAGACACATTAAATTAAGGTATGCAGAACAACAAAATAAAAAAGGATAACCAACAGCAACAACAGCTTCAACAGCATAACCAAGCAATCTCATACTCAACTCTCAACTTTTTATTATTATTATTTGTCTCATATATTTGATTCATAAAGTCATGTGTGATGTCGTCACTATAAATTCATTTGGAAACATCAGTCCTAGATCATAATGCACTATTATTGTGTTCCAATTCAGACCTTTTATGCTGTTTCTACAATGTCAACCAGGATCCTACTTTTTACCTCCCAACTATGTAAGCCAAGCAAAATAGTGTGTATATGAGACAATTTTGTTTGACTTTTCTTTTAGATTTAATGTGTGAATGATTGTGCTTTACATTTCTTTAAAATTATTAAATGATCTAAGCTTCAACAATTGTGTGCTCTGGCTAACATTACAACATAAATGACATTTTGTTAAAACATACACATATAAAATCCTATTGTTTCCTAAATATGAAAACAATTTTCATTTATCAAATCAAATCACTTTAGTGTCACACTACCATGTACACAAGTGCAAAAGCAGGTGAAAGTCTTGTAAAGCTTAAAAGTTTTTGCTGCTGATTCATAAGCAATACTTAATTTTTATTAAACATTAAACAAAATCAAAACAGGTCAAAAATGACCCGAACACCACATGTGGGTTAATAAGACCATTATTACTATTGTTTGCGCTGTGATGTTATTTTCATTGCTGTAATTAAAAAGTGTAATTCTCAATCAATTTAAACCATAACATCATGAGACAGGATCTTTTTTGGCCTCTTTGCCATACGAATCCTTAAACCTAGACAACAGGTAATCAACTGACTTCACTGGAGGATATTTGTCTGATCCATCACAGCAAGAAATAACAGCCTCATCATCAGGCTGTACAAAGAAGGCCAAAGACTGACGTGTGTTGGGGTCACCTTCAGGTGGCAGTAAAACCCTATGAACCTGAGGGAGCAAGCAAGAGGTAAGAAAAGAATCAACAAATGACCTGATGAATTCAAGTATAAGTGAGTCTCTGCAGAACAGTAATGGGTGTTTTCAAATCAGTGGGCATTTCCAAACCAGGATGGAAGTTTCTAAATTAACTAATGAAAGAAGGGAATCTCAATGGTTTAGAAATGCCCACTGACTGGGAAAAGCCCATTTTTGTTCTGCAGAGATTTGATTAATTAAATGAAATACCATATAACAGCTGTGACACTTACGGCAGACACATAGACATCACTAGTCCATCTTTGCATCAGGTCTGCTATGTTTATTAGAACTGTTCCAGGAATGAATGGAGCTGAAATATACTCTCCATTCCGGTTAAGAACCTGGAGTACAACACACAGAGAGAGAGAGACATGCAGTATATGGTAACTGAGCCTACTGTATTTCTCTGTGACAATTCATGCAAAAAAGCACTTTTTTCCTCATTTCATATACTGGTACAACTCACATGCAGTCCACCTTCAGGGCTTTGGAAGACCAGAGTGATGCTACCATAGTCAGAATGTTCACCACAGCGCAACTGACCGTCCTTCACAGACAAGCACTTCACCTGGGGGTAGTACAACGACCGTAGCGTGGTGCCATTTACATCACCTTTAAAGAGCCCACATTATACAAGTCTTGTTAAAGCCAGAGGAAAAAAGGGGAATTATTAACATACAATCTTACGGTCACTATGAGGAAGTGCATTTCATTTTACTTACTTCCAATGTACTTATGTGCTTTGAGGAAGACCTCTGCATCCAGACCCAAACTGAGAGCCATCACTCGCAGCACTCTGAGAGAGAGTTCCTTACAGCGTAGAAAAAAGGACACTTGGACACCTCGGAAATCATCAACTCCATCTGAGGGCCAGCTCTAAGCAAATTGAGTGTGTAGAGAGATAGTTTTACAATCACAAATGTAATGCTTTCTGAAAGTATCTTCCCATTGTGCTACAACAAGAGAAAGTGCATATATAAAATAATCAGAATTCAGAAGCATTTTCAAATATATTTTGGGTTCCAAAAGTCTGAGAAAACTGATGGTCAAATTCAAGTGGATAGTTCACTCAAAAATGAAAATTCTCTCTACATTTACCCTCATGCCATCCCATATGTGTGACTTTCTTTAGCAGAACACAAGGATTTTTAGAAGAATATCTCAGCTCTGTAAAATGCAAGTGAATTGTGATCAGAACTTTGTAGCTCCAAAAAAAATAAATAAATAAATAAATAGATAAAAAAAATAAAAAATAAAAAAAAAAATCACAAATGAAACATGAGTTATCCATTTGACTCCAGTGGTTAAATCCAAATCTTTAGAAGCAATATAATAGCTGTGGGTGAGAAACAGAATCAAAATTGAAGTCCTTTTTACTCTAATTCTCCACTTTCACATTTACATCTGAAAGTCCCATGCGGTGCCCATTTAGTTTCACATTCACACCTGAAAGTGAAAATTAAAGTGGAGATTTAGTTTAAAAAAGGTCTTAAACTATTATAATCAAGTCAAGTGGGTTTTATTGTCGTTCAACCACATACAGTTAGTACAGTACACAGCGAAATGAGACAACGTTCCTCCAGGACCATGGTGCTACATAAAACAACATAGGACAAACCCAGAACCACATGACCAAAGAAGTCTAAATAAAATACCTATATAAAGTGCACATGCAAACGTGTGCAAAAAGTACGGGACAGTACAAATAAATTACTAACAATGAACAGGACAATAGACACAGAAAGAGACAGTGCAGCGCCGACCAGTACACAGTAGTGCAAAAGATGACAGTTTCTAAAAATGCCAAATGTAAAAAAGGTCTTAAACTATTATAATCGCTTCTAAAGATATGGATTACTTATTTTTCCTTTATGTGGTTTTTACATAAAGGTCTGATCACAATTCACTTGCATTGTATGAACCTACAGAGCAGAGATATTTTCTAAAAATCTTCATTTGTGTTGTTCTGAATAAAGAAAGTCAAACATCTCTAGGATGCATGAGGGTGAGTAAATGATAAGATAATTTTCCTTTTTGGGTCACTTTAAGATTTATTTATTTGTAACCTGGAAGTAAACAAACTATGGATTTTAAACGGTTAAAAACAGTAGAAAAGTTATGACATAACAAAAGTATTTAACATTAAGCAGAATTCATTTCTCAACACGTGTGAGTTTATACAAATACTTTTGTTTGTACAAAGGTCAGCATTACTTGCATTAAGGTACACATGATGCTCTTTGGATTGCTAAAAGAAGATGCCAGGATAACACGTATCATCACCATACAGCTTGAGTGTATGCTGCCATTGAAGCAAAAGAGATGCATGCCAAACAATAAGAAATCCATGGAATTTTTTTTAATTTTAGTTGCACCAAATAATGCTTTGAAATAATTTGTAACTAAAATGTGTTTATTAAATTAGAAAAAAGTATACATAATTAAAAAAAATACCCTTTGTGGGAATACACTTAGAAATATAGCCAAGATTTTTCTTAATTTAAAGGGGTTTCTTGCAACTGGGCCCTGACCTTTGGACTGCCCATATATTTAGACATCTTTGCTGACAGTATAATGATCAGTTTATGATTACAACGATTACCATATCTAAGACCAGTTTGATATTTTGAAAAGTTGTGAAAACAATTGTGACATGTGGGTAAACACCACAGATCAACAATAGTTGTGCGCATGTAATTATAATCATGCTTGTAAAACAGTAACACTATTAGCACATAGTAGTGCTCTTTAGCAATGCTATCCAGGTAAGAGACAGACAGGCAGTAGATGAATGAGAAATTGTCATTTACGATATCACTGCTCAAAGATGCTGTATTAAAGGCTTCCTTCAAATCACCAGGACGTCGAGGATTCAAACTGTGAAATGACACGAGAAGATTAGAACATTGGCATGCTTTTCCTTTTCTGACTCGTGAGTATAGCAGTAATGCTGTTTAGAAGAGATTGACATGCCTTTCCGTTTCTAATGAAACCCAGCCGTGATTTACATTACAGGAGAAATTGCCTCTGCTGAAAGGCCTTTTCATATCTTCAGGCAAACAGAAGAACTTTGAAATGCCCATGACTTTGTCCACCTATAAAACGGAGTGAACAGTGAAGAAAAAATAAGCCAGTATGCAGACTACTGGAGTATTGTTAAAGCTGTTACGGGCATGCTGAACACTACAAACCTCTTCCTGATTTATTCCAGTGTTTTTCAGATAAACAAATCCAATCTCGGTGAAGGCCGTTCTCAGTCCCGTACTTAACTTTTCCAATTTATCAGCAGATACGTGGCTCTTTCCCAGTTCGTAAACATCGAAATCGAGTACAGAAATATCCATACTGAGATGTTTTCTCCAGAGACTGCAAAACGTCCAGGTTGAGCAATGTAGGCTAAATATTTATCAAGTGATCAATGAACACAAAGAAGAAAAAAAAATGGATGATCCAAAAAAATACGGAAGCTCAAAGAGGCCTTGCGTTATTTTTATTTTTCTGTCTCGTTTTCTCGTGATCTCGACATAACAAAAAGTTGTTTTCTCGTGATCACAACATAACTAAAAGTTGTTTTCTCGTGATCACGACATAACAAAAAGTAGTTTTCTCGTGATCATGACTTAATTTACAAAAAGTTGTTTTCAATAAGGCTATCTGGAGGCAACAGCTAAACGCACTGTTACATAATGAATGACCGAATACGTCATTACTTTGATCAAGGACTCACTCAAGAATGTAATTTTAATAAGGAGGTGATTATTACGGGAGACTTCAACATCAATTGGGAAGTCGTCAAGGAAAACACTAAAACAGATCACTGACGACTGTGATCTTACACAGTTGATAAATGGGCCTACCAGAGTAACAAATTCTATAAAACACAAATAGACCTAATATTTAGCAATAGGCCAAAGCCAATTGTTAAATCCTTTAATATGCTGACTGGACTATCAGACCATAATGATCTTAATAGCCAGGAAGCTAACTAACAAGCGTTTCACTCCATTTGTCCAAGAACAAGAATCTTTAAATATCCCCAAAAATATGCAGGGTCAGTTTATAAGTGCCGTCCAGAGCATCAGCTGGGATAACATACTTTTAGGAAGATAGTTGGAAGAAGACAGTCAAAGATTTACACAACAACTGCAGAGATCAATTGATGCATTTACATGCAGACAACGGCATAGGAAAAAAAAGAACACCATTCCTTGGATAACCACAAATATTTTAAATTTAATGAAAAAACGGGATATGGCTTTAAAATCTGCCATTAAATCTAAAGCAAGCAGTGATCGACATATTTTCACTATGTTACGGAATAGAGTAGTCAAAGAGATAAGGATAGCCAAAGCAAACTTCTTTTTGACCATAATTGAAAAAGCAGGAGGTAATTCTAAAACTATTTGGAGCCAGTTAAGAAAATTAATGGGACACGATGTTAATAATGCCAAAACAGTTGAACTTGTTGTTGGTGGAAAATTAAGAGATAAGCCAGCTGAAGTAGCTGATGTTCTCAATAATTATTTCATTGATTCAGTAGAAAATATCATCAAGTGTTTTTCTTCTGAATATAAGAACACTCCTTGTCAAGTCGAACAAACAGAGCCAGCTTTCAACATAGAATATATCACTGAGGCAGATGTTGTGAGAGTAATTAGATCTCTGAGGCCATCTCGAGCGAAAGATGTCATTGGAATGAACACTGTTATGTTGAAAGAGCTCTCTGAATCATTAGTATACCCAATTACGAAAATTGTTAACCTTTCAATTGCTCAGGGATTGTTCCCAAATGTGTGGAAGTTGGCTGCAGTCTTTCCTGTGTTTAAAGGAGGTGATCGTTTGTCCATCTGCAACTACAGATCTATTAGTATCCTGCCGGTGGTTTCCAAGGTGGCCGAAAAACTTGTCTCAGAACAAATGATAAATCATTTAAATACCAGTTCCTACTCTCTACATCCATATCAATTTGGCTTCCATATTAAACATTCAACAGAAACAGCCAATTGCTATTTCGTTGACAAAGTCAAGTCACAGTTGGATCGAGGAGGGGTTTTGGTGCTGTTTTTCTAGATTTAAAAAAAGCATTTGACACCATTAATCATGGAGTTCTTTTATCTAAGTTACAAACTTTTAATTTCGATACAGGCACTATTAAATGGGTTGAATCTTATTTAACACATCTGACTCAGTTCGTTAGATTTAGGAATCATCAATCAGGTGTAATTTCCTTATCTGCAGGTGTCCCACAGGGCTCTATATTGGGTCCACTTTTATTTTCTTTGTATGTAAATGTCTTGCCAAATGTTTGTCCTAATGCCAACACCCAAATGTATGCAGATGACACAGTAATCTTTGTACATGCTAACAGTGCAGCTCAAGCTGCTGATCTGCTATCAAACTCAATGCAAAAGATCACAGATCACAATTGCAAAATCACAATTGCCTTCAACTGAATGTATCCAAAACTGTATGTATGTTTTTAAGTAAATCTAAAAGCCGCTGTGTAGAACCTGATGTAGTCGTAGCAGGGGAGAGACTACAAGTCGTCTCAGATTTTAAATACCTTGGAGTATACATAGATAATAATCTTACTTTTAAATTACACATTAAGAAGGTTTGTAATCACATTAAGTACAACCTGGCAAATTTTAGATATGTCCATAGCTGCATGTCAAAAAGGGCCGCTATGATGTTCATGCACTCAATGATTTTATCTCATATCACCTATTGTTTGACAACCTGGTCACAAGCTAGCAACACTTCTCTCAAACCACTACTATCCCTATATAAGAAAACTCTTAAAGTACTTGATAGGAAATCCATATATTATCATCATTGTCATGTTTTAAAAAAATATAATCTATTGAATTTTGAAAACTTGATTATATATGCAGATCTCTGTCTTGTGTACAAAATTCTGCATGGACTGGCTCCTCCTGTATTGCGCCAGTTTGTGAGCACAGCACCAAATGCTCGCAGATCTACAAGGAGTGCAGCAAGAGGTGACTGCATTGTCCCGTTGAGGAAGAGTGCACTTGGTCAAACAGCTTTTTCAGTAAGGGCTGCTCGTGAATGGAACCTCATTCCAATTCACATTAGGAATTTTAAAACGTACGCTTCTTTTAAACTTAACCTAAAGAAATGGTTAATAGGTAGTCAGGACTGTTTACATTACACTTGACATGAAATCTTACTGTTGCCCTGTCTTCCTTGTCACTGCCTTTTTGTTTGTTTGTTTGCTTGTTTGTGCCTCTTGTGCTATGCCAATGAGGTTGGCTGACTCATTGTGTTCTCTTGTGTTTAGATAGGTGAAACCTCTGTTGTTGGTTATTGTCCCAGCTATATTGTTTGTTTGTTTTTTTTTTTTTTTTAGGTGTGACATATCAAGATCTGTCCAGGGACAGCAGATGTAAAATAGCCTATTGGCTAATTCTGGCACACTGTACATTTAATTATGTATTATTAGTGTGCATTGTCCCTGTTAAATAAACCTGAAATAAAATAAATAAATAAAATAAGCTGAAATAGCTGTATTATCAATGGTAGTCCTTTAAAGGGTATCACAATTGGCAACACTGAAATAAAAATGAGTCAATTGGCAGACAATACAGCTTTATTCTTGAATGATTCTTCACAAGTACCAGTGGCTTTGGGTATTTTTCAATCCTTTTCTGAAGCCTCTGGATTAAATCTAAATTGTAATAAATGTGAACTGCTACTCATTAAATATTGCTCTCTTACCTCAATTGAGGATATTGCTGTCAAAAATAGGGTAACATATTTAGGTATACAAATTACTAAAGATGAATGTAGGTGTTCAGCAAACTTCAAACCTATTATTACCAAGACTCAAAAAAGATGCAATTGCTGGCTACAAAGGGATCTGTCCTTAAAAGGTAGAACACTGCTCACTAAGGCAGAGGGTCTGTCTCGCTTGGCCTATGCAGCTCAGTCTCTTTTTGTGGATAAGCCCACTTCTAAATTAATGATTGAGGTTTTAATACAATTCTTATGGAAAAATAAGTCTCATTATATGAGATAATCAGTCATATTAAACTCTTATAATAATGGTGGTCTGAATTTTATTGATTTTGACTCCCTCAACAATACATTTAAAATGAATTGGCTGAATCAGTACCTAGCTAAACTATCTTCTATTTGGAATGTTTTTCCTCAAATTGTTTTTTCACAACTTGGTGGCATTCATTTTCTCTTAATGTGTAATTATGATATATCCAAACTCCCTATCAAACTCTCCAACTTTAATCGTCAGGTTCTCTTAGCATGGGCTAAGATTTATAAACATAATTTTTCACCACAGAGATGTTTTATTTGGAATAATAAGAACATCTTATTCAAGAATAAGTCTCTATTTTATGATAATTGGTTCAGTAATGGTTTATTTTTAGTGGAGCAGTTGTTTAATAAGCAAGGTCTTTTGTTCAGATATTCAGAATTTCCTTCCGAATACCAAATACCTATAACCCCAAAAGAATTTGCTACAGTAATGGGTGCTATTCTCTCTGGTTTATGTATGCTTTTTAAAAACTGTAATTACTCCTCCCCAGTATCTACTGCATCCTTTCCTAATCCTTGTGTACTGATTCAGCCAATTCATTTTAAATGAATAATCCACCATTATTATAAGAGTTTAATATGACTGATTATCTCATATAATGAGACTTATTTTTCCAAGCGTTGCTAGCTTGTGACCAGGTTGTCAAACAATAGGTGATATGAGATAAAATCATTGAGTGCATGAACATCATAGCGGCCCTTTTTGACATGCAGCTATGGACAGATCTAAAATTTGCCAGGTTGTACTTAATGTGATTACAAACCTTCTTAATGTGTAATTTAAAAGTAAGATTATTATCTATGTATACTCCAAGGTATTTAAAATCTGAGACGACTTGTAGTCTCTCCCCTGCTACGACTACATCAGGTTCTACACAGCGGCTTTTAGATTTACTTAAAAACATACATACAGTTTTGGATACATACTATTTCTGGCATTGGATATAACCAAGGGGGTATAGAGGAAATTATGACAGAAGGAGCTACTTCTATCTCGGTTATACCCATTTCCTGTGCCTCCTTATTTGCTACCCAGTCAAAACTATTTATTCTTCCATAATCATACTCCCAACAGTTTTCCAGTACCTTTTTAACTGGATGTCTTTCATCATGTCCTTTTACATTAATCCAGTATCTCATTCTTAACTTTCTCCTACGAACTTCTAGTGGCATTTCTCCCATCTCTACTTGAATTGATGGTACTGGAGATGTTCTAAATGCTCCACAGCTGATCCTTAGAGCTTGAGTCTGAATTACCTCAATCTTTTTGAGCCATGTTTCTGATGCAGAACAGTATATCATACTACCATAATCTATTGCCGGTCTTATTAATGAGCTATATATTCTTCTTAAAGACTGTCTACTTGCTCCCCACTCAACCCCAGCCAAGCACCTCATTACATTTATTCCTTTTTTACATTTGTCTGCAAGCTTTTGAATGTGTCAATGTATACTTCTTGCCATTGTCTCTTATCACAATCATGATTTCAAGCTCCATTACACTTCCTAGTGCATGACACATGCGCAGAGCACTAGAGGTCTTAACGAGCCTTACACTGAAACCTGACCTGTACCTGAGACCATGTGGATCGACCCTACCTGGCCCGAATGATACCATCAGATCACTGCCAATACTTTTGGCCACAGTTGTACATCCACTAAACTTGACACATACCTTCAGCCTGTTTTTGCCCATCGTGGTCATTAAAATATCCTAAAAAAAAATTTTCCCAACAGACTGACGGAATATCTATCTTTCTATCAGTCTGTCTGCCTGCCTATCTATCTATACAAACATTTAAACAAGGTTTTGTCAATTCAACATTAAAGTTTGTCTTTACCCATCTAGTTTGAAATTTTTATTTTTTTAATTATATTACAACCCACAACAGAAAATGTATTGTGTACATTTGTTTGCACTATTGTGGCCATGAGAGAATAAAAAATATACATTTTATTTCAAAACACAACTTTCCCAAAATGTTCTTGTGTAAAGGCAGTACTAGTCTCAAACACAATAATTCCACTCAGTAAGTTTAGCAAATTCAAAACATTGAAAAGGACATTTTGAAAGCAAGTCATGTATCATGACATAATGATTAATCATGATATTTATGTAAACATGTTCATTCCAAATAGCGTAGGAAGTATGGTTACAGGGAAAAAAATATACAACTTGCTGGGCTTCCACTGAAAAAAAAGAAAATAAAAATAAAAACAATGGCCCTTATTCAAAGTAGTGGCATCTTTCATTTTTTACAGGAATGAGGGTTGTACAATGGGTTGTACAGTTGTTTAAGGTGTTCTGGATCATTCTGCTGAAACATCTGGGAATAAAATCTTTCCTAGGAATTTCAGCAGACAGCTTTATACAGTGCATGTCACTGAAAAGACTAAGTCACAGCTCACTGCCTCATTTTCATTCGCATGAAACATCAATATTTGTTAATGAATAATTTCTACTTTTCTTGTCTCTAAAAATCCTTCCATTCAGTGTCAACTGGGTCATTGGATTCATTCTAATGGACTTATAGGTTGACAATCACACAAACAAAACACATCTTTCATTTGAAATGAGGAGTCCATTTATGTTCTCTTCCCAAATGTACACTTTTTCTCCTTATTTTTCTTTATCTTCTTGCCTTGCCCTTGTTCTTTCAGGTTTGTGCCTTCCAGTTTCCTTTTCTTGTCACTAAGAAGGAAAAAGGAAAGATGAGTTGGCAGCAGTTCAAGTTGTCTCCATTCAGACAAAACACAAAAATAAAGACCTTTCTATGCTTACCTTTTTATGCTTACAATAGCTGTATGTCCTGCTTTATTCAACACTTGACCCCACTTCCTCATCATCTCCTCTGATCATGTACCTTTGTAGAAAATTTATAATAATAAATGACATGTAGCACTGCAGAGCCATCAGAGTAAAATGTCAAACAGTACTTCCTCTACATTAAAGTTATCATCAGATGTACCAAAATACAGTATAGAAAGAAATAGGTTTTCACTAAGTTTTTTTTTTTTTTTTTTTTTTATCTAAATAATAGTTTAAGTTTGGTCCATTGCTTTGATATTACTCACTCTGAAAGATCCATGTCTTTAATATTCTCCATGTCCTTTTTGTGTCTCTCTTGAAACTCTTTGGCAGCCTCATTCTACATGAGTGGAGATGTGGCCAACATTGATCACAAATCACATTACTTTTTACTTACTACAGGCTGAGAAACGACAATGTTACGAGTATCAAACAATTGTAATAGACTGAATTAGGATGCTGCTCTTGCAGTAACTACCCTATGAATGTGTGTGATTGTATACTTGTTCCTTTAAGGTCTGACATATGATTTACATTCAATAAATAGATAGCAATGCCTCTACATTATTATCCCATTATTTCTTTTCAGCCAATTCCCAGAAAAAGGCTTGGTTACACAATTAACAATAGGATTGCCTATCACGTCTCACAGCAGATCTGAGCAAGACAACAGTCTGATTTTTTTTTCTAATTGTGAGAAGCAGATCACTGATTACTGCCAATTTATATTTTCTAAAACTTACCGACTCTGGTGGAGACTACGTAAATAAGGCTTACGACTGACAATTGGCTAGAAAGATGTCACTTTAAAAGCTTGCCAGCTAAGCAATATCTTTAAAAATCACAAAACAAATAGTCTCCTACCAGATCTTCATTTAGTGTCTGCACAGCTGGTTCCATGCTTATGTCTTTGATGGCCACCATCTCTGCCTCAACTGACTTTTCTTGAAGAGTGTTGAAGAACTGCAGGAGTTGAATAACAAAAACTACACACTTAAAAAATATAGGAGTATAGCAGGCCCGAAGAACAGATAGATACATGCAATATATGTCTCACTCTTGCCAGTGGTCTGATAAGCAAGTTCAGAAGGCTAAGCCTTTCCTTTACGCCAATGAGAGAGGGCTTTTTTTCTCTCACCTGCATCACTTTACGGATGATGCGGTTGAACAGGCCCATAAGTTGAGAACTAGGCAAGTCGATCTCTTTCTCGAGCTCATCTACAGTCTTGTGTTGAAGCCCAACTCCCAAAAGTAGAGCCTGAAAAAAGATTGATTAGGTTTTACACACATGCCTGAACACATACGTGCACACTACAGAGATCAAAACACAAGTCTAAGACTCCAACTTAAGACTTCGACTCACCAAACTAGAGATTTTGGTCAAGAGGGACAAATATTTTTTTTTTCTCCTGTATTCCAAGCACTGCGCTCAACAAGCATGCAGCCTCTTTAAAAAAAAATAAAAATAAAAAAAAATGCAACTTTCACCACAAATAGCATGATAGAAAAACAGAATAATGTAAATGTAGGTAAACAGTCAGTAATGCGTAATACAATTTAACATTAATATTACACATTTTTTTATTATAATTTATACAAACATTATTAAAAAAACTACTAAAAGTGCATGATATTAAACCAAAAATGATCTGTAACACTTCACAATGAGGTTCCATTTGTTAACATTAGTTATTTAATTAGGTATCATGAACAAACAATGAACAATATACAGTATTTTCTACAGCATTTTTTAATCTTTGTTAGTTCATAAAAATACATCTGCTCTGCTCATTGTTAGTTCATAGTGCATTAACTAATGTTAAAGAAAACTTTTGATTAACATTTTTTGTAGAATGTGTAGAAATGGACATTAACCAAATTTAATAAATACTGCAAAAGTATTGTTCATGGTTAGTTCATGTTAACTAATGTTGATAACTGCAATGTATACAAGTATGACTAAATTAAAAGGAAATTCCAATATATAAATGAAAAAAAAAAAAAAAGAAATTATAATTTTTTTTCCACCATTAATGAAATGAACTCTCATGCAACAGGACTTACACAAAAAAACTAACCTACATGGAGAAAACCATTACCAAAAGGGACTTGAGATTTAAGCTGCACATACACATACTGCTTACTTACACACTGGGCAACAGATAGCGTGATGTCTCCCATCTGTTTGAGGAAATACATGCGCGCACTTACAGGAATCATGTCCATGATGAGGTGATAGTCCACCATGTTTCTTGAATACATTTCCAAACCAGTGGCGGCTGCTGGTCTTTCAAAGAGGGGAAGCTCATTTTCGGCCTACATTATAAACTTGTCCATTTATTTAAAAGTAAATTATGTTCATTGCTCTTTTCATGTCTTTTATATGCCCTGTCAAAGTTAGACCTCCAAACCCACCTTTGACCAAACAACACATCCGTGAGATGGTTTCATCAACAGGCATGGCCAGCAGTACATTTTATTTGTCACAGCACTTCCAGTCAGCCAGCTAACTGTCATACCAGGAGAGCTGAAAAGACCTGTTATTTTTCCCTATCTTTTGCACTAAATCAATCTTAGATGTTTATCTGCCCTGCTGTTTAATTATATTTTTTTCCTCGTAAGGAAGACTTTCAAATGGCTTCACCAAAATCAGGTCGACAATATTAGCACTGTCTGCCATCGTGCGCAGTTTCACCTGTACGACGCTAGCCTAGCCTACTGTATAAATGAATGAATGAATGAATGAACGAACGATCTAAAAAAAAAAAATATTAAACTTGGTAAAACTGAAACAAGGAATGTGGTGTATAATTGTGTGAAATATATTATGCAAATTGACTAGCAATTTCGCCAAACAAATATCAAGAAATAGGTTGCAGCAGTTTGTCTTTCGACTACACTTGAGAAATCCGCGATGGGACTGAGCGCGAATAGCTTCAGCGACTTCTTATAGTACAGATTCGCTGTCAGTCAAAAGGAGACGCAGTCTTTCGACAGATCCTCCAATCATTACGCGGAAGCCCGGAGTCCAGGCCAGCCCACTCCTCATTCACCCCCAGAGACGCGGAGCGTCCGTGGGCGGGACATAATCGCAGCATTTATCCAATGACCGTCTAGTTTCGGAGCACTGAAAAAAACTGTTCAAAGCAGCCCCATTGAAGTCAAAGGACGCTCGGCTTCAACAGGGAAATGCACTGTGACGCTACGGGAATGTATGAGAATGAAATCGAGTCAGCCGACCTGCTATATGAAGCTGATTCTGAACGAACTCGTTTTCGAGATGAACATGTTCTAACGCATTTTTAGTCAATAAATTGTTTACACAGTAGTACATATTTGACCATTATTTTTTTGACATTATAGGGGAAGCCGAGCTTCCCTTGCAGTCTTAAAGAAATCCCCACTGTTCCAAACGCTTCACATCATAAGGAGTGAACTGGGCAGCTATTTCTGTGCTGGTGTGTGCTGAAAAGACATGTTTCACATGAAGAGTTTGATCTTTCACCAACACATACAGCATTTTTGTGTAATGAGGTGGGAGATGCGGGTCTGTACCTGCTGGGCTGTCATCCTTGGCACTCTTATTCTGCAATATGTTGAGAGCCAGGGTTGGGCTAAAATTGCTGAACTGGAAGGACAGCAGGGAGAGGAACCTCCGTCGGAAATCTGTCCAACACAAAAAGAAACATTTCTTTTAAAATATCTTTTAAATCAAACAGTGAATTTAAAAGAGCATTGCTGAGTTAGCATTGTATGTTTGTTTTAATTACTCTTCTCTAGAATAGTTGATGCTGATTTGTCAAAATATTCTGCAGTAAAAAAAAAATTGTATAATGATTGCTAAACTGTATAATTAAAAGGCAACAGTTTTATGTCACTTGTATCCATCTAGTTCTTCACACATAATAAAATAATAGCAATCTATTAGTAATCATATTAGATGATATTAGATGTAATATCAAAAATATTTCATAGACACCAGATCAAAGTGATGATTTTGATCACCCTATCGCCATTTATTTTGCTCGGTGTACATTAGAGATCTTCACGGGTCCACTTGGATCCGAAAGCCCGAGGTCTGACGCCACACGGATTTGGGTTCAAAACTCTGACGAGTACCTCAGACAAGGGTCGGGACTGATATTAGTAGCCTTCGGGTCTTGAGTAATTTTAAATAAATGTGCTTTTATTGAATGGACCGGAGAAGACCCAAATTCTTTGTAAAAAACTTTCCATTACTCATTTCAGACATTTAACAATATTTTATTATTTAAAACAAATACATATGAATAATTCTATGATGTTATTATATCACTTTTGATGTTTTCTGTCAATCTGCGCTTGTGTGTGTAAATGACCAGACCCTCCTGGATACTGGTGTGTGCAGGCTTTGCAAATATCACTGCCTTTTACATTCGGGTCCAGTCGGGTTAGAAAACAATTGCCGTCGGGTCGGATTCGGCTCTAATTTTATCGGGTCTGTCTCGGGTCAGGTTTTTCAATTTTAAAAATTAATTTATACACATCGAGTTCGGGTAAGAAGTGATTCGTAAGAACTGATGACCTGAGAAGATCTGTACATCCCTTGTTTTGCACTGTGCTTTTCTTTTCTCAACCCAAGTTTAAGTCCTGGCTCAAGGTCTTATCCCAATCCCATTCCCCCTCCACTATCTAATCTAAGGTGCTATCTGAGGCAAAAAGTGGCAAAAATATAACTTACAACAAATCTGAACTTAGAGACTGTGTATGTGTTCTTGCTTGCAGCAGGATGAATGAGAGAGAGTGGGAATACTCACCTTTCCAGAAGGCAGATAGCCACTGGCCTTGCTCTGTTGACTCTTCAGTATTCAGCTCCTTCATCATAACGCATGAGTACTCCCCTGTCAGTTCATTCTAGGAATCACAATACAAGAATACATTCCCCATTATACCATCTTTATTACAAAAAGATCAACAGTCCAGGACCATACTTAAAAATAAAGCTGCATCCTTACCGGAGTCTGTCTTAAATAAACAGGCACAAATCCAGCCCTTTTCCAGAATCTGGAGTGGAAAGAAAGCAGGGAGATTAAGTAGTTAAGAATAGGTCTCGGAATAGTGTTGTAGGCCGTTTGTACATATCAATGTAAATCTGCAACTCACTTGAGCAGCTGAGGAGTAAAACCATATGACACCCCCAGGTAGTCCAGCCTTTCGGCTCTCCTCTCATTCAGCTTCAACAGCAATGGTGGCAGATCTTTCCTGGGTGACACCACCTCCTCCAGGAGACTGACAGCCTGTACATACACATGGATCAAAAATAATCCTTACTGAATACTCCTTGCAATAATCTCATTTATCGTTGCTTTCAATCCAGCTAATCTGCTACTTTATCAGTGAAAAGGCATGCCGAATAAGTGTCATCACATGTTTGTGATTGAAGAAATAGCGCATATTACAACTGACTCCCCTTTACTATATTCTGTGCATTGCTGCCTGAGAGGGCTAATTTAGTTCCGGTTTTGTAATTAAAAAAAAAAGGATTGCAACAAAATTACATCAATTTGGGGTTGATCATTACAAATTTGAAACGATTAAATCTAAAACAGCTTATCTTAATAAGAGCTTAACACTGAACTGAACCGAAAAAGGGATGCTTATTAAAGACTTTTACCTCACTGCTCACGGATGTGATCGTGCTGGCTGCTGTCTGTTCTTTCTCATCCAAAAGAGGAAACTGACCCTCATAGTATTGCTGCAGCAGTTGCAACGCACAGCTGCCATAACCCATCTGCAAACCAAAACAATAAATCATGTATGTGCAATGCCATAGCTATTCAAACAATGTAATAATTCAGCAACTTGCACATTTAAGCTTTTCACTAAACATTAACTGAGCTTTTATATAATCAGAGGAATTGAAGTAAGACATTTACCCCCTGATAGTCAGGATTCACTGCAATACGGACAACTCTGCCCCCAGAAAGGCCTCCAAAATCTGGGTCTTGAAACTAAATGCAAATCAAAAGAACATCACAAAATAATTTCTAATAGACTCTCGTTTGGTGTATTTGGGCATTTTGCAAACTTTTAAAACTTCAAAAAGTATATGGACATTTTCTGGTTTTCAATCATTAGGAATTCATTGTTTCTTTCCAAAATAGTGTGTATATATATACACATATATATACTATTGATATATATAAAACATGAAATCAGACAACCCAAACAAGACCAAAACTGACTGATATACAAAGAACAAAAACAACAATTCCTGTATGGTCCAGAAATAAAACATGGTGTTTTATGAGGATGAAATGAAGTAGACTGTTTCAAATATTTATCTTCACCCTGCAGCTGTTTGTTTGCTTGCACTAACGTTATAAATGCAGCTCTGGCCCGATCGGGCAAGTGACAGTTCTAGCAACTGGCACGAATATTTCTCACACTGGCCCTGGGCCATCGGGCAGTCCTTATTGTCAAGCCCTGACCTGATTGGTGAACCGACTTCATACAACCACTAAAAAACAGCTTGGGACCAATTGGTTAAAACTAATAGCAAAATGGCTCAGAAAGGTAAAATAAAAATAATAAGAAAAAAACAAAAGGTCAAGTAACATTTGTTTGCAGATGCCACTTGCTAAGAAAAAATAAAAAATAAAATAATAATAATAACATTTAGAAAAAAAAAGAAAGAGAAATCTCAAATGCATAAAAATGTAAAAGAATTTAAGTGTGACTCTAGTGACCAAGTGTTCGAATAATTGTTTGGGCCACTGAAGATTATTCCAACTGTCAGTATAGTTATGCCATAACCTATGCAGTTTCCAATTAGGTTACCTGTTCTGAAACAGTCCAGGGAATGAGATCACCAGAGGCTTTCTTCCCTCTGGACAAGCTGCTGATGATGGACTGGCGGCAGATCTCTCCTTCCAGACACACCTGCAAGTGACAATACAGGTACAAACTTCTTTCACAATCCAGAGGTTTTCAATAACAACAACAACAACTTAAAGTCAGATTCACAAGTATCAGAATTAAATGATCTGTGGCCATACCTGCACAACTGCCAAGACTTCCGGGAGAGTGTTCTGTTTGGGTGGAACAGGGGGCAGCAGACAGAAGAGATGATGAGCCGGAGCATCTGAGAGCATCTGAAGGTCATTGGGCGAGTTCTGAAGAGGAAGAATAAAAAAATTAAACTGATGCAGGTTTGTCGTCAGGAGGTTAGTAAGGATTAGTTCACTCAAAAATGAAAATTCTCTCATCATTAACTCACCCTCATGCCATCCCATGACGCTTTTTTTTTTGTTTTTTTGTGCATATTAACATTTATAGAAGAATACCTCAGCTCTGTAGGTCAAGTTAATAAGTGAACGGTGAGCAAAACTTACACTGTACAGACCTAAAGAGCTGAGATGTTCTTCTAAAAAAAAAAATCTAAGTTTGTGTTCTGCACGAGGGTGAGTAAATTATGAGAGAATTAGAATTTTTTGGTGAACTATCCCTTTAAGACATAATGTAATGTTCCAATAAAATAGATACTCCAGTACATTTACCTTACAGTGCGATGCTACGTAGAGTGCCATTAGGCGCTGAAGAAAAGCCTCAGAGGCTTTGTGGTAACAGAACAATGTGTCTCGATTCACATAGTAACTGGAATAAAGGATTAAAGAAAGCTAACACAAACAAATTTTAAATGTACACTGGTGGCCAGAAGTTTAAAATAATGTACAGATTTTGCTGTTTCAGAAGGATATTGGTACTTTAATTCACCAAAGTGGCATTCAATTGATCAAAAAGTATAGTCAGGACATGACTGATGTAAAAACAGCATCATAACTATTTGAAAAAAAGTCTTTTTTTTTTATAAAATCTAGACAGAACCCATTTCCAGCAGCAATCACTCCAACACCTTATACTTGAGTAATCATGCTAAATTGGTAATAGAAAATCACTTGCCATTATAAAAAACACAGTTGAATGCTATCTGGTAAGTTAAATTAATCTTAACATTGTATGTGTTTGAGTTGCCACAATATGCAGTAGACTAGCATGCTATACAATGCAAGTTGATCTTTTTATGAAATATTTCATACAAAGTTGTACACTACAGTTTTCAAAGACAAAGGTCAAATGGCTCTAACAAGGACAGAAAGAGATGTGGAAGGCCAGATGTACAACTAAACAAGAGGATAAGTACATCAGAGTCTCTAGTTTGAGAAATAGACATCTCACATGTCCTCAGCTGACAGCTTCATTGAATTCTACCTGCTCAACACCAGTTGCACGTACAACAGTAAAGAGAAGACTCAGGCCTTATGAGGAGAATTGCAAAGAAAGACACTTTTGAAACAGAAAAACAAAAAGAAAAGGTTAGAGTGGGCAAAGAAACAGACATTAGACAACAGATAATTAGAAAAGAGTGTTATGGATCTTGAACCCATTGAGCATTTGTGGGATCAGCTAGACTGTATTGTAAGTGAGAATTCCCAACAAGACAAGACCCCCCCCAACTCTTTGAAGTAGTTTTAGTTTATTTTTTCAAATCGTAATTTTTCACATTATTAATGTCCTCACAACACATCGTGATCAGCTGAATACCACTTTTGTGAATAAAACTACCAATTTCTTTCCATAAGAGTAAAATACAAACTTCCAAAATTCCAAACTTCTGGCCACCAGCTTATATATTGAAACACATTTTTCCCAGGTTTATTCTGAACCTTACACCAAAGAAACAAAATACCTGGCAAATAAATTGATATACTCAATAATCATCAAAACTGCATTAAATGTAGAGATTGCTTTTAACAGTCAGTTAGAGGATACAGATCACACGTCTGTGGTAAGCGGCAGCCGGAAATGATGCGTGGTATGCTCAAACAGTCCAAGCACAGCAGTTCATTCAACCATTTCTCCACATGGTCCCCTGGGC
The DNA here is from genome assembly GCA_032164185.1 of Moxostoma hubbsi. Lineage (NCBI taxonomy): Eukaryota > Metazoa > Chordata > Actinopteri > Cypriniformes > Catostomidae > Moxostoma > Moxostoma hubbsi. The sequence continues at coordinate 15,013,327 of JAVLUX010000027.1, forward strand.
CATAGCGTATAGATTCATGGAGGGTTACCTCATGGAGGGATCGAGCTGCAGAATATAATGAATAATTTCTTTATGTACAAATCTAAAATCATGTATTAATTCTAGTTTTGCAGATTTTCTCAACCATTTGCACATGCATTATCGTAGATACCATGTAAATTGCACCCATGTATGAAAGTCACTAAACCCAATTGCATTTCTTTCTTAAATGGATTACTTGGACCAGATAGTGAAGAAGAGTACCCAAAAAATTCTTAATATACATGGGAAATCCTTAAATGCAGATTAAAAAGCATTCCATGTGGATACTTCATGTTTCCAGAGTGTGCAGATCCAGACAAAGAATTGCTACGAAGATAATTAAAAACAAAGATGTAAGATTTAAGTTTTGATTTGTTTAACTATTTGTGTTATTTAATAGTTTTTATCATTTTACTTTTATTCTAACATGTGGCAAACAGTAATGGTCAAAGGACGGACAACACTCTCTTAAATAAATGAACTACACAGAAAATGAGTTAACCACTTGCAAAAGCCTTCATTGGCCAAAATCAAAGCACAATGCATCTGTGTATTTTCTCAGTTAATTCAGGATGACTTCAAGGATTTTAACACTAAAACTTATAGTTCATACAAAATCATTTTGTTTAATCATTGACCCACACCAATGACTAAAGTTTCCTAATTTTAACCACTAATAGTTCCAAACATAAACAACTAATCTTGGCATTGTATTCACTCATAATCTGTTATAGCCTAATTTCATGTATAGTTGGCTTTGAAACAATGCCTGTTGTGAAAAGTGCTATGCAAATAAATCTGACTTGACTTAATAATAAAGAATTAGTAGGTGATTCCAAACATCTCACTTGTAGTGTAAAAGAGAGGAAGATATGGATGTTAGTGAATACCTGCTGCTAGTCTGGCTGTGCTGGTGTTTCTGTTCTCAACGGAGAGGTTCTGTTGGCTGTCAGCACTCTGCTGCCTCAACTGCTGAATGAGTTTAAGAGACAGAGAACGCCCTGTGCCCTCATATCTGCACGTGGACATATCGATTAGTGCAAATGTTATTTCACCAATCGAAAAACATTACAATCCAGCAGACCTACAAATACAGACCCATTGATTGTAGATGCCATAAACACAAGGTAAGGCCCCAGTAATTTCTTCACTAAAGGCAGGGGGATAGCAGCAGCCTCGTCGATGACTAAGCAGCTCTGCCTGACCTAACTTCACAGCATCCGCAGGGTGTATGTACTGTAGGTTATAGGGTATAAATGATGCTGTTGATCTCGTCTGGGATTGTGTCTCTTTGCTTTCATATATTTAAAGCATTCAGAAGTTCAATATGTAGACTGTTAGCAAAGATATTGTCACATTGATATTTTTAAGAACAGATGACAGAAAAGCGTCTATGCCGTATGACGTGCTGATACGGAGCCGTGCGGTCTCGTGGAACACAGGTATGTAAAAGGTTCTCACTATTTCTTTGTCTTCCAATATTTCTTTTGCAAGAACATCTATGAGTGCTGCAGATAACCTCAGGAGGTGTTTTGAGTTTATTTAATTTCCACGGAGCAGTTCATTGAGAACGCAACTCTGCAGCGTGTAAAATAATAAAAAATACAAAAACACGTTCACCTCAAAACATGATTTATTTTTCAGTGATTTTAATAATAATTTTTACATTTATTATAGTTTGTATGTCTTCATTTGTGTAAGTAATTTTCCATCTGCATGTTTAGATGGATACTTGCATGACGGTAAATGGAAAGGTGGTTTCATATATATATATATATATATATATATATATATATATATATATATATATATTACATTACTCTTATAATCGCTTTATTATTTATTTATTTGCTTTTACGTTTAATTTGGAAACGATTTGAATTTAGAAATGTTTTTCAATTTTTAATGCAAAATAACTAAAGCAAGAATATTCACTGATCCCTCAGCCCGGGTATTCCCGATGTAATTGGATATCGATATATATATTTCTATCAATATCTATCTATCTATCTATCTATCTATCTATCCACACTTCTATCAATCTCTCTCTCTCTCTCTCTCTCTCTCTCTCTCTCTCTCTCTCTCTCTCTCTCTATATATATATATATATATAACAAAAGTGAGTACACTCTTAAGAGAAAATGTCCAAATTGGGCCCAATTAGCCATTTTCCCTCCCCGGTGTCATGTGACTCATTAGTGTTACAAGGTCTCAGGTGTGAATGGGGAGCAGGTGTGTTAAATTTGGTGTCATCGCTCTCACACTCCCTCAAACTGGTCACTGGAAGTTCAACATCGCACCTCATGACAAAGAACTCTCTGAGGATCTGAAAAAAGGAATTGTTGCTCTACATAAAGTTGGCCTAGGCTATAAGAAGATTGCCAAGACCCTGACACTGAGCTGCAGCATGGTGGCCAAGACCATACAGCGGTTTAACAGGACAGGTTCCACTCAGAACAGGCCTCGCCATGGTCGACCAAAGAAGTTGATTGCACGTGCTCAGCGTCATATCCAGAGGTTGTCTTTGGGAAATGGACGTATGAGTGCTGCCAGCATTGCTGCAGAGGTTGAAGGGGTGGGGGGTCAGCCTGTCAGTGCTCAGACCATACGCCACACACTGCATCAAATTGGTCTGCATGGCTGTCGTGCCAGAAGGAAGCCTCTTCTAAAGATGATGCACAAGAAAGCCCGTAAACAGTTTGCTGAAGACAAGCAGACTAAGGACATGGATTACTGGAACCATGTCCTGTGGTCTGATGAGACCAAGATAAACTTATTTGGTTCAGATGGTGTCAAGCGTGTGTGGCGGAAACCAGGTGAGGAGTACAAAGACAAGTGTGTCTTGCCTACAGTCAAGCATGTTGGTGGGAGTGTCATGGTCTGGGGTTGCATGAGTGCTGCCGGCACTGGGGAGCTACAGTTATTTGAGGGAACCATGAATGCCAACATGTACTGTGACATACTGAAGCAGAGCATTCATTGGACATTTTCACTTAGGGGTGTACTCACTTTTGTTGCCAGCGGTTTAGACATTAATGGCTGTGTGTTGAGTTATTTTTGAGGGGACAGCAAATTTACAGTTTTACAAGCTGTACACTCACTACTTTACGTTGTAGCAAAGTGTAATTTCTTCTGTGCTGTCACATGAAAAGAGATAATATTCAAATATTTGCAAAAATGCGAGGGGTGTACTCAATTTTGTGAGATACTGTATATACATTATATATATATATATATATATTATTTATTAGGGCTGTCAATCGATACATTTTTTATATCAAATTAATCACACTGTGTCCCGATTAATCACGATTAAATCACATTTAATCACATATACAAATATTTGCTGAGAGAGCCCCTCATATAACAATAATTAAATATATAATGACTATACATATATATATATAATAAACAATATTCAGATAATTAAAATGCATTAGATTCTTTTAGCAGAAGAGTTAATCATTGATAAGACAATACAAAAAGCAGCTTTAGAATACAATGTATTGTTTACTACCAAATTATTGATCATAAGTCAATCATTGTCATACAGTTCACAGCAATCCATTTCACAAGTGAATTTGTCAATTAGTTGGAGATTTATTATGAGGGCTTGTTTAAGGACCCGTCAATTTAAACCTGCGTCAGACATGCTTGTGTAGTGTCTCGGGTGTGTTGCGTCATAAACATAAAATGTTTAGGTCACTGTGTCAAGTTAAATATAGTTTAATACTCAATCTTTAAACACATCTTGAGATCCCTTAGATTGCATTTGCACTCCTTCAAACGCAAGAACGTAACACATGTTTGTGTTGTTCTGCCTACTGAAGTATGTTCTTCACTGTATAAACTGTGCATTGCTCTTACAGCAGAAATTTCACTTACTGGCCTCTGGAGTAAACAGGTGGTACTACAAGCTTGCATTTCTCACGAATCTTACTTATTATGGTCTGGGGGCATTGCGATTATTTTTTTTAACACGTTATTTTTTGTAAAATGAATCGCACTGTCGCGTTAAATCGACAGCCCTAAAATATATATCTCATGAAGGAGGGAACAAAATGAATTTATTCACACACAATGTATTTTCCCACACAATGAAACACCCAGCAGGTAGAGAATGCACAGATGAAGTAGGTTCTTTGCCAGAGAGATGTTAACCTTCACTGTTGTAAAGACAATCTTTCAAATAGTTGAACAACATACGTTTTAATTGTGCTTCTTTTTTTTTCCAGTTTCATTTTAACTTTATTAAAATAAATAAAGAATAAAGTTCAAAGTTTGAAATCAAGCTGTTTTGCTTTATTGTGTCGTTTTCCTGCTGAGTTTTTTTTTATCCTGCAACCAACCGACCAATCAAAACTTGGTCGACCAAGACTCGTTTGGTCGTCTATCAGGTGGCAGCCCTAACTTCTGCAATAAAGTTTAGATTAATATGAAGGTCATCTTTGAGAAGTTTGTCACTGTTGTTACCTGCAAAACACACATGCCGTATGTGTTTCCCAGGATCTTGTGGGTTTCATTGTAGTAACAGTAGAGGATGTTGGTTGCAGCAACAAAGAGCTCGAAGGGATCATCCTGTTTTAGATTCAGGGTGCCTGTTTTGATCTTTTTCTGCAGCTGCCGCATCCTCTTCTTTCGATTACTATAAAAGAACATGTTTGTTTACTCACATAACTTCCCACACTTTTTGACCAATGAATTTCCATGACCTTTGCTTTGATAAAATAAACCCTGATGTGGCTCAGGCTGAAATTGAGTTTGACACCCCTGTCTTAATCTATTCTTTGACAACATGCGTTAATACGTATTGCACGAGTTTGTCATTATTACATGCTACTAAGATATTTTTTTTTTTAAATATGTAACTATTTTGTGAGCAGCTGTAGAGTATTCTACTCATACTGATTTTAATTTCAAGCAGACCAAGAAAATGACCTCAAATGACCCATCGATGTGTTAAATGACATGAGTTGTGTACAGCCATGGACAAACATATTGGCAGTGACATAAATGTTGTGTTTCGCAAAGTTTTCTGCTTCAGTTGTTGTGGTGTTGATTCACATTGTTTCTAGATTATTGTGCAGAGTGATCAGATGCATTTCAAATAATTGCAAAAAGCTTCATTGGCCAAAAAAAATTAACTATCACAAAAACCCAAATTACACTGTTTTTTGGCCCTGGCACAAAATGACCAGCTAATATAATTCCACTAATCATATCAGCAGCACCTGGGAAAGTGTAAACAAGTACTAGTCAGGTGAAATCACTATCATTCTGATTGGTTTATAAGAGAAGACTGATTGCTATAAAAGGAGGGAAGAAGTGCTTCCAATCATTGTGTTCTTGTTCACAATGTTACCTCTAAAGAAAGACATGCTGCCATCATCGCTTTGCATCAAAATGGCCTCACATGCAAGGAAATTGCTGCAAACAATATTGCACCTGAAAGAACCATTTACTGGATCATCAAGAACTTCAAGCAGAGAGATTCAACTGCAGTGAAGAAGGCTTCAGGATGTCCCAGAATGTCCAGCAAGAGCCAGGACCATCACCTCCTGAGGAATCAGCTTTGTCACCACCAGTGCAGAGCTTGCTCAATACTGGAAATAGATTGGTGCGAGTGCACCTGCACGCACAGTGAGGCAAAGACTTTTGGGAAATGGCCTGGTGTCAAGAAGGGCAGGAAAGAAGCCACTTCTCTCCAAGGAAAACATCAAGGACAGACTGAAAATCTGCAGGATGTACAAGGATTGGACAGCAGAAGACTGGTGCAAAGTTATTTTCTCTGATGAAGCCCCCTTCCGACTGATTGGGACATCTGGAAAATTGATAGTCCGGAGAAGAAAAGGTGAACGCTACCATGAGTCCTGTGTCGTGCCAACAGTGAAGCATCCTGAGGCCATCCATGTGTGGGGTTGCTTTTCATCCAAGGGAGTGGGCTCGCTCACAATTCTGCACAAAAATACTGCCATGTATAAAGAATGGCATCAAAACGTCCTGCAAGAGAAACTTCTCCCAATGATCCAGGAGCAATTTGGTGATAATCTGTGCATTTTCCAGCATGATGGAGCACCATGTCACAAGGCAAGAGTGATAATGAAGTGGCTCGGAGATCATTACATTGAAATTTTGGATCCGTGGCCAGGCAACTCCCCTGATCATATTCCCATAGAGAACCTTTGGTCAATCCTCAAAGCGAGTGGACAAGCAGAAGCCCACAAAATGTGATCAACTCCAAGCACTAATAAGTCAAGAATGGATCGCCATCAGTCAGGATTTGGCCCAGAATCTGATATCCAGCATGCCAGAGCAAATTGCAGAAGGGTCAAGAGTCAGCACTATAAATATTGACTCTTTGCATATATTGAATGTTTTTGCCAATAAAAGCCTTTAAAACTCATGAAATGCTCATCATTGTTTTCCAATATACCACAGAAACATGTGAAAAAAATATCTACAAATACTGAAGCAGCAAACTTTGCAAAACACAAAATTTATGTCAATGACAATACTTTTGGCCACGGCTGTAGAAACAGTTGACAATAAACTGAGACAATACACACGTTTGGCAAAGATGAGCTTTGAAGGCCCAATGAGTCTATGGTGATATCAACGTGATTTGCCCAACAATTGAACAAGTTGAAGCCTTTCAACTAATTTTCCGAGTTTTCATTGCCATCTAGAGGAAACACAGCGTTACTGTGTGCGTGCCCGCGAAGTGGGGCAGGCTCCAGAAAGGCAGTCCTAATAGGCACAACAGTACCGCTGCTGAAAAACATCTAAGGGGAAACACTGGAGTGGGAACCTTGTTCTACAGTGAATGGTCCTCAAAACTAACATATCTGGCAATTTTCTGAGTTGACGGTATAGTCAGATGAGAAAGGATCTGCCATCAGAGGGGTCCATGAAAAATAAAATTGGGAAGCTCGAGTGTTCTCATAGCATGTCTAATCATACCTGCTAATGCCAAGCTCCTTTTTGTAGCACCATAAGACTGATGGCCGGGCTCGAACTGTAGCTTTAGACAGCATGTGATGCAGAATGACAACCTGGATTCACAGTGCAGCAATGACAATTGAGTTTAGGTCTAGTTCAGCAAAAGTCACACAGTGTAACAATTATATTATGCATTACCTGATCTCGTCCACGGTCACCAACTATAACAAACATAGATCGATGTTGTAGTGCGACACAATTTTCTATCTGGACACGAATGCGATTGTCCACCTTCTTCCGAAAAGTTGCCATGGCTTTAACGCTTTACCCTGTCACCACAATTTGTGAAACAATGACAGCAATTAAAATCCTATTTACTTGTGAAATTTGTGACATGGACTGAAATAAATCAGTATCTCATTTACAATAAATAATCACGATCATACATTCACGTGGGAATGCCTCGGCAGAAGGACCCCAAACACAGATATATTGCTGTCTGTGATATCGCCTGTTCATTCAGAATGACGTTTAGGCAATAAAAAACAAGTGATATTAGGGCAAGCACATATCTGACTGCAATGGCGTTCCTCATTTTTGTGCAATAATCATGAGCTTAAATGTATATAAAAATGGTCTGTGCAATCAAGTTGTGTTTGAATTAGAATCAAGACATTTAGAAATATACACCCTGCTGTGGGGGTCGACCAGTGTTTTGGGGACTTTTTTAGCTGGTCAGGCTGGGAGACGATCTTTAAAGGAAAGCGCACCCAAAATGTTTAAATATGAAGACATTTTTAGAAAAATATCTCAGCTCTAGTACATTTGATACTGTTTTAAAGGCATAGGGTGGTCCCACCAAATATTGATTTAGTTTAGGTTAACTGCAGTTATGAAGTTTGATTAAATTATTTCATTTATTCATAGCATTCATTCATTTTTTGAAATCCTCCTCCCTATACATTTTTCACAACTTCCTAAAATTGTTGCACATTATTGTAAGTAAACAAGTATGACAATAAATCATGATCACACATTGAGAACAAAAAAAATAATACTGTTACATTGTTTTATGGAGTTGGGCACTTCTTGATTTCCCTCTTAATTTACTTTAAATGTCAGAGTTTTTTCATTAGCACATTGGTCAGATGTGTCTGATATTCAAAATAGATAATACCCCTGAATTTATTTCCATGTAATGGAGCTTTAGAGCAAGCCTTTACAAGCTGCTTCTCATGGAGGTACTTTAGGTCAGACATGAAGTATGAAAAATAAAAACAAGCCTCAATAGCGTTAGAAGAATAGCAAATATAATGTGTGAATAATGGCTTTAAGATCCATTCTATTGCAGCAGAACTTAAAACTGAAGCAGAAGAACTGCAGCAGCAGAGAGTAATTCAACATCTTTATTGAAACTCATGAAGCAACATCACTTTACAAATTAAGGGTGTGAGAAAATCTTTAAAATATATCAAAAGAAAAAACCTTATCAGAACCTAAATGAGTTGGTGTGTGAAGAAAAAAAAAAAACAGTGGGGCAAAAGGAGAACTCCCAGTATTGGACCAGCTGTGGAAGGTATTTTGAACTTTATTTTGTACAAAAAATAAATTAGTGAAATATTTCAAGTTTACAGGAATCTGTAAGAAACACAGGGTAGCTTTAAAATCTTGACAGTTTTCAGTTTGCTTTAAGAATCAGTTAACTATTTTCTCTTTTACATGTCAGTATAGGCATCGATTGATGATCAATTCCAGGGAGCAAAATGGGATATGCACTTCAGTATTTCAATGTTCAGTGTGTTCCAGGATGTAAGTTCAGTTTACAAGGCTTAAGACCGCATGGCAGGAGCATTTCCTCGAGGGGCCCCTCGAGAACCTTGTCCAACACCACGTTTATAGTTCTGTTGGTATCCATCCTGTAGAAAGGTGAACAGAACCATTAAGGAGAAACCCCTCTTTTGACCAGTAAAAGGTATCTCGAAACTCTCATCAGTATTTTGAGTAGGTACTGGGATAGTACAGATGTCATGCATAATGTCTAGACTCCTTCCTACTGAACGTTCACAGTATTTTGTTGGTGATATTCAAGTACACAAGGAATATCTCACAATTTTAATGTGCTTTTAATTTGGCTATTATGACCCCTAGGGTAATGACATTAACAAAAGCTAATTAGAGTCAGGAGTTGGCAAACCTGGCATCCAATTAATGAAACGAGGTTAGAGGTGTGGGTTAGAGCTAGTTTGACTTATAAAACACTCATACATTTAGAGTTTGCCATTCACAAGAAGCATCTGCTGATGTGGATCACTGGTAGATCTCAGAAGACCTATGCCCAAGAATTGTTGCTTTAAAAAAATGCTGGAAAGAAAGAGTTACAAAGTAATCTCAAAGAGCTTAGATATTCATCTGTCCACAGTTAGACAAATTGTCTATAAAAGGAGATGCTTTAGTACTGTGTCTTCTCTCCCTAGAAGTGGCCATCCAGCCAAGATGACACAAAGGGCACATTGCAGAATGCTAAATGGAGGTAAAAAAAAAAAATCCCTAGAGTGACCGCTAATGACTTGAAGGAATTATTGAAACTGATTATCATCTCTGTTTAAGAGTCTACAATATGGAAAACATTAAACAGCTTGGTGTCCAGGACACCACGAAGAAAGCTGCTTCTTTCCAACAAAAACATTGCTGCATGCCTAAAGTCAGCCAAAGACCACCTTGGCACTCCACAACGCTTCTGGGAAAATGTTTTGTGAACTGATGAAACTTAAGGTTGAATTGTTTGGGAAGAACACGCAGCACCATATATGCCGTAAAAAGGGCACCGTATACAGTACTGACATGAAAACATCCCAATATTGAAGTACGGTGGAGGAAGCATCATGATTTGTTGGGGCTGCTTTGTGACTTCGGGGCCTGGACCGCTTGCCATCATTGAGGGAAAAATAAATTCCCAAGTTTATCAAGATATCCTACAGAATAATGTCAAGGGGGCTGTGTGCCAGCTGAAGCTCAGAAGAGGTTGGGTGATTCAGGAGGACAATAACCCTAAACATTGAAGTAAATCCACTACAGAATGACTTATTATCTTAAGTACAGTGATTGTCTATACTTGTGACTGATGATGATGAGATCACATTTTGTGACCAATTAATGTAGAAAACCAGCTAATTCAAAGAGTTTACATACTTTTTCTTGCCACTGCACGCACACATACACAGTATATCATCCAGCCCAATTGCTTACTATTCTCACTAGACAGCATTACTCCAACAGTCACATCCATAAACACTCATGTTAATTTTATACATATATACATATACACACACACACAGGCTGTCAATCGATTCATCATTTTAATCGAATTAATTACATGGTGTCCCGAATAATCACATATACAAATATTTGCTGAGAAATAAAGCCCCTCATATAACAATAACTCAATGTATTGTTTACTACCATATTATTGATCATAAGTCAATCATTGGCATACAGTTCACAGCAATCCATTTCACAAGTGAATTTGTCAATCAGTTGGAGATTTATTATGAGGGCTTGTTTAAGGGCCCAGTCAATTTACACCTACGTCAGACATCTCGGGTGTGCTGCGTCATAATCATAAAATGTTTAGGTCACTGTGTCAAGTTAAATATAGTTTAATACTCAATCTTTAAATATCTTGAGATCCCTTAGATCGCAATTGCGCTCCGAGTGTTTTAAATGCAAGAACGTAAAGCATGTTTGTGGATCGAGTAGTGACACTGCCTACTGAAGTGCTTTCTTCACTGTATAAACTGCACGTTGCTCATAAAGCTGAAGTTTCACTTACTGCCCTCTGGAGTAAACAGGCGGTACTACAAGCTTGCATTTCTCAAGAATCTTTTGTGGGCATGCGATTAAATGCGTTAATTTTTTGTACAATTAAAATCGCACTGAACGCATTAAATCGACAGCCCTAATATATATATATATATACACATAAACACACACACACACACACACACACACACACACACATATATATGGCTGCACGATTTGGACAAAGAGTGATATTGCGATTATTTTGAAAAATATTGCGATTTGAACAGCGACTATGATGGTAATGTTTTCCACATGTTCAACTGCAAAAGGGCTGTTGGGGTTTTCACACTTGAGCCCTCTTAAAAAGAACCAAACTGAGACCTTTTTTCAGTTCAACCACAAACAAATAAATATATAAACAGTGAAACAAAGTCTTCGTCATATCCAAATGTTACCATCCATCGTGTACCCGTTTTTGTCCATTTTGTGATCAGGTCTCCGTCCACTAATCATCATCATCCTCATTATTAGTTTTTGAAACACAGTCAACTTGAATATTAGGGATGCTCCAATCAGGATTTTAACATCTGATACCGATCTCCAATTTTCTTTTCATCTCATCAATCGATGCTGATCATTTAGCTTTCTCCTCAATGTCACTGTTAACTAAATTTCCCTGTTGGTAAAACCATAGTTGTTGCATAGTTTTTGCTGTCAAAAATAATGTTGGTTGATTGAAGAATTCAGTATACACAAAATATAAATGTTACTCTTTATTCTAGGCCTTAAAAACTCGTAGGCCTATACAAACTATTCTTTACTGTATACAAGCTAATGAATGAGGCTTAATGTCAAACTGAAGTTGAACTGATAACCCATTGGTGTAATTAAACTTAAAGTTAAAATTTTGGTTAGTTTGTCACCATTTTCATTTATTTTTATTCATTATTTTATTATATTTAAATTAGCAATGCATTATATTATTGTTTGATATAGATTTATTATATGCATGTTCCTTTTCATTTTGTTGGTAAAATTAGTTCCGCTTCCACTTGTTTCTTGTTGAGAATGAAGAGAAGTTTCTGGCCTCTACAGGTGTTACTGTTAATGCCGTTTGCTCAGCAATAATTTAATAAAGATGTTTGAATTATACCCCATCTTGTATTCCGCGTTATTATGATATCTGTGTTTTGCGGAGACTGAGATGCTGCTACCGCAGACAATAATAAAGAACGCTTCACGCAGGACGTGCCAGTTTAGTGCACGTAAACAAACGGAACTCGGAGCACCTCTGTTACTCTTAAGCATGAGAGGGAGTTGTGGAGCACAGAACCACTCTGAAAACATTGCAACAATGCTCTAACTCAATATAGACTGGACAGAGCAGCACATATAAACTGAACAGTGCAGACTATTTATTTATTTAATTAAATCACAGCCCTTTGCAATTTAATAAATTGCACAAGGTCATATCACGGTTTTGATTTTATTTTTATTAATTGTGTCCTAATATATAAAACACAAAACTACAAGTACTGTGGCTTACCCGTTGGTAGTTGCTGTTGGAATAATCTCGTGGAGTACTGAACTGGGTTTGTCCATATCCAGAGTTTGCAGAGTTGGAGAAGTGTGGCCGATAACCATCATATCCCCCTTGAATATATTTGAAATCTCTTATGATTCATCCATTAACTATTTTAATGATCCTCCATTTCAAACCCATGGGACAACTACAAAATCTGCAGTACATCAGAGTGTTGTCTTGTACCTCTGAAACCATTGGATGGTCCTCTGTAGCCATTGATCATACCACGTGAGTTTCGAGGGCCACCACGAGGCATGGCTCTGCTGTTGAAGGACTGAGTATTGTGGCTGAACCCATTGCCCTGGCCATTCGGCTGCTGGGACATGGGCTGGTGGCCAGTGGAGTTTGGGAGTGACTGTTCTTGAGAATGGAAGGCACCAACCACTGTTAAGTCAGAAGGAACACAGCTGAAAGTCTGATTCAAACCCCAACCTTAACAGAGATAGCTCACCTAAAAATGAAAATGTATTGTCACACTAATGTTGTCCTAAACCTATGACTTTATGTTGTCCGTGGACCACAAAAAGAGATATTGGACAGAATGTTAAGTCATAAGCATAAGTCATCATAAACTTCTAATGCACAGAAAAAAGATGCAATAAAAGTAAATGGCGATGGAGGCTCTCTTCCTGCCTAAAATCCCCTTTTATGTTGTAAGGAAAAATAAGTAATCCAGGTCTGGAAAACATGAGGGTGGTTGATTAAATAACACATTTTCATTTTCGGGTGAACTATACATTTAAGAACAACTGTGTGGGGGTGTATGGGAAACGCAAATTTTTTTACAGGATTATATGGTGAGTATTAAAGGATGATCAGAGGGATTCTGAAGATGTTCTCACCAGACTGGAGCTGCTCCGGTGGCAAGTCTGTTTGCTCCACAGTGTGCTGCAACTGGCTATTAAAACCCTGTTTATAGCCATTCTGGTACTGACTGGCCTGATTCATTGAGTCAGTTTCATTAGATTGTGGGACAGGCGCATTGAGGTTGAACACCTGTGAAGAATGGATTGAAGAAAAATTAAAATGGTTTTAAAATGTTCCATGACACAAAACAACCACTTTAATAAAAACAATAATTCTTCTAAAACCCACAGGTTTTTAATAACACATTCAACAAATCTTCCAATTTAAATCAACATGACACCCATTCTGTTTAGAAGCTAAAGATGATGTTTTCATGGTACACCCCATTTGAAGCTTTTCATAGCAAAAAAAAAAAAAAAAAAAAAAAAAAGGACTCATTAAATTGAGGCACATTACCGCTTGCATGGACTGGAATGGGGCTGCGTTGACATTGATTCCGCTGCCATGCAGGGGTTTAGAGCTGGACTGGAACACCTGTGTCTGTGAAGGGGACTGCTCTGTCAGGGGCATGCAGGCCTACACAAAGAACACACAATTTACAAAAAAAATATTTTTTCACATTTTGACAATGTCAAAGATCTTTTGATGCTAAAAACTACCGCTAATGTACACTGCATGCTTAACACACATTTAGTGTTCAACAATGGTCTGAAAAACAAACCAAACAATGCATTGAGAACTGAACAGAACCACTGAAATGCATCAGTCGGTTCATATTAATGAATTTCATGAAGGCTTGCCCTATCCTAATTAGAAACTAAAACAGAAAACTAGCCTAGCTACTACCGTTTAACACTCAAACATGTAAACATATATAACAAGTCAGTAATTGTATGTGTATATTCATGCGATTGCCGTTTTCATAGACAAATGCTTGACTTAACATGCGTAAATAAGCTTTTAAGTAACAACAATAACCCTACACATATGCCAAAGCTGTCAGCACTGCTTTGTAGAAACACTGGACCATGACAAACCATTGTGCAATTTAAAAATATGTCCAATCATGATTCATTGAAATCAAAGTGATACGGAGGGTTGACAGCTTGCCTGAATAGCATCAATGGAGTCTGTCTGTGGTCGAGTATCACCTGTGTGAGAGGACTGGTACATTAGTGGTGGAGTGGAGAAGGTTTCTGGTGGTGGAGTGACCATTGGGATCTGGGGAGAAAATAAATGTGCAAATATTTCTATATAAATTATAAATTTAAAACAGTGATGTAAAGGGATAGTACAACCAAAAATGAAAGTTCTGTCACCATTTTATTACAATCTAGTTGTTCCGAACCCATGTAGCTGGGTAGATGTTAAGGATGTTAGTCTCAGTCACCATTCATTTTCATGGCATCTTTTTTTTCCACACAATGAAAGTGAATGGTGACTGAGACTGTAATTTTGTCGAACATGTCCTTTTGTGTTCCACAGAAGAATGTCAAAGTTTTGGAACAGTATGTGAGTACATGAAAATGTTTGGGTGAACTATCACTTTCATTTTATACCAGCTCGGTACACTAATGTTATTGGTTACAAATTAACTACACTTACTTGTGAGGGTTCAGGCTGAATGGCAACCGCTGGAGGCAGCACTAGACGAGATTCTGGGTGAGCTATATTTGATAACAAAAAAAAATCCAGCAGTTAAGGACAATTATTGAAATGCTTAAACCATAATACATTTTTAAAAAAGCAAGACCATGTGACTAGTATGAACTTACATGTTTGACACACCATTGAAAGGACATCCATACTTGCCCCTGGCTTCATAGGTTGTGCCAAAACAATAGCCGGATCAAGAGACTGGCCATCAAAATCAAGCATGGAATCCTGTGAATGAGTAAGGCATTTAAAATATATAAACGTACTATATTGTCTATTGTCAAATTAAACCAATTTTCAAAAAGCCCACCTGCATGAAGTTGTATGGTCCTTGCATCTGTGCCATGAGATCCTGAACCACCTGCTTTCTAACCACAGGGTCTGAAGGGGGTGTGGGAGTCACCATGGTCAGTGGGTGGGGCTCTGGGACAACAGGGGAGGGAGCCATCAGAACTGGCTGCTGCATGGAGTTAACCACCTGTCACAGACCAAAGTAGCAGATCAATGCTTTTGGGGAAAAAAAGCAATTACACACTAATCCATACTAACAAAATATGAAACTTGATGCCATATAAATGGTTAAGTAAACCTCAGATGGTTCCTAGAGTTGGTTACCTCCGTTTCAGCAATCCATTCCTCTCCTTGCTCCTTGTTTCCACTCTTGATGGGGCTCTCTGAAATTAACTGCCTATTTACAAACTGAAGAAAAGAATCCAACTTAAACAAAAGAATAAGATGGGTAAAGTTGAGGAAACAGAGCTTAGGTGTGCTTATTATGGTCATGACATTACTTGTTATTGTTTTCCTGAGGTCCCATTTATAATGTTAATGTTTATGCTCCACCATCATCTCTCTGACCCTTAGAATTAATCTGTCCAAGGCAAAGTTTCTGGTAATCCAAGTTTAGAATTAGTTATTCTTCCTTAGTTGAAATAACTACTATTTTTGGACAGCTGACAGTTACAGTATGTTTTCATAGTACAATTAACTAATTTTTAAAAGATAAAAGGAAAATTTGAGACCTTGTGACCCCTTTTTAAGCCTGCATTTAGCAAGGTCCATATTTAACACATTTAAAACATGTCTCACCTCTGTTGGCTCAATCGCAATGGGTTCTGCATACTCTTCCATAATTTCAACCTCTGTTAGGAGACAAAAAAAATAAATAAAAAAAAAATCAGTTGATTAGTTTCAGAATAATACAAAGTCACCTATGTAATATGAAATGAGAGGGAACATATTATACCACTGTCTGCAGGGTGCTCCTCCGCTTCAGACACTTCAACTGCAGATTCGACTTCAGACACTTCTGCTGCACAAACACCGTTTTGATGAGATGGCACTCTATCAAAGTAGCCACTCTGCAGAACCCGCTCCAATGTCTCATTCAGTGCTTTATCTGGGAGATGAGGCAAGAAATCCAATTAGACTTCTAATGACCAGCCTACTACGTTATCCAAGATTCTAACACCATCTCTTCAGATTTCTAATTTGTAGGTTTTAGGGTCCAAAACTGGCTGGTGTGTTTAGTTCTGCCAGAGAGAGAGAGAGAAAAAAAAAATCTAAGCTTATTTGTATGTGGTTAACTTATTTAGCTAGCAGCTACCATCCACCATATAACTGTGCAGCTGGTGAATAGCCAATAGATGTATTTATATGCCATGAGCCACTTGATCCCTACTGAATACTATGGGAGGAAAGCACTCAATACTGGGAGCTAAGGTACTGTTGGACAATAGGGCTTGGCAACCTGTAAAATAAATATTTATCTGTTATTTACACAAAAAGAAATTGAAGACCATGCCTTTTATTAGTTGTGCATAAAAGACCCATAATAGAGCCTTTCATTTAGCAGTAGCAAAAACAGCATTAGAGTTGGTATGTCTGGACAAGTTTAAAACTGTCCGTTTTGACAAATCATTTCAAAGCATTCACGTCATCACTCAAAAAGGATCACAGAAGGCACGCGCCAATTATAATTTCAAAATATTTTAGCAAGCCAACATTTTGATGAATATTTAAATACATTTCATAAATACATTTTAAAAGATCTACATCAATATATATTTATTATCATCAAGAGTGAATTTTTTTTTTTTTTTTGTACCATCCAAGGCAACCAACACCAAGCACTACAGCAGACTGGTTATACTGCTACATTCTGATGGATCACTCAAACTTAAACAAAGATTTGACTTCTTGACCACATTCTCCTGACTGATCAAGTGATCCTTCAATGCCAGTGTCTCTTTGGAGAGTTGCCCAACCCACAGCTGCAAGAACAATTCAGATTTGGAAGGCAGAAGACATGGATCTTGCCACTCTACCCACTGCTGAGCCAGGAAAGGCCTCCACTATTTAGCCTCATAGCTGAACATTGCAGTGTATGCCAACCTTTCCCATATCAATATCATGAGGTAAAACCTTTCTAAAATTAAACACGATTGCCTTCAAACACCCCCAACCGACATGCAACATTCCAAATCAACACAATGCTTTTGGAAACTTACAACAATGCATGTCGTAAATATCTAATTATATAATTTCAAAAAATATCTGAAATAGCAGATATAAGTCTCCTTGCATAAGACTTGCAATTGGAGCCCGAAGACACTCGCTAACATTTTGAAAAAGATTGTTGAACAACCGCATACTTTTAAAACCAGCAAAAAGCTGATCCCATCTCAGGCATTTGTCAGATATCACTGATAGAGCTGTCGGTTACTGACGTGTCTACGTCAATAATTCTATAACAATTTCTATCTAGAACCCTTTCATTAAAACATTTTAAACATCCTCATGTATAGTTGTTTTCACAAACTGTCAAGACATACATGTTGTTCCTGCTACTGGCTTGTCCTTCCCCTCCAAGAGTTCCCATAAGTGCTGTGATGCTTCCTGATACTGGTCAGTCAACCTGTGTGAGAGAAGATCATTCCTTCATGAATACACCGTACAATTCAGATGAAGTGAATCAACAGAAACCTCTTAACACATTAAGGTTTCTGAGAAATTAACATTAAAAGCACCACATTTTTTTTTATAAATAAATAGAAAAATCAATGTGCATGGGCAATCCAAAATCAATTAAAATCTTTTAAAGGTTTTGTTCACCCAAAAATTAATGCGTGTTTGGAACAACATGAATGTTTGAGTAAATTAAATTAAAATTGAATTAATGGCAAATTTAAAAGCATGCTTGATCAATGTTGAGACCACAACTTCTCTCAAATTTATTTTGAGGGGAGATTCAAATGAATGTTAATGCCAATATGGAAACCATGAAACACTGCTAGGCCAGTGTTTACTAACCACCACGGCACACTGGCGCATAAAATAAATGCATGAAGGAGAAAAAAAAAAAAAAAAAGACATTTCAGGGATTCAAACTCACCTTTCTGAGAAATTCGCTGTTTGCAATGATTAATGGGCAAAAGTGACTGATATTTATACGCATTAAGGGTCTTTGACATGACTCGTGTCAGTGCTACAGAATACATTGAAATCTATGAAGTGATGCCACTTTACACCAGTGTTTTTCACACACACGTTTTTGCTTCACCAATAATGTCTTTGAGAGTACTAAGCAACAAGAAATATTTGAAACTGTCCAAATTTGTGGAGACATTGAATATCTAATTTCTTTGAATTAAATATTACCTTATCGTTTACGAATATCAGAGACCCCAGATATTGAACTAATTTAAATTCACCAAGAAAACGAGTCCTTTTAATACTTTCTGCTATCAAAGCAACTGCAAGCTTTTTTTTCTCTCTTCCAAATACATGTTTTCAAAGTTTATTGTGCACACCTCCCACTTTTTTATGTAGCAAACTCGTAAAATTGCCCCTCTGTGACGCTTTGAAACTCTTGTCATGTGG
Organism: Moxostoma hubbsi; assembly: GCA_032164185.1. NCBI lineage: Eukaryota > Metazoa > Chordata > Actinopteri > Cypriniformes > Catostomidae > Moxostoma > Moxostoma hubbsi. Next base: position 15,032,018 of record JAVLUX010000027.1, read on the forward strand.
AGGGCAATGCGGCACTTGATGTTGGGTTCAGCCTCCAGAACCAAACGGACTAACAAGAGAAGTCGTCTGTCCGAGGCTAAGATGCAAAATCTAATAACAATTGCCTCAGCATCAGTCTCCCTTGATGCATTTGATTACACACAGGCGAGCACAGAGTTTAAGCCGACGAGGACCAAAAGGAAGGTTTGAGTTGTCGATTGAGTTCTGTTCAGTTTTTACGTGTTTTGTATACTTTAATCGTATTTGTTTTTGTAATATTGCATTGTTCATATGTCCTGTTCCCCGTCTGTCGCTCACTTCGACGTCGTGTCGAAGAAGCGACACTAGGGGTCTCTCTTGAGTGCCGAAAGATGCCTCTGATCTATGAAAAAAGGCCAATGAGAGTTGGCGAACAGTATTTGCATACCCCGCCTCCGGATACGGATATAAAGGCGAGGGAAATGCGCTCGTTCATTCAGTAATTTTCTTCGGAGCCGATGGTCGTGTGTATGCAGTCAGCTGCGAATGTCACAAACTGATCCTGCTTCTGATCCTCTGACGCTCTGCTTTGCTGTTGGATTTACGGCGCACTTCAGCGGCTTTTGTCTTCACTGCCGGCGTGCAGTTTGCCCCTGGGCGCTTCGACAGCGCAGTGTTAAAAGAGTTGAAAGAGTGATTTTCTCTGTAAAAGAGTTTATTTCTCTGAAAGAGCATTACACAGCTGCGTTGAACATCCTTTTCAGGACGCGTCTTTATAAAGATGTCATTTCCGCCCCTGTTTAGTTTCTGGATGCGGTGATTTCTCCCCACCTCTCTCGGTCATAAAAAGCTGTCTTGCATGCCTGGGCTGCGATCACACGCAGGCAGCGTTTTATGAATGGTTCATGTTCTCAGTGCGAGAACATAACCATGGCAACATTGCGGTTGTGTGGCTTTCTTTTGTAATGAGAGAAAGCTGCTTCAGCCGCCCACCGCGCCTCGCCTCCTTCCTACGGGATTGACGCAGGCGCCGCGGGCGCTGAACACGATTTAGGGACAATGACGGGCTCTGTTCGCCGGGTAAACCCCCTCGAACCTCCCGCCTCCCCGGCACGCTTGTTTGCTTCCGTCTGAGCCCGGGATGAGCATTCTCTCCAATGGTTCATCTTCTCAGTGTGAGAACATGGCCGTTATAGCATTGAGCGTTACAGCGGCATCGGATGCCACCTTCAGGTCTGCCGCCCAGCTTGAGCCTGACGCACGGAGATCCGCTATGCTTTCCCGGGCTACTTGATCGGTCCCGCGGGCAGGTGCGCCGCTCACAGCCACGCCCCCCCCGGTTCCTTTCTTCCCGGACGTTCTCCAAGGCTTCTTCGCTCCTCCGCTCTCACTACCCTCGCGGTGGAACGGTCCCAAACCGCTTCCACTCTGCACGCCACGGCCCTTCCTGCAACCAACGCCAGGCCAAGGCACTTCAAAACTTGCACCTTGGGTAGTCCTGTTCTTGATGTGCTGCAGGAACTGCGCTGGATGACCAACCGCGCCCCCGGGCCACGGAGGTCAGAAGCGCCAGCACTCGAACAGGCGATGGCCACCCCTTGTGGTCCAGAAACGCATCTGTGGACTGGACCTGGTCGAAATGCGGGAGGTAGACAAGGCACACCTTCTCCCACACCCCCGTCTCCCAGCTCCATCCACTCGGTGCCACCGTTGACGACTCTGCCCAGCATTCCTCAGCGGAGGCCACTGTACATCCTGCCCCGCCGCAAGCCTGCCGCCATGGGCCATGCCTCGTCTGCTCACCGAGGGCGTCCTCCTGCGGCTATGAAACACCCTGCTCCGCCTCAACCCGGGCCCAGCTCTCAGCCCCAGCGTCGAGCACTCCGCAGGAAGCAGACGCCCCTGCCTCACAGACCCCCTCGTGGACCCGGAAGGCTCCCAGGCTGTCCGTAGACGCTCAACCCAGGGACCAAGATGTTAGCTCCGGAGGTGGTAAGACCGCTCCGTCCATGGTGGAGGGCCGGGAGGAGAATTTTTTGTCGAATTAGTTTTCACATTCTCATATTCTCTGTAACGAGCTATTTCCTTTTGTCTTTGGGTCACCTGGCCCGCAATTGCCGTTCTCACGGCACTCTGCCACCAGAACTCAGCAGTCCCGGCTTCCTGGACACGGACTACCCGTCTCCAGCCCCACGACTGCCCCCCCCGGCCGGCCGGTTCCGACCAGTCTAGAGGACGCCTACCTGAGACCTCCTCCTCAGTCGCTAACCCGCTCCCTACCGGGTGTGCGGAGCAAGGTAAGTGCTTTGAGTCTTTTCTCAGCACCCCAGCTGCGGGTCGCCCTGTTGCCGTCCAACGCTGTCCTACCTGCTCCGCCCCGCTGCGAAGCCCTGCCGGGTACGTCAAAATTAATCGTCCCCTTGGTGCCCCTAGCGCAGAGGTTGGACGCGTGGCTTTCACTTCCCAACCTGTCTCGCTGGCTGGCCCGGATCATCCGACTCGTTTACGCAATTCAGTTTGCCAGGCCCCCGCCCCCCTTCATGGGCGTCCGCTTTTCCGCAGTATACAGCGAACATGCCCAGTCCCTGCACGCGGAAATCGCGACTCTTCTGGCCAAAGACGCGATAGGGCTTGTCCCTCCAACCAAGATGGAGGGTTTCTACAGCCCTTACCTCATCGTACCCAAGAAAGGCGGCGGCTTACAACCAATCTTGGACTTGCGATTTTTCAACCAAGCGTTGCACAAACTACCGTTCAAAATGCTCACGCTTAACCTGCGTCCGGCATCTAGATTGGTTCGCAGCGATTGACCTCTTGCCGCATACTCAACTACCTCGTCGACTGGCTCATTCTGGCCCACTCGCGAGAGTTACTATGCGCCCACAGAGACCAGGTGCTCAGGCACCTCAGCCGTCTGGGGCTTCAGGTCAACTGAGAAAAGAGCAAGCTTACTCCTGTTCAGAGGATCTCTTTTCTCGGGATGGAGTTAGACTCGGTCTCAATGTCGGCACGTCTCACCGAGCGTGCCCCGTCAGTGTTGAACTGCCTCGCCGCCTGCAGGCCAGGCACAGCGGTCCCCTTAAAACTTTTCCAGAGGCTCCTGGGGCATATGGCGTCCTCCGCGGTGGTCGCGCCGCTGGGATTGACGCATATGAGACCGCTCCAACACTGGCTTCAGACCCGAGTCCCGAGACGAGCACGGCGCCACGGCACGCACCGGGTAACAGTTACCCCCGCCTGCCGTCAAACATTCAACCCCTGGACAGACCTCTGTTTCTTACGGACTGGAGTACCCCTACAGCAGGTGTCCAGACGCGTCCTGGACACGACCGACGCATCCAGATTGGGTTGGGGCGCTGTTTGCAACGGGCACGCAGCCTCAGGCCGTTGGAAAGGGGCCCAGCTGCGTTGGCACATCAACTGCCTGGAGTTGTTGACCGTCCTTTTGGCCCTGCAGAAGTTTCTCCCGTTAATTCGGGACGAACATATCCTAGTCAGGTCGGACAGCACCACTGCGGTCGCGTACATAAATCGCCAAGGCGGCATACGCTCCTGCCACGTCACAACTCGCCTGTCGTCTCCTCCTTTGGAGCCAGCAACGACTCAAGTCGCTGCGTGCCACTCACATCCCCGGCAACCTCAATGTGATAGCGGACGCGCTGTCACGACAATGCTTGCCTGGTGGAGAGTGGAGGCTTCAGCTGATTTGGGAACGGTTCGGCCAAGGCCCAGGTAGACCCCTCTGCCTCCCGAGAGACCTCCCACTGCCCACTCTGGTACGCCCGCTCAGAGGCTCCCCTTGGGGCAGATGCACTGGCACACAGCTGGCCGGTGGGGCTGTGCAAGTACGCATTCCCCCAGTGAGCCTTCTTGCACAGGTGCTGTGCAAGGTCAGGGAGGACGAGGAGCAAGTCACTCTCGTGGCTCCTTACTGGCCCACCCGGGCCTGGTTCTCAGACCTTGTACTCCTCGCGACAGCCCCTCCCTGGCGAATTCCCCTGAGGAAGGACCTTCTTTCTCAGGGACGGGGCACGCTCTGGCATCCGCACCCAGACCTTTGGAACCTCCACGTCTGGCCCCTGAACGGGACGTGGAAGATCTAGCTGGTCTACCACCCACGGTCGTAGCCACGATCAAACAAGCCAGAGCCCCTTCTACCAGGCAACTCTACGCCCTGAAATGGCGTCTGTTCGTGAATTGGTGTTCTTCCTGGGCAGAAGACCCACAGAGGTGCGCAGTTAGGTCAGTGCTCCTGTTCCTACAGGAGTGGTTGGAGGGGAGGCTGTCCCCGTCCACCTTGAAGGTGTATGTCGCCGCTGGCGCAGCTCACCACGACCCAGTAGACGGCAAGTCCCTGGGTAAGCACGACTTAATCGCCAGGTTCCTAAGAGGTGCCCGGAGGCTAAATCACTCCCGGCCAAACCTGTTCCCCTCCTGGGATCTCTCGGTGGCCCTCACCGGTCTTCAGAGATCCCCCTCCGAGCCGTTAGAATCAGTTGGCTCAGGGCCCTCTCTTCAAAAGACGGCCCTGCTGATTGCGCTCGCTTCCATCAAGAGGGTCGGGGACCTGCAAGCGTTCTCTGCTAATGACACTTGCCTGGAGTTCGGTCCGGCAGACACACAAAAAAAATCCTAAGACCTCGACCGGGCTATGTGCCCAAGGTTCCTACCACGCTCTCCAGAAGATCAGGTAGTGAACCTGCAAGCACTGCCCCGGGAGGAGGCAGACCCAGCCCCCTCACTACTGTGTCCGGTACGTGCTTTGCGTGCCTACCTGGAACGTACCCAGAGCTTCAGACGCTCTGAGCAGCTCTTTGCCTGCTTTGGGCGACAGCAGAAAGGGAACGCTGTCTCCAAACAGAGGCTGTCCCACTGGGTAGTGGACGCCATTCAGTTGTTGGCCTATCACACCCAGGCCGTGCCCCCCCCCAAAAGAAAAAGCGGGTCCGAGCCCACTCCACCAGGAGTGTGGCGTCCTCTGGGCACTGGCTAGGGGCGCCTCCCTAGCAGACATTTGCAGAGCTGCGGGCTGGGCAACACCTAACACCCTTGGAGATCTTACAATCTCAGGGTTGAGTCAGTCCTGTCCCGTGTTTTCTCAGGTCCGAGCCCGTAGAACTCGGTACACGTCGATGATCTGGCCGGGTGAATCGCTTGTTCCAGCGCCGTTTCCCTCGGTCGAGGTAAAAGAGTGCGCCTTCTTTCCCAGAGGACCTAGGTCCCTGGTTGATTCCTCCCTAGCACTTCGGGCCCGCAGCAGTTCAGCGGAGGAACTTGCTGGTCCAGTCCACTACGGGTACCCCAGGCTACCCCACTGGAATAGGTGCTCCACAGATCAGGCCTCCTACGGGACTCCTCCTGTGTGTACTTCCGCGGTACGGTCACCTTACGAGCTGACCCGCGTCTCCCTTAGGCAGTCTTTGGCTGCCCTCCGGTCGCCGTGTTGTAGCACTTCCCCCCTCCTTGAGGCTGGATCTACCACCGCGCCATTCTTCCCACATGTGACCCAAGAGGCCATGTGATGTATTTTGCCACCTCTACCTCCCCTTTCGGGTGGGTGTGGCCTCCGCAGGGTCTTTTCCCCCTAAAAGAATAGGAATTCAGGATAAGACCCCCTTCCCTCGATGCGGTAAGGGCTCCGGCTGCTCTTGCTCTATGCCGAGAAAACATAAGAGAGAAAAGAGGCCCAGCCAGGCTTGGCCTGTTCCCTAGTTGGGAGCGTCACCTTGTTCCCCCTAGGGTAACCAAAAGGATTCTGACGCTTTTTCGGGGAATTGGGGAAGAGTACGTGCAGCCTGAGCACAGTTGGTCGCTTGTGCACGTAGAAATACCTACCCGCTTCTGTGTCAGCAGTACACGTACACGGCTCAGCGCATGGCGAGATTTGAAGTGGACCCCTAGTGTCGCTTCTTCGACACGACGTCGAAGTGAGCGACAGACGGGGAACGTCTCGGTTACGTATGTAACCTCCGGTCCCCGATGGAGGGAACGAGACGTCGTGTCTTCCCGGCCACGTCGCTGAGCCGAGCCGCTGAGGTGCCCGGAACACTCCCGGCTCCTCAGAAAAATCCTGAATGAACGAGCGTATTTCCCTCGCCTTTATATCCGTATCCGTATCCGGAGGCGGGGTATGCAAATACTGTTCACCAACTCTCATTGGCCTTTTTTCATAGATCAGAGGCATCTTTCTGCGCTCAAGAGAGACCCCTAGTGTCGCTTCTTCGACACAACGTCTCGTTCCCTCCATCAGGGAACGGAGTTTACATACGTAACCGAGACGTTTTAGTGGCCTCCGCTGTCACTCCGGGGAAAAAAATGTATCTGCTTCGTGTGGTGTCTCTACTGTTCATCTATTCTCTTCATAAATAAATAAATGCATAATCTGCTATATGCTCGTCCTGTAAGTTCATGATTAAAAATTAATATGGTGAATATGGTTGCAACAGTATGAGATTTTCACGGAAAGATAAACGTCTCAGAAAACATCACGGTCTCACGGAAATACACAATTACTATTATCAGTGAAAACAGAAGGGTTATTTTATTTATTCATTCATTTTTGAGCAAACACTTAATTTTAAATGAAACCATTTATTCTATTGAAGTGTAAAAAAAAAAGTCTCCCTTTTGAAAATAAATAAGAAAACTAAAAGAATTATAATAATAAACCGAATTATAAACATGATAAAAATAGCATGTAACTATAACATGTTAGTTTACATGTTAAATTAACTACTAAATGAAAAATAGCATCAGCTGTGTGAGCTTTTGAAGTAATGTCCTATGATTATTAACAGTTAACATATACAGCTCCTGTCTGTACATTTATCTCAGTGCTTCTCAACTGGTTTTGCTTCAGGACAGATTTTACATTGGACATCAAGTGTCAACCTGCCATAGATTAAACATAACCTGTATTTAATGTATCCTGGGTAGAAACACTGAAGCAGTTAATATGCATCAGCGTAGCCTACTTTACCTGATGTTTTGGTCATGTTCAGGCCCCACCAGCTTGTTAAACTCATCCAGGGCAGTAAGGTCACTCTCAGTCAGCAGTGAGGGACTTTCGGCTCCTTGCAATAGCTCCTGCCGCACGTTCTCATCTCCAAGTCGGTAAAGGAGGAACTGCAGCTTCAGAACCCTCTTTAGCCTTTTCTGCTCCACCTCCTCTCGCTGGAGCTGCTCCCGTCGCGCTGCTTTCTTAACAGTTTTTTGGATCTGTCCAATGCAAAAATCCCCGTCACACTGATGCTACAGGCACCTCACAATAGGGCTGCACGATTATAGCAAAAATCATAATTGTCGTTTATTGCTCTTGATATTGTAATCATGATTATTAATGTTGATTAAAACGTTTCATGTCACAAAGCAACCAACCATGTGGTTCTTCAGAGTAGTAGATTTCAATGGTGGATATGAGCTGCGCTCCAGTTTCTTTTAAGCATCTTTTAAGCATGATATTGTCTTTTATATTGTAATAATGTTTGTTAAGGTAAGGCAAATGAAAATTATTGTAAATTGATATCTATGGTACAGAATAAATTTCATTATTGCCAAATTACTGCTTATTTAATTACTTACATTATTAGTCCACGTACAGTTAATAATATGGCATATTCAATATTCAAACTTATTAACAGCTGATTTAAATCGACCAAGTTACTGCGTTCAGTAAGACCTTTGGTGGCTAGACAGGGGACCATTCATATCGTTAGATCTTTAATGGTGATCTTGTTCATGTAGGATCATCGTTACATAAATTTTGGCCTCAGTGGTTGCACTTTGGAAATTAAAAACAATCAGTTTGTGCGATTTGTGAAAATGTTAAATCTACCAATACCAGCTGCGTGGCAAATGGGTCTTATAAGAGCAGAAGCAATAACAATGACGATGATTCCTGAAATATGCTATTCATGCCATATTTTTTATGTTGGCTACACCTCCAAAACACACTTAGAATAGTTAAGATGAATTATATTATTGCTATTTTGTACAAATCAAATTCACATTGGCTTAATTATTAACATGACAAAAAAAACTGTCATTACATTTTTAATAAACTGTACACAGAAATCGAGCAATGTGAAACTCTCCCATTACAATTACTGCTGTCAATCACTGCAGTTTAACACTGTTTGAGACCTGCATTTCGAACCGAGCTCAGTGACGCTTGATCAGCACAAGGTTCTGCACTCTCGCGAATGCTCTCATTAAAAACAAAGCTGTCTAATCAGCATAATAAATACATTATTTACACGGTGTCTGTGCCTTAATTAGAACAGGATTGTTTTAGTTTGACGTGATGCTCATTTGCAGTGTATTTAACATCAACGTTCAAAGTGAGCGGTGCAATAAGCAATTTTCACACAGCTTCTTTTCGAGTGTCAGGTGATGTTACTTCAGTATTCATTTTCGTGTGCTGCGCGAACAGAGCAATAACATAAAGCAAGCATCTGTGCATTCAGCTCTGATTGGCCATTGCCACTTCATTGCTCAACGGACATGTTAGTGATTGGTAAGAATACTCAACCGCTGCGAAAACATGTTGTAAATAGAAACCATTGACGCAAAAGGAGCAGACTTAAATTGAAGACTGTAATCATCAGTTTTTATGATTACATAATCGTGGCAGCCGTAATCGCGATTCGTTTTTCGATTAATTGTGCAGCCCTACCTCACGCTCACTTCAGTTTTGGAACTCTACAATGTTCTCAACAATATAACATGCATATATAAAAGGTGGCATCTCAAGCAAGAAAATAGCAAATACAATTTGCATATACTCACTTCTTGACCCAAAGCCAAAAAGCTCTTCTGCAGCTCTCGTGCAAACTCAAGATTATTGGTTACTTCCTGGTACTTAGAGAGGGCTTCCTAAATTGATTATGTAATAGGAGATATTTTAGAGGGGAAAAAGGTAACAAGTTCTAAACAGTAAAATACCATTTGCATTTTGTATAGTAACACAAATCCATTATAATAGTATAAGCCATTTAAATTTTGTCTTGCAATATAGACAGATCGCTAGATAGTCATAAAATTATAATAATACTGAAGAATAATAAAGGAATAGTTCACACAAAAATTTTAATTCTCTCATGATTTACTGACCCTTATGCCATCCCAGTATGGAAGTGAAAGCAGAGATTTGTAGCAAAAAAATAAAAAAAAAGGACACCCACACCAATAATATTACTTTAGAAGATATATGTATTTAACCATTGGCGTTGTATGGATTTAATTTTATGCTACCTTTGTGTGATTTTTGGAGATTCAAAGTTCTGTTCAACATTCACTTGCATTGCATGGACCTACAGAGCGGAGATATTCTTCCAAAAAAACGTGTTTGTGTTCAGCAGAAGAAAGCACAAAGAATGTGAATCACCGAAAACAAAAGAACTATTAGGAGACAAGAGCGCTTATGAAGGCTAGTAAAAGTGAACATTTATAGTAAAAAAAAAAAACTAAAAAAAACTAAAAACTAACAATACCTATCGTATCGCTTACAACAAACCACGGAGTTATAATGATTACTTTTATGCTGCCTTTCTATGCTTTGTGGAGCTATAAAGTGCTGGTCACCATTCACTTGTATGGACCAACAGAGCTTAGATGTACTTCTAAAAATCTTTGTGTTTAGCAGAAGTCATAAACATCTGGGATGGTATGAGGATAAGTAAATAATACATTTTCATTTTTGGGCATTTATATCATAGAATATTAAATAAAAAAAATAAAGACAGTTTTCCCACCAGCTGGTCCAGGTTGAGGCGTTCTCCTTTGCTGTTCCTTGCCTGGTACTCATCAAGCTTGCTCTGAAGACATACAAGTATGAAGTGAAGTTAAATGGATTGTAATAATCTAGTGCTTATTTTAATTATTTCAAGTCATCTGACAGTTTAAATGTACTCCTTTCCCATTCTCAAAACACTGCTTATGTAGTCACCACAAGAACATTTCAGAGTTAAAGTATCCATCCAAGCCATTAAATCAGCATCATTTTGTTTGAGAGAAAAGCTGGGGTATGAAAGGGTGTCTCTTCATAACCCAATTTGCAATTATGGAACAAATGCTCCGTTAATCATGATAAAAGAACAAAAAACAGCGGCATTTGGTTGAATTATGAGAGGATTATCTTATGTTAAGGGTCAGTTGGAAAGAGGCCAAGTTCTGACAAATCTTGAATTAATCAAAAAAGGAACATTGACGGATTGATTAAAACTTGTCGGTATGTGCTACAACAGCATGAAAGAGTTAAAACCCTAGGTAGCACATCTTGTCAGGCAGATAATACCCATCAAGATGTACTACCAGCATAACTATCGTGTAACACTAAAATTATGCGATTATAGCATTGGTAGGTCATCCTGATAGGTAGCATATATTTTCAGGACACCTTCGACACAACCCCCCATGTTTCCCCGATTAGTGTTCCCCGTATTGCCGTTAAATATTAAACGTGGGGGATAACAGACTTAGACAATAACCTAAGGGGAATCATAGGGGGAACAGACTTCGACAGCGCCGTTAAATATTAAACAGGAGGAACAGACTGTTCACTCCATGTTTAACGGCACTAAGGGAAACAATAAGCGGGGAAACAAACTTCGACACAACACCGGCTATATCCCTGATTTTACCGTGCCAAACCTCTTTTAAGTCGCCATGTTTGTTTCATCTCCATGTGCGCGTGAAGCTCTTCGTGATTACAGTAATTGACAAAAAAAAAACTTCCAAGGAATAACGTGGAATTCATATCGTGTTACAACGAGCTACTAACATTTGTAAACAAGCAATATGGCAAACAAAATTGTCGAGAGAACTGAAATAACTTCAACAGTTACCCGGTTAGCTCAAAGATATCATGGGTTAGCTTGTGTTGAAACGGAATGCTAGCCGGTTAGCATCGGTGTTTGACACAGAACATCTTTGACTCAAATTTGATCTTATAAACGATTTAAAGTAGACATTAAATGGTAGTTCATTCACATATGTTCCATTCAAAAGGTCTCAAACACAATTCATAGCGTCGCGTTTTTTTATAGCTGGCCTTGCTGGCAGCGTTTCGAGGAGGATTTTCTCTAATGGAAAAGTTGGCTATCACACACGAGATTTATACGTTCAAAGTTCACACTACAGTAATTTATACTGTATAGATAGTGGATATTAATGCAGTCTGTTATACAATAACAGAATCTGTCATGTAGCGAGGAAGTATCCGTTATTGGAGAGTTGCACGAGCAATGATTGAATATAAAAGAATATCTGAATAAGTGGAATATTTACTTGGGACATTTGGACGTCTTAGGACAGTTACAATGTACTTTAACTGTACATTCATGTGGCAATGTTAGTTGATACTAATATGTTTATAAATGGTAGTACAATCCAGAAAGATGAATTGGTACCTTTTTCTTCTCCATATTGCGGACTTTCTTTTCAAGAACCACCAGCACCTGCTTCATGGCTTCTGATTGGGTTCCAGTCAGCTGGTTGCTGGCTGTGATTTGGTTCATTGATCCGGGAGCGGATCCCAAGTCCGGGCTGGCAGACTTCACAGTCCTGGTGCAATTTGTTGCCGAGGGCATCTGATCAAGGGTCAATAACAAGTTTATAGTAAATAATAACACAGTAGTGGTATGAAGATAACGTCTTAAATCAGTACTGCATTGTTGTCACACAAAGATACGGCCATTTGAGGTATTAAACGTCAACAGAGCTCCAGTTTTGAGGTTTGATCAAGGGTCCATTTGAAAATGCTGAAAAGACTGTCTGAATGGCAGTGAGACGATCGCAACAACTAAGACCAGAACATGTGTAACGTAGTTTGCTTGTGACACGACTGGTGCTTTGAAAGAAGATGGTTTCATATTCGATCATATCAGATTTCAGAAGCGACAATTTGCCTTTTGGACGAGAGATTTGGCGAGAAATCAAAATAACCTTTCTGTCGACTAACTGGTTGCTCAATTTTAGTTAGTAACTAATTAAATTATAGGTGTCCAAATGTTTGTTTATTGTTTTGTGAAAAAGAATGACAGATTTCTATTCCTGCAATTACACTATATGACGAACTACATAGTCTAGATTTTGCCTGATAATGTTTTTAGCTGGCAATGACGGAGCAGTACTGCCAGCTACAAACATTGTTTACAACCTCTCCGCATTAGATTAAATGTTTTTCCACAGATGCGAAGAGCAGAACACATTGTCCGCATTTCCCATTACAGGCAGAAACTGTCCATTTCATCACTGAATCCAGACAGTTCAACACTGACATCAGTGACTTGGATGATGTACACATGTGCTCACCTTTATGCGCAATATATCCACAAAGGGGAAAAAACCAATCAGTTAGGTGGTAAATAATTCGAAGCGTTGATTGTGTTGCTTTCTATTTTCTCTTTCAATTTATTATGGGATCCGCCCCGCCTGCCTCATCGACAACTGAGAGCGACTGAAAGGCGAAGAAAGGGTTTATACTGAGGAAGGGCCCCGTTTATAGACGCCCATGATTTTGCCTGTGACCAACTGGCATTTATGTACACTCGATAATAACAAAAACTGCGCGATTGACCAATTTAAATTAAACACAGCGTAAGCGACGCATAAGAAAGAGTCAAAGTTGTTATATGGAGTCGTTCAACAGGCAAGAGAGCTTTCACACTTTTAATTTGCCACTGAACGCATGCCGTATGAAAACCAACTTGCTGGTTTATATAAGATTGACCAGAGATTTTTTTCCTTATAGAGAGCGTAACGACCAACTAGTGTTACGACAGTAAGTCAACGTTTGCGGATACCATACACATGGATAGGGAGAGCCGTAAACCAACACCTACCTGTCGCATAATTATCAGAGTCTTCTCTTAAAAACAACAATTTTATCGTAGTATAACTCCTCACCTAGTTCACTCCAAAAGGATTTTTTAGTGTAAAAACATTTTATTGTTTAGCGGACAGGTTCATTAAGTGATGAGCTATTTTCTCAACAAAAGAAGCTTATTCCAAGTCCTCAAGCATCTCCTCCATAGACATCTCCTCGCCAGTGAACCACCACTGGAATGTCAACGTGACTGCCCGTTATCAAATCAAATCACTTTATTGTCACACTATTGTGTACACGAGTGCAACAGTAGGTGAAAGTCTTGTGTGTAGTTCCGAGCAACATAGCAGTAATGACAGTGACGAGACATAAACCACTTTACAATAAACAACATATTTACACAACACAATTTACATAACAAATGTACACATACTTACACAACAATTTACATATCAAATGTACACAATACACACAATGTAGAATACACATACACTAGATAAGGGTATAAATATATATACACTAATTGAATTGGGAGCAAGAATATATTGACAGAATGAAGATTAATAAAGTGCAGTGCTGATTGTTGATCGTGAGAGATCATGTGTTCAAAAGTCTTATTGCTTGTGGGAAGAAGCTGTCATGTAGTCGGGTGGTGCGGGTCCTGATGCTGCGATACCGCCTGCCTGATGGAAGCAGTGAGAGCAGACCATGACTCGGGTGGCTGGAGTCTCTGATGATCCTCCGAGCTTTTTTCACACACCGCCTGTTATATATATCCTGGAGGGAGGGAAGCTCACCTCCGATGATGTTTCTGGCAGTTCGCACCACCCTTTGCAGGGTTATGCTTCTGTTATTATATTATTATTATTATTATTATAAAATTTTTAGCTAAGCTTGTTAAAAGGCTCTGATATGAAAATACATGAAAACAAAAGATACAGAATATTAAGATGTAGAGATAATATATTTCAGTGATTTTGTACAACATTGTAGTACTGTGTTCTGATTTATTGTATTATATTTTCCAAACTTAACTTGCTTTCTAGAATGTGCAATGTCACTCACCGATCCACGATTTGGGCACTCTAACCATGTATATTTAAATTAGTTCAACAGTTTAGGCTACTATTGTATGACCTGTTAAGTTAATACACATTTTAAATACATAATGTGTTATTGTTTTATTCATCTTTATTTATTTTTTTGGAGAAAGTGTTGCTTTTATGCCCACATTATTTAGTACAATATTTTTAGACATTATTTATTGTAATTCCTTAAACTTTTTTTTTTTTTTCATTTATTGGTGCAACGTCTCTTTTCAATTTAAACGCCAAAAAACAAATAATTTTGGAAAAACACAGCTATAAAACACACAATACGTCAGCAGATGGCAGCAGAGTGATTCAAAAAAATAGTTCACCCAAAAATGAAAACTCTCTCATCATTTATTCACCCTTATGCCATCCCAGAATATTTCAGCTCTGTAGGTCTTTTTTTCAGTGCAAGCCAATGGTGACCATAAATTTGAATCTGCAAAAATCACATAAAGTCAGCGTAAAACGTCCATCCAATTATAAGATCCATACGACTCCAGTGAGTCCATATCTCATGAAGCAATGTGATATATACACTATACAATATGGTGTGGGTGAGAAACAGATCAATATTTAAGTCCTTTTTTCCTATAAATGTCAATTTCAATTATTGATCTGTTTCTCACCCACACTTATCATATCACTTCAGAATATATGTATTTACCCACTGGAGTTAATATGGAGTTATACTGACTTTATGTGATTTTTGGAGATTCAAAGTTCTGGTCAACATTCATTTGCATTGTATGGACCTACAGAGCTGAGATATTCTTCTAAAAATATTTGTTTGTGTTCTGCTGAAGAAAGAAAGTCATGCACATCTGAGATGGCACAAGGGTGAGTAAATGATTAGAGAACTTTCATTTTTGGGTTGACTATTCCTTTAGCTCCAAATTTCTGTCCACACACCTGTCAATTTGCATCTACACAAGAAACACATGATGAGGTATTTTGGTGTTGAACCCATATTATGTTATTGCTTATGGAAGGTACCAAGGTATGGAAGTAACCATTTAGTTATTAGACACTTTAAATCATGGATTAAATTCATCATGGCTGATTGTGAATTTTTACAATGGCATCTGTAACTGAAAACTATTGAATGATGCTGCATCCACACCATTAGGTGTCACTGTAAGTCCAAGATGAAACAAACAAAAAGTTACTGAGTGCACCTTTAAATCCATATTTTCAGAAGCGATATGATAGGTGTGGGTGAGAAACAGATGAATATTAAAGTCCTTTTTTGCAGTTAATTTTTCTCCATGCCCAGTAGGTGGCGAAATGCACAAAGAATGTGAATCGCCAAAAACAAAAGAAGAAGAACTCTTAGTAGAGAAGAGCACTTAGAAGGGCTGGCACGCCATTGACTTGCAATGTGTGGACCTACAGAGCTGAGATACTCTTCTAAAAACATTTGTCTGAGTTCAGCAGGAGAAAGAAAGTCATACACATCTGGGATGGCATGAGGGTGATGATGAGATCATTTTCCTTTTTTGGTGAACTATCCCTTTAATGCAGTGAGAAGCATTAGGTTTTGTTTGACAAGCACGGGAAGCATTTAACATGGTTGCTCTGCTCTTTGATAGCACTGTTCTATTGAAAGGGTGTTTTCTTTCAAGAATAATACTGATTAGAGGAATATCCTATAGGGGGGTGAAGCTCCCTTTCAACGAGTGACTAATTTCCACTTCTTGTTGTGGTAACATGGGCAGTCCTCCACATAAACATTTAAAGTCCTTTAATACAGTACAACAATGTGCTGTAGAGTGGATTCTCCTTTAATCACATATCATCTTAAGTTTACAATGAATATAGCAAAATGAAGAAGAAAAAAAAAACAGTCACAACAATGTATGAATAAGTCCACACAACAGTGTTCACACAAGCTGCTCAGAAAGCAAACAATAGTTAAAGCTGAGATTAGAAAGGAAGCAGCAGATTCCTGTTACAGAGTATATGCTGTATGCTATCAGAGAGTCAACAATTCACCAAGGCCCTCTCCTTACAGGAAAATAGGCCTTACTCTGATTGCTGCTTCATGGATCACTTCTCTAGTAGGCCACAACACTGCTTGGACCATAAATAAAACAGAACATGTCTATTTGTTGATCCAACATATACAGTAAGACAAGGTCTACTTATGTGTCACAATTTTTCCATGCATGTTCAATGGTAAGCGAACAGTCAATGGAATGGCATTTCCTATTTAACAAAGTGTTCCAGACAACATTTAAAAATGCTTAAGATCATGTCTAGAAGGTAATCATCTGGCTGGGGGGAAGTCTTGCAAGACTCGCAAGCAACATACACTGTTTTTTGTGTTGGATTTGGAAAAAACCCTACACCTAACCACAACCTTAACTAGGGATGGGTATTTTAGAATAATTTTGTATTCAAATACTCTACGTAAAAAAAAAGAACAATCGATTACTTATAGAATTTAAGTTCAACCATCAACTTTTGAACTTTTTGAGTTGTAATGGCAATATTTACGTGAGAGGTGTTGCCCATGGTAAGCAAAGGCACAAAGGAAAATGAAAATGCTCGAGTCATGTTTTTACTAGTCGAATTTTAAAGCTGAATGATTATTCGATTAATTGATTACTTGTCCACACATCCCTAACTTTAACTCTACCTTTTAATCTAACCCTAACATTAGAAAAAGCAAATAAGACTCTCACAAGACTTTCCCAGCTGGACTGTTAACTTTTAGACATGGCCAGAGTTTAGTTTCATGATACTGTAAATAGCAGTTATAATCATTCATATGACAGACATAATGGGGAGACCATAGACCCTTTTCTCAGACTGTGATGGTGCATTTCTGCCTTAATTTTGCAGGCTATCTTTTATTTTCATCTTTTTTAATTTCTTATTTAATGTACATTTATGCCACTAGAATCTGTGTTATATTATCCTGGTATTAATATAAATGTCTCTACATCTGTCTCTATTTTCTTCCTCTTTTGGAAAGTCATGGAAATGCAACTTTTTTCTTTTGTTGTTGGAGCAAATGGAAATGCAAAAATAATATTCGCTAGAGTATCCCTTTCAACGCTGTAGAAGTTGGCTGTGCCGCCATGATGATTCTAATTGCCTTTTTAGTATTTCTGGTCTCAGACGCCTAGTAAAAACTACCAAAATGAGCGATCCAGAGGAGAACAACAACCATTTAAGTGTTACCTGGCATAAAAATCAATTTCAGGCTCAACTTGTGCCGTTGTTGGCTGTCATAACAACTCAAAATAATTAACGATATCAATGTCTATCATTCAAAAAAATAACAAAATCAGATTTTTTTCTAGGAGCTTTATAGGCTACAGCTTTGATATGGTTCGTGCAATTGAAGAGATGGTAAGTCGATCCCTCACAGCCTCGTTGTCATTCCCATTAAAAATAAAATGATTTGAAAGATGGCGCTACTTCTACATTCCAAACCTGGAAATGTTGAAAGGGTCCATAGTTTCAGATTAACAGAACTACATTAATATTAGCGTTTATAATCTTTAGATATTAAGTAGAAGGTTTTAGATGTTTTTCTACCTTTATGTGCTGCGGATACCCTGTATGTCTCAAATGTCATCAAATTGAAGTTGAAGTATAAAGCAGTCTACATGAAAAATGTAAAATATTAATATTTGAATTCTAATATACTTACTGTAAGTATTGTTCTAATGGACATTAAATAATTGTAAGTAATTAAAAAATTCAAATCTGATTAACAAGATGGATCTTGTAAGCCCTGAGGTTCATTAGGGATAGTTTCTGTGGCTTTCTCTGGAAAATGTGCCATTTTAAATTAAAGAATTTTGCATTTCATTTGAATATGTTACTGGACATATCCATAATAGACATTTAGGGACCACCATAACTGCATGCTTTCCCCCTGATATTCCGATTACTGGTCAACCAGGAATATTTTTTCAGTGGTTGATTCTAAAATGTTCCCCTAATTCTTAATACGTCACAGCCCTGCAAAGCTAATAGTTATTTATCATCATTACTAACCCTAAGCCATACTATTTCAATCTCATTACAGGAAGCTTGGAATTAATTTACTTCTAATTTGATCAGAAAACCTCTGTAAATCTCTTTACAGAGTGTATCACTCCTCAACAGAAACTTGTTTCGATATTTAGTTTTACTAATTGCAGAAGTAATTCTCTCTGAAGAAAAACAGAAATGTTATGCACTGTCTTACGACACAGGTTTCATATAATATTTCCGTTGGAATGGAGGCAGTATTAATGCCAGTATGACACATGATACATAAGACCAATAAAAATTTTAAATAACAGCTAGTTGTGGTTAAATGTCACAAGCTATCCCTAACCATTTTTGAAGGAAATCTACCCTGGGTTAAGAAAGGTTTTCCTGCCAAATAGATGAGCTGACAATCTGTGGTTTCCGTGGCACTGTCTCAAAAGCCATTCTCCTATCAAGGTGGGCCATCTGGAGTCATCCAACCAATCAGAGTCCAGCAGGGTGATCAAGTGAAACAAGTAGGAAGCCAACATGGCTCATACCACTCACTGCTTAGGTTCATATGTGCTCATATGCTGTATATCCTCTTGGTTTGCTGTGTCCAATCCACAGGAAACAGTTGGATGCCTTACATATGCAGTTCTAACTGTATTGAACAAACTGCAGGAGCACACAACGAAATATATCAGTTATGTTAAAACCTTGGTTAAATAGCCCAGCTCTTTTGGGAAATGTCTTTAGGAACAAGTACACAACAATAAAATAGTAATAACAATTTGATTTGTGAATGAGTATTCTTTTTTCAACAAAGTGAACAAGAAATTACCATCTAGCTGTGAAGTGTTCTCAGTGAAGATGATTTTACATGTATTCACTTGGCAGATGCATTTATCCAAAGCAGCTTAGTTAAATTTCATCAGTACACATGTATGTGAGCGCAGCATAGTTCTAGCGGGAAGACTAGCAGCTGTACATCATCACACTATTAGCTGGGTAATTCCTAGCCAATCGCAGGTAAGCCATTGCTTTATAAGTCTGCTCCCAATCTATCACATTGCTGTTTCAGTGCGCTAAGATGGCAAAGATACCCAAACAACTTTTCCCTCGTCGGAGGGTTTTCATATCAAATGTTTGCTTTCAACAAAGGGATTGCACGCAACGTCGCCATTATCGTATGGCTTTACGCACGTTGCTCACCTTTTGGCAAAGATACCCAAACAACTTTTCCCTCGTCGGAGGGTTTTCATATCAATGTTTTCTTTCAACAAATGGATTGCACGCAACGTCGCCATTATCGTATGGCTTTACGCACGTTGCTCACCTTTTGGCAAAGATACCTAAACAACTTTTCCCTCGTCGGAGGGTTTTCATATCAATGTTTTCTTTCAACAAATGGATTGCACGCAACGTCGCCATTATCGTATGGCTTTACGCACGTTGCTCACCTTTTGGCAAAGAAACCCAAACAACTTTTCCCTCGTCGGAGGTTTTTCATATCAAAAGTTGTCTTCCAGCAAAGGAATTGCACGCAACGTCGCCATTATCGTATGGCTCTATGCACGTCGCCCTCCTTTCAGCAAAGATACCCAAACATCTCCCTCGTCAGAGGGTTTTCATATCAAATGCCGTCCTTCAGCATAGGGATCGCATGCAACGTCACCATTATCGTATGGCTTTACACACGTCCACCTTTCAGCAAAGATACCCAAACAACTCTTCCCTCGTCGGAGGGTTTTCTAATCAAATGGTGTTTACCTTTCAACAAAGATACTGCACAGCATGCCGGCCTAATGTAGGGGCATAACATGCCGCTCACCTTATAAAGATTATGCATCACCAGGGGCCTCGACGGAGGCCCAAAATCACACTCTTTAAAAAAAAAAAAAAAAGGCTTCCTATTGCAAAGGCTTCCCACAACCATGCCAGAGATACCACAAATTTCATGCCAAATTCAGATGCTCACATCTTTAACTTTCTCCTCCTCCAGAATGAATGCCTAACACAAGACCCGGTTCGTACCAAACTGGATCATCTCTTTTGGGGGTAGTATTCTACTCTCTCTTTTGGGGGTAGGCTCCTCGCCCCTGCCTCCTATCTCCGGCAGGATATGATGGTTCCGAGTACAACTCCCTCGGACCGCCGGACGGGGCCTACGCCAAAGAGAGACATTACTTTTCTGTTCTACATTCATCAAATAAATGGCATCATAAACCTCACTCAAGCCTGCGTGTCTTCCCGATAGAAATGTGAGCGCAGCGTAGTTCTAGCGGGAAGACTAGCAGCTGTACATCATCACACTATTAGCTGGGTAATTCCTAGCCAATCGCAGGTAAGCCATTGCTTTATAAGTCTGCTCCCAATCTATCACATTGCTGTTCCAGTGCGCTAAGATGGCAACCTCCACCACCCCACCACCACCAGTTGAGCCCTGTCCCGCACGGGGGTAGGCTCCTCGCCCCTGCCTCCTATCTCCGGCAGGATATGATGGTTCCAAGTACAACTCCCTCGGACCACCGGACGGGGCCTACGCCAAAGAGAGACATTACTTTTCTGTTCTACATTCATCAAATAAATGGCATCATAAACCTCACTCAAGCCTGCATGTCTTCCCGATAGAAATTCTGTTATTCAAATCCATGACCTCTACGTGTTTTAAAGCCAATGCACAAAAGTCTTTTGGCCAATGCCAAAAGTCTACCAGTTGAGCCACAGGAACTATGAAAACTGATGCTCTCCTGAGTGGGTCTCTTTTGTTTTATTTTAATATTTTAAAGAAAAAATAACATTGAAGCTACAAGTGAATTAATAAAATTTTAAACATTCCGCAAATAAAATTATGAACAAAATTACATAAAAAATGTTGTCACTTAAAATATGTTTTTTCCACGCTCAACTGGTCATTTACATATTAGGATGAAATGTAGTTTGCTTCAGCTGCTCCAATTGTGAATAGTGAAATCCTTGCTAAAAGGCAATCATTGACCTCAAAAGGTTATTGTGCCCCAGGGCCAGATTAACATAAATGCAGCCACTTTTTGGCTCCAATATGAGTTAGATCCCTAAGCATTGCCATGATGAGTTTTGGGTCCCATTCAGTGTCCTTAAAGCCTCTGCCACAGTTAAACAGTGTTTTATCTCCAGCGCCAGTACTGTAGTTGACACTCCTCAAGCTCTGGAAGGAGATAAGAGGAGTTTTCTCCAATGACATTAAGCATAGATGGGTGTGAGCTGATAGATCAGGGGTAAACGGTTCAAAGGGGCCATTTGCTGTCCTTGTTAGCTCCATGATAAGTAAATGTGGTTTCAGTACAACTATGACTTTACCAATAGTTGGTAAATGCATTGCTGCTGTGTCAACTGTGATGTGGTGTGGTGCACACTGTAAATCCAAAATCAACATTCTCATTCAGTGTAGTGATGCCATGCAGCAGTTTGTTCCATCTCTCAATTTATATGGGGTCAAATCTGAGACTTAAGGATTTTTTTTTTTATTCTAACGAATACTTTTAAGCAGAAAATCTCATTTATATCAAAGAAACAGTATTTTGTGAAATGAAGAAGACATATTTAAGATACTGCACTACTTTGTCAATTTTGTGACATTGACCATGCTAACTCCTTTGTACAACAGGTTATATTTCCTTGCTTTCGTTGAAGCACAAGATGCTCTTTGGAACAATATCAATTTGTGCTGGGATAACATGGATTATCAGGTTTGGCACACACTTGTAAAGTTCATGCCAGCTCCAGTGCATGCAAAAGGGACATCAAATCTATGACATACACCTGAAATTCAATTGTTTTTTCATAAAAATAAAACCTTTGAAAATAGGCCTATCATTTGTTATGAAGATTTTTGCTAAACAGAAGTATTTTAAATAGACTTTTTGACCTCACTATGTATTTGCCAGATGTGATTGTAGTGATTTACAAGAAAATAGGCACTATCATTACGTTTTTACAATCACCTAAGCAGGCAACTAGTGACAATTTATTTACTAAAATTAAAGAAGACAGGAATTCTGTTTGGTCACTTCCTGAGCTCACGTGAAATAATTAGTTTTGCATTAATCAACTGTGATGGTATTTTGATGCATTGCGTCCTTTAACATGTTTTCAATGCATCCATTAGTGCTCTGTTAACAGTTTGCAGCTATTAAGTTGCTCCCATATATCTTTATTGCTTGGACAGTTCATTAGTTCTCATTAGTTCGACCTCGAGTGCGTAGCCTATTTGTGAAGAGTTTATCACTGTGCTCGTGACCCTTTGAGTCACGACGATTCCCCGGGTTTTATAACTGGCTGGCGACTAGCGGCATCTGGGAGCGCTATTTCCTGTCATTGTTGAGCGGTCGTGAGCAGGAAGTCGGAAAAGAAAGCAGAAACTGAGGGGGCAGGGCCATATAAAAATACCTGGTGCCTTACAATAACAGGACCACAGACAGCAACCCTAAGTGACGTCGCGTTGTGGAGATACATTGCTTGATGTAAATTCTGGCTATATTATGCAGTTGCTCTGTGCTCTGGAGTAGACTAATTAAACAACGTGGTTGGGGAATATCTGCCTGTCACCACTTATCATTCATAAACAACATATAATATGAGGACTCAGTGCATGGGGACAGAAATATAATGTAACGCAAAGAAGCCACATTCTGTGTACTTGGACGACGAGCATGCTTGGAATTTGGCGTAAAAAATGTTGACGTCTTCAGTATACCAAAAGGCAGGTGCATTTTTGCGCACGCTAGAATTGCTTTTGTAACGCAGTTCATTTAGCAGGAAACTGATGTTATTTCATTTGTAAGCACCACAGACGGCGAGTGTGGGGTATATTTGACGACTAAGTGCGCATAGCCTATCAGATGCAGGAATAATTATAATTATTTAATATGGCATCTACAATTGAGAGGAAGACGTTGGAAGCGAACGAGTAAGTAATCTATTGTATATCTATTATTTACTTGTGTTTGCCTTTATTTTTTTTGTTTGATTGTACGAGACAACAATTAGACAGACAAAATATGCGGACTGCGTGTGTGCAGTGCTCTCTAAGTTTGTGACTAAAGTGATAGTTCACCAAAAATGAAAATTCTTATTTACTCACCCTCATGCCACCCCAGATGTGTATGACTTTCCTTCTTTTGCTGAACACAAATTAAGATTTTATAAGAATATCTCAGCTCTGTTGGTCCATTTAGTGCAAGTGAATGGTGGCCAGAACTTTGAAGCTCCAAAAAGGACATAAAGGCAGCATAAAAGTAATGAATATGACTCCAGTGGTTTAATCCATGTCTTCTGAAGACATTATCAATATTTAATTCCTTTTCTACTATAATTTTTCCTCCCTGCCTGCCAAGCAATGCACAAAGAGTGCGATTTGCCAAAAACAGACGAAAAAGATGAAAGTGGAAGTGGAGATTTACTGTAAAAAAAGGACTTAAATATTGATCTTTTTCTCATTCACACCTGTCAAAATGCTTCTAAAGTCAAGGATTTAATGACTAGTGTCATATGGATTACTTTTATGTTGCCTTTATATGCATGAGTTTCAATGAATTCAATGAGTTTCTCCTAAAAATCTTAATTTGTGTTCAGCAAAAGAAAGGAAGTCATAAAGGTGAGTAAATGATGAGAGAATCTGGGTGAAATATCCCTTTAAACAGACACAGCAAAGACCAGTAAACAGTGATTAGACATCTAGTAGCATTATTACTTTTTTAACCAAATGAGTTTTATTTGAAACTTTTAATTTAGTCTTAATTTAAAATTAAATCTGTGCATTGGGCCTGAGCGCTTCATTTGCCTACCGCACTTTTCTCTTCTTTTTTCCCTTGGGAAATGTATGCCATATATCCAAATCAATATATTCAATAAAATAAAAACTAGCCCATTTGTTTATCAGCATCAATTTTAGAAATATGGAATATAGAGCAGGTTGAGTTTTTTTTTTTTGTCCCCCCAATAAAGCATGTAGTAGTGCTCTCTGTTGTTCAAAAAGGTGTAGCGCACTGAAAACACATTGTAACCAAATGCTAAATTGCAGGGAACCAGTTGATGAGGTGCTTCAGATGCCCCCATCTTTGCTGACGTGTGGCGGCTGTCAGCAGAGCATCGGGGACCGTTTCTTCCTCAAGGCCATAGAGCAGTACTGGCATGAGGACTGCCTGAGCTGTGACCTCTGCGGCTGCCGCTTAGGGGAGGTGGGCCGCAGGCTGTACTACAAACTTGGCAGGAAGCTGTGCAGGAGAGACTACCTCAGGTGAGACTGACACAATGAGATTGATAACATTATGAACTATCATAAAATCATTTTTAATACAATTTTAATGGATTAGGAACATGCATACATGTCTCTTCTTCAGATAAGCTATTTCCGTAAACCAGTTACTTTGGACTATGATTTGAATAGTTTTTATTCTTCAACCATCAGCTTTTGAACTACATACACAGAGATATTGAGTGGTTGTCCAATACCCCTTTTATATTTCACAACTCAATTTATATTTTTCTTCTCTGCAGACTGTTTGGTCAGGATGGGCTCTGCGCTTCATGCGAAAAGAGGATCCGGGCCTTTGAAATGACCATGCGTGTCCGAGACAAAGTGTACCACCTGGAATGCTTCAAATGTGCTGCCTGTCAGAAACACTTCTGTGTAGGAGATCGCTACCTGCTCATCAATTCGGACATTGTGTGTGAGCAGGACATTTTCGAGTGGACCAAACTTAATGGAAGCATGGTGTAGTTTTCTCCAAAATCCTGAACGATCTTTTAGCATCTGCAACAAACCATTTATTCAATCGATTCCAATTTTTACTCAAAACAATGCGGAGGGGGGAAATCTCTCTGGCTTAAGGAGCAACTACCATGGACATTTAATGAATTATATATTTTTCTTCTTATTTTTTTGTCTACATTTTCATGCCCGTTTAGTCGTGTAAGTTGAAAGTTAGATTTGAACTATAAAAAAGTGTTATTTTTGTGAAGTAGCACAATTTATTAGAGTTCTTGTTGTTAAACTAATTTACTCATGTATTTTGTTTCTTTCAAAAACAAATTGATGTGAGGCAGTCAGGCAGATTATATCCGATGGTTCTTCCTCACACCTTACATACTTAACTCACTTACTAATAACATCAGCAACAACATAATAACAGCAATAACTTAAGTAAATAATAATTGCAATAAATGCTATTTTTCTACCTTGGTCTAATTAAAAATATACAATTAAGAAATGCATGTGTCCTGGGTTCATGAAATAAAAGCCCCAAAACAATTAAAAAGATGGAGTCTGAGTAATCACAAAGCACTATAAGGAAGTCTCAATCATAAGTTTCATGGTCCAATAAACAGTACTCTATAACGGTAAATTTTTATTAATTTTTATACATTAAGAGCTATTTTTTACCTGATCTGACCTGATGTTAATGTCTAACCTCATGCATTCATATTTAAAAATATTTTGATAATACAACCTGTTATAGTTATAATATAACCCATTTAGATATTACCACACATTTTTAGGTTATCTGACAAAGCATTTTAACAACGAAATGCATGTTCCATGTTCTTTTCATGTTAACTTCAGATTCAAGCTTCTGAAAATCCCCCAAAAATTATTATTTTGGGCATTATGAAATGCACCAAAAGTCAAACAGTGATCTTAACTTTGATTTGAGAAACAGCTGGAGTGCCAAGTTAATAAAATCATTAGGCTGAATGATGAAAAACAAGCATCCGATGGTAAGTGCAGCTTTTGACCTTCCTTTTTTTTTACACCATTGTTTTTCACACTTGACCACATGTGACTCCAGGCAGATTTGAAGACTTAAATTTGAAGCTGAAATCAGTTTAGAGAAGTAAACTCCAGCATCACAGATGCTCTTCCTAATTCAAAGACAGACATGAGAAGAACTGGTCAGATACTATCTAATCAAAGCCAGATTAAAGCTGGATGCTAAAGAGAGAATGTCCTCATTTACATTTAATCATGAAGCTCGATCAGCTCAAAATGAAAAGACAGCCGTTTAAGAATAAGATTATTCATATGAAGCATAGTGACAAAGCCACTACTAAAATAAAAATGGTAATAATAATATTATCAACTCAGTCTCATGAAAATTTGTGCATATTTTATGAGTTGGCTGTTTCGTATGATTTTGCACAAGTTCATTCGTATTAAATAATACGATACATTCGAATAAGCCAAATTTAAAAAAGTTGTATGAATCAATTATGATTTCGCCATAAGAGTGTGTAGGCCCAGACTCTTTGACAATTTTAAAGACATATTTATTTGTCCTGATTTAAATGTTAATTAGACAAAATAAATAAATAAATAAAAGTTTTGCAATATATGACAGGACTTTTTCTATTTTTCCCCTCATACTAT
Organism: Moxostoma hubbsi; assembly: GCA_032164185.1. Taxonomy (NCBI): domain Eukaryota; kingdom Metazoa; phylum Chordata; class Actinopteri; order Cypriniformes; family Catostomidae; genus Moxostoma; species Moxostoma hubbsi. The sequence goes on from JAVLUX010000027.1 coordinate 15,058,275, forward strand.
ACTAGTGGGAGTGTGAAGTCCAAAAGTGCCTATAACTGAAGAAACACCACCGTAGGCACCTTTACTTGCTGGGGTCACAGGATTTTAAGAGACCTCTTCTGCTGGGAAAATGTGACAAGCCTTGTCACGACACAGATACATGTCTAAAAGCCACAGGTTCAAAACAGAAGTAGAAACTGTTACGTGTTTTCCATCCCACTTCCCAGGTTTAAAGGAGTTCTGGTGCTGAGCTTTTCCAGAAGTCAGTGTTCAGCCAGTCCTAACAGAACAGCAATGAATGCTGCCCTTCAGCAACCTGTCTTGGTCGCTCTGAGCACCTCAACTCCAAGTAACTTTTTGTTTGTTGTCCCATCTCTGCTATGTGTATCCACTCATTCATGAATCTGTTGCAGGCTGTTTTTGTTAAAAGTTATGTCTTGTTAATGTTTTCTTTGGAGCTTTTGATCCTTGGTGTTTACTTTATAAACAGGGGAGGGCGCCAAAGATCCCAAAAAGTGCACATTCATGCTAGGGAGACAGAGTGACTAATTGTTATAGAAATGTCCTCCAGACTAAAATTCAAATTTCATCATATTTTTTCCATAGCTGCTGGGTAAAGCCTGAAGGCATTAAAACATTTAGTCAGGGCTCGGCTATAAACGGAAGGCACTTTTTAACTGAAAGATAGACTATATTCTCAGGATTTATTTATTTTCTTTTTAGATGTTAGGTTGGGGCAAGTTGTCCAAAATGTTTTAAACATATATATATTTGCATGTTACCTTATACATAATTTTTGTTTCATTAGTTCCTTTTTCATATTTATACTTTTAAAATGTATCTGGAAAACCAACTATGGGTTATTTAATAGCAGGTTCCATTGTGACAACTTACCCCATATTTTGTGGAGCAAGTTGTCATAAAATGTCATAAATTAACTGGATATTATATTCTGGGCAATAACGGTAGAAATTTTCAATAGCTTTTTTGTTGTTGTTTTGTAGTCAAAACTTTAAGGTATGTTCCTGTACAGAAATTGACTTTCGAAAGCGAACCAACCTTGAGAAATATTCACTGATCAACAAGCGTGAGCAGTATATACTGTATACATATAACAGAATATTGTCCTCAGTAAATATTGTTGCTGTATTTGTCAAAACAACAACATTTTTAGATATTTCTCTGCAAAGTTGTGGAATTTAAACATCTTTAATCACTTAATTTGCCATGAATTTAACATACCCATATCTGATAACAATTTTTGTTTCCACATCCTCTCTGTGCCACTGAGTCCCTCTTTGTTCTTCCCCCTTAATTTTTATCTGTCGCTTTTCTAAAGAAAAAAAGATTAAACTATTATAAATTCACAATATATCCACAACCAAGAGACCACATCCTGAACACATGATTTAAATTATATATGCAACATAATGGCTGAAAAGTTTTGAATCACTATTCTGTTCCTTGTTTGAGTTAAATGACCAAATCTGCAACAGCTCAAGGTCTGCTCATCATATGTGTCCAGCAGAGGGCTAAACAAAACAATATATATATATATATATATATATATATATATATATAATAAGCCATTCATGTCTAAAACACTGGCAACAAAAGTGAGTACACCCCTAAGTGAAAATGTCCAAATTGGGCCCAAAGTGCCAATATTTTGTGTTGCCACCGTTATTTTCCAGCACTGCTTTAACCCTCTTGGTAATGGAGTTCACCAGAGCTTCACAGGTTGCCACTGGAGTCCTCTTCCACTCTTCCACTCCTCCATGACAACATCACGGAGCTGATGGATGTTAGAGACCAATAGGGTTTAGGTCTGGAGACATGCTTGGCCAGTCCATCACCTTCACCCTCAGCTTCTTTAGCAACACAGTGGTCGTCTTGGAGGTGTGTTTGGGGTCATTATCATGCTGGAATACTGCCCTGCGGCCCAGTCTCCGAAGGGAGGGGGATCATGCTCTGCTTCAGTATGTCACAGTACATGTTGGCATTCATGGTTCCCTCAATAAACTGTAGCTCCCCAGTGCCGGCAGCACTCATGCAGCCCAGCCCATGACACTCCCACCACCATGCTTGACTGTAGGCAAGACACACTTGTCTTTGTACTCCTCACCTGGTTTCCGCCACACACGCTTGACACCATCTGAACCAAATAAGTTTATCTTGGTCTCATCAGACCACAGGACATGGTTCCAGTAATCCATGTCCTTAGTCTGCTTGTCTTCAGCAAACAGTTTGCGGGCTTTCTTGTGCATCATCTTTAGAAGAGGCTTCCTTCTGGCACGACAGCCATGCAGACCAATTTGATGCAGTGTTCGGCGTATGGTCTGAGCATTGACAGGCTGACCCCCCACCCCTTCAACCTCTGCAGCAATGCTGGCAGCACTCATACGTCTATTTCCCAAAGACAACCTCTGGATATGACGCTAAGCACGAGCACTCAACTTCTTTGGTCGACCATGGCGAGGCCTGTTCTGAGTGGTACCTGTCCTGTTAAACTGCTGTATGGTCTTGGCCACTGTGCTGCAGCTCAGTGTCAGGGTCTTAGCAATCTTCTTATAGCCTAGGCCATCTTTATGTAGAGAAACAATATTGTTTTTTCAGATCCTCAGAGAGTTTTTTGCCATGAGGTGCGATGTTGAACTTCCAGTGACCAGTATGAGGGAGTGTGAGAGCGATGACACCAAATTTAACACACCCGCTCCCCATTCACACCTGAGACCTTGTAACACTAACGAGTCACATGACACCGGGGAGGGAAAATTGCTAATTGGGCCCAATTTGGACATTTTCACTTGGGGGTGTACTCACTTTTGTTGCCAGCGGTTTAGACATTAATGGCTGTGTGTTATTTTGCGGGGACAGCAAATTTAAGTTATACAAGCTGTACACTCACTACTTTACATAGTAGCAAAGTGTCATTTCTTCAGTGTTGTCACATGAAAAAATATAATCAAATATTTACAAAAATGTGAGGGGTGTACTCACTTTTGTGAGATACTGTATATCAGTACCATGAAAGTATTGTATAAAACTACTATGTATGAGATAATTTATTAGGAGAGATGGTGATGCAGCTTTACTATGGGACATAAATCTTCTTCCATTCCATCAATGGCTTTTACACATGTTTCTGGAGTCGTAAGTTATTATGAAACGCTCCCCATATGTGAATGTTTCTGGATTGGACTGTCCCACAACTGGAGCTTCTTGTGTAAGGCACTGCCTGTCGGTGAATATTTAAGGTCTATATTATTTAAACACTTGAGACTTTAAAAAGATTTTCAGTCCTGTTGGACTTGACACTTAAAGAAAATGTTCACCCAAAATGATAATCCTTCCATAATTTTCTCACTCTAATGCCATCCCAGACGTGTATGACTTTCTTTCTTCAGCAGAACACAAACCAAGATTATTAAAAGAATATTTCAGATCTGTTGGTCCACACAATGCAGGTTAATGGTGACCAAACTTTTAAACTCCTAGAAGTTCTTAAAGGCAGCATAAAATTAATCCATAAGACTTCAGAGGTTTAACCAATGTCCTCTGCAGTAATCCAATAGGTACAAAATGTAACTTCTTTTTCAATGTACATTTAACCATTGCACTCTTTAGGCACGATCATGATTTCAAGCTTGATTACACTTCCTAGTGCTTGAAGCATGTACAGAGCGCTAGATGAAACCAGGATGTGTAATCAATCTTGAAATCATGATAGCCAAGGAGACTGCTGATATCAAATTTTATGGTAAAAAGGAGTAATATTTTGGTCTGTTCACAACCAAAATGTATTGTTTGTTTGTGGTCTGCAGAAGAAAGAAAGACATACACATCTGGGATGGCATGAGGGTGAGTAAATAATTTTTAAAAAACTCATTAATGTAAATCATTTTTGGGTGAACTATTCCTTTTAGAGTTTAAAACCTACAAAGTCTTACATATTAGTAAGACTCACAGGCACAGTCAAAAAAGACTGGGTCTGGAGTCCAGCTGCCTAAAGCTTGAAGTTCTATCAGTTTAGTTGCTGATTGAAGAGACTGTCCTTCTATGTGGTAATGTACAATATTAAGTATGAAGAGTGAAATAGTTCCAAATAATTATGAACTTAAAAGCATGTTTGATCTCATACTTGTGGATTTTTGTGATTAATCAGGGTGCTGTTTTGCATATAGAAGAAGACTCTGTGGTCCCCATATTAAATATAAAGAATGACTGCGCTTAGAAAATGTCTGAGAACAAACCTCTGTCTTAAGTATCTACGTTGTTGAAGACAGCATGAAATAGATAGCAGTGGAACTTACAAATCGGTGCATGGAAAATGGAACAGACAGAACACAGAAAATCTACATGTGCAGTTCATTATGAAACTAACAATGCTTTGTTCAAAGGTGCTGTCACATAGTCTTTTAAAATTACGTATTGATGTGCCCATTGTGATCCATAGATTTGTTATTTGCAGCAATTATTTTTTGTCTGGCAAGCACTTGGGTATCATTTTGCATATGTAGATTAGGAAAAAAAAATATTTTACGTGACTTTCAAACATTCCAGAAAAGCCTATAATGACAGGGTAAATGTTCTGGGAGAAAATTGCCATAGGTCAATGTTAGGGAAAATGGAACAGGATCAACAGATGGATGATAAACCATCACTAAACCAAACCCTGTCCAACACAGGGAAGAAATGGTTTTCATTATCCAGGCAATTATTTTACAATGCATTATCTATTCCATCTGCCATCTCTACCACAACTTTCTTACTTCACTGTGTATCCATAGCTTGTGTGATACCAGAGTATACATGGATTGTGTTCTTCTGTTTGTAAGCTTGCCTCATTTTGCACAATATGCAATTGTCTACACAATCAGTGCTCTTAAATTTATATCCTTCTTTTCCTCATCTATGATGATTTACAGTTAACAAACCACCTCATTTTAACATAAATCTGAAGCAATCGTTGAGGAGGATGTGCCATTCTCAGTGGTGCAATTGTGTGACAGCACAAAGCCGTGATTAAGTGACATCTATGAACACTCAACTTTGCACTTTATTTTAGATATTTATTCAATGTTTCAAACTCTGTTTATTTTTCTTTTTTTGTATGCCATGCCAGATTCTATGGCTATATTCATGGTGAGAGCCAGGTTTAGTTATTCAAGAATCGAGCTAAATAAGGTGTTTAAGATTCATTTTTTCTAAAAACCTTAAAACTAAATTAGGATTCACTGGGTTAAAAACCTTTTCAAAAGTATCAACAGAATAATACAAGTTCCTCAAATTTGTAGAAGTATTACAGTCCAGTAAAATATGTTTAATGGATAGTGGATTCTGACAAGATGAACACTTTGGTGCATTTGCTCCTGATAGTAAAAATTTGAGTCTTGTATGTCCTATCCGGTATCATGTGTAAATTACCTGATCCCAGTGATTATTAAAAGGGAATACATATCTTGTCCCAGCAACAAGATTTATTTCATGTAATTTGTTGTTTAAAGACTGATCCCATTCTGACTGCAATCTGTTTTTAATATAAACATTTAATGTTGGTTTTAGATCTGTGAAATGTATAGAGCATTTTACTGGGTCAGTAGATAGTGCTTCTCTGCCAGCTCTGTCCGCTTGTTCATTAACTTTTTCTTCCTGAGTGACCAGGTACCCAGCAGAAAATAATTCTAAAATTTTTTGATGCAAGAGATGACAATTTGATTAAAATCTTCACAATTGTTGGGTGATGGTTTTTTATAGATCCCAATGCTTCAAGACATGATTTTGAATCAGTTATTATTAAAAACAATTGTGAAGCGTTCTCAGTGAACTTCAGTGCCAGTAGTAGAGCATTTACCTCTGCAGTAAAAACTGAACTTTGGTCAGGGATGCGGATACCCTGAAACAGTTTATTTGTTGTAATAGCTGCTGCCACTTGATTTCCAGATTGAGATCCATCTGTGTATATTGGGACATGTTGTGGGAACAATGCTCTTATATCCAGAAATTGTTGATGATAATCATTCAGATGCGTTTTTGATTTTTTTTTTTGTTGTCTTGTTAAATCCAGATGGATTTGGGGATTTTTGAGATCCCATGGAGGAATTTTGCAAAAAATATGTCTGTTCCAAAATGTTTAAATCCACTTTAAAATTCTCCAGATGGGATTTTATACATAAGCCAAATGGACGGATGTAACTTCTTTCATATATTGTTGAATGCTGAATTGAAAAAAACTGCTGGATAGGCTGGATTTTCTTTATTTGTTTTAAGTTTGGTTGCATATTGTAAGGCCAACTTTAGGCGTCTGATTCCCAAGGAAGGATCATTGGCTTCTGCATATAAACTTTGGATGTTCTTTAGGCTCCCAAAGCCAGTCATATACCTTGGTGGTGTACAGAATCCAAAAGTTGTATATATGATTTCCTAGCTAATCCATAAATGATATTTCCATAGTCCAGTTTTGAGCAAATCATGGTTCTGTACAAGTTCACAAGAGTTCAACTGTCTGCTCCCCATTTGGTATTGGATAAAACCTTTAAAACATTCATAGCTTTAAAACATTTCTTTTTCAGTAATTTAATATGAGGAATAAAAGACCATTTGCTGTCAAAGGTGATGTTCCTGTTCTCTTTATCAACTTTAATGGGGACATCCATAAACAACTCTGGTTCATTGTGCAACAAACGAAGCTGACAGAAATGCATAGAGATAGTTTTTGTTTGTGAGAACTTGAAACCATTTTGTGTTGACCAGGAGTGTATTTTGTTTATCTTCAGTTGGATTTTTCGCTCAATATATTCATGTACTTGCTACTGTAACAAATACAGATATCATCTACAATGAACATCAGAACCAATTACTTTTGCAATGCTATCTATTTTAATACTAAAAAGAGTTACTGATAGAATATTCCTTGAGGTACTCCCAAGTTCTTGTTATGTAGGTTAGATGAGGTGTTTGCTATTTAACTCTAAAGAGTCTGTTCGATAAAAATTTTCATTGAAGATTGGCAAAATGGCAAATTCATTTGATACAGATTCTTTAAAATGCTATGCTTCCATGTCATGTCATGTCATGTCATAGGCCTTCTCCAAATCAAAGATGACAGCTACAACATATTCTTTCCTAATGAAAGCATCACGAATATAACTTTCAAAACAAATAAGATGATCTGTTGTGCTTCAACCGTCCCTGAAACCACATTGGGCATTACTTTTGTGATGTTTAGATTCCAGTGTCCAGACCAGGCGATCATTGACCATCTTCTCAATTGTTTTGCATAAGCAACTGGTTAAAGCTATTGGGCGATAATTTATGGGACCATTATGGTCTTTTCCTGGTTTTGGAATAGATATTATTTCTGCTTCATGCCAAGTGGATGAAATTTTTCCCGATATCCAGATGGAGTTAAAAATTCTAAGAAGCATTTTCAGAAAATAGCGGGGTAGATTCTTTCAAAATTGGTAGTGAATTTTATCCGGTCTAACAGCTGTGTTGTGAGATTTTTAAATGGCTCGCTGTAGTTCTTCCATAGAAAAAGGTTGGTTGTATAGCTTTGTGTTACTAGAGCCAAAGTTATTCTTTTATTGTTGAGCATGAAAGGTTCAAAAAGCACGATGACAGTTCTTAATAGATAAATAGTTTTTGAAAGTTTTTGCTAGAATGTTTGCAAATTCTAAATTTCATGCTGTTTAATGTGTTGTATTTGAGGACCACTGTTCCCTATCTGTCACTCACATGACTTTGTGTTGATGTAGTTACACTAGGGGTCACTCTTGGGAGCCCCAAACACCTCAGACCTTTGAGAAAAGGCCAATGAGAATTGGCGAGTGGAAGGAGCTGGCTCGCATCTGCTCAATCAGAATTTTTCTCTTCGGAGCCAAGCGGTTGTGTTGAATTCCTCTGCTGGTCCATTCACCTCTAAGAAGTGAATTGCTGTTGGATATATTGTCCCCTTAGTGCCCCTCACCCAGAGCTTGGATGTGTGGTATGTTCCATGTCCTGGATGTAAATAGGTATTCAATCCATTATTTAAAATACATAAGGTATGGTTATCTATAAAATCTTTCCTTTTGTGTTACAGTTATTACTGCCCCACAGAATGTTATGTCTATTACAATCTCCCATGAGAATAAAGGAGATGGGAGCTGAGCAACAAGGTGATCTAGGTCCATGTGTGTTAAATCTGAATTTGGAGGAATGTAAATAGAAATTACTCTAATGGTTTTCTGCAAAGTCAGTCGCACAGCTGTCACCTGTAGGTTGCTATTAATATTACTATGAATATGGATCACATAATTTCTTATTAAAATGTTTGTACCACCAGAAGCCTGCATGTCATTGGGACCAAAAGTATTACAAATTTTAAAAGAGCGAGTAGAGTCTGATAGTAATTGTGTTTCTTGAATACATATGGCTAGAGGATTCATGATTGAAGTTAAATGTTGCAGCTCTGTAAAATTAGCCCTGACACCATGACAGTTCCATTGGATGATAAAATTTTCCATTACCTATTAGGAAGAATATGAACAGTTGTCCAAGTTCTGCCTTTAGGAGATGGACTTCTACTATGCTGTTCACTCTCTTTCATTTCCACATCTTTAGTTTGTCTTATCTTTGAATTTTCATCTTGGGATACTTTTGATTGTGAAGAGCTTGCCTTTCTATTATTTGTATTTTCTTTTTGGTTCTCTGTTATTGAACTCTGACCAGATTTAATTTAATTTAGAAGAGTTTCGCTCTGAGTTCCTCTATTCTTCGTCTTTGAGGGAATATTACTATAATTAACAGTTTGGGGTTTATCTTTATGCACCAAGTGATATCTGTCTGGCAATCTATTGTTCTCACAGCTTTTTTTGCAACAGGGACGAAGGATTTATTCAAAGTAAAACAGGGACAGCAGCCACCATTTTTTTGCTTCGAGGTAACTGATTCACTTAGTTCATCTGATCTTCTGTGTTTCTATCCTTTGGTCCACATGGGCCATTGTTTTGATGCAGCTGAATGGTCACCAGAGCAATTACAACATTTAGATGTTTTTTCACAACTCCCTTTGTTGTGGCCTTCCTCCCCACTGTTACAACAGGTATGTTTGTTGTTGCAGCCATTAGACCCTGTGTCCATACTTTTGACAATTGAAACACAGCAGAGGGTTGGGTACAAACAGGTCCACTGGCACACTTAGATATACAATTAGAATTATAGACTATACGTAATTAGAATATACATACTCTTTTTATTTGTTCGCTCTTCTCTCTTGATTATTATTGTTTTACCATTCAATATTGATGGAGTCTTGAGCTCATGCATTATTTCATGCATTAAGTTGGATGAGGAAATGTCTTTATTTGTACTCCAGCTAACATGCTGGCATGTTATAGATTTTCAGCATTGGCCTTTTCACTGCAGTCCACAAGAATTTGTCCAGATCGTAGTTTTTTCACTTCTTTTTTCTTCTTTTTTGTATAGCAAAAGGGGAAAGCTTGATGATTGGAAAATCTGGAGCAGCAGCTTCAATGATGATACATTTTGGCCAGTCATCATTACTTGGCACAGGAGCACATCTATTTTCTGCGGTATTTTCCATATCCAGGTCAAAGAAACTTTTTTGAGGTGTGTTTTGTAGCCATGTTTTCAGTTTTCAGTTTCATCATCTCTACTCCCCACCCACCTTGGAGCCCAAAAGCAAGGGATGCACAGTGCCGCAGATCTCCAGCAGACTATGCATCAGGGATACAGGGATGACATTCTCAAGCAAAATAAGCAACAAGTTGCTCAATTTACTTGATTGGCACTTAGCCAACACCTACCCTGTGAATCTGAAAGAGATTTGATGTTCAGCTAACATAGAGTATTCCCAGCTGATTGATTCGATCGAGCCATTCCAACCTCCTGCCTAGGTGAAAGGAGCCAAAGTGCTGCGTTGAAATAATGGAAGCCGCAGCAAACCACATTTCTCAGGGACAAGGACCTCTTCCTCCACCAACACAGGTCGCAACTCACTGCAAATGGGTCCTTCCTTTTATTATTTCTTATAACAGAAATGGGATAATAAGGATCTATTATACTACAGGTCCTGACAGAATGATGGAAAAACCTTTATAACTGTAACCCCAGCAAGGGAGGATTGAGGGTTTATCACTCTTGCCCAAGGAGAAGACCCTAGCACTATGTACTGAAGGAGCGTACCACTGTACCTTTCATGGGCTACCATCAGGTCCTGTGCCATACCTGGAAACTCTATTTATAAAGAAAAAAAAGCATCTCACTTGTGTTGACATTAAACATTGTTAAGTGAACTGACACGAACTTATGAGATCTATTAACCTGCTGTACAAAACATACACCTCCAATAATGCCATTCACATTGAGAATTCCATTATAATTTGAGAATATTGTGGATGACTATTGTGGTTTCATTGTAATTATACTCTAACCTTTGTGTCCATCAAAGTGTTTGTTAATTGCATATAGAGAACACTTACAGATGCATAGAGAGCCATCTTAAAAGGATAATTCATGCAAAAATGAAAATTCTGCCATCATTTACTCATCCTCGTGTTGTTACAAACTTGTATGACTTTCTTTCTTCTGTGGAACACAACAGTAGGCGTTAGACAGAATGTTATCATCAATCACCATTCACTGTTATAGCAAAAAACGATGGGAAATAAAAAATGCCAAACAACTCCTTTTGTGTTCCTCAGAAAAAGTAAAGTCATGGGTTTGGTATAACATGAGGATGAGTAAATGATGGCAGAATCTATAAGTCTATTATCTTTGGGGAAAAGTCAATATGTGTGCCATACAAGTATTGATAGTCAAAAGAATACATGAGAACTAACATGTATGCTCAGCCTGCTTATGTCCTTTTAAACCAATATTTGAGTGATTTCAAAATGCACAAAGATAAAAAAAAAAAATCCTTTAGAACCAATTAAAACATAATATACAGTTGTTAGATAATTTTGTCATCCAATGTATTTAATTTATTTTCTTGATCTGCAATCCCCGACTCGATACGGCTCAGCTGAGGGAAGAAAGACATGACACAGACACCCAATGCTATCAGATCCTTCTTCAACGTTTATTGTTCAGCACTTTGTTATATGGTCCAGAAAACCACATTCCACTGGACCCCCACCAATGAAATGGCTCATTACCTTATTTGGGATTAACATACATTTGAGAGAGATAAGAGACACATTCCTATAGAACATCCTTCGAACAGGGAACAGCTGCAGCAACACCAACAAAATAAGTTTAAAAGTGGCCTTCATTATTCCACATTGCCCACTTTGATCCTGAAAGGATCACATAACCTTCTCAACCAACTTCAGTATCAGGTATACTTAAATAATGGAACATGGTGATATTATGCCTGTTTATCATCACATTCAACTTTTGCATTAGTAATTGTAGCAAACATGGGACAAATAATAACATAAGTAGAATGCATACAGCAATCGATATAATGGAGGACATCCAGGGTGCGAACCACCCAAACATATTGAAAAATTGTCCCCATTTTCCCTGATGTTATCAGCTAATACTGTATTCAACTTATCCATTTCCTTTCATACCTTCATAAATTCACCATCATCATCAGTGTGACCTGGGATGTATGTACAGCATTTGTCTCCAAACATTTTACATACTCCTCCTCCATCTTTAGTCAAAAGGTAATCCAAACATTTAATACCTCTTGGCTGTCCAACACTATCTAGATATACTTCAGGGTCACTTGAGGCATCACCTTCTAAGTACCTTCGTTTCCGGGTGTTTACCCGTACCTTCATAACAGAAACATCTTCCTGTAACATTTCATAAAACATAAACCATCATACATTATTTCTAGGAATTGGAATGACACATGTGGCTCCTTGCTGTTGTGTTGATGCTGAACGGGCATAGGCAAGCACGACCACCTGCCATATGCAGAGTGTCAGTAGGAATGTCTTCATGTTGACTGTTCCGGGTCCCTCCTCAGGTCCTCCTAATTCACAGATTCCCGGTTGGGCACTGGCGCTGCGTGTTCAGCTCCTCCAGTGCTTTCACCGTTCACCTTGAATCAGTAAGGCCCTCCTCTGGAGCAAGCTTCACGCGGCTTGCGTGGATCCACTGTGGCTGAAGGTCAGTTAGCACCCCCGTTCAGGTCACTGGAAGTACAGTAGTTGGGCCCACTTTGGTTCACCTAACTTCGTTGGTTTCAAACACTTTACCAGAACCTGCTGATTTGGAACAAATGGATGAGTAGTGCTTTCTGCAGGCAGAGGGAGAGAGAGAGATATCACCATTTATGTCATTTCATATTTTAATGAGGGAATCCACATATTCTGCAATCACCACCTCCTTGTCACCTGTGGAGAGAAAGCCAGCGCGGCCTTTGACCCAAAGGGTCGGGAAAGGCTTACCCATTAGTATTTCAAATGGAGAGATTAACAACAGAGGATGGTGACATTCTGAGCTCATTTAGCCAAATCTCTGTATTATTTATTTTGCCAATTTTATAATTTTACCTCACACACGAGAAAACTTCTGTCTGTTGTACGTTAGACATGAGTCCAGGATTAATTTTACTGCATTTTGTACCCCATTTATGCAATAAGTTTGATTTTACTTAATTTGAGGCCCAATGTTGTCAGATTCAGATGGATTTGCCTGTAACAATTTAATGTCATTGTCTTTTATCAGTGTTGCATGGAAAAAGTCTCTTCAGCTTGATTTAGGTCTGGACTTACCATAACTTCCCTTGCAGCCCACTTTGCTACTTCATCAGCATACTTCGAGTCTGTGTATATATCAATCGATGTAACTTTAGCCAAATGGCATGCTCTGATCAACGCAAACAACTCAGCAGCTTGTGCAGATTTATATGGGAGCGAATAAGCTTTAATAATTCGATTCTGTTACAGCATAACCAAACCAGTATACGCAATTGGCTTGGAACTGGACCCATCAAGTCAATGTTCAATGTAACAATGGTCCCCCTCCTCCAGGGCGGATGATGAAACATTCGGCCTGCATAAAGTACATGTTTTTAGGCAATTGATGCAATCATGTGAATCGTTGTAAAATTCACCTCGAGTCAGCAATTTCAGTCATTTGTAATGATAAAGTCGGGCCGTTTATATCGGAGGTTGGTTTATTTGTCTGATTAGCAGTAGCCAATAAAATAACTTCTTACCCTGATCAACGTTGTGCTGTCATGTGGTAATGTTGTGCATGATTGTTCCTACCTGGTGAGAGGTGTGCACAACTAATGGATGTGAGAGAACAATACGTTCTGCATGTTGTTCCATCAATGCTGCAGCAGTCACTGCTCATAAACATGCAGGGAGGCCTTTGGCGACTGCGTCTAAAATATTTTGACAAGTACGCCACTGGTCTATATGTTCCGCGATTGGACTGAGCGAGGATCGCTGCTGCTGTGCCTGCCGCCTCGTGCACATACAAATGAAAGGGTTCATCATGATTTGGTAGCAATGTCCATTTCAGCAGTCCTCTAGATAGGTTCCTCAGCCCTTGAGAGTGTTGCTTCTCTCAGTATTTTATCATATAACGAGCAGTTTGGCACCCATGCTCGACAATAGTTCACTAAACCCAAGAAGCTTTGCGTTTGAGCCTTTTTTTTTAGGGTGTTGGAAGGTAGTAATCGTCTTCACTCTGTCTGTGGAGACACGTACTGTTCCTTTCTGTAGTTCATGACCCAGATTGATAGTTCAGTTTCACCCATTGCATCTTTTCTTTTGATGTCTTGAAGCCAGCCTTTGCACACAATAGTTGAAGCGGCTGTGCATGACTTGATGTTCGGGCCGGAAAGCAGGATGTCGTCAGTATATTGCAATAGACAGGTGGCAGCTTGGTGTCCTTCAAAGTAGCGTGCACTACAGCAGAGAACACAGCAGGCGAGTCTCTAAATTCCTGGGGCATTCTGTTACTGTTGGCCTCCATATGTGAATGCGAACAGCGGCTGCGTAACAGGCATGACTGACACTGAAGAATGCAGAACACAAATTAATAATAGTAAAATCAGTGTGATCATAAATGTATTATTAGCTTTCTTCATAGGATTAATAGATGATTTATATGTGTGAATGGGTTCATAAATACCTTGTTTCAGACACTGTATTAATACCTTTTAATACCTTTGTTTTTGACAGTTTTGCATTATACTGTTGATACTTTTTGTAGTATACTGGCAAGTTAGAGCGGAGTTTTGCAACATGTGGTCTTACATCAATAAGGCCCGCCTCATGTTGTGGGCGGCCCATAACGCTGGGTCGACGTTAAGCATTTCCTGTTTCACAGCAGAAGTGCTGACAGACGTTGAGCTGCAAACTTCTCCGCAATGACCTGTATACACAGACTGAATATACTGAGGGAAACAGCAATTGTAATGAGTTAGAATCAAAAGTCATTTTTTTTTCTGCAATTTTATGCATCGTATCACAGACCAGTGGGCAGAACGGAGAGTCAGGCAAAATCATGAAATCATGCATTTTAAACAAGTTTGTGTTATCTAGAGATGTTACGAGTAATTTCGGTGTCATATGACACTTCACAGGAATGCCATTAATTCCCACAGAGTTTAGAATGCGTCCCGTAATAGAGCCCTTATAGCAATGCGCTGTTAATGAACCTTTAGAAGCGCAAATATCGATGATAAAGGTATGCGGTTTATATATTGTAATTCTTTTCATATAGCCAGCGTCTCTGACAATGTTTGTTAAACGATTTTATGTCTGTTTGGGCACTAGATAAAAGTAAATGCTGCTGTTGTATCTTCACTCGTATCTTTCTTTGAATCTGAATCAGATCAGTCCGCGGCTGCAGCGAATGAGTTGCGTTTAAATTGTGTTAAATCGGGATACAACAGTGCGCATGGTGTCTTTGGGAGGTTAGGGGTTAAAGCTTTGTTCACGACAATATCCTATTTAGGCGGCTTGTTTTGAAACAGAGAGCGCTGTGTGCATTTGATTAGTCTCTTTTCATTCAGGACCTTTGTCCCAGAATGGTTTTATTTTCTTCCACACCTCGTATGATTCTTTTATGTATTTATAATCCCACTGAGGGTGCTTTCACCCTTTTTATCCATAGATTTGATTTATTCATAAATTGATCTAATTACGTTTATCTTTTTTTATTCTTTTTTTCTTTCTCCTTTCTCTGACCACCCAGCCAAATTGCTTATATATGGCTCAGTATTACAATCTTGTTTATTGCAAAACATCCATTGTTTTGGAGCTTCGTTCCATAGAGGACGGCTTTTTTCCTGTCCCATAATGTCACCTTTTTAGTAATAATAATACAAACAATTTCCCGATCGACACGGTTCATGCAGAACAATAATGCAGATCAAATACTCTCTGTCTTTTCCATAGGACAATTCCCGTCCTCTTCCTATTCATACCAGAATAAGGATATCCTTTAAACTACTGCTGCGGTTGTGGGGTTTTTTCTATATTATAATAGAGCAAAACCCTCCTTCCTATTTATAATAGGGCAAATTCATCTCTTCGACAGAGGCCCCCGAGCAGAGTTATTAACGGAGTTAATATCGAGCCAAATTAAACTACGTTAAACTACGTTTTGTTCAATCTCTCATCAGACAGGAAAACTTGATACTTAAATCAGTCTTACCTTGTCTGGAGAAATCCCGGACGAGCCCCCAAATTGTTAGATAATTTTGTCATCCAATGTATTTAATTTATTTTCTTGATCTGCAATCCCCGACTCGATACGGCTCAGCTGAGGGAAGAAAGACATGACACAGACACCCAATGCTATCAGATCCTTCTTCAACGTTTATTGTTCAGCACTTTGTTATATGGTCCAGAAAACCACATTCCACTGGACCCCCACCAATGAAATGGCTCATTACCTTATTTGGGGTTAACATACATTTGAGAGAGATAAGAGACACATTCCTATAGAACATCCTTCGAACAGGGAACAGCTGCAGCAACACCAACAAAATAAGTTTAAAAGTGGCCTTCTTTATTCCACAACAGTATAGTAAATTCCAGAAAACAGTGTGATGTATTCTTTGAGGTACTTAAAGGCACTGCATTGTAACAATAATTGGACTGAGGAGACAGAAAGTCTTAGACAGAAAACCAACACATTTTGCATTGCCATCAAAACATGTGCTGGGATGCCTGGGACCTTTCTTGTTCAGGTAGGTGATGGGAAATGGCAACAGTTTGGATACACTATCTTTGTTGATCTAGTTTCTCTCAGTAATTGCCTTCTCATAACAGGACTGCTTTCCATCAAGTCAAAGCAGCACTAGTTTGTGCTCTGAAATGGTTGGCCTTCAGAGGGGTCTTGGCATCTTTTGAAGGGAGCCTGTGATGGTTTTAGATTTGTCCATAGAAGGAAATGTCATAGATTGTGAAATATGTAGCACTTTGTAGGTACATGATTTTCAGAAATGTGACTGGTATCTATTCTAGTAATGTTGTTTCTGTTTGGGGTCAAACATAACATTTTGTATTAGAAGAAAAAAAAAACATACTTCGAAATAAACAACTGGCCGGAGTGTAGGACACTCTACATCCTACATTATGTTCACCAATTAGAGATTAGTATTTGAGAACTTATTGTATTGTCTCATGTTTTATATCTTTCATAGAAGACAGTTGAAGCAAGTTATAAAGTAGAATTTTTTTTACAATCAGTTTTCATTTCTCATTTTTTTATGAAAAATCCACTGGATATTTCCATGTTACGTATATTGTTGAGCTATTAAAATTGACTTGTGGTCTCTTTAGGACCATAACAAACATGAAGATATTTGTACATTACTACTATTAAAAAGAAATGGAAAGCCAGCCTCTAAAATAAATATACTGCGAGAACATATTCTATGTAGTTTTGAATTCTTAATCACATTGTAAAAAAGCTTTAACATAAATCTGAAACATAAATTCTAACATGATGATAAATTCCATCTTTGTATCATCCCCACAAATAAGAGCAGAGAGATGCATTTATTTAGAGCTGTCAGTGTTCATATTACATGTTCTTGTGACAACACACAGAAATTACCCACATTGGTCTATGAGTCCGAGTACAATTTTTTTTTTCTCAACACAATAGAAACCAATTAGCTGTACAGTACTCATTTTAGCCATTCTATATTGACAAAACTGAAGGGAGACTGAACAGAATAATTCTGAAATCTAAACTTCATTACATCCTTGGTATTATGTCTTCATGGTGAGGACAAGCTAAGCTAGCTGTTATAGCCCATAATCCTTCTTTGCTCTGGCAAACAAATACATTAAAAGTTTAGTTGTGGCACAGTGATTTTCCTCTTTGTCAAGATGACAGACCCATGTAGCCTTCACCTTTACACTCTTAGCAGACTCCACAGAAAGTGTCTATAGCTCAATATATAGCAAGACTCAGGGAAAGTATAAGGGGGTCAGGTTTTTCTTTATCCAGGTATTTTTAATTACATTTTACAAAGTAAATATCCAATTGTTATCATAAGAATCTCTTTCTACCTGATCTAAACCTAAAACAAATTTTATGTTGGTGTATATGGTGTATAAAAATGAAGATTAGTCATGAAACTATATAACATGCTGACAGGTCCTTTAAAAATGTTTTTTTGTTAGCCAATCAGCTTGCATATGCAACGGCCAAGATGATTGGTCTGTTGAAATGTAAACTGTTAAGAAATTTGGCACTCATGGTTCAAGATATCTAACATTTAAATTGCCTCAGTTGTTTGTAGGTAAGCCAGTGTCACTGAAGCGCACTATGAGTTCTTCTATGAAACCCTCCTTCTCCCCAGCACCACCTGTCTAGATCTACTTCACTGTGGTTTTATGTCTAACCGTGTGACTTATTTACTCAACACAGCATGTTTGTGTATGTTCTTGCAGTAGCAAAGTTTCGCAGCAGCAGCATCAGCATAAGATCAAGTCCAAAACCAAACCTAACAACTTATCACATCCAAAAAAAACAACCTTACATTTATTTTGAGAGTCAAAATGACTGAACTTAATTTAGTTAAATTGATAAAGTCATGTTATTTAATAATTTTGCCTTGAATAAAAACAGTTCACTTACAGTAGATGTTATGCATTAAGTGCATTAAGAAGATTTTGAGATAATCTGACAAAACTTTTTTTACATTGACCCCTTAGAAAGAACATAATGATACAATATTTGAAAAAATTGAGCTTCACTTACAAGTATTGCAATCATATATGAATTGTTTATTCTTGCAATCATAAACCATAGGCCAGAATACAATACAATAAACAAAATATGCCAGTCACTGTCTTCTACAGTCAAGGCCTGGATAAGAAAGTTTAAGCTCACAGCACAACAGCTGGAAATCAAGGCAAACTTTCTTTCTTTTCATCCAAATCAAAGTGAAAGCATTCAGTTGAGAGCCAGGAGGCTTGGCTGAATAACTTTCTCCTTCCATATGACATCAATTGAGATATTAGCTGTAATTCAATAAGCCGTCTTTGGGCAGGGTGCGTGAGCCCAAGGCGTAAAGTATAAAAGTGGTTGTGAGGGATTATTGTCTTCAACACTTGAACCGGTACCTAAAACCTGAATCACGTGGCTTTCTGGCTATTAACTAGAATTTTTTTTTGTATCAACCACCCAAGCAATAAAAATGTTATTTTTAACAAAAGAGTTCATGATGACAGTAAATATTACACCTGACTCAAGAGACATTTAAACTCAGGAGAGCATTATTTAAGGTCTAACAATTCAGTCAAATAAATCAAATCAACAATAAAAAAATATTGTTTTTCAAAGTACTCTATAATATTGTGATTCAAGCATCATAAATTATTCTTTGTCTCTTCAATATGTTCTTCAATGTGTAGAACTCTCGAATTCAGGCAAAAGCCTGGATGCTCCACTATCTTACATTATGTGATCTTATCAAAGCTAATTCAGACCAAATTAACACTCCTTTGAAAGTAATATGTGCTGTTCACCACTTCCTGAAGCCTAATATTTGCCTCTGGAAATATGATACAAATGACGAATGAAGAAGAATTAATTAAGAATGATGTGTTCATATCTGTGCACAAATGATGGTTAAAAGTAAAATATGAGTTGAACCCGATGTGTCCACCCCACTGTCTTACCCTCTACATCCTGACTTTCATTAGTGTATGAAAGAGCCTCAGTCTTGTCTCTGACGGGACATTCCAGATAATTACAGATTGAGAAGTTCCTATGTTCCTACTTCAATATGACCTCAGTCCCAAAGGTCAGTACTGATGAACCACCTGAAAAAAAATGCTGTGAGAAACAGAGAACATGAAATGGACCCTTTATGAAAAACATGCTAATAGTCCAGAAGAACAACAGTAAAACTGTTACTCTGGTGTTTGAAAAACAGTATGATGTTGTACTTGTGCTGCTCTGTAAAAATTGAACACAGGAAGTCAACTTAAAAAAGAAATCTAGCTGATTTGAACCTTTAAAGGGATAGTTCACTCAAAAATTTTAATTTTCTCATTATTTATTCACCCTCATGAAATCACAGGTGTGTGTGACTTTCTTTCTTCACCAGAACACATTTGAAGAAAAATATCAGTTGGTCCTTAAAATGCAAGTGAATGGAGAGTTCTCTTTTGAAGGTCCACAAATCACAGACAGTCAGCATAAACTTCAGCCATACAACACCACGACACAATCGCTTTTGGTCTGAAAAAAATAAATAAATATATAAATATTTAATGTGCGTTACAGCCGTTAGAGCAGCGCAGGTGGAACACTGTACAGTAACTTGGTTGGTTTCTTTATTCACAATGGTGAATTTGTGTGCTTATCCTGGATGAGTGGAGAATGTGTGATTACCTCGGTATCCATGACAACGCGAATGTCACATGAGAGACCACTTAGACTCCACCCTCTCCTGAAGCGTTTGATTATAGTACAAAATTAATAAATAAATATTTGTGTGAATAAGTGATCATATCGTATTGAGGGCATATTATGCTGACTGTCTGTGATTTATGGACCTTAAATCTCCATTCACTTGCATTTTAAGGACCTAATGAACTAAGAAATTGTTCTGTTTTTCTTCAAATGTGTTCTGGTGAAGAAAGAAAGTCTTACAAACATGGGATATCATGAGGGTGAATAAATAATGAGAGAATTTTCATTTTTGTGTGAACTATCCCTTTAAAATAACTTTCATGTGTGTGAGATTAGTCAGGTCCGGTCATATTAAATCAGAATTTTACTTAGATAAAACCAGTTAAATTAGAATCTATCTATATACTGTAAATAATCATTTTCTCATTTTCAACAGCTTTTTTTTCAGCAAACTTAACATGTGTAAATATGGGTGGTGTGAACGTGATCTGGTGTGGCCACCAGCTGCATTAAGTACTGTAGTGCATCTCCTCCTCATGGACTGCACCAGATTCGCCAATTCTTGCTGTGAGATGTTACCCCATTCTTCCACCAAGGCACTTGCAAGTTCCCTGACATTTCTGGGAGGAATGGCCCTAGCCCTCACCCTCAGATCCAACAGGTCCCAGATGTGCTCAATGGATTGAGATAAAAAAAAAAAGTGACAACAAATAAAACAGCATTGTTTCTAAAATTGGCAAGAAGTAAAGCTAAGTACTACACACTAATCTGCATAATTTATTCATAACACAAATCATTGCTGGGAACTAGAGCATGGTTTCTTTTCACAGTAGTATTAGACAGGAAGGAATTCAGACACTGCCAATAAAAAACTCACATAGAGAGAAAGTATTAGCCATTAATCGGGAAAATAACCAAACCATCCTATCTGCAAAGATGTCAGTTCTCTAAGAGGTATGTGCTTTTTATTTACATTTGTTTATCAATATATATTTCAGGGTTTTGTGTTAATAGGCCCTATTTAAAAAATTTAATTTTATTTATAAATAATTCTACATTATACATTGCTGTAGTTACCTTATTTTCCCTGATGTTTTAACTTTTATTCACTTTTGCTCACATTCTGGACAACTTTTTGTGTTCATTGATTTTGTTGCTCTAAATAAACATTTGTACATATGTGGGTAGTTGAAATGGAATTTCAAGCATTGTCAGCAGTGTCCTATACAATTAAATCTATCTAAATCTATTTTAAACAACATTTTCTTATTTAGAGTAACTTTAATGGGTAACACTTATGGTTGTATTTGTTAACGTTTGTTAACTACATTCGTTAACATGAACTAACAATGAAAAATACTTAATAATTTTATTTAATGTTCATTTCTACATATACTAGTCCATTTTAACATTAGTTAATACAATATGAACAAACAATAAACAATTGTATTTTTATAAATGGGCATTAACCAAGATTAATAAATGCTGGAAAATTGTATTATACATGGTTATTGATACCTAATGCAAACCTTATTGTAAAATGTTAACCAGTAATTATCATACTTGCAGTTTCCATAACCTCATTTTAACTGAGACACTATAGCCGTGGCCAAAAGTACTGGCAGTGACATAAAATTTGTGTATTGCAAAGTTTGCTGCTGTATTTGTAGATTTTTTTTTTTACATGTTTCTGTGGTATACTAGAAAAAAATTATGAGCATTTCATGAGTTTTAAAGGCTTTTATTGGCAAAAACATTCAATATATGCAAAGAGTCAATATATATAGTGCTGATCCTTGTTCTTAATAACTTTTGCAATTCGCTCTGGCATGCTGGATATCAGCTTCTGGGCCAAATCCTGACTGATGGCGATCCATTCTTGCCTTGTTAGTGCTTGGAGTTGATCACAATTTGTGGGCTTCTGTTTGTCCACTTGCCTTTTGAGGATTGACCACAGGTTCTCTATGGGATTAATATTAGGGGAGTTGCCTGGCCACAGATCGTAATGATCTATCAGAGGATTGTATCACTCTTGCCTTGTGACATGGTGCTTCATCATGCTGGAAAATGTACGGATCATCACCAAATTGCTCCTGGATCGTTGGGAGACGATTACAAGATTCTGTTTTTGAACAAGGTGGACTTGGAATCAATTACAGTTAACGAGACATTCCCCTTCTGTCACTCACTCGACATTGTGTAGATGTAGTGACACTAGTGGTCCCTCTAGAAAAACACCACAATATCTGAACCGTGTTACGTGAACTGCCAATCAGGTGCAATCAAGCTGATATGTGCATAACAGCAGGTGCATCAGTCTGCACGTAACCTCCCCCAAAGCCCCACAAGACGTTTGTGAGTGATGTGACTAGCATTGGAGCAAGCCGCGCCAGCCGTGGCCTTTTCTTTCTATGTTTTCTCTCAACAGAGTATTAGATTCAGCTGGGGCCATCTAATGCTATTATTTTCATCAGGGTAGGTGATGCCATGACAGCGTGTCCACCGTGGCGTTGAGGCTGCCCGGGATGTAAGTGGCAGTGACCTCAGCCGCTGCTGACTCCAGAGTAGGAGATGGCGGGCGAGTTGCTACATGCGATGAGAACGTACACCACCTTGGCGATTCTATACGCTACTGTTGCTATGTTGTCAGACTGGACCAACACATGCTTGACCCAGATCAATGGTGGTAGCCTCTGCAGGGCAAGCTGTACAGCCAGCAACTCTAGGCAGTTAATGTGCCAACACAGCCGTGGTTCTGTCCAGGAGCCAGAGGCTGTGTGCCCATTGCACACGGTGCCCCAGCCCAACTTGGAGGCGTTTGTGGTGACCATGATGTGTCTGCTGTAGGGGGACTCTAGCCCGCAAAAATATGAGGTCTGTCCAAGGGCTGAAGAAGTGGTGGCAAATTGGTGTGATAGATTGGTGCCGCAGCGCCATGCCCATCTCGGGACTCTTTCAGTGCCTTGGCCTGGTGTACTTGCAGGAGGACCATGGGATGCAGGGTGGAGGTGGGCTGTCCAGCAGCACTGTAGGCTTTGTTCGCCAGAGACGATGTAGTCCTACAGGCTTTGGAGAGGAGCGCAGGACGATCCCGCCAGGTGGTGGCTTTTTGCGGGCACAGGTGCACCGCAACCACCTTATCCACCTGAGGGACCTTCGTGTACCAGTGGGCCAGCCCGCCATCGAGGGTAGTGAGAGCAGATGAACCGGAAAGTCGGTTTCGGCAGTAAAAGGTGCCCTCCATGACCTCGTCAGTTCCTTGTTCACTGCCGGGAAGCAAGGGACCATGAGTTGCGCACCGAACCCAGGAACCAATCATATAGCTGCAAGGGCTCAGGGGAGGATGGAGGGTTCCAGTCCAACCCGACACTCACGGCAGCCCGGGCAAGTATGGCGATCAGCTCTGCATCTGCCTCAGACTGGATGGGCAAACCCAAAGGTGGCAGCCCAGTCGAGTTTTCGATGTCCGACATTGCCAGTGTGCTCTCCGATGCAGCGATCAAGAACTCATCCTGCTTGCAAGGTCTGAAAGAGACGTTAAGCTGGTCGTGTGGCGAGCTGGTCTCACAACCGCTCGGCTCATATGTCCGGTGGAGTGGCATGCAAATTCCACTCGACAATTCTCATTGGCCTTTTCTCAAAGATCTGAGGTGTTTGGGGGCTCTCAAAAGTGACAAGTGAGTGACAGAAGGGGTACACACATCATGTTGTCATCACGCCTGCTTCAGCCTGAAGATAAAGCTAACTAACAGCTTTTCGCTGACAGGCTTAGTAGCACCATATTTTATTCAATTTCTCTTGACTTGTCTCTCTGTCATTCAAATCTTAAGCCACTGAGCAAACCGCACATTGCATCCAAACTAATTACAGTTCTTCATACTTTTATGATCAGCTATTGGTAATTTTGTTTTCAAGCTGCTTGGTTTGAGAAATTATTGAAGCACAAGTGTAAAAAGGACAAATTGTAAATGTACCAGACATCTTGAGTGCTAAAATCTTAGACTTGGAATCAGAGAGGTTTATGGTTCTCCAGTAGCCTGTATTTGGTTGGTAGTACCCCATCTCTGATTGGAGTCCCAAAAAAAAATGCATGAATTTAAATACATGGATTCTTAAAATTTAAAACTAAATGATAATGTGACTTTTTAAAGCTTTTTTTAAAATGTATACTCAATTTTTTATATATTTTTAATTTTTGCTGTGGTTTTTCAGTGCTCAGAAGATGGTAATATTGCAAATTTGTGTCTCTTTGTTTCTCTTATTCAATTAAAGATCAGTACAACCACTTGTCCTTTGTACTCCCTTTTTAGTGCTTGCTTAATTCGATCAGTGCATCAGATGACCAGTGCAGAGTGTCCCCATCTCATGTGAATTCAATTTCAGATCTCTGAGACTCCCTCTCATACACCTCCACACTCCAAGATATGATTAAAATTGTGTTTTGTAATGTGTCAATTTAAAGAGATCACTTGAATGAATGATCATAGCAGTGTTAAGGGAAATGTATAAACTCCCTTTATCTGGACACTGTATTTTAAAGATAATTTTGTAAAAATCCAAATAACTTTACAGATCTTTATTGTTAAGGGTTTAAACAATGTTTTCCATGCTTGCTCAATAAACCATAAACAATTAATGAACACACACACCTGTGGAACAGTTGTTTAGACACTAACAGCTTACAGACAGTATGTCACAGTTAAATAAACTTTGGACACTAAAGAGACCTTTCTACCCGCTCTGAAAAACAACAAAAGAAAGATGCCCAGGGTCCCTGCTCATCTGCGTGAATGTGCCTTAGGCATGCTGCATGGAGGCATGAGGACTGCAGATGTGGCCTGGGCAATAAATTGCAATGTCCATAGTGTGGGACGCCTAGGACAGTGCTACAGGGAGACAGGAAGGACAGCTGATCATCCTCACAGTAGCAGACCATATGTAACAACACCTGCACAAGACTGGTATCTGAATATCACACCAGCAGGACAAGGACAGGATGACAACAACAACTGCCCTAGTTACACCAGGAATGCACAATCCCTCCATCAGTGATCAGACTGTCCAAAATAGGCTGAGAGAGGCTGGACTGAGGGTTTATAGGCCTGTTGTAAAGCAGGTCCCTACCAGACATCACCGGCAACAACTATGGGCACAAACCCACCTTCGCTGGACAGACAGGACTGGTAAAAAGTGCTCTTCACTGACGAGTCATGGTTTTGTCTCAACAGGGGTGATGGTCGGACTCGTGATCGATATGGAGGGTCCGTTATGGTCTGGGGTGGTGTGCAGAGCATCATCAGACTGAGCTTGTTGTCATTGCAGGCAATCTCAATGCGGTGCTTTTTCAGGGAAGACGTCCTCCTCCCTCACGTGGAACCCTTCCTGCAGGCTCATCCTGAAATTACCCTCCAGCATGACAATGCCACCAGCCATACTGCTCGTTCTGTGCGTGCTTTCATGCATGACAGGAATGTCAGTGTTCTGCCATGGCTAGCGAAGAGCCCGGATCTCAATCCCATTGAGCACATCTGGGACCTGTTGGATCGGAGGGTGAGGGCTAGGGCCAATCCCCCCAGAAATGTCAGGGAACTTGCAAGTGCCTTGGTGGAAGAGTGGGGTAACATCTCACAGCAAGAACTGGCAAATCTGGCGCAGTCCATGAGGAGGAGATGCACTGCAGTACTTAATGGCCACACCACATACTGACGGTTACTTTTGATGAGTTTTTAAATGACTCATTGTTAATTCATTAATTAATTTTCATTTAGATCTATTTATTTATTTTACAATATCATTGTCTATACATTGACAGCTATAGCCAGTGCCAATGCAAACTAACATCTACTACTAGTATCTACTTTTTGTGCACTCAGTTTTCTATACATTTTGTGTACATATGCATTATGAAAACATATTTACAAATAAATACACAAACCCATTTTAACTATTTTTGTTGTCTTATGTCTTATTTTAGCGGGAAGGATCTGAGTAACTTGAGGAGTAAACGCTAAGAGAACACAAAAAAGGTAAATCCAAGATCCATCTACCAAAAGAGTGCCATGGGTGACCTCTGTGATTTTCGACCCAACTGTTATGAAGAGGGCAGACGAGGGAGTAAGGATCCAAGTGCAGCTTTATTGAATTTACCAAAGTAAAGGGAAGTATTAACGCAGCAACAAATGAAACATCCACGAGGGGAAAATAAAGACATGAACACAAGAATATAACACGGGGGTCTTGCAAGGAGGGCATAGGCAGGAACACGGACCAAGGCAGGATTCAGGAACAGCATGAACAGAACTTCTAACATTAAACAACGACCAACAAAGGACAAGGTGAACATGAGGGCTTAAATACAAAACAAGGGGAAACATAGACCAATGGACAAACAGAACTCATAACAAGGTAAAAAGGCAATTAACTAAAACCAATGACAAAACTAGAACTGATAACAAGATAATCAAACAATAAACCAGTGAAAACCAGACACATAGACAAGGAGGGAAAACAGGACATGACAAGACTTCAAAATAAGAGTGCATAAAACAAAAGGCAATACGGAACATAAAATGTGCCAAAACTTAGAGTGCATAAACAAAGAACAATGTGGAACATAAAGAGTGCCAAAAACTTAAATAAAAAGGTACACAAACCAAAGACGGTGTGGATCGTTACACCAACATTCATTCCAGGCTTCAAGAGGTTCAGGTCCAAATTTGATCTGGTCTTTTTTTACACATTACAAGAGTGACAGAAAGGCCAGTGGTGGAATTTAATTCACAGAACAATCTTTTGACAATAAATCATCAGACTAATATGGACTGATCTCCTTGACATTCATTTAATTTAATTGAAATCCCAGCCATTGGAATAAACAAAAAATAAATTACAATATTTTCAAACATGCCAAATTATTTTAAACTCACTGGATGTACTTGTGTTGCTTTTCAAGACCACTGTTTGCCAAAAATAACAAAACAAATGATTAGAAAAGACCTTTTCCAGACATTACATCAATACAATATTTTTCAAACCACAGATGTGAAAGGTGCCTGTGAGAGGAATTATATCAAACCCCACTTATTCTTACATGCTTTGCACTGCAAGAAAATATTCATAGTTACAAATATGGTAATTGTGAATGGAACTCATGTACCCAAAGATCTTATATCAGACATAATAGAGCTTCCCTCTTGGCCCCCCAGTAGTGGAGTGAACTGATCAGTATAATTTGCCATTATCCATTTCTACTATTTAGAAACTGGAACAAGAAAAAAAGCATGTCACATGTTTCACTTATTATCTTAATACTTCTTTTGTTGCACCGCTGTGTATATAGTTTGAATTACTTGTACAGAATTGCCACTATTGGAATACATCGCTGTATGACAGTATCTCTGAATATAATCACAAAAGATGATGCTAAAGATGCTCTTTACAGAATTAACTCAAATTCATAAGCATTTATGAACAGGCTATAAAGCATTCATAAATGAGAGTACCCTGCTGTAGTGTCATAAGATGTAGTGTACCCACATATGTAAATATGCCATCTAAATATAAGGTCCCTAGGAATTTAAATGTTATGAAATTTAAATGTTAACAATATTTCAGCATTTCAGGTCAAATTCAGGGTATTGACTTTAATGAATCAGTAAGAAGACATTTTCACAAGTTTACTTGTCACTTACTGAGCTGAGAAAACAACACATAAATAAATAAAATTAAATAAATAAATATATCATTATTGATACATATTGCACAAAAATTACATGGGCAGCTCTGTACTCACTAAAATCAGTTGGGTTAAAAACACATAGCCCAATGGTGGGTTGATATAGCACATACCCATTGTTGGGTTATTTTAACAATGCATTGGGTAGCAAGTTTTACCCGATAAATTGTGTTATAAAATAACTAATTTGTTGGGTTTTATTTTTTGAGGGGAGCCAAAATGTTGCTTTAACCATCCTAGTATTATTGTTGACATTATTATTATTATTATTATTATTATTATTATTGCTGTGTTAATAAATTATAATGCACAAATTACAAATATCATGAAAATGCTTTATTTCCTTTAAATTAAAAGTTGCAAACATTTTCATTAATTAAGTAAATGGTTGCAATTGTGTTATCAATTTACTTCTTTTTTATCATTAAGTTACTTACAATCGTGTTTCAGTTCACAAGAACCACCACAAATAATTAAGTAATAAATAAGTAGGCAATGGTGTAACGTTGCTGGCAAGGATGAAGACGATGGTGATGGAGAGACGAACAAGTGCAGTTTATTAAACAAAAGTCAGATCCAAAAACCCTAACTAGAAACATGAAACATAAACATGAACATGACTAAACTAGACTTAACACAAACAAAACATGACTTGACTAAACCTTGACTTGGCTTGGCTTGGCTTGACTTGACTTGACTTAAACAAAACAAAATAAGAACAAAGTTACATTAACAATACTCCACAAAGGACAATGGCAAACATGAGGGCTAAAATACATTGACATGGGCAACAAGTTAATGAGACCACCAATGAAAATACAAGACTGAAAACAATATAACAATACAAGACTAATAAACAAAGGAACCAATGAGAAAATAAACACATGAAACATGGCGGGAACAGAATAATCACATGACTAGACAAGGAAGTGAACAAATTTCAAAATGAAGGACCTGAAGACATGAACAGGACTAACTTTTCAAAATAAAAGACACGAAAAACAGGAACCAACAGAATAAACATGACATACTCCCTCCTCTAAGGGGCGGCTCCCGACTTCCCAACACATGATCAAAAACAGAATAAACATGACATAAGTCCATTGTTCTGTAGGGAGCTTGGGGGCGGTGTCTTGAGGGGAGGGGTGTGGCGAGATCGGACATGGGGCATGGGATCAAGGCAGAGTCCAGGGGGGGTGGGGTGGGGTGGGGGTTGGAGGTGGGCCTGGACCGTGGTGCAGAGGCGGGCCTGGACCGTTGAGCAGAGGTTTGCTTGTGACATGGAGCAGTCTGGGGTTCGAATGAAACATGGCATGGAACAGACTGCGGTTCAGCTCTGACATGGTAATGGAGCAGTCTGGAGATTGGCTTAGACATGGCATGGAGTAGACTGAGTTTCGGCTGTGACGTGGCATGGAGCAGTCTGGGGTGTGGCTGTGACATGGCATGGAGTAGGCTGAGGCATGGCTGAGACATGGTATAATACAGGCTGAGGTGTGGCTGTGACATGGCATGGAGCTGACTCTGGCGTGGCGGTGACATGGCCTGGATCCGACTCTGGCGTGGTGGTGATATGGCCTGGATCTTACTCTGGCGTGGCGGTGATATGGCCTGGAGCTGACTCTGGCATAGCCAGGCACCTTCCTGCAATGGTAGAAGAACACAATCAAAATGTTGCTGCTTTTTGGCATTAAAAAGTCACAATAAAAGTGATAAATATCACAACGTGAAAAAAGTCATAACCGCCGTGAATTCAGGGGCGCAGAACTATCTGAAAAGTGGCTTCTGATTAGGCTATCACCCAATGTCACGTAGATGCTGGCTATTGTGTAATACAGGTGTCGGCAATCTATGGCACGCTGCCAGCATTGGCACATGGAGGGGTAATCATTGGCACGCCAGCAATGGTGAGAGAGGAGTAGACAATATTTATATAAATTCCGCACCTGCATTCAAATCTACATCTTGATGTAAATCCTTCCTTATGATTATGCAGCGTGTTTTCATTGCTGAAAGGGAAGCTAAACACTATTAAAGTGTGATGAGACTCGCGCTGTGCTGCAAGCCATTCGTGCATCACGAGCCACCAGCACTTCTCTTTCGATTAATCGCACGAGTATATGTGCCCGTTTTGCTTCGGTCAGACTGCGCGGATGACAGCCTACATTCCGTGTTTCATTTGTTTCTTTTTGCTTTCAGAACAACACATCATGTAATAAGGAAAACACCACTATTAATCCTTCATCGGTACAGCCATGGACTAGGCACACTCCATGTCAGAAAGTTTGCTGATCCCTGGTGTAATATCTTGTTGAGTCCAATTTGTGTATTATATAATTAGTGCCTTGCAGATAGAACTTTCTAGATAAAATGTTTAATATTTCCGCTTTGAAGTATTTTAATGTTACACTGTAAAAATAGCAAAATATTTTTCTTTCAGTTGATGAAAAACTGCTGTGTCTGCAACACCGGATATTGAGTCTTAAAGCCGAGGCGTCTTACAATTTCTTTGCGCGTCGGCCAAATATTTGAAATATTATGTATGATTTCCAAAATAAACTGGCAGGACGAACACAGAAAGGGAGTTTGAGCATCCCAATTAATAGTTTCTACGCCACAGTTTAAAATAGGCTGGCTTTATAGCAAGTGGTAGTCAAGTGAGCAGGAATACAGCAGACCCAAAATTAAGGGGAAATTATTTAATTATTTAATTAATCAGCTATTATTTTATGTTTATAAAGAAAACGAAAAGCATTCATATAACGTGATATTATTAACTTACCTCTGTATCTTTTGTTGGCAGTAGCACTGGTCGACTGTTGAAATTTAAAATGTCCTCACGTGACCAGTTTTAACCCAACTGGGTGCGTTATTATAGAAACAACCCAATAAATGTTAGAAATAACAGAATGACCCAATATGTTTAACCCTGCTATTGGGTAAAATAAATAACCCAATGTTTTTTGGAGTGTAGGAAATATCATTCAAATATGCATAGATGCACAGACAGAGCAACTGAGAGCATTTTGAATTGATAAGATGCAGATGGATGTCATTAAGTCAGCTGTAGCTGTCAGCACTGTATATTTGCTCATACTGAAGATGCTGTTTGATTGAAACTATGAACTTAAGTAAAAGTAGAAAGTCACATACTACAATCAGCAACTACTACACCTCGTGCCACTCCCCTGTAAGATGCCACCATGGGATACTGCCCATGTCACCCATGCCTAAATCTGCCACTGATTTTGCATTTATTAGCAGATTTCTGTCCATAATAAACATTTATGAAATTCATTTGGTATTAGCGAAATCTAAATCAGGCCTTCGGATCTCTATTCACTGTCAAATATTCAAAACACTGAATTTTGGTTGTAGGTCTATATGTTCTTGTAATACAATACATTGCAGTGTTTTGCTATATGCTACAAAATAAGGCTTGTAGTAGCCTATTAATAGTCTATACTAAATGATTAGTTCATTAGTTCTTTATTACAGTAGGCTATACTTCTGTAATTGCAACATGAACTAATGTAAAGTGTTACCTTGATGTTCAGTGACATTACAACCTGTTGTATAATCATAGGCTTGTGATTTTTTTTACAGATCATCATTAGTTAGTTAAGATGGTTGAACTAAAAGAAATAGAAAATTATAAGGATACTACAGTATTGAACATTGATTTAGGTAATACTGTACTTTATGTGAATAATTTATTTATGCCTCACTTGCTTCATTTGTCCCCATTCAGTCAGTGAGTTGTATGTCCCTAATTGCATTAGTGGATCATGCGTTGTGCATCCCACGTGTTGCATGGTTACACATCTTATCCCCTAATGCGCTCAACCGCCTGATCTCTTATCGTGACGGGACCACCGACAGCATGGCAACATCAACATCCTCCGACCGTCCAGGCACTTCTCTCCCCCTGTTAACCTTAAAGAGGTTTTTTAACATTTGCTTTGCTTTTCCTAGTCTCTGGAAAACATCTGAATCATTTTAACTAACTCCAGCTGTCGCCTTGCTGTGGGTGTGTGAGAAGTCCATGTGAGTGCATGGTCGTATCTGAAAGAGAGGAGACTCGTGAGGGTGGCGTTTAGATAAAAAAAAAAAAGGGTTTGGGTATTTTTGCGTCTGTTTTTATTTATTTTTTCATCTCTCTCGTTATGAACGCAGATACGTGCGTCTCATACTGCGATATGACATCCATGGATTCATATTATTCACCTTCACCGGGGTATGGAAGAATCCAGCAGGCCAATCCTTACAGGACATTCCAGCCGAGTGACTTGAAATATAGTCCCACTTTTTTGCCAGGCAAAGGTCAAGCTTTCGGGGACAGGCCGAGGAGCCCTCACCAACAGGAGTGCCTGTCGCTGGACGATAGCACGCCCGAGAGCGCTTATAAGTACCACATTTTTATGCAGAGACCCACATGCAAAACTCCCTCCGAAGAGGGCAAACTTCACCAGGACGGCGCACTCATCTCTTGCTATGGTGAGTGAGGCGTCTCTTGCATTGCCTTTTTTTTTTTTTTTTTTTTTATCCAAATGTGCTTAAAAACTCTTGCCAGTAACTCTTTTTTTAAACTCACACCCTTACGTTTAGCATGCCACCATAAAATGGTATTGTCCCGCGTCAGAATTTAAGGTTGGGGTTCAAAGGAGGCCTAAAAAAAATCAGTTGATGTACTATTTAAACGTTCTTTTAGACAACACATTATACAGAAACACTCTGAATAGCTGTCAAAAGAATCATTAAATATGCTACAGTCACTTCTACAAGTAGGCCTACAAATCATCTGAGGGTTTCGCTTATAATAATTCGCATGACACATTTTAAATTGGTTAAATCGAAGATGACTAAACGTTATTAACACGTCTCGCATTTGCAACTGTTTAAGTTGCATCTGAAGATTTAAGATATAGGCCTATGAGGTTTCTGTTTAATGTAAAGCACTGCATCGCTGTCTACGAGAAAGGATACCTTTACATTTTAGCTGAATAAAAATGATCAATATTCACTGTTGCTTCATTAATCAGTCGTGTATTGGCATATCAGCAGTAACAAAGAATTTAGGCATTTACTGAATCCGCTTAAAACAGTTTCTGAAGACTGCAATTATCCAAATCCACACTCATTTTCGCCTGTTATTTGTCAGAGGGGAAAAGCAATTTATAATTGTCACAGTGACCTCATACTTTGTAGATGCAGTTTTTCTGTGTTAATAAAATAACAAAGCGTCTGTAGTGGTCTCATAAACCATTAAGCCGCAATCAAAGCAGAATAAAAGTAGAATAATAGGATAATAATAAAAAGACAGACTATTGTCTTCTTACAAACGTTGGCATGAAAATCCATCTTTGTTATTGTAAATTAACCACGCTTAGCCTTTTTTTTAAAAAAAAAAAATTATTTTATGTATTTTTTCCATTGACCATGGCAATGAATACGGACACCAACTGTCTCATTAAAAGTAGCAGATGTCTATTTTTATTTATTTATTTATTTGACAATTTAAGGCAGGTATTTGATATTTTTTCACACATTGCTTAGTAGGCTAGTTTGTTTCTTTTCGTTACTAAATAATTTCGATCTTTTTTTAACACATTGAACCTGTTTGTTGAGGACGAAAGCTTAACATAATTGAGAAAAAAACGTAAAAAGAAAGGTAGAGAAAATAAAATGATTCATTGTTGATTGTTTCGACATATGGTTTGCGATCTTGCAATAGGTTATCATGTTTAAAAGTTTGCAGTAGGCAATTAGACTATTCATAAAATTACAATGTTAAAGTTACAAACGATAATAAAATATAAATATATATTTTTCTTATTATTTATCTATTTATGGGCCTATCGGAAACTATAGTGTTCGAGATTAGGACTATGATTTATGTGCGTTTAATGTGCATTAAGAAGTTTTAATGTATGGCATATCTCCTGTCCTAAAGTATATAGTATACATTTAGTCATTGTCATTGTTTTTTTCTCCTATTTATGAATTAATGAATTCAAACGTGCACAGGGAGCTAAAACTTTTAATATTCCTTGTATTTAATTTCCTTTCAAACTGAAAAGCGGACACATGAATAAATGGAGATGTATGGAGTGCAGTGTTTTTATTTATTTATAATGATATTTACTGTATTAAGGTGCTTGAAACATATTTACTTTTTGCCTAAAACTTTTAGCTTTTTTAGTAATAGGCTACTATCTCTCAGGTGACATTTTAGCCTTTTCCAATGTGAAAAATACATAAACAATTGCAGTCTAACTGGACACAGTGACACATGTATGTGTGAAAATAATATGTTATTAATCTGCTATAATTTTGTCAAAATATAAATCACAAATATTCTCAACATCACAGTCCTGTGTGCATGGATATTTTGGTAGAAAATCACAAAGGACTCCTTGCATGGATATTTTATATGTAGATGATACACAAACTGTGTTGCACTAGTGTTTTTCTATGTCTGCAGTTTGAGGAGAATATTCTGTTCCTGTTCCATTTCTGCAGTGCATTTGTAGTCTGTGCAGTTTGTCTAAGGTGAAATCTTGTCTCCAGCATAGTCTGATTGACCAGCCACAGAACATAAATAAGATAAGAACTTTACTGTATGTCTGGGCTACTGCATTTTATCCTCTGTTATCCTCTGTGCAGACAGAAATAGGGAGAGTAAGACATGTTTGCTCTTTGAGGAACACAGGCTCATAAGAACACCTCTTCAAGCAAAGCTGTTGGAACAAACTTTTTTTAAAACAATATATATGAGAACTGACATGAGTAACTAGTTATTTGAACTGATTGGCACTGGACCATAGAATTTCAGTCAATATTACTCCGGTCCTATTGTAGTAATGCAGTTTCCAAAAGAAGAAAATGATGCTGTAATCTGACAGTTCACATTTGGTTACATTATTAGGAACATTAATGATCTTAGTAAAATACCACAGCAATGCATGAAGCCTCTCCAAATGACAGAGTGATTTATAGCTTGCACTACTAGGGAGTAGGGCATTATTCAGAGGCAGATGTGTGGTATGGACTCCCAGAGTTATCATTCATGCTTTTGTGCTCAGAATGATCAGTACCTCTGGGAGCCCTAAAACGACAAACAGTGACTGGTTTACATAAACTTTCCTTACAAAATGACCTGATATAAATATACCAACATTGACCAGTTATTGTGATATTAAACTAGGACTTTGTTTTAAATCTAGAGAAACAATCTCTGTGGAGCCTGACATACACATATGACTAATTCTGCACATTGTTTCCAGGAAAGTTAGCTAATTCTGTTTCTCTGGATATGGCGAAAATAGGTGTGACATTGTGGACCAGACCACTTTTGAAATTAAACGATGTTGGAACATTCTGTCCTTGCTGCATCCCTAATCCATGGATACTTCCTGATGTTACATCCATGTTTCACATTCAAGTTGAGATACTTACAGGAGAATAATGAGTAATGAGTCAGTTCCCATAAGAAATCCTATAAAAACGGATTCAACGTAGAGTGCCGTAGCTTTGTCTAATTTAGCTGTTTCCATTGAAGAAATAACTGACAGACTGAAATAAGAAATATTAGAAACAGAAAATCCCTTACCCAAATTCATTAGTGAGTAATTTAATATACCATGTCCTAGACTCTGTACGGACTGATATGCAGATTCAGCTATGAGTGAAACAATTTGCAGTTCAATGTATCCAATGAAAAAAAAAATATATAAATACTCTTGATTAGCTATTTTAAGTTATAGTAAGCATCCCGAAGTGTAATCTGAGAGACAAAAACCTGGCTCAGTTATACATCTGCAGTATAGGGGAGTCATATGTGAGGTACTTTATCAGGAACTGAGATTTAATGGAAACGCTGTGCAGGTTTCCCACAGAATTCACATTCCTGTGCATCTTGCATGCATTGATCTATGTAAAGGAACATCTGTAAGTTTTGCTTTTGAATGGATACTATACAATAATACCAATAATATTGTCTTCTAATACTGTAAATTTCACTCACTTTTAATGAGATTAGAAGGTTAATTGAACACTCAATAAATTGCTTGAGATTTCATAATTGGAGACCTAAATCCTTCATTTGATTATTAATATATTATTAGATTATGTAATGTCAATGTCATTTAATCTTTACTCAAATATTATCAGAGTTGAAAACTTTCAATAATATGGATACTGTATCTTAATTCCTCTTTCTCTCTGGCAGTCACTAACCCCATGCCCCCACCATTTTTTTCATCTGATTTTTTCATCTGTTTTATAATATACCTGGAGCTGACCCAGATTTTCATATTCTGTGAAAAGCTAACGGGTGCCCTGCTGCTTTACAGATCGTTAAATTACACTTTGATGTTTTTCTCCTTGTTTCTTGCAGTGATTAAATAGCCACTCCTTGTAAACATCTGACCTCAGCTAATTCAAAGAGGCACCCGAATCCTTTAGGAGGGAGCCAATTCTCTCAGGTGAACAAGTGGTAAACATGCACTCCAATTAAAAAATCTGCCTTGGTGTGAATTTATTGTCATAATCAATATTAAATGTCCCCATGTAACCAAAAATTTTACTGAAAGGAAAACACTGGGGTACAGGTTTATGCTTGCAAACTTATGGTTTATTAAACCAAGGTGATTACAGTTTGCAAGACTGGAGGGTTTTGGAAATACCTCTGTGCTGTTATGGAATATTTCACCTGTGAAGGAAGAGCTGAACATTATTAGATTAATGAATTGTTAATCAATGGGAAATATATACATTTCTGTATTTCTAAAACTATTGCTATCTATAGTTAGTATGTGAGCATGAAGGCAGTTATTGGCTTGATAGTGGTAGAGTAGTGGTAAACTGAATCTGGGTTGGTGCCCAAAGATCGCAGGTTGAATCCTGATAGTGGATGATTATGAGCTGAAGAGGTATAAAGACCCCCTTAGTGTGCCCTTGAGAAAAAAATAAAAATAAAATTCTACTACGGGGAAATGTCCCTGAAGTGAATGTGCTGTAAGTCATTATGGTTAAATGCATCTGCTAAATGGCGAGTAACAATTGCACAATACAGCCAATTGTTCACAAGTCAAGGCACTGTTGAATTCTCTGCAGGAAAATGGCAGAGGTCCTTTGTCAAAGAGTGCTGTTACATATCATCTGTAAATGACTAGGCACGCACAAGCACACAACTTGTATGTTAACACGTCTCTCTGCAATGTTTCTAAAAACTCTTTCTGCAACTTTTTTAAAGAACACGGTCTCATGAAACATTTATCTCCATGCCAATGTTTAGGTTCTGCGTTCCATATGCAACACACAAATAGCAACACAGTGCATCACTGAAATCTCCAAACATTTGGACAATTTTCAAACACATACTATTGCTGTCAATGTGAAAATGCTCTAAAAATGCTAAATATGTAATGGCACTGTTTAGAAAGATTGCTGGTAGGCAGATTCAGCATAACAATCAGAGAGTGAGTAAAGACAGAGGAACCCAAACAGAAAGAGAAGAGATTGCAGATTTGTGTAATTAAGGAGTAACAAAAGTTCAGCTTCTGTATTAGATATGGTTGAATGAAATGAAAGCACTGAATTAAGGGCACATATCTTGACTATTAGACCTGCTACTTTACCATCTTTGGATTAAACCTTGAGCTTAACCATGCAAGATTAGGTAACATGGTGTAAAGGGGGTTACGATGGGCAAGGAGGAGGCGAGATCCGGCTTGACAATATAAATAATATTTTAATTATAAACTTAAACAAAAGACACAAACACACACATGACGGATATGTCTGTAAACAATCTCTCTCTCCCGCACCATCTTCCGCAGTCGGCCTTTATCCTTCTCTGAGGCTTGATTAGCCTGATACGGGACCGGTTGAGTATAATCACGACCCGGCCCCGCCCTCCCACACATGGTATTGTTACCGATATCAGGTAATTTTGTAGCACTTAGAAAATGAGCTACACCCCAGCTGCCCAAAATATGGTCAGCTTAAAAAAAACAAGGACAAATCCATGTTCAGTGTCACTATTTAAAATGATTATATTTTGCTATGTTTAGCAATGCTTTGCTTAATGTTTATTACGGTTACGAATAAACATATGTTCTAACTTGACTTATGACCTCCACACGATCTGCCGAAACTATCTCAGTATTCAAGAAACAGCTGAAAATACATCAGTTCCGCGAGCACTTAGCAAATCCTCACTATATGCGTTTACTATTTAACATAAAAAATAAAATAATAATAAAAAATTCCTTGTGTTAAATGTATGACATGGCAGTCTCATAAGGGTGATGTTTGCTTTTTGCATGATAATTCTCATTTCACGTAACTTGTAACATACTGTATGTAAATGTAGTCACAATAATATTAGTAACATTATAGGTTTTCTTTAAAGCATCTAACCCAACCCTATGCCTAAACCTAACCAATTACTACAATAATCACAATAATGTATTCTAAAAAATGACAAACAAAAAAAGGCACTATAAAACTTTGATTGTTTAAATGAGTTCGGTCAGGATCTGGCTGTTACAGCAGATAGGAACAATGATCATTAAATAAAGACTTCAGATCTGTTGCTCACACAATGTGATCACAAGGCATCATACAACCAGCAGTCTAGCACACAAATAGAGGATTACTTTTATGATCATTTCAATGGGGCTTTTCTCCCAAAATGGACATTCTAAAAAATTTCATCTTGACAGTGTGTTGCCTATGAAGGAAATCCAAACCAAGACCAGCGTTCCTCAAACCAAAGAAATGAAAGGAACTGATGATAAAGTTATCCTGTGAAACTTCAGAGAATCTAGCAGGATATGCCAAACATGAGCAGAAAAATTCAAGCTTGGACTGCAATGCCCCAAACACCCAGTTTACTTTCACACAGTTTAAGGAGATAATGGGAACGCCTCATTGGCAGAGCATTCTACATGGTTTTAAACAGTTATGTTTTGATTATTTACTTACAGTCTGTGCATGTTTGTTCTCTCATCAAGTCTCTGATTCAGGCATCTAAATTAGGGAATGTATTTTCAACTAAGAAAGACCATATTTATGTGAAAAATGTTTGTATAAGGAGTAGATTAGTGTTTTTGTTATTGTGGCTGCTTCAATGTTGATTTCCCACCGCACTCTATGTAATGATCAGCACTAGTTTTCAGATGTGTTATGAATATATCTACTATAATGGACTGAGAAACAGGATAAGATAAAGCCTCTTTCTCAATATTTTGTCTTTACGCAAAGACAAAAACATTCACCTAGCTAATCATCACATTTTTAGAATCAAAAAGAGCACACTTGCATGGAAAGCAATACAATCATCAGGAATGTATATTTATTAACCATATGCCCTAACCCAAACTCAAACACCAAACTTAACTATCATTGATCAAAATGTAATTTAAAAGGGAAAATGCAACATCTGAATCACACTTATCATTGATTCTGTGAACATGATTAATTGGTTTCCGTGGGGCCAAAACCCATGTCTTTGTGGATGCTGGTACTACAAGCTATCAGAAGCGCCACAGGAAAATGTAAAGATGTTTGAATTGATACAAAGATGTGTGAAGGGAGATGGCATTTGGCAGTAAATCAATGTGAGGGTACGGAACATTCGGTTGCAACATGTTGAGTTCCTGTGTGATCATAACCATAACCCTAACCCTGATGTCATTTCCGTTTTAGAACAAAACGGGAAAGTCTCTTCATGAAATGTTAACCCCACATTTTACTCATGAATCAAAAAACACAATTCTAAAAACCCATGAAAAATTCCTGAGAGAATCCATGCAGAATAGTCATCGGGATTGGCCTTCAAATTGATGTCATGACTGAGCTGCTGCATATTCACATGCTAAAGTGATATATCACGACTAATGCAGGGAAATATGTCTCTTCCCAGGTAAAGATGGCACTGGACTGACAGATATAGAATTGCCTCAATCTGCCGATCCCACAGGCATGGATGGTAGTTACCTCAATGTTAAAGACCCTGGGGTCGAAGGCCAACTAGAGCATCCGGACTCTGAGCTTGGCAGTCCTCTGAACAAGAGTGAACCCGAGAGCAACAAAGGCAAGAAGAGAAGGAATCGTACCACCTTCACCAGTTACCAGCTGGAGGAGCTGGAGAAGGTTTTCCAGAAGACACACTACCCAGATGTTTATGCCCGTGAGCAACTGGCTCTCAGAACAGATCTCACAGAAGCAAGAGTGCAGGTAGGCCTGGTCAGCAGAGCTATGCAGGAACCCCATGTTTTTATGAGAAAATTAAATCAGAATCTATAGCCGATTTTCCATCGGGTCCAGCTGTTCTTGTAAAGCTGGGGCCAGACTAGCAGACTCTGAACAACTCGATTTGGGTGGGGGTATCACACTTAGTGACTGTTTTTGCTGATATTTCCCTCCTAGTTGGTGAGCCTGTCACACATATTGATTAAAATCAGTGGGAAGGTGTTACACTTAACGACTGTCTTTGACTTTTCTCAACACTTCATTGTCATGCCCCATTTTCACAGCAATCAACCTAAAGCTTTTGAATATAAAGGTAATTTTCGTTAACATTACTCCAAGAGTCTGCAGCATCTGCTATGTTTGTTTGATTGTTAAAGACAGACATGTCCCATTGAGAACGCATGGAAAAATAAATTGGATCCTTTTCTTTTACATGTTTATTGTCACATTGTGCTAAGAGCTGGGCAACAATTGTGTGTCCTATGGTAGAAAGTGAACCATTCAAAAGTATATTAAAGCACCATGAACTAAAATAAGACAAAAGTAAAAACTTGCAAGGTATGCATATTTATACATAATGTCATATGAATGTAGACTACAATATATTTATATAATTTAAAGTTGTATACAAATATAAAGCTTATATTTATATAATAACTTTATTATAGATTTATAGTCTGTGATGATATTACATATTAGATATGTAATACAAACATACTTGTGGACTCCAAAGTGCAATAAGCTTCTCATCCAATAGCAGTTTTGGTCGGCTTTTGCAAGGTTATATTTTAAAATGGACCAAAACTGGAAAATTTACGTTGTTGTTATTTTTATCCATCATTAGTTGCTTTTGCATTATTTCTACATTGAAAAGTACCTGTTCTCACATTCACAGAGCTCACTCTCTCTCTTGATGTTTCTTTTCTGCCGCAATACAAAAAAAGTGATCGTGAAGATGGAGTAACTTTTCCTTGTGAAAGTGTGTTGTTGTTTATTTATCCAATCGAGGCATGTTGTAGAACGCATGTCCACATGCTGCTTTCAGTGAGTAAAAACAGACTGTTGTGGCTCATTTTAGTGCAAGATAAAAGCTTGGTGATAGAATCTGAGTACGATGATAACATTCACATTAGTTTGATGTCTTGTCCGTTCTTCAGTAAAAGAAGAAGCTCAAGGACCCACCTCAGTGGCAGAATGATTTTTTAAACAAAACAGATGTTTTTTTTTCAGCCTTTGAAGTCATTAACTCAGCAGGGAGTCTCAACAGTCAAGTGATTATCACCTCCTGCTGAGAGACGCTAATCCGTGCTCTGTCTCCCTCTGCCTGGCCAGTGATTATGTTAATGAATCTAACACCTGAAAATTACTGGAAAAATTAGCTAGCGAGACAGCGCATTATCGGAACCATCCCATTGCGTACCAATTCAAGCTCTTTTGAACTGTTACGGTTTTCCATCATAGAATTACAAAAACAGAATTAGAAAGGGCTGATTGATCAAGTGACCAATAGTGAGTTGCCACACCACAAAATTTTCACATTCAGGCATGGTTCTCTGTTCTGTGTATGGTTAGCTAACGGTTAGCTGTTTGCTAACTTTAGCCAGATTTAGCCATATAATTAGACTAAATTAGACAGAGCCTTTGTCACAGGGGCAGGTATATCTCAAGACACCAACTTATTTCAGTGATATCTGTAGTGTATTTTATATGTGGAATTCAAAACATTATTTACAGCACTTTTACGTTGTAAATAACCCAGACTATTTATTAAAACGCTTAAACAAGGATTAGTCAGTTCGACCTTCATGTCATTTTGTTAATTGATGACATGACCAATTCAAGATACTGTTGGCCCCTAAGTTTAAAGAGACCCAGGCAGAATGTGTTTATTCTTTCTTCTAAATTGTGGACAGCAGAAACTATTTTCATGCTCTCATTTCTGTTTAGCCTGTTTCAAAACACAGGTCTCCATCCTCACATCAGTTTTCCCAAACTTCTCATCCATGTTTAGTGTCTCTCTC
Source organism: Moxostoma hubbsi (assembly GCA_032164185.1). Taxonomy (NCBI): domain Eukaryota; kingdom Metazoa; phylum Chordata; class Actinopteri; order Cypriniformes; family Catostomidae; genus Moxostoma; species Moxostoma hubbsi. Next base: position 15,100,140 of record JAVLUX010000027.1, read on the forward strand.
CACACCACAGTGTTTAAGGATTTTAAGAAGAGTCAGTGAGAAAAAAATATACTGCACATCAGTGTTCTTTGGTAGGGAAGAAAAAACAACATGGACAATATCCACACATAGAATGAGGCATTGTCAGGAACCTGGCCATGTTTTGAAGGTACAGTGAAATAACTGCATTCATTCTGAGACCAAACAGAACCAACTATCCCACACACATGAGTCTAATTACCTCTAGGCTGACAACACAGTGCAGACTCTGTTGAGTGACTACAGGGTTTTACCCATTTTTCAAAAACATACCTACAGACATACGCAATTGAGATGAGCCCCTCCCGTTTTCTTTCCCAGAACTGTTGTATAGACCTGGCTGTCGCTCTTTCACGCTAACTCTCTCTTTGAACAATCTGTACATTCTCTTTTGACACAAAAGTTTCTAAACGTATGTTTAGAGCATAGGAGCATTCAGTAAATGACACTGATAGAGGATGTCTTGCATAAAAAAATCATACCTGACCTATAGAATAAAAAAAGCAATGAAATAAACTGGAAATTTCATGATCAGATTGAGGAAGAAATCTTTATTGTCAGTTAGAGGAATTTTAGTGAAATCAATTGTTTATTAATTATATTGATCACTCTATAAATCACTGCAAGTTATAGTTGAAGAGACGTCTAAAAGTATGCCATTTGTAGGTTAATTTCCCTGAAAGTGTAAACGCTGTAACTTTGGTGTTATCAAATCTTTTTTGCTAAAGCATCCCTTCCAGCCCATAATAGATACTTTGGCTCAAACATTGGTGTGAGTTTGGGGCGGTTACAAATCTAAAGGCTTCAGAAATAACCACTCACAGCCGAGTTTGCTTTCACTTGTAAACACATGCACATGGCAAATCGTGACATCGGGAAATTCAGAACTTAACTCATTTGTATTCAACAATGGATGGTACAAGACTCATTGTGGTGGTGGAGAAGCACAAAGTGCTCTATTGTTTACCGTTTCGATGCATTTGTGGTCCTCCTTGTGTATATAAGATTTCATGACGATCAAGTTTGTAATACTTATCAATGACCCACTCCTGATAACCATTTTGAGGTAAGGGAAGGGGACAATGTAAGGGGACATTCATCAAAAAAAGGTTGAGAACCTCTGGTTTAGAGTGATCCACTTAGACCCGCCCCAACAACATTACTCATCCAATGGCGTGAGTTGAGGGCAGAAGGCTGTTTTGAAAACAACATATATTTTTGGAATTCCGTTTGGTGGTGCAGAAATTACATTCTTCAGCTTTAATATCCAGAGACAACTATAAGAAAGTCATTTATAGGATGATTCCCTGGGTCGCCAGTCTCAGGGGCACTTCAGTGTCTTCTTCTTGGCAGCCAGCCGTGAGACAGGAGGGGTCTGCTTCCTGTGGTGGGCTTGACACCTGGCTTAGGTGTATCGCGAGCGCCTTATACACTGGGGGATTGAGAGTACCCCTTGGCCGCCCCACCATCGAAGGTAGTGAGGGCGGGGGAGCTGAAAGATAGGGACCAGGCATGCCTCCCTTGAACTTGTCAGCTCCTCGTGCACTTCCGGGAAGAAAGGAACTGGGGCGGGGCGTGGCTGTGAGTGGCGCAGCGGGCCCGGAACCAATCATCAAGCCGCGAGGGTTCAGGGGAGAGTGGAGGGTTCCACTCTAGCCTGACGCTTGCGGCTTCCCCGGAATTTATGTCCTTCAAACCGTCCCCAAGGGGGGAAGCCCAGCCAAGGCTTCCGCATCTGACTGGATGAGCCCGCTCTCTGATGCTGCGGTCGAGAGCTCATCACCTTCGCAGGCCCCGAACAAGAGGTCGAACTCGCCCTGAGACGAGTTGGCGCACTCATCCGGAAGCCCGATCGGGGCAAACGAACGCAACCAGGAATAACACACAAACGGAAAGGCATCTTTAAAAAGGGCGATCTCTGCAGTGCACCAGTGCAGAGGGATGAGAAGACACTGTAATGAGCCATCAGAAATCCAGCTGAGGTGAAGCCGTGGGAATTCAGCTCAATGAATATCAACCACTCGGCTCCGAGGAGAAAATCTGAATGAACGGTTCGCACGTCAGCTCCTTTATACACGTATGTTTGGGGGGGGGGGGGGGGGGGGGCTCTCCATCTGTGGTTAGAAGCAGATTCTTGTTAGTTTGTGGTGTCAACATCATTTGAATTCACTGAGGCTTCTTCTATAGTTTTTGCAAAAAGTAGCATTCTGAAACATCATGTAAATGTGTCCGTGTTCTGTACACTGTAACGGATTAAGGGAAAGCCATTTAACACACCTAGGTTTTGGTCAAAGAATGCGGCTTATATGTGTGCATGTTTGTATGTGTTCAAATCTCCATTTTCTACAAGTCATACACTATCAAAACATCTGTAGAGGTTTGAGAGCACTCAAATGCACTCAGCTGTGGTTTGGGGTTGTTGGTTTGTGTCATGGTGTGCTAACAGTGGATCAGAGCTGGCCTCATTGTGATTGATGAGGTGGACCTGCTCCAGACATGAGCAAGGCTGGACCTGCTGGCTGAGGGGAGACAGAGGAAAAGCTATCAAAGTGCACAGATCCAACCTGAGCTGGCAGGGGAGAGTTCAAATCCATACATAAATAGTACAGTGTGGACGTCAGCGTGAGGAGCCGTGGCAGGGCTTTCATGTGCCTCACGATTTATGGCTTTGCATATGCTCCTTCTCTCAGTAGTCACTACAGGGGGGGATCCAGGTCTTGGTGGAAAGATTTTAGTTATATTGGGCAAAGTATAAAATGTTCAATAATTTATATATCTAATACTAATGTAGAAACAAAATTAATACAGTAAACAATAGTTTGTGTTTACGATACAGAGCTTCTATTGTATCCCCTCTAAATCTTTGCCTTTTGCACACAGATATTTCCAGATATTTGGTGGGATGACCGTGTTTTCCATTTTCTGCAGGTGTGGTTTCAGAATCGTCGGGCAAAATGGAGAAAAAGAGAACGCTTTGGTCAGATGCAGCAAGTTCGGACACACTTCTCAACGGCCTACGAGTTGCCTCTTCTTACACGACCAGAAAATTATGCACAGGTAAAAGGTCAAAAGATCAGACTCAGGGGAACCTATAAACATTACCAACCACAGATTTATTGTTTCAGTATAAAGGCAAAGATACTACTTGACTAAGTCTGGAACTGTACACTGTAAAATCTAATTAGCTGAACTTACTGAGATATTTCAAGGCAATCGGTTTACATGCTTTTTCTAAGTAAACGTACCTATTTGGCTCAAGTAAACTGAACTATGTTTTTAAATAATGTTAACTAGTTACAAGTAAACTGTATCATCTCTGATTAAACTATGCACAAATCATTGTTTTTATTTAAATATTTAAATGGAGTTTAATGCCATGTGGCACACTGGATTCTACTCCGTATTTCTTTGTGCATATAAATGTACACTTTTGTAAAATACAATTGAATGCAATTGAATGCAAATACAATGGCTTAAATTTAACAGGCTCCAAGTTCACTAGAGGTAACACTAATCACCCTAATGGTGACTTCAAACAAATCACAACTATCAACCAACTACAGCAAAATAACAACAATAGTAATAAGAATTAAAACTATATACATTTTTGAAAAAGAAGAATTATTTTTATACATAAGTTCCCTTGTTTTGGGCAAACATACATCATTTATTGAAGTGCAAGGGCTTTTAGGTATTCTGCACAGCTGCAATTGTGTGCCTGATAATAATAGTACTCAAAGTCAAAATTTAAAGCATGTTTATATTATAATTCCAAAATATGACATTTCTTATACTGTTTAATTGGGACAACTTAAATGTTTTTATTAATGACAATATTAAGATTTAGAGAGTAACAGTAACAACTGGTAAAAACAACTAAGAATAGTAAAACTAATGCTTAAGATGAGTAAAAAATTATTTAGTTTTTTTACAATAGGAGATAACTACTAGCATTTACTTTGTAAGAACTATTTTCACTTAGAACAGTTTCATGAACCAGATCAAAATATCCATCTAAATAAACAATTAATTCACAAATGTAACTTTACACTGTACTCTACTGCTACGCCTATTATGACTGCACACTGGTCTCATAGAATCACGTTACTATTTTAAAGCCAACTTATTTTTATGTTGTTTGTTGTTCAAAACACTAGATACGCTTCAACATGATTGTGGCACGGTGGAGGGCGGGACGGCGCGTGATTACGCACGCCCGGTCCCGTATTAGGCTAATTAAGCCGTCAAGAGGGATAAAGGCCACTCGCAGACGGCGATCGAGAGAGAGAGCTCAATTACGGACATGTCCGTCCTCTTATGTGTTTGTCTTTTGAGTTTTCCATTAAACCTTTAAGTTATACGTCAAGCCGGTTCTCTGATACGCTGCAGCTCGTTCCTCAGCCACTCCTCCACCCTCTACCAAACGGCAGCCGCGCCTCTCCAGGCGGATTCGAGGCAGTCCTCAGCCCCTGGCGGAGGGAACGCCCCGCCGCGTTCTCGGGGAGCCGAAGGGGACTCCCCCGCCCCTGGCAGCGGTTCTCCCGCTCCAGGCGGTCGGTCGCGATCCCCTCCCCGCTCGCGGACGGCGGTCTTCCTTCAACCCCTCCGCGTTTCAGCGGCTGGTAGGGGCATCCTCCGCCCCTGGCAGCGACCCTGACCGCTCCAGGCGGTCGGCTATAGGAGCCCCTTCTCCCCTCGCGGTCGGTGGCCATTTCTCCGCGTCCAGGCGGCTGGTCTCCTCGTCCCCCGGCAGATGGCCGCGGCTGCTTCTTTGGGGTAGTGGCGAGAACTCCGCTACGGCGTATCCCTCTTCCTTCCTGGGCTTTCGGCACCAATGTAACACAGATCAAATTCATGGGCAAGGAAGAGGCGAGAAACCGGCTTGACATATAAACTAAAGGTTCAATGTAAAACTCAAAAAACAAACACATAAGAGGACGGACATGTCCGTAATTGAGCTCTCTCTCTCGATCGCCGTCTGCGAGTGGCCTTTATCCCTCTTGACGGCTTAATTAGCCTAATACGGGACCGGTGTGCGTAATCACGCGCCGGTCCCGCCCTCCACCGTGCCACAATGATTTTCTCTGTTTATTTGTTCTAGATTCAGACTCCGTCATGGCTAAGTGGCAGCAGTGCAGCCTCACCAGTGCCTGGTTGTGTTGTATCCTGTGACACTGTAGCATCCTGCATGACCCCTCACCCTCACTCTGCTAGTGGCATGTCTGACTTCCTGGGTATGCCCAGTCCAGGTGGGAACATGGGACAAACACACTTGGGATGCCTTTTTGGCAACCCTGGAGTGGGTGGAACCGTGAATGGCTTTGACCTCAACGTTGAACCAGATCGCAAATCCTCCAGCATCGCCAGCCTGCGCATGAAGGCAAAGGAGCACAGTGCTGCAATCTCATGGGCCACATGATTCCCTCATCTGGGACACAGACGACCAGACAACCTCAGCCCTGAGCTGTCAGCATAATGAGGTGAAAGTTTATGCCATCTGGAGCCAATATGGACAGAAAGAAATGAAGGCTAATATGATACTCTGCTTGGAGAAGCCTTAATTTGTAATTTTCTTTTGGAGGAATTGGATGGTGCTGTAGGACAGGGTGCTTAAATGTGAGGAAACTGATGGGATAGTTACAAAATGGAGATTATTTTATTTAGAAATTTACTTCTTTTGGACCATCATTGAGAAATATCAGTATGCACTATGTTGCCCTATCTGTTACCAGACATAAATGGTGAAAGTTAACTTTAAAAGGTGTTATGCAGTCACATAAATAAGTGCCAGTGCTCTATACGTGATTCCCATATTCAAAGTCTGAGCTCGATCAGGCTGCTCCACTTAGACAATAGAACTAAATAAAACATCTTATTTGCATGTAGCTACATGAAAGCGTACTTAACACAAATTTTCACATTTCACAAATTTTATCTGATTTTTGAACGAAATACCTGAGCAGGGCACACTGCTTTAGTGCATGGTTTAAGTGAGTCTTGAGAATATGTCATTTTCCTTCTAACAATAAATTTTTCCTCCACTGACAGTTAGGTTTAGGGTTAGTGTTTGGGGGTACAGTTAATGAAAAATCTATTACTCTTAACTGTATTTTATAATTTACAGCTAAGTACAACTCTCTTTTGTTTCACCTCTGTGGGCATGTCACCAAGAAAATGGAGCTCAAAAGGACCTTTTGTTTTTCAAAAACACTTCCCGCTTTGGCCACTGGGGGCATTGCTTCAAATTTTACTAAGCAAAGATCAAGTTTAGATCAAGAAAAGTCAACCTACTGTTTCCAAATTCACTGAACTTTTATTGTGGCAGTTCCAAGGTAACAAATGTCATCTGAGTGGTGCTAAAAGCTAGTTACATTTTCTACAGAATAAGTTTTTAAAGGTTAATGCTCTGTTTTAAATCTACAGAACCTACCTCTCTACCCTAAACCTAACTGATAGTGGCAGAAAAAGCAAATGAAAATGAAAAATGCAATTGCTGAAGCAACCACGTCATTTTACGGTGCTTCTATAACACTTTAGTCTCACGTGTCAACTTGTGTGCTGTTCAGGACTCGTACCCTAGTTCTGTGCATCGCAAATGCAATGTTCTATCATTAAAGCTACTGTGCAATGTAATTGCCATTGAACAAGCTTGTAAATGTAATTAATTATGCAATGTAAATGTTAAAATGCCTTACAAGTCATACACTATAATAAAAGTCTTTTGACGTCGTAAGATAGCATTGTGTGAGAAACAGGGCAAAAAATATGTGTTTATGAAGTGATCATCTGCCCTTATACTCATGTTTTGTGTGAAAGAAAAAAAAATGCCTTTGTTGTAGAGCCTCTAGTTTTTTTTGTATTTCACCCATTATCTGTCAATTCACACAAAAAGACACATACATTTTTTTTTTTACAAAAATGTAGACTTGGTATAATAACATGTTTCTATGAGACCAAGTTGGTATGCTGTTGTCCCCACCAGGTTAAACTAGCTTAACCAGCAAGCCTCCCTTGGTCAGTCAGCTACATCTGAAGACCACGATGGTCTACCAGCATTTTGTTTTTGTTTTTTGCTGGGGTGGCTAAGCAGAAGCCAACTTGGAATAGCATGAATTGCCATCTAAGCCATCTAAGCTTCCATCAAAATTCTGTCTCCATACATCACTCCCTGTTTGGGACTTTTGCAAGGATCAGCATGAACAAGATATATCAAAATCACACACTCAATAGAGATGACACTCATCCATTCTACATTAGCCAATCAAGCACTAGGATTGCTCAAAACCTTTTAAAACAGACCTTTTTCATGTGATATCTACTGTAAGAAATTGGGCTTTTTTTTTCTTCATCCTTTTTGTCCTCAAGTTCCAGAAATACTCCCTTTAATCACAGCCACATTCTCTAAACCAGAGGTAATAGGACATTGTTTCCAGATAAATGTTGGAATGCTGTGTTTGTTTTGTGTTAGCAGGACATAGCCCTATCACTTGAGCTCGAACATAAGCGTAACTTCATTAATTTTTTGGCTCAAACAAGCATGCTTTTGCACCATAGGGCCTTTGCAGCAGCACCAGACCTAGTGTTTTGTGTCAGTCATGGGCTGTGCAAAGTGGGTCATCACACAAAGGCTCTGCTTCCTGTCAACACTGGCCTCTGGACTATTCTAAAGAGAGCCTATTCTGAAGAGGCATTATAGTTCACAAGACTAGCCAATAATGTGCAGCAAGAGGAAACTTGGTTTATTTCTTTTGTGCTTCTTATCAGATTAAAAAGATAGGTACATTGAAGTTGTTTTAAATTTACAACTAAACCAATCTTTCTGTCCTATTTTATGAGACCATTTAAACATCCAAATGAAAACTGTACATGCCAATTATTGTATCTCTTCTGTAAATCAATTAAAACAAAACACACTTTACAGATTTTCTAACTGAGGTGAATCATCAGTCCACTTCTTTTCATGTTAAATGCTAGAGGTATAGTGAATACCTTCTGATAGGACAGTTGCATTTCACCCTCTAGTGACAATCATGTTTAATGTTCAATTACCTTGTTATGAATATTCATCATGAGGGAGAAGATATACGCGGATCGCGATGTCAGAGCATTCATCTGCCCAGGTGTTCCGCCTATCAGTACAGCACAAAGATCAACAAAGAAAGCGTCAAAACTGTCCACAAGTTGTAATGTAAGAATGAAAATCTGTAATATTAGCTTGTTTTGAGGTAATAAAATATCCGTTTGCCTCAGAGGGTCCTTAAAAAGTCAAACCGGGATTTTAAATTTACCTAAAATGCCCGGGATTTCCCTGTTTTCATATTGAAGCGCTCGCTGTTGTCATACATGGATACATGTCATAAATCACGCGTTCATTTGCCATTTAAACCTAGCATATCAGTTTAATTTTAAAACTTTGCATGTCTCCCTCTCTGTGTGTGTGATAGAGGGAGAGAGAGCATGTGCTCTTATTCAAATGACTGCGAGAACAATGCACTTTTTGATGGAAAACATAAAACAAGTAACTCTGAACAAACACTTTTCTTATTCATTTTCACAATGAATAAGTCTTGAAAATTTCTGTTTGTATCTTACCTCAGTTTCAGTGAACTTGTTTTCATTCAGATGATCTGTTCACCGATGAAGTTTGTTAGAGGTAGACAGTTTGATATAGACAGGGGCGTAGATACCGGTGGGAACAGGGGTGAGGTAACCATGATCATGAAGTAAATGCTTCATACCCCCCTCCCCCACACGTTCAGGCAAAATCTACTCCCTTGGATATAGATACACATAACTTGCACAGGCTTTCAAAAAACAGGAAAAATTCCAGACTTTAAATAAATAAATAATTACAACGTGTATTTGCGTTGTAGGGATGTAGATGTAGATTTCAGATATAAAACCAGTGACTGAATGATTAATGTTTACTCACTGAAATTAAATGATTTCCTATTAAATCAATAGGGACACTGGAATGTTTGGGCATAGCAATATGGTGGCACAGATTCACTGATATGATGTCATGAGCAATCCAGTTCTATCCACCTTATTCAGCCCCATCCCTTTTCAGCGCTCTCCTCTTCCAAATTTTGTCATCTAACTTCCTGTTTGCATTGAAGCTACTGAGACGAGTCAATCAAAATGGATTACGTGTGGGAGCACAGAAAGTATTTTTCCCTAAGAGTACACCACTTCTTTACTACGTGAAAATGTTTGTGAGGTGTTTTTTTTTTTTGTTTCACTATAAATGCTCGTTTTTCTGACACCAGCAGAGGTAAATTGGTCCTGGCAGATCACATTCAGATGGCTATGACATTTTTATACAAGTGTTTCATTGTTATAAGTGTAATTCTGCTAAATCTTTAGTTAGTAATTTGTAATTTGGTCTAAAATTAGTTTTTGACATGAGATTTCAAACAGGACTGCTCATGGACGCATGGCTGCTCAAGATCATTACATAAAGGAAATTACATTTAGTTTTTAAAATTAATTTGTCACCCCACAAATGTATTTATTTTCCTCTGACCCAAGGCCACCCCCCAACCTGAACAACACGTGCCCCAGATCAACGGCATTAGCCTCCACAGGGCGAGCTGTAAGCTGCAAGCTGGTGGTTGCGTGCACGTTACACACGATGACCCAGCCTGACTTCGAGGTGTCTGTCATAACCACGACGCACCTGGACACTTGTTGTAGGGGGAAATACAATAATTGCCCGCAGAAATACAAGGCCTATCCAAGGGCTGAACAAGTGGCAGCAGACCAGCGTTATGGTCAAGCAATGTGTGCCGTGGCGCCATGCCCACCACAGTACTCGAGTCTGAAGCCAGTGCTGAAGCGGTCTCATATGCATCAACCTGAGCAGCAGGACTGACTTCAGGCAGTTCAGTACTGACTGCACGTGCTCGCTTGTGAGGCATGCTATCATCGAGACCGAGTCTAACTCTATGCAGAGAAAAGAGATACTCTGAACCTCTGAACTAGTTGAGTATGCAGACGCCCACTTCCCTTAACGGGACAAGAGCTGCCTCTGCAACCTTAGTGAAGACACGAGGGGACAGGGACAGGCCGAAGGGGAGGACCTTGAACTGATAAACCCGGCCTTCGAAAGCAAACTGTAGGAAGGGTCTGTGTCAAGGTTTGACAGTACACATCCTTCAAGTCTACCACCACAAAACAATCTTGACAGTCGCATCTGACATACCTGGGGGTGGGGCTTCGCAGCAGTGGGAGAGCAGGAAATGCCACGTCGAGGAGCGTTGCTTTGACCTGAGGTGGCTGCGCTGAGGGAACCCTCGAAGCACTTACCTTGCTCTGTATACTTGGCGTAGGGTGGGTAGAGCCTTTTGGGCCATCCTCGAGACTCGCCACGACCGGCTGGCCGAGGGTGTAGTTTATGCGATGCAGCTGGACACGCGAAGGTGGGGGGCCACATTCGCGAGGTCGTGGCTGCGAGTGCTTTGTGTCCGGTTGCCGAGGTGATGATGGCCGTGGGCACTGGCTGTGTGACCCAAGGAGAGAGGAAACTGCTCTTTTTGTTACAATGAGAGTGGTGAACACAAAAAAAGTGGAACAAAAGATTCTCCTCCTGGCCCTCCACTGGGGGATGGAGTGGTCTGGTCACCAGCTCCTGAGTTGAAAATCTCATCCATCTCGCAAGCTCCGAAAAAGACATTAGGCTGGCACCGAGGCGAGCTGCCAGTCTCATCCCAGAACTGGTCAGGAGCGGGGGATTACCCATTGGAACCGAACCCATTTGAACCCCCAAATTGCCTCCAGCGTCAACCGGGCTGGCCTCATACCTGTAGGTAGAAGGACCAGCATGGGGGATGGCTGAAGTGGTTTTCCCCTGGAAGAAAGAAAGCCGCGACTGCAACGTTGCCATGGTCATGTTCTCGCAATTAGAACATGAACCATCCACGAACGCTTCCTCAATCTGATTATGGCCCAGACACGTGAGGCAGCAATCGTTGCCATCAGATGTGGAGAGGTAACAACCGCACCCAGAAACTACACAGAGACGGAAGGGCATCTTTCAAAATATGTTCACGTCAATGTGTTTGCTCTAATAGAGGAAAATATACTCTTTGCTCAGAATATATACACTTTTAGCGCTGTCGGAACACCCTGGGACGTACTCTGCACTGATCGTGCAGATGGAGAGCCACTGGAATGTGCCGTATATCCAACAGCAAATGCTTCTCGTTGAAAGGTGAATGAACCGGCAGTGGCAGAAAAAATCTGAATGAGTTGATGCATTCCAGCTCCTTTTATATCCGTGTGTCCAGGGGAGTGGCATGCAAATTCCACTTGCCAATTCTCATTGGCCTTCTCTGAAAGATCTGAGGTATTTTGGGCTCCCAAGAGTGACCCCTAGTGTCACTACATCGAGACAACTTTGCGTGAGTGACAGAAGGGGAACTTAAAATGGGAGACTCACAGATATTGTGATATGTATGGGCAAGTGTCTTTTATAAAGCAATACACAAAATCAGCATGTCTTCTACTTGGACATCTTCGTTCCATGATATGGAATAAACTGTGGCCAAACTTATGCCATTTGTAATGAACAGGCATAAAAAAATTAATTCAGACATTTGATAAATTGTAATAATTCTGTTTATTTGTCCTGTTTAAACTTTGGAATGGTTTGGTCCCTGGTGCAGTGGTCTCTAGTGCAGATCACTAGATATTTTTAAAAGTTGTTAGATGCTCTAACTGAATGAACATGGACAAAATGTACTGTACCACTATTTAAAATGACCATATCGCAGGCTGAGTGCCAAGGTTCAACATATTTCACAGTACAAAAGAACAAACTTTCCTTTCTTCTGAGTTTTGCAACAGTATTGGTATGCATCCAGAGCTGCAAGGAGACAGCCAGCCCAATGCTTGTCACCCAATAAAACCTGCACTGGGACCTGACAGCCTTCCAGATGAGGTTGGAGCTCTCCCAAATGAATCCATCAGGAAAAATGTCTGACATTCACACAGCCCATTTTTACTCTCTCACTTTGTGAGAAGTCCTATTGCATCGTTCTTCTGACATTTCTGGCAGTGTTTTAGTCCCTTGGGCTGTGCTATGCATTCTCCATCATACACACGCACAAACATAAAACTCAATACACATCAGGAGACAAAATAATGAAAGGTTACGAAAAGGTGTTAAGTGAAAAGATGCCCAGAATAGGACAATCTAAGCACTGTTTTTTAATTTAAAATACTTAATGTAAGGTGAGTTCCATACCTGTAAAATACTGACACCTTTATTGGCAGTTTAACACAACAGATCACACAACCTCAATCTGCCGTGCACACACTTTTTATAACATGCTCCATAGTCAAGAAACCGTGAAGTTTATTAGGGATTCAAAACTTGCCCATTACACTATGGACTTTCCAAGATACAAAAAGCATCACAATGCAAAAAGCATCACAAACCACTTTATCTTTATTTGTTAATGTAACAAAGATAATAAATACTTCTAGCTTTATGACCTGTACCCTAAAATTGGTTCAAATTTAGCCACAATATTTAGTGGTGATGTTGGTAAATGGTCTTATGGCCAAAGTTTTAATAATAAAGAAACAGCAGAATTATAGGAAAGAAGGCTGTAAAGTAAAAAGTATAACTTTCTTTTTATTGAGGTCTACACAGAGTCTTTGTAAGTGATTACAACAAAGGACTGCTAGTTCAGTATGAGACATGTCAGGACAGCTGAAGAAAGATGAAGGGGATATTTCAAAATGTGCAAACATAAACTATGTAGTCTGAGCAGAAGTGTGTGAAGTTGCCTTTTGAGCCATGCTTGATCATTTAAGTAATAGGCATATCACACTCTAATTGTGCTGTTGAACTAGTGATCAGCATGGCTGTGACTCATCTGTATACAGACACGAGAACCACTTTTTTATATAGTTCAATAAACATGAAGATAATATTAAATTAACATTTTAGAAACAATGTGGTTAGTTAGTTTGTTTACTTTTGCTCCGCCAAATTATTCCAAAAAGAAGCCAAAGTAGGATAAGCCATTCAATGACGCTGGGCAACATATACTAAGATGTTCACAAAAAATCTGTTCTTGCATTGAAAAAGAGCAAAGTATTGATCTGTTTCTCACCCACACCTATCGTATCACTTCTGAAGACATGGATTTAACCACTGAAGTCTTTATGGATCACTTCTCTGCTGCCTTTACATGCTTTTGGAGCTTCAGAGTTTTGGTCACCATTCACTTGCATTGTATGGACCTACAGGGTCAAATATTCTTCTAAAAATATTTTTTTTTGCGTTCAGCAGAAGACAGAAAGTCATACACATCTGGGATGGTATGAGTGTGTGAAAATGATGAGAGAATTTTAATTTTTGGGTGAAATATCCCTTTAAAAGACATGATCACAAACTGTCATTGTATGAAAAAGACCTGTGTGAAAATTCTTGCAATTTATTTTTTGTATGTTACAGGGAAGAAAGACATGAGGGTGAGTAGATAATGAAATCATTTTCTGGTTTGGTGAAGTATTCCTCATCTCTAGGCCTATTTCTCTAATATTCAACTGCTGGCTGAGAGTGTTGCATGACATGAAAACTCTGATTGCAGTCACTATAACATGGCATTATTTTGTCATATGTATTGTGTTCACCAGCCAGAGATTAAGCAGCCTGGTGCTATTCGTAACAACAGTCTCTTAATTCAACTTATTATTTAAAGCGCGTAAGCCTCTGGAATCTAAGGATTCACATTTAAGTATCATATTAATTACCAAATTATGCAGAAATCAATGTAAATACAAAGAGTGTACACACAGTATCATATCATGCAACTATAAATGATTCAACTTATTTAGTTTGTCAAATTAAATGTACATTTTTTACTACTTTTCCATTACCTTTCCCATTGCAGCACATCATATTAAATAATGAACTGGATTCTTCATCATTATGAAAATAATTATAGTAAAATATAATTACACTGAATTCTAATAGACATTCTTGTATGACCTAGATGAATGAATATCCTTTGAACATTTTTATAATTATCAAATTGCTTGGTTTGTATTATAAATTAACTTTGCATATCATGTTCTCTTGAATCCAAACAATACATTTCTTATCTTTTTTTTAATGCTCAGTAATGTTTATTATACACAGATTTTATGTTCTCCCTTAATGCACAGAATAATGCCAGCAGTTCAGTGGCTCCACCTCTTTCTCACAAGTGCCTCAGGCATGGGTTCGCTGCTAATGTCTAGGTCCCTGTGTGGTACAAACCCCTTACATGTGTCTCTGGTGGCTGAGCACAGGCTTGCACAAATGTGGAATTGTCCAATAGGAGCCACTGTCTTCTGCAGTGTGGGATACTGCAGAGATTCCCACATTCCCTGCTTAATCCTCCATCCTACCTCTATGCGGTAGGGTTGCTACCTTGCATAGGACATGAGGAGCATGGGAGCCACCACTGCATGATAAATTATTTTGCTGCTGTGACTGCTGACAAGCAGAGGCTCCACTTAAAGCAGAGTCCCACTGTCAAAGCTTCTCTGATAGCCAGAAGCCGAAATAGGAAAAGGGCGTATGTCTGGGAGCACAGCAACATTCTTAAAGTAGCTCGTCTCCAAACGCCTTCCTAACCTTTTCCGGCTCCTGAGGCTCTCTAGCAGTGTTGCCTCTCTCTCTGTCCTCTCTGCATCCTTGACCATGAGAATGCACAGAAGGGTCACATCAATGGTGGATAGGGTGATAATTAGTGAACTAACACTGATTAATGCACAGGTTTAAGCTCCCACCTTACCTCTGCCTTTAAAGAGTAGTCCCTTAACTCAGGGAAGAATGTGGCTGACCTCTCCCTGGGTTCTGCTGATCTGTCAAACATGTTGCAACCTGAGTATTTGGGGAGCACCTGCCAATGGCCGGGTCCTGAGCCACATACATGGAGATTGCATGAGGGATTCTCAGATACCCTGTTTTTTCTGAGGCTGCACAAAGAAGTCGCGATGCCTGAAATATCATGGAAAGCAAAGTTTTGAACGTTTTGGGTCAACCTCACTTTTCCTCTGTATTTTGTCACGAAATGTATTAGTCTGTAGTCTAGACTCTAAACCATGAGAAAACACAGAAAGATCACAGCAATGGTGATCCACATTTGGTGGATAGAAGGATTATTAGTGCACAAACATTGAGCAACTGCCAATGGTCTGATCCTGGAACCACACGCCTCAGTACAAGTTTTGAAATGGGGATGAGACTATGTGTTGTCCAGCCAGGCTGCATCCACCTTTGTAGAGGGCTTCTCAGAGACCCTGTATTTACTGGGGCCTTACTGAGTGGTTGAGGTCTCCTGGAAAACAGTACAGGAAAAGTCGGTAGAATTTTGGGTTTACCTCACTTTTTCACTGGATTTTAACAATCTAAATATAATAGTTTATATGGTTTAATATAGTCATATCTTTTCATTTGCCACAGTTATTATTTTAACATGGAATTAAACATGAAAATGTTAAATACAATTACATTTAGATGTTCACCTAATTTGACATTATAAATGTTTCAATCTGTTCAGAGTTATTTCTTTTTGGAAAAAAGAGCACATACTGCACAGGTGTCTGCTTCAGGCTCTCGTTTATTACTAACTGATGGAGAAAGACATAATGGCTAAATCATTTATAAACCAATTCCAAATGGGTCTTACAAAAGGAAAGTAATTTGCAGATTTTATGGCAGATTTGAATTCTCATAAAAGCAAACATGTCTGAAATAGTACTTTTTGAATGCAGGAGCTGATTGCATTACAACTGCATTACTACATTACACGAAAGAAAAAAATATTTATCTGAATTTGTAGGGAAATTTCAGCAAATTCAATATTGTGATTCCCAAATAAAACAAATTAATCACCATAACCTTCAAAATAAAGATTTTGATTAATTAGTATTAGAAGTATTGACAGCCCTAATAATTCAGTTTATTTGATTAAGTTTCGCTACCACTGGCAAATGAACCACGTCTATGGTGAACATCATTAAGAAAAGTAGAAGGAAGCGTTTAAAATGTTTGAGAGAACAATGTCATGTCGTGCCTGGTCAGTCTCATTCAAATTTGCAGTTTGATTTTTGTTTGAACCTGGTCACCTTGAGCAACATTCTGTAGAATGTTCATGAATTGTGACTTCATTGAATTTTGAGGGTAAAACATCATCCACGGCTATATTAGTTGCATTACATTCTTGTTGGCATAATTTCTTCTTTGTAATAAATTACTTATTAAACTAGCAAATTATCATTTTTTTTGTATTTTTATCAAACACAATAATTATCTTTGGTATTTGTTTTGTTTTTCCTAATTTTTCCAGTTCACTCTCAGCAATGCTGCTTTAATACACGCAACAGTCTTCAGATGACAATAAACCATTTATCCAAATGATTTGTGACCTGATAGAGTATACTGCCTTTCATCTGCCATATGTCTGCTTATGTGTTTTTTGGGGGGATATTCTCCCCTTTTCTCCCAAATTTGGAATGCCCAATTCCCAATGCGCTCTAAGTCCTCGTGGTGGCGTAATGACTCGCCTCAATCTGGGTGACTGAGGACAATTCTCAGTTACCTCCACGTTTGAGACCTTCAGTCTGCGCATCTTATCACGTGGCTTGTTGAGCGTATTAGAGCAAAGATGTAGCGCACGTGGAAGCCCATACTATTCTCCACAGCAGCCACACACAACTCACTATGCCCCACCCAGAGAAAGAACCACACATTACAGCGACCACAGGGAGGTTACCACATGTGACTCTACCCACCCTAGCAACCGGACCAATTGGTTGCTTAGGAAGCCAGACTGGAGACACTCAGCAAGCCCTGGATTCGGTAAATAAATTTTCTAAAGAATTAATTTTCTTTTAGTTATCAGAACAAACTTTTAAGAACTACTGTAATATGTTACAGTATATTACAATATTATTATTTTTTTAAATAAAAAAATGTGTGAATAGGATAAATGCAATTTATTGAAATTCCAAGTACTATGATGAAATGTACAGGCAACATTGGTGACTAAAATTGAAAACACTTTCTTTTGGGACATTTGTTTATTTTTTTTTGTATATGATTAATATATGATATCTCAAGAATGTAGAAAATGAACAAACACTTCATTTTGAGACTTTATTGTATGTATTGTAATGCATTTATATTTTTATGTTGGCTAAGCTTGCTCACTACAAAACAAACTACATAGTACAAAGTCAGCCTTTCCCTTTTGTGCATTACACGAGAAGAATAGTGGTGACTCTTTAGTGGATAATAAACCCTGAAACTATGACAGATAATTTATTCTAAAAATGTAAGAAAGAACCTACATTTTGAAGATCTGAAAATGGGAAGAATAATATAACAAAAATGCATTTTGTTATTTTAGTAAAAGCAAAAACTTTCAGTTTCTCAATTATTAAAGGTATTAATTACTTAAACATATTCACTATTTCCATCATTCATCACCATACTACCATCATTCTTTTCTGAATTACTTCTCTTTTCTCCAGCAAAGTATTACACTTATTGCTGCTGCTTTCTAAGATGTTGTAGTTGATTTTAGGGTTGGTTTGGGGCAGGGTTAAGTGCCACACCACAAGAGGCTAAATTGAACCTAAGCTTGAAGGGCTGAGAAAAAGTGCCATTTTATGATAAAGAAACATTTGATAAGTCAGTTGATAAGCAATTAATGAACTTGTTCAGTACACTTTATATGTATATATTAATATGTTAATTCTGTTAAATAATTTCAGCAGCAGGTGCAAACATTCTGGCAGTCCACTCTGAAAAATCATAAAACAATGTTCTTAAAGGTACATGGGCCACACCTCCCAACAATCCTTTGTGTAACTAGTGCAATATTGGCATCTAGTGGTAATACTATCAATTAAATGTGGATAAGACTTCAGTTGTCAACTTTTATATATTTTTTCTCTATACATTTTAATTAAAACTAAATAAAAAATAATAATTATCTTTAAGGACAAAAGCTGTCTTTGCTGTCCAGCTTATGATGTGTTTTGTGTAATTTATATTTTGGTTTATAGCGATAATGAAAGAATCGGAGCAAAAGGTTCATCAGAGATTTATTTAATGTTAGTCATCAATACAAATGCATACACATCAATTTCAGCTAAAATCACATATAATTACTATTGCAATAACATCACAAAAAAAAAAAAATGCTGGTCTTCAAGCAGGGAGGAGGGACACCCATCTTCTAGTGCACACAAGCACGCACACACACACGCACACACACACACACACACACACACACACACACACTCGCCACACCCTCACAGGATTAGATAAAAATGAAAATTCACATGACTATACAACACTAATATAATGTGCTTGTGAAGGCTTGCATTCAATGAGTTTGTTGTGAGAGGAAAGTGGTTTGATCTATTTATTCACTAAAAGCTCAAATGCATATACAAACAAGCCAGCATACTCAGTATAAATATTCTTCATCCAAAATCAGTGCAGCACCATCTTCTTCATTCTTTTTTCAGGCTTTATCTGGTTTTAAATACCTGGTCAAAATTACATAAGGACTTTCTGGCAAAAAGCCTGTATTTGCAGTATTCAAAGAACGTTCTTTTTTTGTTACCTAGTACCTCAACGGTCCAGCTGTGAAGTACAGATAATTTTTTTCTCAATAATTTTAGAGATATAAAACTGAGTAAAACATTCTTTGAAAAGTGGTTCAGTTTTCTTATTTTGTGGCATTTTCCTGTTTGAAAAAGTCTTTCGATGTACATGTACTATTGGATTCCCCTGAAGAGACACATGGCGAATACCATTGCAAAGAGCTGTTGAGGAAATCAACACAAACCTGTTATGTTCATTCATGTAAATGAAATAAACAATAATGAATCATTCAAACAGTTTTGGTTGTTTGACTTACAGAACAATAGCAGAGAGACATTCATTCACACTCACGGTAGATTTTAAGCTCGCAAAAATACTTTGGACACAGCAACATTGTTAGCAATATAGTCAATCGCTGATAATTCATCCTCTATTGGTCAAATAACTTATTATAGTATTGATAATTAAATCCATTTAAGCTCTCACAGCTTGAGATTTAGTTGTACTTCTAAGCTGACTTTGGAGCACTTAAGAAAAATTGCTCCAAACACTTTTAACCATCTGGTCTTCTAGCTGTGGTCATACAAATAAGCTCTCTACTTTCAGTACATTACCACACGAGGGCAGCATCTATTCAATTGAAAGGCCATGGGTAAGTATGACTCCCTTAGGTGCTCTGATGTGATAGACATCCTAAAACGTTCTTTTATTTTCTCTAAAGATCTGTCCCATTTTGAGTAAATAGGTAACAGAGATAATCTAAACAGCTATGCAGATATATCATACTGTACCTCAATTGTGAGTACAACAATAGCCAGGGCACCAGCCACATAAATGTACATCTCAAAGTAGTCCACAACAGCTGAATAGCAGCCCTGCCAATACAAACATAAACATAGGAAATAAAAATCTTAGTTTGTACCAAGCATAAAGAGAACACAAGGTATATTAAGAGATATATATTATTTAATATCTGGTCAAACAATAAATAAACACCATGGCAGATGAGGTCTCTAAAGAATAGCACACAAAAATGGCATTACATCACTGTACCTTCGACAGGAAACAATAATAAAATGTACATACACTTACACTAATTATGCTAAAGCCGTCAACGTATGTGGTCATGTAAATAGCGTAAACGGCGTTCCTTTGGGAGGTAAGGGAATAAATAATTAAGCACAAACCAAGCAACAGATTTTTGCCCATTACCCTGATTTTGCGTTGTATGTAAGCACTTTTACAGCTTCCAAAGTGTGCCAGTGCAGTGTACATGCCCGTTTACATTTTGATGTCAACAGCAGAGAATAATCAAATGATTTCACGTGGTTTTGTTACGTTGTCAAATGCTTTTAATACATTGATATTAGCGTATTGGTTTAGGGTGCGTGGAAACACTATCACTGGTGTTCACAGGTAAATTATCCTTATATTTGAATGTCATAGCATTTTAAGATAAATTGTTATAATAATATTGTCATTATTATTATTTTTTATAATAAATAATGAAATATTCACAATTCATATTAAGGTTTTATTGTTATAGTCTGATAATTATTTAGCAGTAAGAAAACAATTCAAATTCAGTTCAGTGAATCAGTTATCGGACACTTAACTATAGTCTGTATCGTATCAGTTATTAAACTACGGTGATCTTTAATAAGAATAAAGGTCCTGGACACTGAGAACATGGAAAAGCACTAGTCAGCATTAGGAAAGCTGAAGCTGAAAAGTGGTGACACTACAGACCTTATTCACCATATAGCACCATCTTTGATTTTTGACGGGAATGACAACAAGGCTGTGATGGACAGACTTACACACTCTTCAATGGGTTGTACAGTTGTTCAAAATGTTTTCAGGTTGTTCCACTAAAGAAACATTGAAAAATTATATTTTCAAGAAATGTCAGTAGACAAATCTCTAGACAACGTGAACTGTGGAAAATCAGATTGAATCTAAAATCTTTTTGACAGCTTTATTTGTGCATCTCATTGAAGAGACAGAGCTTCTCCCTCACAGCCTTGTTTTCATTCCCATCAAAAATCAAGCTGCTACTGTGAATAAGATATCACCTCTTCCTGTTTTCCTGCTCTAGTTGAATCTGAGCTGTGAGCTTCTGACCAGACAGATCTGATGTTCAGTATGAGAGCCCACCTTGTTGTTCCGGTACAGCATGCTGCCCAACAGGCATTCGTCCTTGTTAGTGAAGCCTACTTCTCCAAGGTGACTGTCCCTACGGCAGCAGGACTCGGGCACCATTTCTCTGGGGTTTATGAGCCTGAAGAGGCTTTCCTCAAAGTCTTCTGGACTGTTCACTCCACAGCAGTCAAACTGTACCAGGACAAAAAATCAAAGAGAAGGAAGGTGAGCTCACAGAAGCGATGGAACCTTCCCTGATATTAGAATGTGGACACTTCTGACAATGCAACATAATCAGTGTGATTTCTTGGTCATGAAATGTAGCAATTAAATACTTTTCATAAACCCACTCCCCTCTGACCATACCAGGTATTACTTTATCATAAGCTAGTTTTGCTTCAGGACCCATATTTTATATTTTAAAGAAACATAAAAGGATAGTACTCCCAAAAATGAAAATTCTCATGATTTACTCACCCTCATGCCATCCCAGATGTTGTATGACTTTCTTTTTTCTGCAGAACACAAATTAAGATATTTAGAAGAATATTTCAGCTCTGTAGGTCCTCACAATGCAAGTGAATGGGTGCCAAAACATTTCAACTCCAAAATCTACATAAAGGGAGCATAAAAGTAATCCATATGACTCCAGTGTTTAAATAATTTTTTGTCATAAATTCTCCTCCCTGCCTATTAGGGGGTAATTTGCAAGAAAGATGTGAATCACAACCAAAAACAGATGGAGAAAGTGAAAGTGGAGATTGACTGAGCAGGGAGGAGAATTTACAGTAAAACATTTCTCAAATATTGATCTGTTTCTCACCAACACTTATCAAATCACTTCAGAATATATGGATTTAACCACCAGAGTCATCTGGATTACTTTTATGTTGCCCTTAAGAGAATTTTGGAGCTTAAAAATGTTGGCACCCATTCACTTACATTGTATGGAATGACAGATCTGAGATATTTTTCTAAATATATTTTATTGTGTTCAGCAGATGACAAAAAGTCATAAACATCTGATATGGCATGAGGGTGAGTAAATGATGAGAGAATTTTCATTTTTGGGTAAACTAACCCTTTGTGACTCATCCCAGTACCAACATTTTGTATTGTAGAATATAATACAAAAATTATTAAATTCAAACATTGAAGTCTATTAATATTACCATGAACTGCACGGGTCCAGCAATATGCAAAATTATTAACATAACATAACATAAGCTGATTAAGAAAACTGAAAATTTTGTAAATGCATTCAATAGCAGAAGTGTTCTCTACAGTCATGGTTTCTAAGATGGTTTTAAAACTGGGCATGTTTGCTGTGGTCCAAATCCATGTGTGAGTGTTCCCAGCACACCCTGCAGCGTTGGTCTGGTTTCAGACACTTTCAATTTCTGTCGAACACTGGTGCTTTTCTGTCATCAACTCGCATCATCACAAACATACACATGACGGAGAACACAATGCGAGTTGCTGTATTTGTGTTTTTTTGTACTAATTTGGTGACACCATTATGTACACCGGAGTGAAAGATATGCATGTCCAGGAGAAGGTGACTATATCTTATTCTCTCAAACAGTGTTTTTTTGTATTTGTAATGTATTTGCAGTGCTGCTTATGTTCCCCTGCCACTCATGGTGCACGTGTGTGTGTTTTTGTGCAACTGATGATTTTGTCATGCTTACATAGGCAAAAACACATGCACAAGTTATTTTACTTCCTGAGCAAGTACCGACCCGAGTACGGGTTGCTTTCTCACTTATGCGAACTGTGCAACAGTTCCATTGTAAACGAGCACAGACCACCTCTTACAGGTAGTCTCGGGTTAGGTACCAAGGTCAGCTCCCTTGTCCACAAAATAGATTACATATTACCAATTTTTCTTGCGAACTGTTCTCCGTTTCAGACTAAACAGCCATTGTGTACGCTCCCTAAATGTCAAGTAAATCTTTATGGTTTTATGCTCTCGGCAGCCTATAATTCATCACACGTTGATGCATTGTGGCTTGTACAGACCAATATATTCTCATTAAAAGTTAATCTACATTCAATGTAGTCTGGATTGTATTTTCTTTGACCTTGCATAGTTTTGTTGATGGTTTTTGATGATGAGGGCATGTCACGCAACATGTCCATGTTAGTATCTGCCTAACTTAGCTCAATTGAATTTCCGCCTATATATTGTATAGTTCGACTGGACAAACAGCCTTTGACGAAAACAACAAAAGAGTATGGGAATACAAATAAAAGTGGTTAAGACTATTTATTTTGTCCTCCTAACTATGCATGATTATATGGTTTGTTGCATTTTATTTATTGCATTTAACGTTTTATCCCGGCTGACAATGACTCCATCAGAAAAGACCTGCGACACATTTCTTAGTCAATACCCACCAGTTAAGAACCATTGGTCTAGTTAATATCTGACGGAGATGCTCATTACGTACTGTGTTCATAATGGCATTCCACGTTGATGTGAAAACATCAGTGTTGTTGTAACCTTGGTAGTGACTCTTCAGTTCCTTAGTAAAGTATTCTCTGGTCAGCTGTACACACACAAATAAACACATTAGAAATTCAGCACACAAAACCAGAAGCATACACATCATAAACGCCTGTTTAAAAGGAATGTTCTAGGTACAATACAAGTTCAGCTAAATCAACAGCGTTTCAGGCATAATGTTGATTACCATAACAATTATTTTCACTCAGCCCTTGTTTATTTTTAAAATAGGAAAATTTGTGGTTACTACAATGGAAGTGAATGGGGCCAGTCCATAAACGTTAAAATACACAATGTTTCAAAAGTCAAAAACATGATTTTACTGTGATAAAATTGCATACTAACCGTATCTGTGTAAAGTTAGATCCAAAATCACAACTTTGTTATCATGGTGACACAACGCTGGTAAACCCTGAAACTGTAAATGCTGTAACACTAGCAAATCCATGAATTATTCAATTAAAATCATGTTAGCACATTTAATATTTACGTTTAGTGGCTATATACATTTCAATCAGTGTGTATTTTAACATTTATGAATTGGTCCCATTCACTTCCACTTGTACTGAATATGGAACACTCCTTTAACATTTTGGAGATGTTCACTCACATGTTCCCGGAAGATGAATGCAAGAATGGCTGCTGCCAGTTCTGCCAGGAATATTATGAGGATCAGCATGAAGAACTGCACAGAGGGAGATTGAGAAGGCAAGCTTTTCAAAATTGTAATTAATTCTAAATGACAGCAACTTTTAGTGTAATAGAAACATAAGGACCTCTACAAATTAGTGCAACTCACAAAAAGCAGCAGACACTTGTTTTCTCGTATGGCTCCGCAGCAGCCCAGGAACCCCAGCAGGAACAGCATGCTCCCCATTGCCAGGATAATATAGACTCCTGTGAAAAGAAGGGGGTTGGCTGCCACTATCTCCCTAAAGCCAGTGGGGTCCACCACCACCCACACCCCAACACCAAGCAAGAAGGAGCCACCCAACTGAGGAGCAGGTGAGAGATGGAGAGAGAAAGAAACAAAGCAATTAAAACTCAAACATAGTCTTTGCAATGCTGATTTTTTATTTTAGTTCCATACAGCATAACAATCATATTCTTAATCATCTTTATTCTTTTGTCAAGTAAAAACATCTGAACATCCTTAAAACATTATACATTCACCTGAGAAGCAAAGTACATAGGATATTAAGACTTGTTTTCAAAGAATGTATTCTGAATATAATATTGAATTTATCTTCAATAAAACAAGCTAGGTTTACCCTTTACAAAAAGTGCAGTGGCGTCATGGTAATGGTATCAGATAGTAATGACATGCTGCTAAATGATTATCATATTCATGTACCATGGCATATAGTACATGGTACCCCAATGTACTTCAAAGAAAACCATAGTATTTCCATGGTACGTGTCCAAACAACATGGCCTTACATGGTATTTTTGTTTTAAATTGCTTTTTTGTTGCTTGAAACAAGTGAAGAATTTTTACCAATGGACAAAATACACATTTATATTTAAGATACATTCTCTAACACCAAGTCCTACTGTCTTATGCATTTTTTTTTCTTCTTGGGTAAATTTATCTTGTTTTGAGGATATTTCTATTCATTAATATACATTTTGTTCATTGTTTATTTGTGTTACCTAATAAAGTTAACTAAACACGTCCTTATTATAAAGTGATATCAGTTATTTTGTACTGTGACACAGAGTTCACACATCCTCCGTGAGCAGAGCGTTTTAGTTTCGGCACCCATATTAACAAATTACACCATTCCCACTGCAAGTGTGAGTCGCGAGGTGATGCCTCCCAGACGCAGCAGTGATTGGATAGTTTCAGCGTTGAGCCTATTTATGCCGTATGGCTCACGCTGAGCTCAGCGGCTCTGGGTGCATTACAACACTAAAATAATCAAGAGATTATAGAAAATACACAAACAAATCAAAATGATTCAAACCGAACCTATAGTACAATACAGTGTATATGTCTGCATGCAAGGGAACTCAATAAAATAAATTAATAAAGGAAAGAATTAATAAACTGCCAGGCCTTTTGCCATTCTGTGTATATAGGTGTACAGTATAGACACAAAATGAACCAATCACCAATCAATGACAAAGATCAAGTGCCCATGACTGCCCGCTGTTTTCCTTGATGCAGCAATAACCTCATCATATTATGACATTTTTAAAAAATCCATCATAGGACCCCATAGATAACATTATTTTCTGCGCAGAGGCTCTGCTGTTCCTCGCAAAAGAGACCCATCCAATGTGAACGTCCAACGCCACCGCCCCGCTCACGCGGCACTCACGGAGGAGGTGTGAACCCGCTGTAACAGTCGGCAAGATACTGATTAAGAATAGGATTGTTGCAGTGCTGGATTAATAGTTGTAATAAATATGATCCACAAAATGCTGAGTTGCTCACATTTTACTTGGTAAAGTGAATGCAAAGGTCACCAAGCAGAGAGTATACTAATGGGCTCTACTCTGGAAATAAATCACTTCTGATTCACCGGCTATATAAAGTAAAAGCACAAGCTTCGAGAGCGGAGAGAGAGGAGGGGGAAGGTAAATGGAACAAGGCAGAAAAAGGAGTTTTAGCAGCTGAGCCTTCAGACAACAAAGTGGGGGCTGGGAAACCCTGCTGTCACTTTTGCAGCTTCCCACAATCCTCTACCTGTCAAAGTGATACCCTCCACCATTGCTCCCCCAACACCTCACAAACACACACAGACGAAGGCTCGAGCAGACACCAGGCATGTGATTAAGCAGCTCAAGAAGCGTGTGCATATGCGAGTATGGTGGGTTTTGAGATAAGAGCCTCACACAAAAACATGTTCTTCAGTCCTGTGAGCCAAACCTGGAATTCTTTTAATGGAAGGCATTAGCAATGAGTCCTCTGTCACAGACAGCTAATTTTGTCGTAAACAGATTTGATAAACAGCCTGACTGTTTTGCCAAATTGCTGCTTTATTAGCATTAGTGTTGAATAAATATGAGCAGGTGTTTCAGTTTGTGAAATGGTTTTGAGAGAATTGCATTAGCATTTTTAAACAAAAACAAAAGTTATTGTATTGATAGCGTTGCACTTGCGCATGTACATCCCATTATTCTTGTAATTAATTCAGCCAAGCAAGATGAGTCTATAGTCCAAATATTACTGTCTGCGCCAATCCCACACTGACATTATGTTGTCAACCTAGATAAATGATCAAACAAGCATTTTCTGTCTCTTCCCTTTTCTCTCTCCGTTTCTTCTCGTCATCTGCTTTCAAATGTTTAAATTGCCAAGTAGTTACAATTCTGCTATAAATTTGTTAATCAGTCTACATGCTGAATTTCAGGGGATGTATTAATGAAGTCCAGCTGCACCCCTCATACAATAAAGTCATGTAACTAGTACTGAAGTTTCTTTAAGACAAGTCAGTCCACTCTGTAGTCACTATGGAAATATTTTCACGCAGCTATGAATTTCTGCAATGTAGGCAGTAGGTATAAAATTTCAATATGTCAATTCAACCATCTAACCTGTCTCCTTCTTATAGGCCTTATTCAGGGTAGATGCCATATTTTTTTTTTTTTTACAATGGAAATCAATGTTGTGAGAGATACAGTAAAGGTATATTCTATTTAATAAGTTGCACTATCTAAATGTTCTAGATCTCGTCTAATTATCACAACTGGTATTTTCTGGAGGATTTTGTCAAACGCATAACATTTTTAGCATGACATTTTTTTTATTTTTCGTCTGCTGAACCATTGACAAAAAGATATTGGATAACCCGTTTAGTATAACTCCTTGAACAGACTGTACCTCTATCCCTCATAAGCCTGAAACATACTCTACACAAGTACATACAGTTAGCACAGATGATTCTAGCTTTGCAAGCTCGGTTTTCTACGGTGCGTTTCCTTTTCAAGTCAACTACTGTAATGGCGGTGCAACAGCTTGAAGAGAATATTGCCGAGCAAGTAAGTTAAAGTCAATATATTTATTTCAACATCCTGAATAATAACGCATACGGATTTAGACTTTGGAAGGTAACTCTAATGCCCTCTTGAGGTGTATTACCACTACAGTAATTAAGAAAACACGTTAATATGTTCAATCAGACCCACGTTGGCAAAGCATTCGCGTTTGGGTTCACATACTTGTGTAGTATATTTCTGGCCATATTCTCATTTTCAGTTGTGAAAAAAGTAAATATGGCATCTACCCTGAACAAGGTACGGTAGGCAAAATGTACAGTATGTATAGGGCAGATGGATAAATACTTACAAAGATTAGGAAGTTGAAGACAAACATTAGATACTTGATGCAGGCGAGGCAGTCTCCTTCCAAGCTCGTCCCCCTCGCTGAAGCCTCCCCGAGCCCCTTGGAAGTAAAACAAACATAATATCATACCTCTGAACTTAAACAGAAACACACACAATAACTTTAATTTTGCCTCTCATCTACGTCCTTAATAAAAGTAAAGATAGTTGTAAAGAAGTAAAGAAAAAGCTCTCTCTGAAAACTTAAAATGTTCACAGAGCTTGTATGACACTGTACAAAGAATTAGGTGAGAGCGGGGGCAACTGTAATGCAAAAACAAGCTAGTGTGATACTTTCTCGACACATACTCAAATTCTCTCTCTGCCTAAAAAAAAGGTGTGTTCATATCACTGTCATAAATGTAATAAATATTTTTTTTTTAAATACCATGACATAATTGAAAGATTAAATCTTTATAAATATTTAATCTAGTCAAAGTTCTTGACTTATCAGCTGGTCAATATATTTTTAGTAAAATGGATTTAACCCATTTCAATTAATTACAAAAGAGGTACCATTTTTAAATGAGCTTTAAACATTTATTATTTCTATTATTCCAACAATAAGAAATGGAAGCCTTTTCACTAGTTGTCTCGAATATTTGAACCCTGCTCTACACCAAAAATTATAGATTTGTTGGGCCCTATTTTAAGAGTGCTAGAGCTAAGCTGCAGCGCTATGCCCTACAAGTCATTAGTGCAAAGACAATGGGCATGGCCATGAAGTTTTGGTATTTTAAGTCTAGGGGCAAGCGGATTTGGTGAAGTTGGCCACAAATTTTCACTGATGGGCTTGGTCATGTATAAAAATAAACCATGACCTCTGTCACAAAGTTAAACAGAAATCTCATACATGTTTGTTTCACAAGACGGCTACAACTCAGATTGTTAGGGACATAATTTGATATTTTCAGAGTTTGAACATAAACTTTATTACCACCTGCTGGTGGAATCTATAAACTGCAAATGCATGAGCTGAGTTTAGACAGACCTGCTTTTGAAACGTCTTAGCGCAATGACCCATTTCTCAGGAAAATAACAAATTGCACTTTGCACATAAATTACTTTGCTTAATTTACATACCATACACCCACATATAGCACAAACACTCCAACACACACCCACTTGTGCTTTGCGCTGGCAAAAAATTGCACTAAAAATTAGCGCTCATACAAAAATTGGATAAGACATAGCGCACAACCGCTGCGAGTACCGCTATATTACACTTGGTCAAGTGTAATATAATTCAGAGGTTTTCTCCGGTTATTACACTGTCTGAATACTACTATATAGTCTATTCCCTCAAACACCAGCAATATAAACAAAAAAACAGCACATTAATAAGACATTTGTAGTGTAAATGGACTGTATGCAATGAATTACAATAATAGAAGTATGGACACGCACCTTTTATATGCTTAGAAATTGTTATTCTCGTCAGGATTTGGATGTAGGCTCCATTAAAATACAGGTAATGTAAGTATTATTAATCATTTTCATCTACTGGTACGCAAATCATGGCTAGTATTAATAGTGATTGTATTGGCATTCAATTGCAAATGAAACTATAATTAAAATAATGAAATGGTCAAAAAATTATTTATTCTTCTAACTTCTTACAGCAGCACCTTTTGCTTAAAAATCCCTCTATGACAACATGGAAAAATACCAATACAAATTAGATAAATTTGCTAGATAAATACAGTTGTACATATAAACATAGTAATAATCATTTAAAAATAAACCATGACCTCTGTCACAAAGTTAAACAGAAATCTCATACATGTTTGTTTCACAAGACGGCTACAACTCAGATTGTTAGGGACATAATTTGATATTTTCAGAGTTTGAACATAAACTTTATTACCACCTGCTGGTGGAATCTATAAACTGCAAATGCATGAGCTGAGTTTAGACAGACCTGCTTTTGAAACGTCTTAGCGCAATGACCCATTTCTCAGGAAAATAACAAATTGCACTTTGCACATAAATTACTTTGCTTAATTTACATACCATACACCCACATATAGCACAAACACTCCAACACACACCCACTTGTGCTTTGCGCTGGCAAAAAATTGCACTAAAAATTAGCGCTCATACAAAAATTGGATAAGACATAGCGCACAACCGCTGTGAGTAAGTACCGCAGCGCTTTGCGCATAGAGAAAATAGAGCCTGTAGTCTTTTAATTATCTTATAGCATCTCCAACACTATCAGAAAGACTTTTTCAGCAAACGCCAGTATTCTTAGTGGATTAAAACTATGTAAATTCAGGGTTCCCATGTGCATGCTAACATAGCTATACTTTTTTAAAAGGTACAGCTTCCCTTTTAGTGTAATTAATGATGAGAGGCCCTTGTGTTTCAGCAGACCATCTCTCTACCTGAAAAAGCACTTTGCTGAATGAAAGTCTATTACTGTGCCTCTTTCCTTAAATGAAATGGGGCCTTTTTCATTAGTTCTAGGAGAGTGCTAACATCCAGCCCAAGCAAACCCAGCCATTACTCAGACAGCACAAAGGGGACATTACATGTGGATGTCATCCTTAAATACATGTTTTGGTGCAACCTTATCGGTCTCTGTGCAGTGCTAATACCACAAGTCTGGTTGTACAGAGGTAAACAGCAACCAATAATAAAAGATGTATTGCAAGTTTTATTAATAGATCTAGCAGTGAGAACTCTGTGGAAGAGAGAGTCAGGGGAATCACTTTAGTGTTGACTTGGAGCCAGAAATAGAACTTGGCTTGATGACAAGCACACCAACCGTGACCTTTCTTTTTTTTTCCCCTTGTTTTTCTTTTATTTTCACGTCTTGTTCAATGCAATCCCATTATTCACTGGCAGAGCTTTCTCAAAACACTTTTTTGCTCACCCAGTGTAATGAGTGCTTTCAGGTCTATAGATCTTCATTGAGGAGTTGGCTCTATGTCTGCCAAAAGAGATGGCAGAAACTTTTATTTTATCAGAAGCAATTATTTTTATTTTTTATTTTTGTCTAACAGTCCTCCAATACCCCAAAGAATAGGTTGAGATCCAGTCTGTGTTTAATAGACCCTTTCAATCAACCTTATGGGCCTTGTATCAAAAGTGTCAGCAAAGTGCTTATAGCACACTCAGGGCATTTAGTGTTTTAATTACCCTCATTCCTAATAAAGGCCAAACCAGGAGGTTTTAATTTAGGTTTGCATAGATTACAGCTTTCATTACCAGCATCTGATGGACCCTATCATAATTTGACGTATTCAGCAAAAAAAAGTTCATCAAAGCATTAGAAGCTGGATGTGGGATCTAGAGACATGATGTGGCTGAGAATGGTGTGAAAGCTTTGAAGGAATAGTCCTCCTAAAAATTTTAATTATGTAATTATATACTCACCCCATGTTGTTTCAAACCAGTACCCTGTTATTTTTAAGTGAAACACAAACTGAGACATTTTTAAAGAATCTATACACAGCTCTTGCCATACAACAACAGTTTATAGTGACTATGACTGTCAAGCTCCAAAAAGTACCAAAAACACCATAAAAGTCGTCAATACGACTCATGCATCCATAAAAAAATAAAGTTTAGTTACTACATATGCAAGAACTAGTGCTATAGTGAAAATGATGGATGTGGGCTAGATGCGAGCTTGGGTGGAGTTGAAGATTATCAGTGAATAATTACTTAAATTTCAGTCTTTTCACCACACAAGCTTTTGTATGGCTTCAGAAGATTTGGAATATAGTGCACAAGGTCAATTGACTACTTTTATGATGTTACTTGAGTTTTTTTTAAAGCTTGACAGCCCCTGGTCACTATGAACTGTAGTTAAATGGCTAGAGTTGCATAACAATTCGTCAAACAATTCTACTTTTGAGTTCCACTAAAAAAACAAACAGCTTACAGGTTTGGAACGACATTAGAGTAAGTAAATTATGGCAGAATTTTTGCTTTTGAGTGAACTATTACTTAAAGAATGTGGGCCTGCAAAATTTGGATCCACATCTGAGAAGGTGGTTTTTTGTTAAAACTTGAGCAAGATACTTGGCTTGCTAAGTTCAAGAGACCAATACAAGCTCCCATTTGGAGCGCACTGGTGTAAAGCATCTTGGGTCCCAGTATAAATCAAACTGCCGGGGGATCAGGGCTGGCTCTGGAGAAAGTGCAGAATAAACAGGGTATTTCTCCCATGACTCCCACAGCACTGCAGCTCTCATCAATCAAACACACATAGCTACATATAACAGAAAGATCTGCAGTAAAACTACAGGCTCATTGAAGCACATTCATGCAACAAAGTAAAATCAAAAGAGCTTCGATAGTGATACACTGCACTTTCCACGAATACGGTACACCTTGTTATTTTCAAGCATTAGTGGCACAATCCTGTTTTGACAAAAACATCATACATTTTTAATTTTAAACTTAGATATATCCTACATTTTGATAACAGGGTTGCAAAACTGGCAAGCCTCATAGAAAATCAATTGCTTACAGACCTCCTAAGGTTTCCAAGGACCATTTGCTGAAAAAGAAAAATGTATGAGTTTCAGACTGTGTTCTGTATTCTCTATTCCCCCTATTCACAGAAAGTGCTATGAGCAACTGTTCAGCTCATTATTCCAAGTTCTGATCATGAAAGCAAAAGCACATTGTGGTTGTTTATGAGAGAGTAGATAGTTCCAAGTAGTCTGTAATGCTTACGCACAACGAAAACAGAATCACATTCATTAGATGCGCAGAAATATAAAGTAAATTGAGGCCACACGCTCTGCAGCATGTGTGTTTAAGAAAAGAGATGTTCTTTTCCCTGTCTTTGTTCAGTCAGCCCCCACTGAAAACAAAAAGCTAACACCCCTGCCCCCATTTTAGCATTAAGTAAATCACAATAACCCATAAAACAATCTTCATTTGATACACTCCAATAGCAAACATCCCACAATCCTCTATTTTTGTTTAACTGACTGGCGATCTAAAGTATGGCATTATGATACAGAAATAATTTATCATGCCTTTACTTAATTACTTTTTTCAGACTGAGAAATAAAGAAAACATAACAGCAAAACTGAATAAGAACTGTGCATTCATATAGGAATTGTTTGCATAGATGTCTTTTAGATTCACAACCTGAATAATGATCCCCTCACTGCAGGGATGTAAAATGTGAAAGTTACTGTAATGATTCACAAGTAGAGGCCCATTGTAAGGCAACTGTCTGCTCATTTGTGTAATTGTTTTTCTATGTAAACACAGAACTTCAGTAATACAGAGATTGAATATTTATGCAAATCAGTTTGTTTTACTGTGCTAAGAATATTTTCTAACATAAAACAATAAGCACATAATTATAATTTGAATTTCAGAATTTAAAAATGCATTCAATACATGAATTTTTTTCATCCTGAAGTGAGAGATAACAGAATATCACGTTCCTCTCATTAAAAGCTTTGATTTCGAAACTGAATTTTTTTCGGCCTTTGAAATTACACCTACTGTCATACACTTTAATAGTGGTGTTTGCTACTAAGTAGAGGTAGACCGATGGTAGTCTTTTGGAACATTTGTGCAGACATTTTTCTGGCTATTATTGGGATTTTGGTTGCACAATACTACATAACTACATCTGGGATTTTACTCATTTTGGACTCTTTGTCTGTGCCCGTCATAATAAAAGAAAGACTATGTTTTTTTTCCTATAAATTGATTTTTAAAAACTACAGCCAGAATAATTGGTTATCAGCCTTTGCCACCACTTTAGTTTTCATATTGGCAAAATCCACTATCAGTCGACCTCTACTAACAAGTATCACAATACTATATACTCAACCCTAGGGTTTTGTTAAACCCCATTACCCTAGCAACCTGCTAGCAATGCTCTAGCAACCATCCAGAGCATTGTGGTGGCAGGTTAGGTGATTCTCACAAAGCCTTTCAAGAAAATGTCTTGCCTATTGCCTAAAATGCCTATTTTACTCCAAAAAATTAAATAATCAAATAGTAAATTATATTTTGCATTAATAAAATTAGGCCTAATTTAGGGCGATTATAATTTTAATGACAGTTATGCACATTTTACCACCCAATTCTCAATGCCGCTATTAAAAAAAGTTAATTAAGATGTTCTCATTAGCCCAACATAAAACTAAATAAAATAAAACATAAAAAAACTATTTATAAGTATTTGTACATGGTAGTAATTCTCCCATGATACGGTCTTTTATTTTTGCTGATTTTAATTTTGAAAAATCATTGAACAGCTGCATCTTTTTTTACTGTAATACTGTGTGTGTTACGGTAATGAGAATCATCATTGAAAACAATAGGAGCAGTACAAGTAACATTTCTGGATGCTTTACAGTAATGAGAATTGAGGGCTAAAATATGCATAGGTGTCCTAAAATAATGTCACATTGCAAAAAATCCTAATGATTCTAAATGTAGGATTAATTTTCATTTTGCAAAATACAACTTTTCCTGGGGTTAAATTTGACCAGGACATTTCCGTGACTGAGAATTACACTTTAATACACAGGAAAACACCAAAAATTCATCATTTTTTAAAATGTGGTTTGTAAACTTGAAGCTTACTTTTCCACCACTAAGTCTCTCAACCTCTCATTATATGTTTCCTTTTGAAAATATCTCTTCATTCAGTGCATAGGTTGAAGAGACTCTCCTTGAGGTTGACACTTTTAACATGATTAATCCACTGTCTGCTATAGTTGTTCTAATCCTGCTAACTGGGACAAGATCCTTAGCTCAAGGACACTAGGTGTGCTGGTCAGTCATGAGCTTGCATACATAAAGAGCAATACAGCATAGAACACAGACTCATAAGAACCTCTTCACTCTCACTGATTCGGAGGACTTGAATTTGCCCCTTGCAGAGGGCACCTAATTGTTCTCTTCAATGCACAGCTTGAATAGCCAGTCACAAATATGTCTGTGTGTGTGTGTGTGTGTAATTCCAGAAACTGTTTAGCCCAAGATGGACCACTTAAGCGGAAACATTGGAACACCCAAGATGGCATTTGTAGAAAGGCAAGTCCCACCTTACAGGTAAAAGACACAAGCATTACACAAGAGGTCAGGCACGGATTATGGGCTATGGGAAATTGGGGTCTGGCTTGTGGTTTGCATTTCTTCAAACTGTTGCCACAAAGCTGAAATCACGCTGTAAAACAGTTCATGCTCACGGGCAAGGAAGAGGCGAGAAACCGGCTTGACATACAACTAAAGGTTTAATGTAAAACTCAGAATACAAACACATAAAACAACGGACATATCCGTGAACGACCTCTCTCTCCCGCATGCCGTCCGCAATCGGCCTTTAACCCTCTCGGAGGCTTGATTAGCCTAATACGGGACCGGGCATGTTGAGTCACGACCTGGCCCTACAGTGTATCCAGAAATATGACTTGCTGTTTAGTCACTGCATGTTTAGACTGTTCATTTGGAAATTTTAATAATTAGTATTCAAGTGAATTACAGTTTTCAAAGATTGTGAGTAACAAACTTTGTGAAATGTTGTGTAGTGAGAGATACGGCAATGCAGGTGCTGGTTTCAAATAAATGAAGGCACTTCATCTTTGTCAGTGGGTCAATGAATGAACCGAATTCATTGATGAGAGCAACCCAGTTAACTTGGACGTGTGAAATGGTCAGAGATGGCAAATTAAATGGCCAACCAGCAACTTATTTTAGAAGTCATATCTGCCAGGCTACTCGATTGAATGAATTTACTCAGTCTCAATAACTACGTTTACATGGATACCAGAAAGCGGTGTTCCTGTTAACATTCACTGAATAAGCGGCATACACTTTATTCTGGTATGCATGCACCTGGTCATTAAGCAGCTTTCTCCACAGCAATGTAATTTCCCTGTGACGCTTGTGTAAAAAATAAACATGGCATCCAAGGAAGACTTTGCTATTTGATTCTCCATTGCTTTGCTTTATTTACAGATATTCATTCTCCATTGCTTTGGTTTATTTACAGATATTCAAGAGTTGTTGCTGTGTTTGTTTTTTTCACATTCCATCATGACCTACAGTGGAATTGCACTGCAATAGTGGCGATTCCTTCTTATGTAAAACTCTGTGATTCCGCCAATGTGAACATGAGACAGAAGATATTTTACATTGGTGTATATAAATGGGTGTTTTATTATTTGTATGTAAACATGGTCAATGAGGTTCACAGGCATACTGAAGGTATAACGGTACTAAGGAATAACGATTTTTCCCTCTATGCAGCATTAAACAGTCTGTGTATTGCAACTTTTCTTGGTATAAATGTAAAAGGCGCTACAGATGTAGCTTCTGTTCTTTCTTTTGCAGTGTAAAGATGTCATAAATGGGAAGAATTCTTTGTTAGACAAAAACATGTAGATACCGCTGAGAAATCATTAGCTTTCCAAAATCAATAAGACATTGATCAGTTGAAGCCCCTCTATTTGTCTTCAGAGTGTCTTTCTGCCTCTCAACACAATGTGCCAATTTATCCCACAGTGGGTGTGATCACATCAACACTAGTTCATTAGTACTATAGGGATTTCTCTTGGTACTGGACTTTTACTTTTTATTGAATCAAACCTAACTAAATCCACTTGTACTGTGTAATTATTAGCTATTTATTTAACACTTAATGAATTGATGGTAAAATGTATAGAATCTGGCAAGTGACATTGTTCAAATGATTTCTTCTGTAATCACTGATATTGTTCCTCTTTAAGAATAATGCCATTTATTTTCAGTCTTGAAAGAGGCATTACACAATCATTTGCTTGATAAATCAAAAACACCTCACACTGCATAAGAATCATTGTTCAACAATAGATGCATTCTAATTCAGGGAATGTTCCCAGGAACTTTGAACCTCAAAAACCCAAATTAATTGTAACACATTTTTCCACAGCCTATTAATGAAATAACAATGGATCTCTGTCCTTGTCTGTAGACAGCATGTTTACTAGCACAAGAAAAAAAAAAACCTTCTGGGGGAATTCACTAAAATTAAACTTCACCCACTGGTAGCATTGTTTATTCGCATGTGTATGTAGTTTTAACAATTTACATGCCTCAATTCCCTAACTTGCAGGCTGATTCTAATTGCTAAATTGTGGAAGATGCAGCAGAGTAGCCTACCCCACATTAGGGACTATTTGCAATCTAAGAACCTGAAGTGGCTATTGAAAATGCAGAAAGTGTACTCAACGACAATGAGCTTCTGAATATAATGTCTGCCTGTTATAACTCTTCTCTATCATTTGATGATTAACTGCTGCCATTGTTGCCAGATAAAAATTAGATAAACATGTATTTTATATATTCACTGGCAGTAATAGTGAATGTAAATTGCAACAGGCAAATAGTGCTGACTTTTGTCAAAAAAGCACAATCTCTAATAAGCCTAATTTACATAGAAATGTGGCTTGTTTGCACTGAAAAGGCTGACAATTAATTACATGCATCGTTTATTTGTTTTATGTTTTTAAATAGCCTTTAAAACAATTATTTTTTTTATGAATTTGAGCTACAGATTAGTACAGGCCAACTTTCCTACAAACACTGATGGTCAAGATGACATGACCCACAGAGTGAGGTTTAGCGCTGTCAATGGAAAGAGTTTTTCCACATGTATGTGTTCCAAATATCAAGAGTCCACAAGTTCGATTTGTTTTCCTACAGGGCCCATATCTTCTCCCTCCCATACCTTATGTCAAACGTCACACAAACTCAAGAACCTCAAACTCAAACAGTCCACTCCTCACACTTAAACATCTTACATCTTGGACTGAGATGATCTTGGAAAGCAGAAAAATTTGTATTTTTACAAGTAGTAAAAGAGAGGGTAATACATCTAAGAAACTACGGGAACACAAAGCAAGTCTTTGACTTACTCTACAAAGTAGCCTGTTCGGGATTTCAGGATACATGGTGAGATGATTTCCAGTGCTGCGAACAAGCATATTTCTATACTGATTTGTATTATCCTAGAATGGTAGGGGGTGAGTCCAAAAAGCTAGACACCTGCCAACGGCAAAGAAATTGTGAACATTTACTTCTCACCATTTGTATTTCTAATTAGCCATGAAACTGTATAAGACTGAAATATGTGGGTGTTTCTTCATCTTTGGGCGCTTTTAGCACTGTGGACTTCTAGCAATACATTCTAGTTGAAACATTTCTCACTCTCACTTTTTTAATATTTGTCAAACAATGCATGTAGCGAACATGCATCACAGGAGACTTCTCTATTTTTTTTTTCTTCTGAAAAACATGGAAATTCCCACCACAGTGTCATTTCCATTGCATTACAAATTTTGTATTGTGATAAATAGAATTCTGTGGTGGAAATTACATTGATGGAATTTATGTTTTTAAAATAAAAGGAACAACTCCTTGTTGGTCAAGTTCAAAATTGTATTTATCCTTAATAGACAGTAAAACAATATTTTAACACGTTATGCATAATTTGGCAAAATTAAAGCTTGATTAGAAATGACAAGTGATAAAAAATATAGTGATATTTACCTTGATTTTTCTTTGACAAATATAATTTGTCTCATATTTGATCTCAACTTAACTTTAGATGATTTAGTTAAAAAAAAAGTGCAAAATTGTTTGGTGGGGTGGAAATCAAAGTCTGGGTCTGTTACTGAAAGTATGGGTCTAAGTCAATGCTAAAACAGTCAAATCTGTACATAAAAGGCATTTGTAAAGTACAACAAATTAATGACCTAGGCCTGGTAAAATATTTCCAAGAATATGTTTTCATCTGTCAACTCACTCGACGTTGTGTTGATTGTAGTGACACAAGGGGTCTCTTCTGAGAGCCTTGCGTACCTCTGACTTTTTCTGAAAGTCCAAATGTCCAATGTCAATGTCATTTGTATTAAGGGGAGTGGGCGAACACATGTCAGACAGATTTTTTTCTTCGGAGCCAAGTGGTTGTGCAACAGCAAAGCTGAGTACAACACTGTTCCACTCACCTCTGTTGGCGATAAGCATTGCTGTTGGATCTACGGCACATTCCAGCGGCTTTCTCCTCTCTGCACGCTGTGCAGTCCACGCCCCTGGGTGCTTCGACAGTGCTTGCATTGCCTGAAAAAGTGTTTCTCCTCCTAAAAGTGTTTATTTCCTCTAAAAGAGTTTGAGTTTCCAGTCATAAAAGAGCAATACACAGCAGGAGTTGAACGTCCTTTTCAGGACGCCTCTGTGTATTTCCTGGATAAGGTCGATTTCTCATCCACATCTCACGGTCATAAAAGCTGTCTCTCCCACGAACCACCCGCCCCCCGGCACACTTGCTTGCTTCCGTCCGAACTCGGGATGAGTGCGACTCGCCTCGCGGCCAGCCGGAATTCTCCTTCGAGCCCCTGGAATTGGATGACGATTTCGCCACTGCATCGGAGTGTGTCACAGCGGAGTCTGATGCTGATGACTCACCTGGGCTGCCACCTTCGGGTCCGCTCGCCCAGTCTGAGCTTGACGCACGGATGTCCGCTATGCTTTCCCAGGCTGCCGTGAGCGCGAGGTGGACTGGAAACCTCCGTCCCCCCATCACGGCTACTCGATCAGTTCTGCGGTTGGGCTGTGGTACCCTCATTGTTAATAAGAGCGATTTCCTCACTTCCTAATTGATCTAGCCGGTGTGCGCCGTTCTCACGACACCAAAGCATTACAGATCCGGCTCCCCAGACGCAGTCATCTCACCTCCGGACCTACGACTGTCCAGCCCCAGCAAGCCAGCACTAACAAGTTCTGAAGACGTCCCTACAGGACCTCCTCCTCAGTCTCTAACCCACCCATGGCAGGTGCACAGAGCAAGGTACAGTGAGGAAAATAAGTATTTGAACACCCTGCTATTTTGCAAGTTCTCCCACTTAGAAATCATGGAGGGGTCTGAAATTGTCATCGTAGGTGCATGTCCACTGTGAGAGACATAATCTAAAAAAAAAATCCAGATATCACAATGTATGATTTTTTAACTATTTATTTGTATGATACAGCTGCAAATAAGTATTTGAACACCTGAGAAAATCAATGTTAATATTTGGTACAGTAGCCTTTGTTTGCAATTACAGAGGTCAAACGTTTCCTGTAGTTTTTCACCAGGATTGCACACACTGCAGGGGGGATTTTGGCCCACTCCTCCACACAGATCTTCTCTAGATCAGTCAGGTTTCTGGGCTGTCGCTGAGAAACACGGAGTTTGAGCTCCCTCCAAAGATTCTCTATTGGGTTTAGGTCTGGAGACTGGCTGGGCCACGCCAGAACCTTGATATGCTTCTTACAGAGCCACTCCTTGGTTATCCTGGCTGTGTGCTTCGGGTCATTGTCATGTTGGAAGACCCAGCCTCGACCCATCTTCAATGCTCTAACTGAGGGAAGGAGGTTGTTCCCCAAAATCTCGCAATACATGGCCCCGCTCATCCTCTCCCATGTGCAGAAAAACACCCCCCAAAGCATGATGCTACCACCCCCATGCTTCACAGTAGGGATGGTGTTCTTGGGATGGTACTCATCATTCTTCTTCCTCCAAACACGGTTAGTGGAATTATGACCAAAAAGTTCTATTTTGGTCTCATCAGACCACATGACTTTCTCCCATGACTCCTCTGGATCATCCAAATGGTCATTGGCAAACTTAAGACGGGCCTTGACATGTGCTGGTTTAAGTAGGGGAACCTTCCGTGCCATGCATGATTTCAAACCATGACGTCTTAGTGTATTACCAACAGTAACCTTGGAAACGGTGGTCCCAGCTCTTTTCAGGTCATTGACCAGCTCCTCCCGTGTAGTTCTGGGCTGATTTCTCACCTTTCTTAGGATCATTGAGACCCCACGAGGTGAGATCTTGCATGGAGCCCCAGTCCGAGGGAGATTGACAGTCATGTTTAGCTTCTTCCATTTTCTAATGATTGCTCCAACAGTGGACCTTTTTTCACCAAGCTGCTTGGCAATTTCCCCGTAGCCCTTTCCAGCCTTGTGGAGGTGTACAATTTTGTCTCTAGTGTCTTTGGACAGCTCTTTGGTCTTGGCCATGTTAGTAGTTGGATTCTTACTGATTGTATGGGGTGGACAGGTGTCTTTATGCAGCTAACGACCTCAAACAGGTGCATCTAATTTAGGATAATAAATGGAGTGGAGGTGGACATTTTAAAGGCAGACTAACAGGTCTTTGAGGGTCAGAATTCTAGCTGATAGACAGGTGTTCAAATACTTATTTGCAGCTGTATCATACAAATAAATAGTTAAAAAATCATATATTGTGATTTCTGGATTTTTTTTTTTTAGATTATGTCTCTCACAGTGGACATGCACCTACGATGACAATTTCAGACCCCTCCATGATTTCCAAGTGGGAGAACTTGCAAAATAGCAGGGTGTTCAAATACTTATTTTCCTCACTGTAAGTGCTTTGAGTCTTTCTCAGCCCCCAACCCTCGGGACGCGCTTCTGCCTCCCATCGCATTATTAACTGCCCCCCCCCCGCTGCAAAGCCCCACACGGAACGTCAAAAATGATCGTCCCGTTAGTGCCCCACGCACGGAGCTTGGACGTCGCTATCCAACCCGTCGCGTTGGCTTGCCAGGACCATCCGACTCGGCTACGCGTTTCAGTTCGCCGTGCTCCCGCATTGTCTCGGCGGTATTCGCTCCACTGCATGCGATTGAGCCTTTCCCTCCAGCCGAGATGGAGAAGGGTCTATACAGCCCTTACTTCATTGTACCCATGGTGGGTTGCGGCCAATCTTAAACCTGCGAGTTCTCAACCGGACTTTACACAAACTCCTGTTCAGAATGCTCACGCAGAAACAAATTATAACCTGCATTTGCATTAGATTGGTTCGCAGTGGTAGACATGAAGGACACGTACTTCACTTCTCCATTCTGCCTCGCCGTCGACCCTCTCTATGGCTCGCGTCTGATGGCCAGGCGTATCAGTACAAGGTCCTCCCCTTCAGCACGTCCCTGTACCCTCGCGTCTTCACAAGGTCGCAGAGGCAGCCCTTGCCCTGCTACGGGAAGTGGGCATCCTTAGACTTGATTACCTCGACGACTGGCTCATCCTAGTACACTCTCGAGAGTTACTATGTGCCCACAAGGACCTGGTGCTCACGCACCTCAGCCATTTGGGGCTTCAGGTCAACTGGGAAAAAAGCAAGCTCTCTCCGGTTGAACTCAGTCTCAATATCAGTGCGCCTCACAACTGAGCATGCACGGTCAGTGCTCAGGTGCCTCACTCGCTTCAAGCCAGGCACAGCGAATCCTCTCAAACAGTTTCAGTGGCTCCTGGGGTATACGGCATCATTGGCCAAGGTTGCGGCGCTCTGGTTGATGCATATGAGACTGCTTCAGCACTGGCTTCAGACTCGAGTCCGAGATGGGCATGGTGCCGCGGCACATACAGTGTATTAATCACCCCTTCCTGCCATCAGACTTTCAACCCTTTGACAGACCTGGGTTTTCTGCAAACAGGAGTCCCCCTACAGCAAGTGTCCAGATGTGTCGTGGTCACCACAGACGCCTCTCAACTGGGTTGGGGTGCCATGAGCTACGGGCACGCAGCCGCAGGCTCCTGGATGGGGCCTCGACTGCGTTGGCACATCAACTGCCTCGAGTTGTTGGCTGTACTCCTTGCCCTGTGGAGGTCTCTCCCACTGATTCGGGGAAAGCAAGTCTTGATTCGTTCAGACAGCACCACCACGGTAGCGTATGCTCCCGCCACATGTCAAAACTCTGCTTCAGAGACCCCCCCTTCGAGCCGCTTGATTCAGTCGAGCTCAAAGCCCTCTCCTTGAAGACGGCCATCCTGATCGTGCTCGCTTCCATCAAGAGGGTTGGGGACTTGCAAGCGTTCTCCGTCAGCGACACTTGCCTGGAGTTCAGTCTGGCAGATGCTCACCTCATCCTAAGACCGCGACCAGGCTACATGCCCAAGTTTCCTACGACCCCGTTCAGGGTTTAAGTCCCGGGATGAGGCAGACCCAGCCTCTTCATTGCTGTGTCTAGTATGTGCTTTGTGTATCCATGTGGACAGCACACAGGGCTCTAGATGCTCTGAGCAGCTCTTTGTCTGCTTTGGCGCACAGCGGAAAGGGAACGCCGTCTCCAAACAGAGGTTAGCTCATTGGGTTGTTGATGCTATCCCCTAGCCTATAACACCCAGGTCGTTCCCCCCCTTACGGGTTCGAGCACACCTTACGAGAAGTGTAGCATCCTCGTGGAAACTGGCCCATGGCACCTCCTTAGCAGACATATGCAGAGCAGTGGGCTGGGCAACACCCAACACCTTTGCTAGGTTCTACAACCTCAGGGTAGAACTCGGTAATACGGAACAACCGACTGGGTGTTCCGCTTGCACCTTGTGCCCTTCATCAAGCTGATCCAGTGCGCCTTCTTTCCCAGGTGAGCCAGCAAGCTCTCGCTTCCTGGATGCTCTTCCTCTCTAGCCCTCTGGTCACAGATTCAGCGGCGGTAATCGCCGCCAGACCCACCACGAGTTGAGTGCTCCGTGCTAGGCTTGGGCTCCACAGGCAACTCCCTGTGACGTATTTTCTAAGGTACGGTCCCCCCGCTGGCAGGACCCACGTCTCCCTTGGGCAGTCCTCGCTGCCCCCCCAGTCGCCGAGTCTGTAGCAACTCCTCAATTGTCAGGCAGGATCTACCACCACACCATGTCCATGGGTGGCTTGACAACCCCCGTGTGTATTAGCCACAAGTTAACTCCCTCCAGTCTGGGCAGGTCGTGGTCTCCACATGGCCTTTCCCCCCTGAAAGAATAG
Organism: Moxostoma hubbsi; assembly: GCA_032164185.1. Lineage (NCBI taxonomy): Eukaryota > Metazoa > Chordata > Actinopteri > Cypriniformes > Catostomidae > Moxostoma > Moxostoma hubbsi. The sequence continues at coordinate 15,143,542 of JAVLUX010000027.1, forward strand.
GAAAATCTTTAGCGTTTTTTTAAGATAGCCCCAGGCACTTTTAACTCTATGACGAGAAACATAGAGAGAGAAAAGTCGCGGCTGGCCGGTTGGCTCCCATACAAGTCATGTCGCCTGTTCCTGTATGGGTACTGGAATTTAAGAGCGGTATATGACACCTTTTATTGGGGGCGTTGGGGAGGGTTACGTGCAGCCGACCCAGCTGTTTCTAGCATGCAACAGCCTGCTTGCACCTGCTTGCAATCAATACAACGTTGAGTGAGTGACAGAAGGGGAACATCATGGTTACGGTTGTAACCTCCGTTCCCCAATGGAAGGAAGGAGACATTGTGTTCCCCTTGCCACGTCACTATCCCTACCACTGAAATGCGCTGTAACATTATTCTCGGCTCCTCAGTGAAAACCTGTCTGAAATTCGCTCGCCCGCTCCCTTTTATACCTGTATGTCTGGGGGTGGGGCATGCAAATTCTGTCTGCCAAGTTGACATTGGCCTTTTTTCAAGTTCAGAGGTATGCGAGGCTCTCAGAAGAGACCCCTTGTGTCACTACAATCAACACGTTGTCTCAATGGAGGTTACAACAGTAACCATGATGTTACTGACCATGGTAGTTAGGAGACATACAAGGTTTCACCTATTGTTACTATGAACTATTACAAATATAATTTATAAAACTATAGAAGAACTATGGTGTATATTCATAAATATGGACCAAGCTATCAGTTTTCCATCTGCGTAAAATCTGTACTCTTGTAATGCTCTCTTATTGTAGGAAAATGTACTGCAAGTTATTTTGTTTGCCTTCAGAAAAACTAAGATATGAATGTAGTTTAATTAGTAGGAGCCTAATGAAATAGATCTGTAAAGAAGACCCAACTTAGTCACACAGTCAGAATATTTTAATTTAGCCATATACAAATTAGGTGTTAATTTGTTCCACAGATTTTACTGTTGTTAATATACATTTTCATCTGCATCCCAACCTTAAAATCAATGCTGTACTGTCAAATGTGCATATCAATGCAGATAACATGTAATATTATTTGCATGGGTGCTACCAAAGCAGGTGCTGGTGCCACATTTTCAACAGGCCCTTTGAGGGCACAAATAACCCTGTTGTGAACAGGCTAAAATTGAGTTTGACACCCCTGTTTTAATCTATTCTTCGACCGCACAACTGCACTGCTGCTGAAAAAAAAAAATCCTAGGGGAACACTGTATATGCGAGTTAAAAATCCTAAAGACATGTTTTTCTCATATACAGTATATCACATTATATCGTGAAGGAGGGAATAAAATGAATTTAATCACACACATGATGTATTTTCCTGGACAACTAAATACCCGACCGGTAGAGAATGTACAGATGAATTTAGTTCTTTGCCAGAGAGATGTTACCCTTCACAACTGTTTTAAAGTCATCTTTCAAATGTTGAATAATACACATTTTAATTGCACTTAATTTTTTCCAGTTTCATAAATTTAAAAAAAGAAATACAAAATAAAAGCTTTTCAATCCGACTGAGCTATCAGTCAGATTCTAAACTGATTATTTGGTTGCATGTAAATGTGGCCACTTAGAGCAGAAGTCCTCTACAGATGGGGCACAGCTTGGATTACCATTTGTCTAATAAGTGATTACTCACAGGCCTGTCAGCATTTCAACTGGAGGAGGACCTCCAGTCTTCAGTGTAGTATGGAGTTTGATGATGCTCCCTAAGTGCATATGTTCAGTGATGACAGTTGTAAGCATAAATACAGACTGTTTATGATAGTGATATAATTGTATGAAAACGCAGGGGGAATTTAGTCTTGTTACACATGGTTTGAAGTATTGTGATGTACTCAATTGCTCAATTGAGAGAATACGCATTCCTTCAAGCAGCATTACATTTATGCAGCTTTTGTGCCATTATAAGCATATTAATCAAATCATGTGCTCCTCCAGTGACACAGAGCTCACAGAATAGACTCCGATAAATGGAGTTCATTTGTCTAGCAGGCCAATGTTGTCAGTGAAAGATGTCCTAAATCAGAAAAAGTAAACAGAATCGACATATAACAAAAAGAAAACCTGGTCATCTATAGAAAGTAAATCCTTGCTTTTCACTTGACATAGTTGTCAGAATCATAAACTAAATTTGATGTGTACCATTCTTTCTGTTAAAATATGTTCTCTTGCATCTTTTTTCCCAACAATTAAAGTGAACTAAGTCATTCTGTCAAACATTTACTTTTGTGTTTCAAAAGTAAGTAAGAACAATACGTGGGTGAGTAAATGAGTAATATCACTTTCCAAATTAAGATATTTGATTTCCATTTCAATGCATTATCTTTGCAGACACTTTCTTACCAAAGCAACTTAAAAGGCTTAGAGGGCAAAAATAAAAGACAAACCACAAATCTTCATCAACATTTGGCATTAAAGGGTCAGATTTCAGGGTGAACTGAGGAGTGATGCAACTCTGTCAGCGGGACCTTTAACTTTGAGCACCACATTTGTGTATTGCTGGAGTGTGCGTGGAATTTTAATGCACCGAGTTTCAATGTAAATCAGTTCCCCACAAAGAGCAGCAGCTCAGTCATGACAGACAGAAATAATAGATGCTGCTTCTGTAGACGACAAACACCTCCCTGCTGTTGTCAGTGTCACAATGGCTTTGAGTACGCACCAACAGCCCTAAGACAGCCAAACAAGGCTGTCAACAACACGATTTCACTGTATTTCCATTCAGCTCATTTTTGTGCATCGCTTTTGTAATGAAACAATCTGCTGAATATGGTGCAAGTGAAAGTGTGCTGTAAGCAAAAATAACTTAAGGGCAGAATTAATGTTGCACTGATTGATGAATCCACAAAGCAATTAATGTGTATAGCATAATTTCTGCCCTGACCAAACCAAAACCCATTTATACTGGTAAAATGGAAGAGGTATTGATTGTAATCATATATGTAAGGTGTTTTTAAGCACATAGAGAGAATGTAATGCAGCACAACATACACATCAACCTCTAATACTGGAAATGTAAAAGGCTAATTTAACAGAAAAATAAAAATACTGATTTTATTTTATTTTAAAAAAACAGATTTAATCTCTAGAACACAAAAGGAGAAATTGGTAAAAGTCTTTACACAGCTCTTTGCCTTACATTAACAGTTATCATGTCTGTCAAATTTAAAAAAGGACTAATATAGTATACAGTATATTCCATTATTCCTATATTCCAAGTTTTCTAAAGCCACACGATAGCTTTATGGAAGGAACAGACTGCAATTTAAATTGTTAAGTTGCAAACACCTGGTGTTCTTAACGGCTACTTCCAGTGTGTGCAAGCAAGATTTCGAATCTCAAGTAAACACGGGTTTCTTGCATTTTCGTATATTTAGATTTTTTTTATGGTTTTTGATGTATTGCTGTTCATGTAAACATGCTCACTAACACCAATCAGCATTGGTTCTCTCATATGCCATAGCCGTGTGCAATCCACAAATTGGAATATGGGGAATGGAGAATGAGATCTGAGAGGAGAGGAATATTTTCAGAGAATAGCGGCCTAAATTTCAGTGTGTGGTTCCTCACATAAAGCTGTCACATGGTTTCAGAGTACTTGAAATATAGAGCATAAATTGTATTGAGACCTTTTAAGGTGGATAACATGGTAACTGTCAACTGTCTTTGAATGGAAAACACCAGCAAAGAGATTGCATTAAATTTATAAACTTTGTGTTCCATGGAAAAATATGATAACATGAGGGTGAGTGAAAAAAAAAAAAAAACAGAATTATTGTTTGTTGGTGAATTAATCCTTTAAGACTACACAGGTGCTCTGTTTATGTAAATAAGTAAAAACACCTACCATGAGTTCTTGGATGTTGTTCAGGATTCAGGTCAAAGGATGGTATTTTTCAACTCTCACCCCCTCCTACTCCTATTAGCTGTGAAAAGAAACACAACCAGAGGTCATGGCACATATTTAAATACACCAAACCAACACCTAGGCACATTCATATTCACATAAGCAAGATGAAACATTCATATCCACATAAGCAAGATGAAACATTCAGTACAGAAAAAAACACCACACTCCTCCACACAGAAAACTCAGAGGAGAGCTTGGCACAGGGCATGTAGTAAATATGACTCTTGGAGTGCTGTGAGATTGAAGATTCATTATTAATGACGCTCCCTGTGGTGTACTACTTTGAAACAGCATGTGCATGAATTTTTCACTTTGCTATTCAAGTAAAAAATGAATTGTGACAGATCGAGCATCACACTGGCTTAAATCAAACCAAACCCAAGACGAAAGCAGGTGAAATATTAATGACTGGTGTTACTTAGCATCGTTTTATCTCTTCGCTTGGTTAATTGCTCTTTATTTCTAGATGCCAAACTGATTGCATTTTGCCTGTTTGCTCAGTGCTACTAATCTTGATTAGTGTCTGAGGTCATGAATAATTTATCACCTACACCATTCCTGGATAATTACCTGTAGCCAATTCTCCCTGTCGGAGTGGATCACCAACTGTGTACAGCTAATAAGCCTAAATGCTTTGAACTTTCTTCTACTCATATTGTTTTGCCACAAGTATCTCCCAGTTGCAAGAAGCTACAAGCCAATTAAAATTGTGATGTTCCTAGTTGCCACAAAAGCAGTCTTTGCAGCATTGTTTAAATGACAACACAATGAAGCTTTGCCAAAGTAAAATGGGACTTTCTTTAAATAAGGAGAGATGAATGTACAGGAAGGGATAACTCCACATAATAAAAAACATAATAAAACCCAGGCTGTTTATGTAAATACAATGGGTACAATTATTTTGAGAAGACATTATTTTGTAGACAAACTATTTGTGGAATACAATCCCTTTCAAAGGAGCTGTTTAACTATGACATGACAGACCAGAATTCCCCTATTCTCCAAAGGATCACCAACAGCCTCTCTAAAGAAAAATGTGTTGTTGTAGTGGTAAGGATTGTTGTTACTGTTTGGTTTCCATAACAATACAGTGGAAGAGAAGGTGCAGACAATAGTTTCTAATGATCACATAATAGATTCATGACAGACCTACGATAAGCTCTGAAAGTGTTGAATGATGTCGAATGTCATAGGCTAAGGCAAAAACTAGTGCGATTTAAAAAAAAAACAGGTTTCTTTGAAGAATTCTCTGGTAAATACTACATTACCCACAATCCTAAAGCGAGATCCACCAATAAGAGAAGGTGCTGTTATACTGGAAGCAGGAATAGAGCGCACCACTCAGGTTCTGTAAGTAAAAATCCCATTTGTTTTTCCACAGACTGGTTTTTATAGATAAGTTACAAACACTTAAAGGTAGACCTACTGTGAGATAAAGGTAGAGGCTCTTCAACGATGGTTTATGCTTCTTTTGAAGCCATCAGCCTACATTATTTTAACAAAAAAAGTTAAAACCGCATTGAATAGCAGAAGAAAGCAAGCCTGCCAAACAAGCCTGGAAGAGACCGCCCACCTCTATGGCGTATTTTGAATGACGCAAACAATTCGGTCTCCCTTCATTCTCAGACTACTTATACTTTATGTTTGTATTTATCAGAATATTTCACAATAAACGTAAACTATATTGTTTCTATACTTACTGTATAATCTACAAACTTAAATCAAGAGTTTTATTTATTTTATATACGATTACATCATTTTCAATAGACATTATTCATGCTAGCGCCATCTTTGATTTTTAATGGGAATTAAAACAAGGCTGTGAGGAATAGACTTACAATCTCTTCAATGGGCTGTACTGCAGTTTAAAGTGTTTTTGTATCGTTCCGCTAACAAAACATTCATTAAATATCTGTCCAAGAACACTCAGTATACAAAGAACTCCTGTCAACATGAGTTGTGGAAAATCAGATGTGATCTAGGAACTTTATACAACTTTATCTGTTAAATTTATCTGTTACCTTAACTTCGTCTTTTTGTCCGATTTTTAAATACTTTATTGCTTCTAAAAAAGACTTATAATGTGATTCACCTTGAAGCTGGTTGGCTTGGTTTATGGCATAGAACTGTTTTATGAAGGTTTTTATGAAAAGTCTAAGGAAAAAATGAATGGGAAAAATACTTCCGGAAACCAAATGGCTGAAAAAGTGGGCGGGCACTGTTGCGCTCTATTGTGGCTATCTGACTCAACAGTGACTGCCCTCTGCCATAAAGGATTGTGAATGATGTAATTGAATCCGTCTTTTAGATTCTACAACAACTTATATATCTGTATATAATTAAACATTTTGTAACATACTGTACTTCTTATACATAATATTTTAAGCTCATATACAATGAATTACAGTCAATAGTTTTATGTCAAGGCCTAATCGTAGATACTCATTCAATTTCGTCATTCGCAATAGTTTGAGTAGATCATTACCTCATAAAAGACGTTAAATAAGTGTAGGATTTTTTACACAAATTAAAAAATTTGGCCACCGTCATGTCATTCCAAATCCATTTATTTATTTTTTTTATGTAAGATGTAAGGCAGAGTGTTTACTATAATTGTACGAAAAAGTAATGCAATGAAGGTGAATGGTGAGTGAGGCTCTCAGTCCCTAACATTTTGCCTAAGATCTCCTTTTGTGTTCCAGAGATAAGAAAAAATCTTATGAATTTTGAACAACATAAGGGTAAGTAGAAGATAAAAGAAATTTAATTTGTTGTTAAACTACCCCTTAAAAATCAATGGTTGAAGTGTTAATCTCAACGTTGATTTATTTGGTTCAAAGCTTAAATCTCTTTACTAAAGTTTTTTTAATGAATAGGTAAAATACTTATTTTAAACAATTGTGTACAATCAGAGTGGGTGGTCACGGTTGCTCTCTAAAGGACAGCTGTCAAATATATTTCCTTATCTCACTCTAGATAGAATTGAGGGTGAATGAAGAGGGAATTGAATTCCAGCTACATGAGCATATAAATGAGGCAAGATCACACAGTGAAGAGGAGAGAGGCTGGGTTTATGTGGGTCAACCAGAGTGAAGGAGAATCCTCCAAAACCCAAATCACTCATTTGCATACTAAAGGCTTCCTTTAAACAAACCTCTATCACAACCAAACCAATAGCATTAAAGATTGACCTCGGTGGTCACAGATTGGTCATTGCCTGGTAAATTGATTTTTTTTCTGACCTTACAGTCTGAGGATACTGTGTGCTCTCTAATTGTGTTCTCAACACTTGCAAACATTGTTTCCACCTTCTAGAATCACAAGGAGTTTGAACAAAATCTTCCAAAGGGCATCTACATTATGCTTATCTGCCACCGAGCTAAAGGTCCTCTTTCAATCTAGCATACATTTGAACAATGCAGCATGACTTAAAGTTCAGTGCTAATAGACAGTGTTGGTCATTGAGGGGTGGGCAATAACCGATGCACTTGTTATTTGTCATTATACATTTTCAGTCCACTGTCACTACCCTACCTCTTTCTCTCTGTGTTAATGATCATTTTACACTATTCACAGACACGATGAGTGATACTGTAAAGAAGTTCATGTTCACGGGCAAGGAAGAGGCAACAAACCGGCTTGACATACAAACTAAAGGTTTAATGTAAAACTCAAAATACAAACACTTAAGACAACGGACATGTCCGTGAACAATCTCTTTCTCACGTACGTCCTCCGCAGTCGGCCTTTAACCCTCTCGGAGGCTTGATTAGCCTAATAAGGGACCGGGCGTGTTGAGTCACGAACCGGCCCCACCCTCCACCAAGCCACATTGGAGGGCGGGGCCGGTTCGTGACTCAGATACATCCTACAGGATGTTAGTTCTCTGGAAGGATGTGATGGCCAAGACTGCCAACTGTCTGGTCATTGAAGGGTTATGACCCTTTTTATTTTGCTCTTCCTTTTTGTTTTAACTATAATGTCTAATGGGAGGTACTTCCACAGGGCAAAGAAAACAGTCAGTAACTCTAGGCAGGGCTGTGAGCGGCGCCTTCTTCGACACAACGTGAAGTGAGTGACAGACGGGGAACAACAATTAGTAAAAGTGTAACATAATGTCCATTGCATGTTTTAAGCCATGTGGATTTTGAAGTTGTATCTTTGATAATTAAGTTACATAATTATTGTTTGTAAAGAAGTGTTTGTCTTAAATTCTTTGGCACAAATCATGCATTCTCATGTCTATTATTTTTAGGTCCAGGCTTGAACCCAGGTCACTTTGCACACTAAACTCTAAACTGCTAAACAACATGACTGAAGGGGGTCGCACAATTTAAAATCATTGCTTTCTAAGAATGTATGAGCATTATGAATTTCCTTCGACGGCATGATGCATTACTGAATTATTATTATTTTGTGGATTAGATTTGTTTTATATAAAAGTAATATATTTCTGTCCTATTGACTTCACCTTCACCTGGAGCTTTTATTTTGAGACTGAAATTGCAGTTTTTAGTTTACAATCTTCTGCATCTGTCGAAATACTCATCTCCTCATTTTCTGTTAAATTGTGCAACCTTTGGAGATTTGTATAATAACTTGTGCCATTACTAATGTTTGGAATTGCACAAATGCTTGAACGTGCAGTACTTTTCTTTCACAATGCACGTGAACTTTTCAAGAAGTGCTAAAAACACTAGCCCATGAGCCCCGTGCATGCACAGAACTGCGACTGCTCTACCTCAGACACTTGATTAATAGGTTTGATTGAAATGTAGCCCTGTCTCTTGCAGTTTTGCTTGAAAACTCTTGGCACATTCCGGGTTTCCTCTGACCTTGCAGCAGGTGTCTTTAAACATGATCCCTTGAGCAAAGGAGGCTGTCGAAGTGTTGAAAGAGTCCTATGGTACAGCTCCTGGCAAAACACTTAGTGCTGTGATAATGACCAGCCCTGTAGACAATTTACTTAGTGTTTTCTTTAAGCATTCTGTTCTTGTCTTTCACTAAACCCCCTCCTCTCTCTCTCCCTCTCCCTTTCCAGGCCCCAAGGCCAAGCAGACTTTACTCTCTGGGGAGAGAAGAGGCTCAGTGCATCAAACAAGCCTTTGAAGCCAAGCGATTAAAAAGGGGGAGACCTGTTGGAATAGGCCAAATGGGCTTAAAGGTGTGGGGGAGTTGGGTTCTCCAATTAGGGACAAGAAAGGTTATTAACATTCAAGGCAAGACCTCTGTTCTCCCTCAGAAAGGGTTATGCAAACATTATGTAGACAGAGTGAATGTTCTGATCGCCTCAGTTAAGAGTTCCTTGTCACCTAGATGGAATCATTATGATGGATGATGGCAGAGGAATATGGATGTTCTTTTCTTATCAATAGAATGAAGGATATATTTAAATGGTAAAATATAAGCCAAAACTAAACACCTAATTTATACTATTCAATATTTGCACTATTTACATATTTTCTGAAACACATTTCAGTTCATTATTTTACATGTGTCTGGTGTCAATAAAAGCCTTTATTGAATACAAATGTCTGAACAAGATAAATAGATTTGACATTTAAATTAGGTGTAAAAGTCAGGTGAGCATCTGTTGGAGAATACTGTGGTAAGCTTTACACAAACAACGGAAAGAAAAGCAGCCTCAAATCCTCTTCACTGTTCTATAGAAGACAATAAAAAATGAGACCTTCAAGAGATTAAATGTTTATTATTTTTCTTAATAGCACAAGCAAGAAAAAATATAAATTAATTGTTAATTACCTTTACCTGACTTATTTTTGATCAAGTAAGCTACACGATAGAGAAAAGGGGATCTTTACGGCGAGTAAGAGTGATGATTCCATCCCTCGATGTTAATGGACTACTGCTTGTTTTGAAGCAATCAAAAATGTAATCACTGTCCTCAAAACATTTTTACAAGTTTTTAGCATGTGTAAAGCTCACATCTGTTATCAATTTCATGCCCATGCTAAGGACATGGCAAACACCATATGCTGTAGCTGGCATGGATGTTGTGTCTTACGGTGACAACAGTAATTTTTTTAACTATAGGATAACATGTTAGGGGTCTGGTTAACTCTGCACGTAAAGACACTGACTACCACATCTGGAGTCAAAAGTTCGAATCTAGGGCATGCTGAGTGACTCCAGTCAGGCTTCCTAAGCAACCAATTGGCCCGTTTCCTAGGGTGGGTAGAGTCACGTTGGATTAACCTCCATGCGTTCACTATAATGTGATTCTCGATCTTGGTGGGGCGCATTGTGAGTTGTGTGTAGATGCTGCAGAGAATAGCGTGAAGCCTCCACACGCACTAGGTCTCCGCGGTAACGTGCTCAACAAGTCACATGATAAGATGCGTGAATTGATTGTCTCAGATGCAGAGGCAACAGAGATTCGTCTACCGACACCCGGATTCACTACACCACCACAAGGACTTAGAGCGCACTGGGAATTGGGCATGCCAAATGAGCCAAAAGAATCTTTACAAAAGAGTTGGAACGATGTGAGGGTGAGTAAATATGACAGAACTTTTATTTTAGGGCAAATTATTCCTTTAACACTTCTGTTTTTTCTTTTTTCTTTTAGGGTATTGTTTATATAGTTGTCATTACAAAACCTGTCATAAAAATTCAAAGTGCAATCTGTCGGAAAGGACCGGGGTTTACCTAATTAAAACCAGAGGAAGAACTTTGCATTTAGTCACTTCTATAAATACAGTTCTTTCCTCTATTCAGTTCATATTCCCAAAACTGTTGGGCTGAAAAATGAGCAGATTTGTCTGTTTGGTCTCAGGAACAGCAGGGGAATTAGAGGACTAACCAAGCTGCATGCTGTGTCAACACCAAACATTCTCTGATGTCAGTGTAATCCCTTCACCATAAAAAAACAGCAAGGCAGTTCATGACAACAGACTGAGAGTGAGAAATAATAAAAAAATGGGGCAACCTACATCTAAGATCTACAATTAAGGTCTTATTTACATTAAACCCCTTCATGCAAGTTGATCGATAAACCTACTATCCAATTGGAAATGCACATTCCATTTTAATTTGGCCACATACTGTAAATGTGTGTCTGCAAAAAGGATATAAATCTGATCTTCTATTCTTGAACTATATGCAAATCTATTTGAATTCCCTTCCATGATGACACTAATGAAGACAACAAAATTGGCTACACTTCATGTGCATCAATATAAAACTAAAAACAGAGCATGGCTTTGACGACTGTGATACAAAAGACAGCTGTGATACACACCAGCTGACATGTGTTATATTTGATTTTTTGGTCATCTTTGGGCTGTCGAACTTTCATATACTTACATAGTTCTGTTTGGAAGGAGTATCAATGTGACCAAGTGTTAATAACTCCTAAATCACAACAGACTTAGAGCAGGAAATATGAAGCCCAGATCTCAGATTAAGTTTTAGATTTAACCCCAACATACCTTGAAAATTACATGGACCAACATACCAGATTCACATCCCCTCTCCATGCACCCACATCCCACACTCAAGACTCCTAATCAGTGATTTTCACAAGTGTGAATATGAGATTTTGATACATGCATATATAATCTCAGCATCTGTTAGACAGAGATTTGGATGAGAAGCTGGATGTTATAATTGATCTAGGCTGAGATTTGACATAGCTGCAGGCTTGAATGGTAATGTTGCACTGTGCCATTTTTATGGGCGCAACTGGAGGAATACAGAGAGCAGAAGTCGTGCTGGGTTATTAGCACATCAAGCCTTAGAACTGGATCATTTCCTCACTGGGGAGAAGCTCAACAGTGGGACCATCTCGTAAATGAGCACATTTTGTTCAACCTCTACACCTATGTCTTGTGTTTTGAGGATCTTGCTGTGTACGAAACCTGAAAAATGTTGCATTTGCAGAGAATATGGAGGCAGGAAGACATCAAGGCATGTCTCAGTTGAATGTTGGCACAGCTTACTATCAAATAAGACTTCTTCATCTGGTCAGTCTTTGAAGGCAGCATAGATGTATCCTTTGCAATCTATGATATCCCACTGTAGAACAGATCAAGTTCACGGGCAAGGAAGAGGCGAGAAACCGGCGTTTGAACTATAAAACAATAGGTTTAATGGAGAACTCAAAAGACAAACACATAAGACAAATGACATGTCCATGAACGATCTCTCTCTCCCGCACGTCGTCCGCAATCGGCCTTTAACCCTCTCGGAGGCTTGATTAGCCTAATACGGGACCGGGCCCCGCCCTCCACTGTGCCACACCCACATAAATGATATCCCACATTTCTACCAGGAAATAAGCACTGTGGTCATTAAATATCTCTTTATTTATGTCTAAAGCTCACTTGAATTTCTTGTAGACCATTTTACAAGATGTTATGGTACATTGGAAGCCTGTATGAAACTTGTTTCTTGGAGAAACATTTGTACAAAAAGAGTGTGTCAAGTCACTGACTGACGTAGCCGCGAGGCAGCAAAGCATTTTTGCTGTAACTTTGCAGAAAAGGACATTCTTGAATGTTTTGAGCAAAGCCTCTTATACTGAGATGATGAAAATGAGGGCTAAATTAGATTCTCTATGTTCTTTTTTACTTCAACATGTCTTGTATTTTGTCTTATAATGTGTTCATAAAATGTTTCTGCTTTGCAATTTGCAAACTTTTTACCCCCAGGAAGAACAGAACAAGACATCCTAGGGTCGATATCCTGCTTTTTACAGGATTCCAGGAGGAGATCTGGGAGGGGTAGGTGGCAAAACAGCCAGACATTTTTCCACAGTAAAGTCTTGTAAATTTTTTTTAGAGACATTCCTCCCCCTGGCCATGGGAGCAGAGAGCAGCGATGTCATGCGGTATCACACTCAACAAAAATACTCTCAGAACATCAGATTTAATCTTCAGGGATAAATGAAAGTATTATACATAAACACTCTGAATATCAGAAAATCTAATAAAACCTCTCATTTGCTTTTGCAAAAACGACTGGGAAGTGGAAACAGAGGAATATGACCGGTCATCATGGTCAAGTCTGCTCTGGGATTTGAAACCAAGGTTAACAGACCACTATGCAATATTCTCTTAGAGAACAAGCACTTAAGCTCACCAGCTGTGGGAACGGCAGGGTGAAAGATTACATCACGATGATTTATGGCATATGAGGAGGAGTCAGAGAATCTATGGAACATGAGATAATTTGGAGGGCATCCAAGAAGAGGTCCATAAGGAGCACAAGTCAATTGGTTTCCACCACAAAAGATGATGGATCTTCTGATGGACGACAAATGAATTTGCTAAGAAAGTTAAGAGAACAGATCAAAGGCTCACACATATCACAGCACAAGAAAATAGAAAAGTATCAGTATTTGCTGAAAAAGTTCAGGGCTGCGTTTCCCAAAAGCATCGCAAGCTTAAATTGATCGTAGAGACCATTGGTGCCAGTGGTTTCTATGATCTACTTATGCTTACACTGCTTTTGAGAAACTCATCCCACGTCTCTGCTAGGGTCTTAGAGCAATGTCAAATTAATGGATCAAACTGTTTGAGGATGAAATAGGTCAAAAAGGCAGAAAAAGGATGGTAGCAGCCCCTTTTCATCTAACTTTTATTAGAGTTAATTTAGTTAAAATGATCAGTCAATTAATTAATCATATTTTTCTTTTTTTCTGTATTTAATATGTAAAGGAATTTACAGTATCTAATATGTAAAGCAGGTTATCTACTGTAGAGTAACTCTGGCTGGTATGGTGCTACAGTATTTCATAAGATTAAAGTGAAGGGGAGGTTAATACAAATGCAGTTTAAAACTAAACTCTTATGCTAATGCTTGAACCATATGTCTTCAATTGACTCAGAAACTCTCTAGCCAATTCTCAAAATTCAGTGTCAGTCCTCCAAAACAAGTGTAAACAAGGCCACGCAGATTATCTGACTCACTTTGACAAAGTCCAGAATCTAAACTAAATTCTGCTAACTGACACTTTTCATTGATCTCATGGATCTGTTTGGTGGGGGAAAAGTCAAGAACTTTTAAATGAAAACTCTCTTTGTACCCTGTTCTCCAAATTCCACCAGTTCTATATGTTTTCTGACCATTTATTACTATGTAACTATGAAATTGTGAAATTTAATGAAATTGAGAAGTTGATTACATCTGAAATATGGTCCCAGATCTAAATCAATCTAAGGAAAATGACTCTTAAAGGGTTAGTTCACCCAAAACTGAAAATTATCCCATAAATCAAAGGTCAGTCGTGTAGTTCGATGGAATGATAAAGGCCCTTTTCAGTTCTGTCCCCTAATCCCTTAAAGATTGTTTGAATAATTTACTTGGTTTTTGAGCATATTACTTTTAAAATACCTGATGAGAAGTGATTTGCAACATTTAAAGGAATAGCTAACCTAAACTTTAAGACTTCAACATCACTTACTCACTCTTATGTCATCTGAACCCTAAACTATTCCGTTAAAGGGTTAGTTCATCCAAAAATGAAAATGATCCCATAATTTACTCACCCTCAAGCCATCCTAGGTGTGTATGACTTTCTTCTTTCAGCCAAACACAATCAGAGTTATAATAAAAAATATCCTGGCTCTTACAAGCTTTATAATGGGAGTGAATGGTACCTTAGATTTTGAAGCCCAAAAAAGCAATCACTTACATTTATGCATTTGGCAGACACTTTTATCCAAAGCGACTTACAGAGCCCTTATTACAGGGACAATCCCCCCGGAGCAACCTGGAGTTAAGTGCCTTGCTCAAGGACACAATGGTGGTGGCCATGGGGTTCGAACCAGCAACCTTTTGATTAGCAGCCCTGTGCTCTAGCCACTACGCCACTACCACCTCTCACAAAAACGCATCGCTTCAGAAGGCCTTTATTAACCCCCTGGAGCAGTATGGATGATACTTTTTTAGCCAAGGGGACAGAACTGAAATGGGCCTTTATCATTCCATCGAACTACACAACTGAGCTTTGATCGAACATATGGTATGACAAAGATTTGAGTACGTAACGAGATGTGAGGGATCTCCTTTGTGCATGTGCTCAGTAGAAGAGACAAAATAGGGAAAAAAGACCCCATTTACACCTGGTATTAATATGTGTCTCAGGCAGTGCTGGGTAGTAATGAATTACATGAAATATGGATTACATAATCAGATTTCATTTTAAAATACTCATAATTGGATTAGTTATTTGTTTATAGATTACATGATTACATATTAACAAGGCAACAGCATTAAATTGTTAATAATTTATTGATCATCCTAATCATTCTCTTTTTTTCAATTAATTAAATTTTTTATTCTAAATCAGCACACTGCTGCTATACATTTGGTAAGTCTTTGAGTGTTTCCAGAAGAGAGGGGGAGGATTGTGTGTATACCATTCAGAAGTGATACTTGCTACTAGCCAGCAAGGTGAAGATGGAGTGGTTTACCTCTGCATTTAACCACTGGATCTATAGAAGTCATTTCATTTTTAAGAATGAAATTAAACCAATGGTGTGCAGCTCACACATTGATCTAGTGGATGCCAACACAATAGTTCAACAGCAAAATGTGTAGCAATATGAAACAAAGCCCATCGCTCTACTGTTGCTGCTGATGCAGTGGAGTCCACTACATGAAACTTGACATAAAACTTGACACAATTGTTCCTTGTGTGACTTGGTGGAACTCTGCTGTTTTGAATTATCCTGCTATTTTAGAATATTCTTGCTGTTCAAAATATAATATCTTGCACCTCAGCTTTGGAACAGATGATGGACAATCAGTAAGCAGTAAATGTTAAAAGAATTTCAGTGTTTTTAGGTGAAAGTTTTGAAAAAGCAACTTTGTTGCTGTTGATTTTATGGTCATGATTGTTCGTAATGTTGCTATTGTTTTATGCACTTAAAATGAACTTGATGTCTCAGTGTTTTGAATTGTAAACTTGACCATGCACTGTCATTGTTGTAAGATTTCATGTTTATTTCATTGTAATGTTTAATGCACTTTTTAAAAATTTCATAACGAGTTCTTTTTGCAAGGCTTTTTGTTAGTAAATTAAAAAAATAAATACATTTTCTTCCTCTTTGTACTTTTATGTCAAAATGATTATCCCACTCAAATGCATGTGATATAAAATAAAATAGAATTAGGTTGAAAGTAATCCAAAAGTAATCATATTAGATTACCCCAAAATGTAATCTACAATATTATGTTACTGATTACTTTTTGTCTTGTAATTTGTAATCAGTACCAGATTACAATTCACAAGTAATCAGCCCAGCATTGGTGTCGGTTGATCCGATTTGTCCAAATAACATGTGGTCAAGTGAGTCAAATCGCTGTTTAAACCTGGCTGCTTAAATGCATCTTCTGTGACCACTTGTGATCAGATTTTCGAGGTGAGGATTTCTGTTTAATCATGACATATATCAGTATATGTTACTGCATGGACAAAAGTGTGCATCAAAGTCAGAAATGTCGAAGAAAGCATGAAATAAGGTGTACTGTTTCTCCCAGATGCATCTGAAATTTAATCTATGCACAAACGCAAAATTATGAGCAGAATTAGTTGTATTTTGTGTGGAGTACCTGTACTAAAGGAACTTCAGATGTTTGTGCTTCTCATCTGTGTTGATATCAGAAACAATTGAAGAAGATCCGTGAAGTTTTTTTTTAAACCGGCAAAGTTTTAGCGCAGCTGTTGATTGACATGTGAGGGGTTGAGATTCACTGCTGTCTATACAGGAAAGATTAGCATTTACACCTCAAATGCGATGTGGTCACATGGATTTTTGACCACATTCATAAGTGTTTTTTGTGATCTGATCACAAAATGTTTAAGACCATGTTTAGACCTGTATTTAGCGCTGACCACATGTGATCAGATTACCCTAAATGCATCTTAATACCAGGTGAAAACGAGGTAAAAATGTCTATCACCTAATAACTTTAAAAACAACAACAATAGGTTTATGCTGGATGTCTTTGATCATATAAGAGATGTGAAGGTTAACCAAAAGGTACCAGTCTGGGCTTGTTCATAAAAACACTACAGATGAAGCAGAAATGAAAGTACGTGAACAAAGATGTTGTGGGAGTTTGGCTATGTGGGCCTGAACCATCTGCCATGAGTTTAATACAAAAATGTGCTGACAATCTCTGATAAAGAAGGAACAACATTTCAGTGAAAAAAATTTATAAAAAAATAAATATATGCAATTTTTACATCAATCCATTCATTTTCTATATATCCACTTATCATTCGTAGGGTTGTGGGGGTGCTAGAGCCTATATATACGCATTTTTGTTTAATAAAATAAAACAAGCTAACAGTCCTTAATGATTTAAGATGGGCAAGGCTCATTCTTTCAGTACCATGAAATTAACCATTTAGCATGCGGAAAACCAAAATTATTTTAATTGTATTAAACTTGTATTATCAGTTATAACTGTTCATTTCCTGTTGATTTTTTCAGATGTTAGACAAACAACTGAGCTATTGAATTCCATTTCTATTTTTATGTATATGGTCTGGAGTTTAATTTGACCACACCGGAGGCTGGAATATTGCTGATGGCACATCTTTTCTAAGAGGTGCTGGCAGAGAAAGTCTATAGAAGCCTGAACAGCCCTGAAATACCCTTTTTCAGTTGGTTTACACTATCTCAGATGCCATAGTCTCCCAGGACCCAAGAAAAGCATTACAACTTGCCAATCATAAGATTATCCTGAAAGAGCAAACAGCTGGAGGCTTGCCTCAACTGCTGTGTCTAATGTTTTCAGTCTTACCATCGCAAGCAGGTGGTTGTAATTAAGTCAGCGTAATGCAGCCACTAGCTGGCAGAAGGACATGTGACTAATTATTGGGCCACAAGCCCAGTTTTATCATTTCCTGATGTTCTTTGTCTTTGACCTGCCAGAGGATTTAAGGTGCCAATCATTGTCTGAAAAAGCTGCACTAAATGCATCAAGTCGTGACTTTCTTTCTTCCTTGGTACACAAATGGTGAATTTTTGTAGAATTCTGGCCACTCTTTTCCTTATGAAATTAAATGAGGACTGGGGCTGTCAAGCTTATAAACAGTGTGCTATATTCAGAGTATATCCCAAGGAATTTAACAATTCCAGTTCTGATTACTTAACGGCTCAATTAACAATTCTTTTACATATGGCTGTCAATTGCTAAACTGTTTAAATCAAATAAATTATATGACATGCTGATTAATTAATCACATACTGTATATCAATATTTGCTGACAGGCCCCCAAATAAGAATAATTCAATATAAATAATAAAATATAATACAAATAATTATAAATCTTTTGTCCGTAGTACAATCAAAGGAATTGACTCATAAGAGCCATTTGTTTGGGAATCAGACAACAGTTTTTGCTCTGTATGTTTTGCTGTGTAGATTCAAAAGAACTGAATCATTAGAATCATTTGTTTGGGAATCAGATTACACCTGTTGAAATATACAGTATGTCCCATGCCACTGGTTTAACAGAAGTGTTGCAGTGCCGCTAAATACTAGCCTACAGCAGTAAACACTGTTAGAGTATTTTATTAAAGTGCTCAGTCCGCTTCAGCAGAATAATGCATGTTTGATAACCTTAAACGTAATCAAAATACAAAAAAAGAATAAACAGAACAAAATTTAACTTGTTATTCACTGAAAATCTTGCCATTTTCCATATCTCTCCTTTGCTTGTGATGAATAATTTAATAAATTGTTCTTTTGAGTTGAAATTTTGCAACGAACCTTTGATCCAGTTCAAGGAACCAGTCTGAATGATTTGTTCGTGAATCAAACGGATCCAGTTCTCGAGTTCAACTTACCAACTCAATGATAGCTCTCTGGAGAGGATGATTATAAGTAAATAACAATTTAAATCTCTCTTTATTCCTTACATAAAGCTATTGTTTAACTTCAGAAGATTTGGAATATAGCACACACGTCTTATCTACCACTTTATGATACATACACCCCTCATACACTTTCATTTTCAATATTCACCTTTACAGCATGGAAGAAAGAAAGTCATAGCTGGTTTGGAATGACTTGAGGGTGAGTAAATAATGACAAAACTTTCTTCTTTATTATTATTATTACTTTTTTTTATTTTTTAGTGAATCCTCAGTCATAAACAATCCTATTCAATTTATCATTAAAAAAGCAATTTGGCACATCAGTTTTCATTAAAATAATCGGTACCATGCAAATGATGCTCATACAAAGAATTTACTGCTACCCTTGAAGACTGCTCAGTCTTTTCCTAAGGCAGTTTCCAAATATGAGCAGAGATTAAGAAAGGAAGAGATTAGACTTCATGGTCTATTTCACCCATTCTCCAGCCTAATCAGTGGGGAATGATATCACTGCCCTAAATATTTCCTTAGCAGCTTGAATGAAGAAACATGTAGTTTTCTCAGTAATGACCACACAAAGTGACAAAGCACACTCTGATCACATTATCTCATGATTAAAGAGGACCGTTTTCTTCAGGTCAAAGCTGATTGTCAATCTCTGTCTTGACAGAATGATGACTGGGGTTCCCTATCCTGCCCTAAAAGCCACAAGATTACTTGGACTTTAGTGACCCACCAAATCTGCTGAAAGCCACATGTGGTTAAAGAAGTCTGGTTGAAATATTTATTGCAGCACATAAAAAAATAACAGAAGTTAAAAAAATAAAAAAGTACAGAACATGCCAACTTCATCTGCTGTTAAACGCAGGGCCTGTAGTGACATCTGATGTGGCAGACATGTAGGAGGAAGTTGTCAAGTACATTATGAGGAGACTTGGAAAACGTTCTGTAGGATTGGTCATCTACTGCACCTCCACACAGAAATAATTCAGTGACTTGACAAACAAATGTTTATGTCAGTTCAATTGTGGTTTTGTCAGTTTAAATGTACATAATTATTTTGTAACATTATTGTGGTTTTTAGTCTAGCTCCTAAGTATAAACACAATTGCACTAAAAACACTGCTTCCTGACAGCATTGTGCTAAATTAACAATAGTGCAACGTTGTGTTTTAGACCTTAAATGGTGAGTTTACCCCAAAATGTATTAATTTTCATATCCTATTGTCGTTCCAAACCCAAATGACTTTCTTTGTGGAATACAAGAGCATACATTTTTAAGAATGTTGATATTGCTCTTTTTTCCATACAGTGAAAGTGAATGGTGACAGTTTATAACACTCTGCCAAGCATACGGATTCGGAACAACATGAGTGTGCATAAATGATGACAGACTTTGCATTCTGGGGTATCTATTCCTTTAAATACTTTTCTACCAAACTTGTATTGTAATGTTAGTTATCCACCAATGAAATGTATCATGCATGGAATTACGGACACATAAGCACAGAAATGAATTGTCCCTGATGAGAAAACATTTTGGTTATGCAGATGCATATTTAATGTTGCTAATACACAAGCATTTCATAATGCATAATGGAGATGAAATCTGGGAAAAACAACATGTAACCTATTTATGTCTAAGTAGTTCTGTTGCGATTTGAGGTCTTGCACAAAAATTCAAAAACTTCAACTCAGTTTAATAAAATGGCATGATTTTAGTGCTTGGAACATGTGCTTGTATGCAAGCATGTATAAACTACAGTACATATATGACGTGAAATGTATACTGTATATACTGTATGTGTAGAGGCATTCATAAGCTTTGGGTTAAGCAGACAGCAAATAAAATTCAAACTGTGCTCATTTTGACAAAGTTTCAAACAACTTTCTGCTAAACCACCATTCCCTAATACAGAATCATTTCTCAGGGAAACGCTGTTTCTGCAAGCTTTATTCGGTTTCGGGTCTATAAATTGTATGTCATCAGGACAATACTCCTAAACAGAGCAGTACTTAAATTACTATTGTATCAGAGAGTAGAGACTTTAAACACTTGATCCATTTATCTTAATGAATACTGAGCTAATAGACTTGGCTCACCAACTTGAGCCAGCTGTGTTCATTCTTCTCTGGTGTGAATGCATGCTAATGTCCTTGTATGTGTGGGTGGTATACAAAGACCACACAACATTTTTCTTGATCATTTCAAAACAAGCATCAAGAGAACAAAACAACAGCGAGCATCTAACTCCAATGGGCACAGAAAGAGACAAATCGAACAAATGTTTTCCACAAAGCAATGTCTCTCTGTTAATGGCTTCTGAGTTTGAATACACGGGAGCATACCACAAATCTGTTACCAAAACCAAAGAGCAAGAGAAGCAGGAAAGAATCTGGGGAATAAACTTCTACTGGAATGAGAGAGAAAAAAAGAGAAATACTGAGCAAACCAAATATGCCTGACTCAGGAAGTAGTGAAGCAGAGTAAAAGTGTGTCAAAAGCTGAAACACACAATAGGCATTTGCTTTAGAAATTACTGTCTGTGTTTAGGACAACACAAATGTCTCACACACTAAAGAGAGCAACTCGGTGCAGTATTCAAATCAATAGAGACTCTTTATATGACAACCAGGATCTACAATAATAAAGTGTGTATATCTGTATCATAGAATTGCATGGATTTTAACTAAATTAAGTATTTTTGTTACACCAAGGCCTTAATGCTGAAGTATTATTTTTACGATTTCATTTGGTGACCCTAGTAGCATAGAAAGTTTGGCTTTAATGCAGTAGTTTGGTTGAGTTTACTGAACATCATGCATTAACAGTGACCTCCTCATGCATGTTGTTTGCGAGTTCAAAGAAAAAGATCATCTGAATAACAGTACATTTTGCTCTTGGATACTGATGTGGACACATCACAGATCCTTAAGCCCAAAATCAAACCCATCACCAATCTTCAGTCATTGTAGAGACAAATGAAATTAAGCCACTTAATCACAAAATTTTAACGACTCCAATGTTCCATATTCCTATAATTACTGTATATTCTTGCCATCAGTTACTGAAATACACTGACTCAGTATTTAATGACAGCCCATAAAGCAAATATTGCGATATGACCAGTGCAATTTCTCAGACTTGCAATAAAAAAGGTTACACCAGCAACATAGGCTCTTTCCATTTAAATCCTACACTTCCAAATAGTGCAGTGTGGACAAATCAAGAGGGAAATCATTTTTTTTTTACATCTAAACCAGTATTTCTCAATGTGGTTATTTCAGATAAGTAGCATGACAAATGACTGAGACTCTTGGCTATCTGTAGGACCCAGATTGTTATATTCATACTTTCACCTCATTATATCCATGGCACACTAATATCGAAGGAAATGGCCCGAATAATAGATAAGCATGAGGATTTCTTAGGCCTAACACAAACAAGCAGTCTGTTTCCTCTTGATAAAGAGCTCTTGTTATTTACCCGGATACAGTTGCACCAGCTATGCATAAGTTTTCACTTGAGTTGAGACATAAATTACACACTAAGAGCTTAGTAACTACTAGTTATTTTGTGTTTAATTTGGTTGTGTCACCTGTTCTTGAGAACAGACTTAACTTGTAGGTAGTAAGCTCCCAGTAAAGTAATGCATAGTCACATAATATGACATTTACCTGTATTTATCCAATAAGATGCTTTTAAATTTGTACACAGAAGTGTTAAAAAGCTGTGAATTTCAGTTTGACCTTGTTAGCACTGATGTTCAAACCTTGCTTGCTCATGTAACTGAGCTGTAATAATTATATCCCCACTGAATTACGATACAAAATAAAGTTGATTTTATTAATAGTATTTATGAAAATGCACCACTGAGAAGTATGTTTTTTACATAAAGTTTTCTCTCATAAATGTAAACTAGTGTAAATGTCAACATCTTCATTCACCAATCAGCCACAACATTAAAATCACCTGCCTGATATTGTCTAGGTCCCCCTCATGCTGCCAAAACAGCACCAACCCGCATCTCAGAATAGCATTCTGCTGTTCTTCTCACTACATTTGTAAAAAAGAGTGGTTATCTGAGTTACCATAGACTTTGTCAGTTTGAAACAGTCTGGCCATTCACCGTTGACCTCTCTCATCAACAAGGCATTTCTGTCTGCTGAACTTCCACTCACTGGATGTTTTTGTTTTTGGCACCATTCTGAGTATTTCTAGAGACTGTTGTGTGTGAAAATCCCAGGAGATCAGCAGTTACAGAAATACTCAATCCAGCCTGTCTGGCACCAACAATCATGCCACAGTCCAAATCACTGAGATCACATTTCTTACCCATTCTGATGGTTGATGTGAAAATTAACTGAAGCTCCTGGCCCATATCTGCTTGATTGTTTGCATTGCACTGCTGCCACATTGGCTGATTAGATAATCGCAAGGATGATTGTTGGTGCCAAATGGGCTGGTTTGAGGATTTCTGTAATTGCTGATCTCCTGGGATTTTCACACACAACAGTCTCTAGAATTTATTCCAAATGGTGCTAAAAACAAAAAACATCAAGTGAGCAGCAGTTCTTTGAACAGAAACACCATGTTGATGAGAGAGGTCAACAGAGAATGACTATGGTAACTCAGATAACCACTCTGCACAATTGTGGTGAGAAGAATATAATCTCAGAATGCTATTCTGATATGCAGGTTGGTGCTGTTTTGGCAGCATGAGGGGGACCTACACAATATTAGGCAGGTGATTTTAATGTTGTGGCTGATCAGTTTATATGTCAAAGGATTGAAGTCTGTCACGGAAAACATCAGCTCACTGATGTCAATAAATTAGTCTGCTTTATTCCATCCATTAGAGGCTCTCATAAATATTTCGTTCATACATAGGTTTACGGTCTACCTAAGTTTAACGATGCAACACTCACATATTTAGTAGTGTGTAAATTGTGACTTAGTGCTCATTTATCCAATCGATCCAATCGGTTTTGGGTGAGAACAGACCAAAATGTATCTCCTTTTTCACTGAACAAAATGCCATTGCTGTCTCTAGGAATTCTCATGATTTCAAGATCAATTACACTTTCTAGCACTTGATGCATGCACAGAGAGCTAGATTGCACTAGAAAGAATAATCAAGATTAATTGTGGAAAAAGGAGCTACATTTTGGTCTATTCTCACCCAAAACCAATTGGATCACTTCAGAAGACATGGATTAAACCACTGGAGTCTTATGGATTACTTCTAGAATAATTGTATGTACTTTTTGGAGCTTCAAAGTTTTGGTCACCATTCACTTGCATTGTATGGACCTACAGAGCTGAAATTTTCTTCTAAAAATCTTTGTGTTCTGAAGAAGGAAAAAAAATCACACATCTCGGATGACATTAGGGTAAGTAAACGATGAGAACATTTTAATTTTTAGGTGAACTATTTCTTTACATTTAATCTACCATATGACTTCAGTAAAATAATATTTTTATGGCGCTTGAATCTTCAAAGATCCAGTCCCCATTTACTGTATTGTAATTGGAAAAAGGCAGCCAAAATGTCTCATATTTCACAGAAGATGGTTTGGTAGATATGAAGGTAAATTATAATACAATTTTAATTTTTAGCATGAATGTATCTTTTAACAAGTCTTTCAAATTTTGGAAGAATCTATGACCACAGAACATGAATTATTCATGGTAATTAATCTAGGCAACACTTTAGCAAATTTCATAAGTCTCAAAGGCAACAAGGCCCCAAACCCATTACTGGGTGAAACGCCCCGTGTCACACACATTAGATGAGAGTCCTCCAGCAAATGTGGGGGAAAGCAATTTTCTTGTCAAGGCAATAGACACTTTATCTCATTCCAGATCCTCAGCAGACTACAAACTGCCAGTTCGTGTAGCTCTGATGCCTGAAACTTGAAAGAAACTGATGACTTGACCCATTTTTTTCCCAGGGCCTTTGCACTGCTGTCAATAAGGGCATTTCACTAAAGGCTTGATAAAAGCGCAGGGTGGAATGAATCACCTGCTCCGATTAGGGATGTGGAAACTGCAGTGAAGATCAAACCAGCCCTGACGACCAGCTCATTTGACGGCATGTCAACTGATATTAATATTACAGCCTGGAGACAGGCCTCTTGCTTTCAACAGGGACTTCACACCATGAAGATCCATAGATTAATTTCCAGTGGCTCAATACATTAGTGACTGAATGATTCTGTGTGTGTGTGTGTGTGTGTGTGTGCACGAGCAGGACAATACACACGCCCTTATCCAACTCTGCATCAGTCTGAGAAAATGTTACCCACTTCAGTTCTAATAAGGTTAGTTTGGTTCAATTCATTTTCAAGACTGTATAATTAATTTTGTGGACTGTTGCAATGGAAAACTGGCAAAATCCACAATAGTGACCATGTAGGCCAATGCAACAAAAAATTATGGCTTCAGAAAAAACGACAACAGTCATTATAGATTTCATTACTAATAGACAGTATGTACTTTACAATTTATTAGAGAGCTTGATTATGGCAGACATTCAGTTTGATGAATAAATCGTTTTTATTTGAGGAAAGTGTGGGGAGTGTGTAAATTAGGTGTCAAACTCATGTTTTTATAATCATTTCCTCTCCTGCATTGGTAATATAACTAAAATAAGTCACATAAAATTTTCCATAGGATAAAGCTTGTAGCAAAGAGCAAATCCTGTTGTTTCTAAACCTCTGATGCCCGCATATTCACAATTAAAGGTTTTCCTCTAATACCTTACAATAGCTTTGAGGAATATAAAGGTTAAAGCTCCATCCTCACATTTGAGCCTGTGTTGAGTTGTGTAAGTTAAGTCTTTGAGTGGTTCTGACATCAGCATTTAGCTAAACTACACAGTCACCAGAGGCCGACGTTAATGGATCCCTCAGAGCCAATATCTTCACGCACAAGTGCCTGACTAATTGAAAACTGTCAATTGAGTCTGCTTTGTGGAACAAGTGCAGCAATCCTTTATGTCAGACTACAATAACAGTGTCCAGAAATAGGTGGACAATTTCAGCAAAACCCTAACGGAGATACAGTTACAGTTAAAATGAAGTTAGAAAGTTGGTATATAAGCCAGCCATAAACACTTGTGCATTTATATCTGGGCTTTGTTTATAACAATATTCTGCATTTCAACATTTTTATATGACACCTGATTAGATAAGATCCACAACACTGCATAGGCTGTCTGTTACAGTATATTGGCATCTATGATGCAATTTCACAGGCTGTGTGGTCCTACCTAAAAGCTATTTGATTAAGTAGCCTGGAAAATAATATTCTGAAGGCATAGTAACAATACATACCACTGGCTAAGTGCATTTAAAGAATATAAGCATTCCTTTGTGCCACATTACACAGGATATATTAGCTTACTCTAACCCGGCACTGTTTCTGTTGCTTCTGGAGTATGGCCAAAGATAATACTCATACATGGTCTTAGTTTTCAGGAAAATCCCTATAATTCATTTCCAAAGGTGCAACATTGTTTCAGAGCCTGCACAATTTCATTCTTTGAAAACAGGTACAACCCTGGTCACACAATCACCAAAATATGTGACTTGCCACGGAAGATAGATAGAAAGATAGAAAGCCAGATAGACAGACAGATAGATCTACTGTGATACAATGCGTCTGATTGATTTAAACTGGCACTGAACTCATGCCTCACGGCAGGGCGGGTGCCCCCATCGGAGACCTCCGTCTGCTGTCCCTTCGTGTCTGGAGAGATACAATAACTACAGTTATGACGGCACCTCCTGGACAACACACGCTGCCTGCTGTCACACCCCATGGGAAAACCGCCAGCTTGGTGCACCCTCACCCCTCCTAGCCACCGAGCGTTACTTAATTAGATTTAACAGAAACCGCCTCGCTGTGACAGCCGTCGCCATCATACAAACTCTGAAATAGTAGCGCGAGCGAGTAGCGTGAGGACAGTATTAGGGAAATCTTTGTTTGAGGCTGTGAGAAGCACAGGGCGATAACTTAAGAAAACCTATTAGTGGAATGTCTTTTGGATTTCTGACTACAAGTCTCTCAAAACACTAAACTAACTACCACTAAACACTAAAATACAAATACACACAGCGCTTAAATGATAAAACGAGTGAACCCTCATTTCACCCTTTCAATTTAAACATCGTTAATCATTATTGTCAAAATAAACATATGATTCTGAGTGTTGGTCTGTTTTGTTCTGCTCAGCTACAGTATAACCACACAAGGGACCATTTCAGAATAAAACACCACACATAGTTCACATAAAGGACATTAAGACATCGTCGGTGTGTCCTACTGACTGATCACCCATCATAACTTTGCGTTCATGTAAACAGTAACGGGAGTTTAAAGCTCACCAAGTATTCTCTCCTCGAAACCACACAAAACACGCGTCCTCCTCCGTTGTCCTGTGCTCCTCAAAGATACAGCTAGGTACAATGTGATGGCTGTAAAACTGGCGTGAATTAATGCGGATTGAAAAACAGGCGGACTTGTAGATCTGCTCCGAATCCAGAAAAACAACAAGGATCGAGAGGCAGCTAATACATTCCAGAGACCCCCAAACTACTGCCCTAATCTCGTCGTCCCTCTCGCTCCGAACTGGCCTCTTCAGTGTGGAGGGAGAGACACGTCTCTACCACAACTTCAACAAAGCGTGGTTTACTTATTTGTTTTTACTATTCTCGCGCTCTGCAGCTGATAATCAATTGATATGGTATTAGAAATGATATATTAGTGCTGTCGGTGCATTCTGAAATTCCCCTCTAACTCCTCCCAGAACACGAATTTAGCGCTATGCTTTCAACTCGTGGGCGGAGATTTGATGGTCAAATTGTTTTCACTTCCCTGGCCCCCCTCGACACCACCACAGATGGTGAGTCAGATAAGAAAAGTATCACTATGCATTCAACTACATCTCCCCAGAGGTCGTGACACAGACATTCCCTGTGGCATACATGATATCCCACCGCAATTTACATCCAGACCACAACCTTTGTCAAACTTATCCCTCTACACAGCACATATGCATGAAGGTAATGCTTCTTGTTTTATTAGAACTCAGAGGGAAACCTCTAAGGAATTGACATGGGTATGCTGTCAATCACTGCAACACTGACTTGGTGCACATTGCTTCACAATGTTGTGCCTTTAAAAGACTGTTTTGTTTATCTATATTGGTCCTATGGCATGTGACAGAACTCTGAGATGTCTCAGTGTGATGAGATGCCTGTTTGTGTGTGTGCATGTGTTGTCTGTCTGCATGTTATTGGAATGGCAGATCTCTGGTCTGGGTGTACTGATTTGATCAGGAGGGGGTCTAAGATGGCTGTTGGGGGTTTGTGGTTAGGGTACTTCAGGGACGTTTGTGCTTTCTTAAGACTTGATACACTCCACCACACAGCAATCCTTCACCGTAAACCCTAACATTGTCTTAATTACACATTACTTGACATGTTGAGTTTTGGGCTCATAATTAATAACAACAAATATCCAAGTTAATTGAACTAATTTTACTTAGAAATCTGTAGACTTAAGATTGTAAGTGTTAATAACTCGAACGATTGAGTAGAAAATTGAGGCTATGCTTTTTAATTATTTCATTATTTTTCCTTGTTCAAAGGGAATTTATGGGGGCATTTATATAGTTGTTATTAAGAATTTATAGAGGTTTTAGTTCTTTTGTAGAATGATTTATGTTGTTTTGTCGCAAATAGTTGTTTCATGTGTGATAATACTATTAGGGTGATCCATGTCCCCTTTGGTCAAGTCAGACCCTGTTAACTCTATTGCAGTTCACCTTGTGCATGTGCAACTGAAACACAGTCATATATGCATTTCAATGTAGAATTAAGTTTATTTAATGATTGACCTTAAATTGGTTATAATATTCTCAATAATTTAAGATATGTTATTATATGATCTTAATTTGAGTCAATTCAACTAAAATTGTTAAGTAGAAAAAATATTTACAGTAAATAGCAAATCTGAGTTAAGTCTACGTGCATCTAGTTACATTAACTAATTAGTTAAGTTCATTCTATATGAATAGCAAGTTAAGTGAACTTAATTATATTTACTTATATACTTAATTAATTATTAAGTTTTGGAGACACCATTACTCAATTCAACTGAGGGAACGATTTTACTTAATTAACTGAGTAAAGTCAACTTATTAGGGTTGTCAGTGGTTTAAAGGGATTTTGCACCCAAAAACTGAAAATTCTGTAATTATTTACACACTCTTGTGTCAATTTAAAGCCATGTGCTATGTATTTGAGAGAGTGTATCACAAATGTAGAAGGACGGAGACTCTATACAACAGTTCATAGAGACTGGGGGTGGTCAAGCTCCAAAAAAAAAAGAAGGTGTGATTGATAGCATAGCAGTAGTCCATGCTAAGCATCCTCAAATGAAACTTTGAGCACCCTCAATTGCAGAGCAGGGCAAACTACTGCCTGCTGGTTGATTTATCATGAATGTTTTTATTAGATCTTTCATTATCTGACTTTTGGGCCTATCGTGCATCCACAAGCTTTTAATGTGCTCAGGGTTGCCAGATAATAGATGCAACACCCCAATCAGAGATTTATACTTGAACAAATTGGAAATATTTCGCCTTATGTCATACTTAATTTATGCATTCTGGCAACCATAAATGCAGGTGCACACCCTTTCTCTCTGCAAAAAACAAACAAACAACTTAGCGCATATAGTGCATGGAGGGAACATGCAAGTAAAACCAAGTGAGAGAGGAATATATTTATTCTTTGTGTTATTTGTAAAAGGCTGAAGTCCCTCACACATGTATGTGAATGTTACTCTGGCAGTAATCATTTATCAGTGTCATGCAGACTGTTTTATTCAGTGGTGTGCTGAATGGGGTGCCAAACATTGACAAGACCCACATCATGACCCATGAATATGTAAACAGCTTGATAATGTTCAGAGAATAAAACAAGTAAACGAGTCCACTTTGTGGCCAACTTATAAATAAGCTTTTAGAATCTCTTTCCCGAATATTCTATTTGACTTTTAAGCCAGATTCTGATATAAAGTGTTAAATTGAATTCTAAATTACCACTGCATCGAAGTATGGTTAAATAATCAATTAATAATTGTATTCAGCCTTTATTCAGTTTTACTAACACGTGATAGAAAGTATAGCAGCAAAACTTCAAGCAATCGCAGAATGGTCCCATCAGTGTACACTTCAGAAAATTTTGCATCATTCATCAAGTGCATGTCTGAGCTTAAAAGATAAAACTATGCAGATTTTTTTATCTTCTCTATTCCATGTTCAACTTAATGGCCGATGTGGCCCCAGTAACAAAATTACTGCACACACCTGCTCAATTGAATATGGAAGACTAATACTGTAAATTGGCAAGCAGTGGGGTGTGGTCTGAACAGAGAGTGAAAGCATGCCCAAACAGATAGTACCAGAGGATGAGGACCACCAACTTGATGGCCATACACTCCTTCTCCTTCGTGCTGTCTCACTCAGTGAGAGTTTGCGACTAATGTACATCACAGGGCGCTCCTCCCCCCACCATCTGGGACAGTACTGCTCCCAACTAAATAATGATGTCACCCAGATAGGCAGCGGCGTAAGCAGTGAGCAGTCTGAGGATTCGGTCCATGACCTGAAGATAAATAGCTGGGGCCCTGAACAAACCGAACGAAACGTCAGAAATTGGTGTAATCCAAACGGTGTGGAAAATGCCATCTTTTCACTGGACTTGGAAGTTAGAGGGATCTGCCAATATCCCTTTGTGAAATCCAGTGTCGAATAAAATGCCTCCACACCTAACCGATCAAGCAGCTAATCAATCCAAGACATTAGGTACACATCAAATTTAGACACTGCATTTACTTTTCTATAATTCACACAGAACTGGACCGCACCGTCACGCTTAGTAACCAAAACCACAGGGCTGGCCCAGTCACTGTTGGATTATTCTATTACCCCCATATCCAGCATGGCCTTTAATTCTTCCCAAACCACTTTTTTTTGTGCTCGAGTAATCAGTAGGGATGACTACGTACCACTACCCCTGGGGTCGTTTCAATATGGTGCCCTATAAGATTCATACGACCGGAAAGAGGTGAGAACACGTTGTAAAATTCTTCTTGCAACCTGGCAACCTCCATGAATTGGGATGGTGAGAGGTGGTCTCCACAAGTGACCAGGATGACTCGATCAGTGGCTTTTAAGTTCACCTCCATTCTGAGCTACTCCGGAACCACCATTGGCAAAGTCACGGGGACCGCCTCTCTCCACAGATTAAGGAGGTTGAGGTGGTAAATCCGGCATGCTCCATTCGTTTCACCTCATAATAGATTTCCCCCAACTCGCCGTGTGAGGGTCCTTGTCACTTGGCGAGTAATTTAGAGCTTGATGTGGGGAGCAATACAAGAACTTTAACTCCAGGTGTAAATTCCCGTAGTCGAGTTCCCCTATTATAGAGCCGGGTTTGATGTTCTTGAGCCTGGAGCAAATTCTCCTGTGTCAATTGCCCCTGTGTGTGGCGTTTTACTCTCAGGATAAGAACATATTGATTTTCCCATAGGACAATGAGCACGCCATGCAGTCGATGCCCGTACAATAATTAGAATGGGGAGAACAACGTGGAGGTTTGTGGGACATCTCTTATTGCAAATATGGGCTTGAGCCACTTGTCCCAATTTCAAGCATCTTCGTGCACAAACTTACGAATCATATTCTTTAGGGTCTGATCAAATTGTTCAACCAAGCCGTCCATTTGGGGATGGTAAACACTAGTCCAAATCGATTTAATCCCCAATAATTCATACAGTTTGCGTAGTGTACATGACATAAATGTAATGCCCTGATCAGTTATTTCTTTCTGATAATTTCTTTCGGAATCCTCACTTGGGAGATGATTCTGACAAGTGCCTCCGCAACACATCGCGCAGAGGCACTGCTTCTGGATATCACGTTACATGGTCCACCAGAACCAACAAAAAGCGATGCCCGTGTGCCATCTGTTCTAATGGCCCTACAAGGTCCCTACCAATTTTTTCAAAGGAGACCTCAATTAGACAGTTCATCATCTTTTCCTTCCCTAAGTGACCCACCATCGGATTATATTGAGCCATCTGGAATAACAGATCCTGACGGCTCCGCAGTATTAACAATTGGGTTGTATCCTCCTTTGTCAGAGCATTCTGTGTCCCTCGATACAACGGATCCTTGATAATTGTAAGTACAGTGTCCAATGTCTGGCCAGAGTTGTTGACCATCAATCACTTTCACTTGGTCAAAAGCATGCCAAAGAGTGTTGTTTCGCATTTGCTCCAGAGGAAAATCCCCCACAGGTAAGCTGAGACTTCCCCCTCCCTTACGTTCTCCTGAAGTGGAGCTGACATAGATGGCCCTGGCACTGCCTACACAGCCAGAAAATCACACACCACACACCGATACACTTTGTTGCAGGACCCATCCATACATATTCCCCTCAAAATGTTGTAAAATGCTTCCTACATCCATGCAGCAGATTCACCAGCCTGTGGGGGAGGGCGGAGGGGGTTAGGGCAAACCATCAGTTTGAATGGTCCACGGGACCATGGAACCGGTTTTGGGGATATGATTCGCATGATTATGGGGAACTGGAACAGGACGGGGAGAAGGAAAGGGGGATGGAGGAGAGAGAGAAAGAGAAAGAGGTGAAAGAAGAAGAGGGCTCGCCAGCCCCTGGATATGCAGCCATATGGTCCTCAGCCAGCTGGACCACCTCATCCAGCGATGCCAGGCGGTGGCACTGGACCCACTCTGCTGTTCCATTTGGTAGCCAGGCGATGAACTGCTCCAGTCCCACCAGATCGAGGACTTCCTCTATGTTGTTTTCTTCAGCCAGCAGCCACCTTCGGCAGGTGTCACAGATCTGTTGGGCAAATGTGAACGGGTGGCCGTACTCGCCAAGCATCCATGAGCTGAAGTGTTGTCGATGTTGTTCTGGGCTGCAGCCGACCCATTGCAGGATGGCTTTTTTCAAGTACTCATACACCAGGAGGTTGGCCGCTGGATGTTTTTAGGCTGCGAGTTGGGCTTCCCTGGATAACAGTGGCAGTAGGCATACTGCCCACTGGGTGCTCGTCCACCTCCACGCTTCGGCCATTCACTCAAAGTGCTCAATGAAAGCGTCTGGGTTGGCTCCTATTTAAAAAATAAAGTTTCAACACATGTTTTTTTATTGTATTTTATTGTATATGTTTTTATTTATTCTGTACTTCACTATAGTATGTTATACAATTTTTATTCTGTACTGTACTAGATTGTGCTTTTGACCTGTGATTCATAAACCTGTTAGCACTGATGGATTAAGCAGATTTATCTAATGATTTGAAGGCTTCTTGCATTGCCTTATGCTATTAATTTTTGCTGCTTTCACTGTCTACTAGCCCACTATTAGGGTGAGTAATAGCAGTTTCAGACAAACTGGGATTGAATGAGCCAGGCTGCATATCAGGTGGATGCAGACTGGAGCCTGCGGATACATCATAATTGACTTCACTGGGATCTGAGTGGCCCATGGGAATAGATAGTAAGATACCCACATGACAATAGACTTCAGCATGCTGTACTTTATGACCAGTACTGTCTACAGCCTGGTTACAGTCTCTGTACCATGATGAACCGATTTTCCTCACAGCGATTATTGCTTGCTCTAAGAATCAAGAAGAATAAAGAGAACAGTCTTTGATCACATTTAATATGATCTTTTTTTTTTTTGTAGTGGATGAGGGAGCAGAATGGTTTGAGACTGCAATATGTTTCGCGTTTGGTGTGAAAAGAGCAGGGTCCCCACACTTTTTGACCAATCAAAAATGTTGTCCCTTACAGTTGTTTGTGAATAGTGGATAAACATTTTGAAAAATAATTTTGATTCAGACAAATTTGTTAATGAATCATTTAGGCCAATTTTACAATTTTATTTTAGTTTGACCAATGAATTGAAACAAGCTCAGAGAATGATTCACTCACAAATCTGACATCACTTTTTCTTGCATGTACGTTTTACTGTACACAAGCTCTACACAAGAATAATATCTGGAGATGAAATGATTTAGAGGGGAGCATAACCCCAAAATTAAAATTATGTCATAATTTACTAACTCTCATGTTGTTCCAAACCCGAATGACTTTCATTCTTGTGCGGAGAGCAAAATTCCTGTCAGATTGTCTTTTCAATACAATTGTATGTCATATTGACTCACTTTATAATACAGTAGGGATGTCTACACTTCAATTTTTCAAAGTACCCCTAATAATAACATTTAGAATTTGTTCAATTATTCTCAACAAAGTCTATTTTAAATCATAATTTTAAGCTTTGGTTTTCAGCCCAGTGTGTTCACAATTTTCATTTCCATGCATCACTACTTTTTAGCTTACAAAAGTATCATAAAATTGTCTCATTTGTCATATTCCAAGTCTTCTGAAACCATACGATTGTTTGTTGTGAAAAATGAGTAATTTAACACTCATGAACACTATGAGATAAGTTTTGTTCACAGTGGCTCGCATGTTCACGTAAAAACTTGCGTTGTTTAGTGCCTACCATATGAGTTTAGAACAGCATGAGGGTGAGCAAGATTTTATTTATTTCCTTGACTTCTTCCAGGCCTTCCACACAAAACAAATAAAATAAAAAAATTATAGAAATTAATTCTATGATCAAAACAAAGACTGCAGGAAAAAGTAAGTTACAGAGCATATTATGATTCAAATCACTGACCATACTCTCAAGAGTCAGTAAACTCTCTTTTAAATCCTCCATCACCACTGTTAACAAAGCCACTTTTAGATTGGCAAGCGATTGATATACATCACTGTAGCTGGGAGCAGACAATAATGACAGTTCAAGAGAAATGATGGCCGTAAGACGCTGAGGGACAGGGAAACTGAAAAAGAAAAGCAGAGTTAGGCATTTCCATTTAACAATGGTACCATCCCTCCCCCTTCCCTTTGGATGTTTCCGTTGTGCTTCACCCACTGTGACAGGCCAAGCGTGTCAGAAAGCTTCTATATACCTCCTCCAGTGTTCACTGCACAAGGGCTGCACTGATGGCGATGGGAGAAAAGTAGGGCATGGGAGCCATGGCTCTTCCCCTCCTTCTTAAGTGTAAGTGTACTGATTCACTGCAAGGCAACTACAATATAAATTATTTCTGTCAGATTGAATTTTTTTTGTATTTGTATTTTTTTTTTTTGCTTGTATTGTATTTCTATTTTTAATCAATTCAACATAGATTTCTAATTCAATTAAATTAACGTTCCAGACTTTTATTTGTGGTTTATTTGGCAGTGTAGCCAGATATAATGAGAGTATGTACGTGTATTTGGTCCAGTAACTCTGATTTACACTCTGTAGCCTGCATTTAGTGTTTCTTGAGATAAAAAAACAAAAAGCACCAGTTATTGTCTGACTTGGAGTTTATAGTTTTAGATAACCATGTTTTTATGGGGTAGGAAGATTATATTGCTTTTTACTTGTTAAAATTTCACCCAAAATTAAATTTCTGTAATTTTTTGCTTACATTTATGTCATTCCAAACCTATCAGCAGATATTTTTTCAGTGAAGCACAAATGGATAATTTTAAAAAATCTACACAAAGTTTCTATGTTTTGAGACAAACTTTCAACATTGTGGAGGAGAATACGTTTTTTGTAGTGAATGATAGGCTTGTTTAATTTTTCTAAATGCAGCTACCTTGTTATCGCTTGCCCAGGGACCTGGGAAGTGTCTGTTTAACAGGATTGGAAACTGATTGGGAACAGCTTTTATTAACAAAATCAATCCATTTTCACTTTTGGTTAATTGGAAAAATAAAAAATAAATGTACAACTCAAAATTCAAGCTTATTTATTGACCAAGGTTTCAATGCATATTGAATTGTATTTTATATATGATTCCTTCAAATGTTTATGCAATAAATTCCAATAACCTCTAAATTTAAAGGAATATTCCAGGTTCAATACATGTAAGCTCAATCAACAGTATTTGTGGCATAATATTGATTACCACAATCAATTATTTGGACTTGCACCTCCTTTTCTTGGAAAAAAGCAAAAATCTGGTTTACATTGAGGCACTTACAATGGAAGTAAATGGGACCAATCCGCAAACAATAAAATACTCACTATATCAAAAGTATAGCCATAAGACATAAACAATATATGTATTAACATTATTTTAGTGTGATCACTTACTATCCATTACTGTGCAAAATTATAGCCAAATTTGCAACTAAGTGCAAATAAGCCATGACGATGTAATGTCAATAAACCCTAAAACAACTATAAAAAGGAGGGATGAGTCTAAATTAATTTCTGTGGTAATCAACATTATGCCACAAATTCTGTCGAATGAGCTTAACTTGGTAAAGAAGGGTCAAAATGCTGGAAGGCAGAACAGGGCTTTTATTTAAATTAACAAATAAAATCAAAATCAAAACTCTTATCAGAGAGAATAATAAACAACTGAAAACAAATAAAAAACTAGACCAACTGAAACTGGAGACTGGAAACAGGGAACAGACCAGAACACACTGACAGAGTTGCAACACAGAAAAACAATCCAACAATGACAGTACAACAAAGGAGAGAATATATAGGAGCTAGTAATTGGAGGATGTTCTCCACGTGGCACCTGCAAAACACAAAAGGGAAACTATCCCAGAAGAGACTGTCCATCCCATGCCTCAGACATGGCCGCAGGACAGAGGGTGTTCAGATATGGCCACAGGACAGAGGATGAGGTCATATATGGCCACAGGACAGAGGATGGGGTCATAAATGGGTGCAGACCGGGATCAGACTGGACGTGGGTGTCGCTGGGCAGGGGTTAGACTGGAAGTAGGTGAGCCCTGGGCACTGAACAGGCTGAGCATCAGATTGGTAACTGGCGTCTGACAGGTGCTGGCCACTGGACTGAGCAAAGAGCTGGTCGATGGCTGCTATAGACTGGACAGGATAGTCGACGGTCACTGGGGACTTAACAGGCTCTTTGAAGGTCACCGGGTGTTGGACATGATCGGCGACAGCCTCAGGAAACTAGACAGACTCAATGACCACGGGGAACTGGACAGGCTGTGTGGCGACTGCCATAGTCATAGAGCACTGCCATAGAGCACTGTCAGCGACAGGGAAACGGCCTCCGTGGCCGGGAATGCTGGCAGCGGTTGGGAAACGGCCTCCATGGCCGGGAGCGCTGGTAGCAACTGAATGGCCTCCATGGCCGGGAGCACTGTCAGCAATTGGGGAATAGCCTCCGAGGCCAGGAGCGCTGGCTGTGACTGGGGTACGGACGCCTTACTCGGCTTCCTTCTCCTCTGGATGGTCAGAATCGGGAACTGGCCATCAGCAGCGGCCTCCTCCCCCTCCTGGAGGTCAGCAGTGGCCTCCTCAGTCTCCTGGCAGTCAGCAGCAGCCTTGAGCAGAGGGGCTGCAGCCAACCCATTTTTACTCTGTTTACGGGTCATAGGAAAACTGGGGATTAGGCTTGTTGAGGGTGGGACGATGGTATGGTCTGCCTGCTGTTTTGATGGGAGTACAGACTCCTTGCACTAGTAAAGTTGATAAATGCCTTTCCCCCTGACTGAGAGGTTGATCGAGGCAGATGATATAAACCTCTTTAATTTCCATCTCATCATAGTCCAGCTCATCCACTGCAATAAAAAAAGCCACATACGAAGTGGACGAGCTGAATCATGCGCCTAAGGATTGAAAAGTCAGTGAAGGGAGACGGAAAAAGTATGCCGATTGTGCCTCTGCTGTATCCAGAACTGTTTGAATTGTTCTGTCATGGTTAGCAAGGAAGGACACAAATGCAGCAAGACAGAAAAGGACTTTTATTTAAATAACCAAATAAAATACAAATCAAAACTCTCACAAGGGAGAAGAATAAACAACCAAAAGCAAAATAGAAACTAGACCAACTGAATCTGGTGACAGGAAATAGGGAACAGGCCAGAACACACTGACAGAGTTGCAACACAGCAAAGCATTCCAACAACAACAGACCAAAAAAGGAGAGAATATATAGGAGCTAGTAATTGGAGGCAGGTGCCGCTGGTGACAAAACAATCAGTTGTCTTGGCAACAGAGCTGAAGTTCTCCATGTGGCACCTGCAAAACAGAAGAGGGAGAGAGAGGGAAACACAGGGAAACACAAACACACACACCAACACACGATAAGACAGACAGAAGGGACTGTCCAGCACAGACTGTGACAATTCCTTTAAGATGTGCATTTACTCAATTGTCTTTTCAAAGGAACACTTTCAGTAAGGTATTAAATCTAACTTGGAAGTAGGTTATAAACCTATGTTCTTAATAAATAAGTTTTGTTTTACATTTTATGATCTTTTTACTTGAAATGGCCAAATGGGACATCATATCTTTCCTCTTGATTAACACACACACGTATGGCGCAGGAGGTGAACTGTGGTACAAGTGTGATGATTGCGTAAAAGCTCATTTTGAATTTTTGTTTGTGTGTGTGTGTTCATCCAAATCAAAATTAGATTATATTTGTTGTTCTATAAGGATGGCACAAGAGTTTTGTTCTTTTATTTATTTTTATTTCCTATCATCGTGCAGGCTCACTTATTTTACATGACACTGTAAAATAGCCCATTTGTCATTTTTAAAAAGTGCAATTTGTGTTATCCTTACTTATCATGTTAAGTTGGACCATTGCGTTAAAAGTGCTAGCTAGCTGGTGAATTTGGCATCCCCCCTCTCCAAAGACATTTTAGCACCCCCATGCCAAAACCTCTTCCCACACCCCTGCATTTGCCTTTTCAATCATATACATTTACTTACAGTAAATCAGTAAACATTTTATGCATAATGTAAAGTTCTTTAAACAGTGAAAATAGCATGTATTTGATTGAAATTAAATTAGCAAGTCCTCCAGACTTCCTATACATATATACATTAACATACATCATTATGCCACACCATGGAGAAACCTGCTCATTCTCATAATTTTTGTTGTAGGATGCACAAATACCAGCATTTCTTACCAATGTAGTTAGGTGCAATGTTTGTTGAAGATGTTACCTTCCAATTCATGCCTGGATTCCGGCACTTACTTAGCAACAATGTCGCCGGCGGCTACATCTGGAAGAGATGTAGGGGACCTATCTCACTTATCATTACAGCTACCTCTGCCAGCCAATTCAACTTTGCACTTCTGAGCTCATCTGGGATGCAGTACCTGTCTGCCCTTTCAGTCAATCAAACACAAAGTAAATACATGATGCCATCAATCACTACTTCACCTCTGGGAAGATTTTTAAAGCTGAAGTGTGTTATTTTATCAATGTTAAAGGAATAGTTCACCCAAAAATTAAAATTCTGTCATACAGTAATTTACGTTCCAATCCCATATCACTGTATATTCCAGTCTTTCCAATAAAATGGAAATGGATAGAGACTCACTGTAACATAGAACCGGCTTGACAATATAAATAATATTTTAATGATCAACTTAAAAGACAAAACACACACATGACGGACATGTTCATAAATGATCTGTCTCTCGTCGCACCACCATCTGCCATCGGCCTTTATCCCTCTCGGGGTCTTGATTAGCCTGATACAGGATCGGGTGTGTATCGTCACAACCCGGCCCCGCCCTCCACCTTGCCATATTCCTCCCTCGTTCTTTCAGGCTGGGGAGCCCCCGGCCTGACGTACATCTGCCCCCTCTTTCCCTGGGGAAGGGCGCGCCTTCCGCGCTGTCTGCCGGCAGGTCATCCCCGTCTACCTGAACGAGGGAGGGGACAAGGGGAGGGAAACAGAAATAATTAAAATGGGGGGGGGTACTTCCTGTAACAGTGTAGTACCCCCCTAAAAAAACACTAAATTTAAAAGAGAGGGAAAAGGCCAATGCAGAGCGGCAGTGAGAGAGAGAGAGAGGAGAGAGAGATAAATAAAACCTACTTGCCGGTTCTCCGATATGCCGTAGCTTGATCCTCGGCCCTCTAACGGACCACAGCCATGCCTCTCCGGGGGCAGTCCTCCAGCCCCTGGTGGACGGAACGCCCCGCCGCGTTCTCGGGGAGCCGAAGGGGTCTCCCCCGCCCCTGGCAGCGGTTCTCCCACTCCAGGCAGTCGGTTGCTAGCCCCTCTGTTTTGTGCCATTAGAGGAACAGAAATGACACACTTTACCTTTAAGTGAATGCAAGAATAAGCAACCAGTGAAACACACAACTGCAGTTCACTTTGGAAAAGAATAATGGTGACAGAATAAAAATGTTTCATAAAAGTATTAAAACACTTTTTTGACTTTTAGGGATAAATCTTGACTTAGCTGAGCCAGAGGAGCATTTGGACGTTCTACGTTTTACTTCTTTCCTGTTCAGACACAGCTCCAGCATTGTTGGCCTGCGTTTCGGCTCAACCGCCCTTTGGCAGACTGTAACTGATACGAATCATTATAATAATAACAACCTCTATTGGGGAATGCCCAAACAACATTTATCATACACTGAGCCAAAATACAATTGCGAAATTTTTGTAATATGATTCATTATGGCAGCTCCTGTGTGTGTGGGTGTCTGTGTGAGTGAGTGAGTGAGTGAGTGAGTGAGAGACAGAGAGAGACAGTGCAGGTCTCTACAGACTCCAGATCTACAAAGACAAGTCTCACTTACAGTAAACTGCAAAGAAAATGGTCAATACTTTGCAGAACACTTAAAAAAAATTTTTTTTCAAGACAACAGCCACATTAGCTATGTTCCAAAATCTAGTGAGATGCCTCACTTGCCTTCTAAGGCTCAATTATGTTAACCATTCCTAACCATTGACAAATATTGCTCTACATGGCAGACTCGACTCACAATTGATTTCAGCAGAGTTTAGTATGTTGCTAAGTTTACGGGGAGACACACTAAAAAGCAGAAATATACACAGCACACACAAATATTGGGTAAAATAATCTATTTTTAATTACGCTGAATAATTTTTATGGATACTTTTCAGGATTCAAAGAAATGTTTAATCAGCATTTCTCCTTTCTTGTCCACCATCTTGTATTTAATTTTTCACAGAGCTCTTTTCAATATGTTATTAGATTGCTAACATGCACTAGATGGATGTTGTGACTGTTTTGCTAAGCATCACTGTTTTTTAGCACCTCACACATGAGTGCCGGCCGCGAAAGGAGGTGAATGGGCCGTGATAAGCTGAAATGGGCCACCACATTATGACAGCCGACCCCCATGCCCCCCCCCCCACCCAGCCCCAAGTGGTTTATACATAAAATCCTGGGACGATTTCTCTACCATCTCGAGATACATGCGTTCTGTTCAATTTGTTGCGCAGAATGTTGCTTTTTTTAAAGCAAGAACTTTCAGTCATAATGGCCCCTTAGAATTCAGCCAAAAGAAGTGTCTTGGGAGACAGCATAATCATGTTACCTATACTTCTGGCATAACCATTGTTTCAGGATTCCTTTAAATGTTAGGCTGCTCAAAAGGCATTAGCACAGATTAACTTTTAAAATGAGTAGGTCAGTGGGACATTTAGGTCTACTGCTAGCAAGCATCCATTGTTTATTGCAGTTCAACAACAAAAGAAAAACTTATACTTCAGGGTCCTCTTAGTGAAAGTCTATTACACATTTTCATTATGTGAACATTTTGGTTTGTAATAGTTAATGTGAGAGTTGCAGACCACAAAGCTCTCATAAAGACTTCAGAACAGCTCTATGAAGAGGGCTGCTGTAAATCAGCTCGTACCTCACATCTCTAATCTAACACTCCCGTTGAGGCTTCTTTCCTCTTATTATAGTTATTTACACCGGGGAAAGCATTGTTAATTTCTGCTAACACCATGGTGATACTGCCAAAGGGTCCTGCTTAATAATTGATGCTCTCTTGGTGATTATGTGACAAAACACGCAAGGCTTAAAATGGGAGCAAATTATGGTACATTCCTCCTCTGTCTTTATTCTGATGTATGACATCAAGTATTGAGCATCAGGGAACAACCAGACGAACGAATTAGGATCAATAAAAGGGTGTTGACTGACATGTGTTTGTGTTATTTTGAGTGGTTCAGGTTTTTCAGTGAACCAAACCTTGTTGTGGAAGGGTGTACTGAATGTCCACTCATGGGAAATCATCTAGATTCTAACACCCTAGATTGAAGACCCTAATCTATCCTTGTTTATAAGAGTTCGGTACCTCAAGCACCAAAAAAGGTCCATATGACTCAAGAACTATATTCCAAGACTTCGGGAGTCAAAAGAGAGAATATGATAGAAATTGAAGTCATCAATCACTGATGATAACTAATATTGAAATTAACTACTTTTCAAAAATAATTTTAAGGTGCTTTTTGGAAAGGTCATGATAATCAAATTAAAGATTTTTG
Source organism: Moxostoma hubbsi (assembly GCA_032164185.1). Taxonomy (NCBI): domain Eukaryota; kingdom Metazoa; phylum Chordata; class Actinopteri; order Cypriniformes; family Catostomidae; genus Moxostoma; species Moxostoma hubbsi. Next base: position 15,185,767 of record JAVLUX010000027.1, read on the forward strand.
TCTTGAGTATTTATAATTATTTGAAGTTATCAAGAAGATATAAATGTTACGTTTTTAATGTACATTAAATCCTTGTGATTTCACTTTTGGCAGAACTTTTTACTTAAATACTAGGTGATAATTACTTAAATTATAACTTTACTTATATAGCAAACATTTGTGTTCACATTTCCTTTTGAATCCAAGAACTTCAGGTTCTGCAGATGCTATTTCTCCTATCTTTTATGAACATCCAATCTTGTGAAAATATAACAATGTGGCTAGTGAGAATTTAATTCTCGGCAGGGCTGTAACTGCAATATACATTGAGGGGAGTCCCCTCCAATAATCAGATATGGTCAGATTTTTGTGTCCCCCTCCCCACCCAATAATTGATATCCTTCTTGCTGTTTTGGTGCAGTCAATTATGCATTGCCGTCTAGTTGTCATTAAGTTGTTGCAAAAATAAGAAAGGTTTAAAAATGTTTTAGCATGCTCAACAGTTTAACACCGCTTGTCAGTGTCACTGAGCCAATCAAAATGATGAAGGCAGGAGTCGTGGGACTCAAGCTTCAGAAGCTAAACAGAAACCTCATGAATTATTCCAGTGGTGCGCATCAGCAAGCAGATCAGGTTAAGAGTGTTAGTGTCATGTAAGATGAAAGTATGTAACTACACATGCAAAATTTGGCCACTGTTTTATAATTAAAATGTACCAACCGAAAGTAATTTCCAAGGGTGTAAACTATTCACCATTTGGCAAAATTCGCCGTTTTGAATTGAAAATATGTCATGTACAGTATTTGATTCAGATGTCATTCGTAATTGTGAATGTGAAAACATTAAAAGTTTTCAGTATGTCAGGCTTAAGATAAAGCACACATGTGTGTTCATTTCAAAGGAATTGAATGAATTTGGTAATCTGGCAGGTTTTTGAAGGAGCTTTTTCGAAAATACACTTGACATCATCTAAGAAAATGATCAATAAACACAAAGTAGAGTGTTATTATTACCCTCTGATTAGAACTGTAACTTGAGGCTTCCATTGAGTTTTTAGGTTGTGACAAGGACAGACTAGTATATTATATTTTTAGTTTTAGTAAAATTGAGTGTTGTATTTTATGCCTATAAAATCATGTATGGTGCTACAGTACCATATTATTGTATGTACATACTTCATGATGTTTACATTACAAAGCCATTTAAATAATCATTAAACGCTGCCCTGCTGAAAGACCAGCTAAAACCAGCATAAGCTGGTTGGCTCGTTTTAGCTGGTCACCCAGCGTGGTCATACTGCAGCTTGTCCGGTTGGTTTTAGCTTGTTAGGCTGGATATGCTGATCTTAGTCGTTCAGGGCTGTCTTGGCTGGTCAGCCTGGCCAAGCTGGTTTAAGCTGGGAGGCTAGCTGGTCTCCCAGCCTGACCAGCTAAAAAGTGTTCAAACCCCATCTGAAACCAGCTAACTGACCAGCTTAGGCTGGTTTTAGATGGCTTTTCAGCAGGGACAGCAGGGGTCTGCAACATTTTTGTCATGAAGTGACGTTTTTAATGTTCATTATTAATCCCTGTACAAACCCTCCTCCAAAAAGAAAGACAAAGACAGACAGACAGACAGAAAAAATGAGGAAAACAATGACTTAATGTGTGACTTTAATTATGCTGATTTCAGAGTCACCGTCTTGTGTGTGTGGAACGTTAAGGACCGTGTATGCCAGCTTGATAATCTCAGCAGTAACAATTTATTTACACCAGACAAGTGAGCTATTGTTCTGAAAGCAAAAAGCAACTAATAATAAAAATTATCTGCTCAATTGCAGAGCGCGACCAACGCAAAGCAGACGCATTTACTCATGCAACCCTCCACTGTAGCACTGCTGAACCTGATGTGTGTCACGCTTTGTGCGGTTCGTGATTAGCGATGGTCATGTGAAGGGTTTGTCCGGGCTGCGCGGTTCCACTGACAAGTGCTGTTTAGTCACACTTTAAGATTTGGCATGCAGCTGTGAAGGACTTAAACATGTGGATAGACTAAAATTCATATTCCTCTCTTTCGCTGTCACTCTAGTGCGAGTGAATGAGTGATTGATTATTGGTCCCCCCCCAGTGTTCAAGATATGGTTACGGCCTTGATTCTCGGCATAGATCAATTCCCGGTTTTAGGTTATCAAATCCACTTAAAATAGCAATTACTTAAAATGGAAAACCAATCTGCTTCTCTCTCTCTCTCTAATATGAAATAATGAAATATGAAATGTATTCTAATCAAATTTATAAGACTCCACATGGAAAGTGGCAACTTAAGTAATGTGATGCACTTGTATACTCGCTATTTTGTCTATCACTCTGGGGGACATCTAATGACGAGAGAAGGGACAGAATAAAATAACAAGCAGTGATGGACAAAATAGAAAGTGCTGAGACAGAAAAGGTGAAACAACAAAATGTATAAATGTTTATAAATACGTAAAGTTAAATGTGTCTGGAAACACATGATATACAGTGCATTAATAAAGTATTCAAACCCCTTCAATTTTTCACATTTTGTTATGTTGCAGCCTTATGTTAAAATGCTTTAAATTATTGATTTTTCACATATATATATATATATATATATATATATATATATATATATATATATATATATAAATATTGGCATCCTTGGTAAATATGAGCAAAGAATGCTGTGAAAAATATGTCTTTATTATATATTCACAAAATATCCTCTAATGATATCAAATTGCAAACACAACACAAGTTTTATAAAATATATATATATATATATATATATTTGTCAAATATATGTGTGGCACAATTATTGAAAGCCCTAGAAATTCTTGTGTTCAATATAAGTATATTCCCATTCATATTTTACATTATTAGTACACCTGGGTGACAAAAACATGAAAGCTTGTTCGGCTTTGACTTCCTGTTTCAGAGAGGCATACATATGAAGTAACCGTATGCCAAATTCCCTTAGTCATCTACCACAATGGGTTGTTGAGCTTCACAAGTTGTTTGGGAGGGTTTCAAGAAAAAAGCCTTTGCTCTCATCCAACAACAAATTCAAGCATCTTCAGTTTGCTAGACACAACTGGAACTTCAAATGGGACTGGGTTCTATGGTCAAATAAAAAAATCAAAATAGAGCTTTTGGGCAACAAACACCAGAGATGGGTTTGGCACACACAGAGAGGTGGCCATATGGAAAAGTACCTCATGGCCACAATTAAATATGGTGGTGGATTTTTAAAATTGTGGGGCTGTTTTTATGGCAAAGGTCCTTGACATTTTGTTCAGATACATGGCATCATGGACTCTATCACATACCAACAGACCTCAACCATAAATCTTAAAATGGGCCCTGGTTGGATCTTCCAGCAAGACAATGATCCAAAACACACATCAAAATCAACACAAAAATCAACCTGAACCTCATAGAAAACCTGTGGGGTGAACTAAAGAGGAGAGTCCACCATGTGGGCCTTGGAATTTGAAGGATCTGGAGAGATTGTGTATGGAGGAATGATCTCAGATCCCTTGCCATGTGTTCTCTAACCTCATTAGGCATTATATGAGAAGACTCAGAGCTGTTATCTTGGCAAAGCGAGGTTCCACAAAGTACTGAATAAAAGGGTGCCAATTATTCTCTCACGCATATATTTGACAAAAATATTTGTTTTTTGATAAAACTTGTGTTGTGTTTACAATTGTTTAATCTGTTAGAGGATATATTTTTGTGAATATTTTGAATGAAAGATCAAAAGGAAAAACAATAAAGACATTTTTCACAGCCTTCTTTGCTCATATTTACCAAAGTTGCCAATGTATTTGGTGACCAGAAAAAGAGATAAACATTAAAGGACAGTAAAAAATAGGAGAAACTAGAATTGAGAGGAGACATCCTTTAGATAAGCATTTCTATTTAGAGGAAAAGCATAACATATTTCTGTGAAATCATGTGTTCTGGATTATGGACCAGAACATTTTCAGAAGTTTCACAGTGACAATGGTTTATCCACTAAAGTGGGTGTATAACTGGATGCATTTAAAAGGGGTTAACAATCTATTCCAAATATTGACATAAGCATAATCATTCATGCATCCACTCATCCATTCATGCAACACTTGAAGTTCTACTCATTTGCAGATAAAAATGATATCAGCTTCAAAACCACATTCATCTTTATAGCCACAATTTCTATTCCTGTAATGATAAGGCAGTACCACAAGCATGTGTTTAAGATCTATATGTGCTACTATGTCTTCATCGCCATGACAACAGCGAGTTCATAGCAAGAGCAGGGCTATATGGGTCCTGACACCGAGCTTTCTGGTTAAAAAGGATGCGGAAATTCCTTACGCACATACTAGCAACATGTGTATCATGACCAAACATGCATGAAGCATGCATATTTATTTATGCTGAAATCAGACTGAACACAATCTGAGCTGTTATCAATAATGTCTTTAAATTAAATATTTATTAAATCATTCAAATACTCAAATACCTAAACATTGGATTACATTGTAAACAATATCAGATACATCGTTTGATGTCACATGCTTACACTAAAAGGTGAAATTATAGGGTACGGTGATGGTGATGGATTCTTAAAAGCCATTTTGTGGCATATTTACTTTTGTTTTACATATAGAACCATGTTTATTTACATGTAGAGATGAAAAGATTTTCACAAGAAGGCATTTAAACACGCACACACAGAGTGATTGCACTCTGAGATAAGACTGCCAGTACTGACATATTAGAAACGTGTTTTTTATTTGTTTTTGACATTTCCCTTGAGAAGAGGGTAAAAGCAAGAAGGAAATAGAAAAAAGCAAAGGAAATAGAGAGAGGGAGAGAGAGAGAGAATATACCAGTGGACAAGCAGTGAGTATTAATAATGACTGGTAGAGCAGAATTGCTCTGCATAGGAGAAGTCAGTTGAGTGGAGGGTGATACTCTCTAGACCAGGAGTGTCAAACTCATTTTAGATCAAGGGTCAGATTGGACTAAGCATCACTGTGTGAGGGCCGAACTGTTAATATGTATATTTACACACTGTATATAAACACACTAACAGTAAAATGTTTTGAAACATTTGCCTGAAATGTTTCTCATGATCTTAAATATCTTTTGGTCTGAAAAATTGCTTAAATGTTTGAAATTAGTTTTATAAACAAAAATATAATTGTGTCACCATATTAATTTATTCAATCATAAAACTAACATTTTGTTAAAAAAAAGTTTTTGAAATTGATTACTTGTACCAAATAATAAAGAAAAGCAACCAATTAGTGCCCAACATAGATGGGAACTCCTTCAATACTGTTTACTGTACTGTGGGATACCTCAAGATGTTGGTTGAGAAAATGTCAAGAGTAGATTTCTACAAATTCTAGGCAAAGGGTGACTACTTTAAAGATGCTAAAATATAACCTAGTTTTGATTTATTTTTGATTTTATTTCGTTTTATTACATAATTCCCATAGTTCAATTTATGTTATTCCATAGTTTTGATGACTTTATATATATATATATATATATATATATATATATATATATATATATATATATATATATATATATAATTATAATACAGAATGAGTGTTTAAAAAATTTGACCGGTAATGTATATATTTAAATACACACCTATCAGTCACAACATTAAAACCACCTGCCTAATATTGTGTAGGTCCCCCTTGTGCTACCAAAACTGCACCAACCTGCATATCAGAATAGCATTCTGAGATTATATTCTTCTCACCACAATTCTACAGAGTGGTTATCTGAGTTACCATAGTCATTCTCTGTTGACCTCTCTCATCAACATGGTGTTTCCGTCCACAGAGTTGCCGCTCACTGGATTTTTTTTTGTTTTTGGCACCATTCAGAGTAAGTTCTAGAGACTGTTGTAGGTGAAAATCCCAGGAGATATGCTGGCACCAACAATCATCCATGCAATTATCTAATCAGTCAGTCGTGTGGCAGCAGTGCAGTGTATAAAATCACGCAGATACGGGTCAGGAGATTCAGTTCATATCAACCATAAGAATGGGGAAAAAGTGATCTCAGTGATTTGAACCATGGAATGATTGTTGGTGCCAGACAGGCTGGATTGAGTATTTCTGTAACTGCTGATCTCCAGTGATTTTCACGCACAACAGTCTCTAGAATTTACTTTGAATGGTGCCAAAAACTAAAAACATCCAGTGAGTGGCAGTTCTGTGGACTGTGAAATGCCTTGTTGATGAGAGGTCAACAGAGAATGGCCAGACTGGTTTGAACTGACAAAGTCTATGGTAACTCATGTACTATGTCTATGGTAATCTCTGTACATTGTGGTGAGAAGGATAACATCTCAGAATTGAGATGCGGGTTGGCGCTATTTTGGCTATTTTATATTTTACACAATATTAGGCAGGTGGTTTTAATGTTGTTGCTGATTAATTAGTAGAAGAGAATCAAGCAACAATTCTGACAGAAAAAGATAACCAATCATTGCACTGGGCTGGATAGCTTTAACAAATCCTCTAAAATCGAACATTAACGCAAATAAACTGTTTGTACTTGAAAATTACGAACCCACATAGTAAAAACAATAATTCTGGAAATAATAGGACAGTTATTACCTCTAATATTTATCCTTATAGGGGTCCATGTTGTCATTATTGCCGTGAGAGACTTGCACAAACTTCACAGTGGGATGGGTTGTCATGGCACTGTTTTGAAGACATGAGGGGCATTCAATGATAGACGTGAAGCCGCGAGCACTGAATGTCATGCGTACTTTAAAAGAAATTCCACCAATCAACATCCACGTAACACCATAAATGTAAATGTTTTTCTGCCTTGCTGTAGCTTAAAAATATCATCATATTGATGTAATAGGCTAAATCAATGTGAATGTTTTAAAGTATTTTTTACCCCTGAAATCATGCTGCGGGCCACATTTGGCCAGCGGGCCGCACGTTTGACAGTGACAATCTGCCCTCAAAGTTACTCTGGTAGAAATCCATTTCTTAAACAGACCTGCAGCAAGGATGTTTATCTCCTTCACAGACAAAAAAACAACAACATTCCTGAACAGAATATATAAGGAGACCAATTTTTTTGTCTCACAATCTTCCTTAAATCTAAATTTGTTTCAAGGCGAGATCTGTTTCCCCCTCCTCTTTCACACACTTACTGAGTGACAGTAGAGATTAAATCGTTGGCAGCTAACAATAATGATGGTATTTAAAAGGGAAAATCGGGCCGTTTTCACACATATTATCCCTTCGCAAGTCTTACTTAGCTTCATTCAAACTTAATTAAATTAGGAAGAGTGTCTACATAGGAAAACAATGGAGACATTTAATCAAAAGTGTCAGTTAAACCTGCAGGAAAACAGCTTCATATGTAGTAAAACAAACAGATGAAGCTTGGACTGAGATGTGGAATGCACTAAAACATAACAAAGGAGAAGACTTCAAATTGATTATTTAATGAACATGATACTTCAAGCAAAGACAGTTATTTAAAAGCTGTTAAAATGCATTTCTCACGCAAAATCCACTTCCAGAGAACAGCAGGAGTAGAGCATCCTAACAGTCATTCATGCTGCTGTAAAGCCACATATGTGCGCACACATATAACAAATGCTGAGCTATGCTTATGGCTTGGAGTTTAGTGAGATTCGGGGCAAGGATTAAAAACTCTTTCCCTCTCTCGCACGCACAGAGACATCACTCAACTCATCCAGTCTTGCTCGTGTAGGTCACCAATTAAGCCTGACCCACAAAAGCTGCTAGCTACAATACTCGGGGAGCTATAACCAAATCCCTTAGACCAGGTTTTCTTAAAAGTTTTTGAACCGAGGATTATTGGTTCCCATTGGAGATACATTTATTTTTAGCGACAAAATGGCAACCTCAAGACAGACCAGGAGCTATAAAACAGATTCTCTGTTAAGTAATGAAATATGCTTCAGTAAAAGCCACACGTCAGTGATTTCAACTTCATAATTTTATTTTCAAGTAATACACTACCCACAATCCTGAAGTGATATCCACCAATCAGAGAAGCCACTGTTACCATAGAAATGGAAGCAGGTCTCCTCATAATTTCAATACATGAATACATTTACAGTCACATTATAAACAGTTTTATATAAACATTGGCAGCCAAAAGTTTGGAATATTTGGAATACAACGATTGACTGATTGTCTATTGCACACTGTGGGCACTAAAAAAACATACACAAAGACAATGTTAAGCTTCATTTAACAAACCAAATAGCTTTCAAATGTGTTTGATATAATGGCAAGTGATTTTCTAGTACCAAATTAGCTATTTAGCATGATTTTTTTCAAATAGTGATGGTGCTGTTTTTTACATTAGTAATGTGCTGACTATACTTTGTGATCAGTTGAATTCCTCTCTGGTGAAGTAAAGTAACAATTTCCTTCTGAAACAATCTGTACATTATTCCAAACTTCTGGCCACCAGTGTATTTGGAATTTAAAAAAAAATCTATAAATGTTATATTCTCACACTAAAAGCTCCTTGTCACTGAATTGATGGTGCTGAGCAACGGCAGGATCATAAGTTCGATTCCTAAACACACATACTGAAAAAATGTATACTTGAATGCGCTGCAAGCTGGATAAAAGCTAAATACATTAATGCAAAATAGATGACTTAGGGTTGGGAACCGAGAATCAGTTCTTGTTCAGAACTGGTTCCATTTAAAAAAATAAATTAAAAAAATACTGTAACCGTGTTGAGTTTTAGTTCCGTTTACGGTTCCCGAACATGCCACTTTCCACCAATGCACAAAACACTGTTTTTCTACAGTGCTCAAATACAGCACCATTGTAGTCCAATTTCTGAATAAATGACCCTTAAGAGCCATTTCTTAAGATAGAGCTTCTTGTTAAACTCAGTATGAACAGGATACAGCAAGGAGAGCATTTACAGAAACAACAGGCTGAAAAATTATAAGTCCTCTAACAGCAAGGATAAATACTTCTTGAGTAGTTGGGTCTGAAAAATGCTGCTCTCGTTCTCTTTCTGTTCTATTCATCTCATTCTGTCTAATCTCTGAAACATCCATCTTAATATCATTTGTGAGGTGTATGATGTAGATTTGGTTAAGCAGGGAGTAATTTCCATTCTCCTGTGCCATGGCATGTATGCTGAATTACTCTGCCAAGAGGAGACAATGCCAGGCAGACAGCTTCATGGACAGAGCACCAGCTTCCAATGTCCACTTTAAAAACAGTGCATTTCTTTAGATCAGAAGTATTTAGGACAGCTTTAACAGCTTTGTTTGCTCATGTATTCAGTGCAAAGCCCTTATAGACAGATTTTCTGTGATTGCCTCCACTGCTCCCTGGAAAATGCAAATATTCTTTTCACCAATTACATCTCTCCCACTCTGTGTGCAAGGAAATAGAATGATAAGGATGCCAGGGTGAGAGAGTTTCTGACCAGTTAACTGATTTGACACTTGCCATTTGTGTCAATGCTGCATTGTTAATACATTATTTTTTGCATTTATGCCAAATTAAGCATTTGGATTTCTTTTAGTTCCCTCTCAAGGAAACATCGACGTTGCATAATGACACATTTGGAACTACATCAGTGAGTTACATAGTCTAAAGTGCAAAAAGATGACAGTTTCTAAAAATGCCAAATGTAAACATAACATACTATGTAATTGTGTTCTATGGACATAGCAGTTATTGAGGTAGCAGTCAGTTATAAAGTGACAATAATTAAAGTGCAACATGTGTGTGTGTGTGTGTCAAACCAGACTCTTGAGTATTGAGGAGTCTGATGGCTTGGGGAAGAATCTGAATCTGCCGTGAAGGGCCTGAATGTTTCGGTACCTCTTGCCAGATGGCAGGAGGGTGAAGTGTTTGTGTGAGGGGTGTGTGGGGTCGTCCACAATGCTGGTGGCTATGCGGATGCAGTGTTTTTTGTAAATGTCTTTGATGGAGGAAAGAGAGACCCCGATGATCTTCTCAACTGTCCTCACTATCCTCGGCTTTGCAGTCCTAAACGGAGCAAGTCCCAAACCAGGCAGTGATGCAGCTGCTCAGGATACTCTCAATAATCCCTCTATAGAATGTAGTGCGGATGGGGGGTGGGAGATGTGCTTTCCTCAGCCTTCGAAGAATGTAGAGACGCTGCTGGGCTTTCTTGGTAATAGAGCTGGTGTTGAGGGACCAGGTGAGGTTCTCCACCAGGTGAACACCAAGGAATTTGGTGCTCTTGACGATCTCCATAGAGGAGCCATCGATGTTCAGCGAAAAGTGGTCACTCTTTGCTCTCCTAAAGTCAACCATCTCTTTTGTTTTGTTGACATTCAGAGACAGGTTGTTGACTCTACACCAGTCCGTTAGCTGATGCACCTTCTCTCTGTATGCTGACACATCGTTCTTGCTGATGAGACCCACCACGGTTGTGTCATCGGCGAACTTGATGATGTGATTCGAGCTGTGCATTGCTGCACAGTAGCGAGTCAGCAGAGTGAACAGCAGTGGACTGAGCACACAGCCCTGGGGGGCCCCAGAGCTCAGTGTGGTGGTGGTGGAGATGCATTTCCCGATCCGGACTGACTGAGGTCTCCCAGTCAGGAATTCCAGGACCCAGTTGCAGAGGGAGGTTTCCATGCCCAGCAGGTCCAGCTTTCCAATAAGGTGCTGGGGAATGATTGTGTTGAATGCTGAGCTGAAGTCTATGAACAGCTTTCGAACGTATGAGTCGTTTTTATCTAGGTGGGCGAGGGCCAGATGGAGGGTGGTGGCGATGGAATCGTCTGTTGAACAGTTTGAACAAAACGCAAACTGCAGTGGGTCTAGTGAGGGGAGAAGCTCACTACAGGGCCTCAGGATAGGCATAACAGAATTCGATGTATAATAAGCACAAGTATTCATGAATCTACAACGCTGCATTAGTGTGGCGAGGCCTACAAATCTTAACTAACTTCAAGACACCCCAACACTTGAATGTGCTTTATTGAAGATTTGAAAGACCAAGTCTCACACCCCACACCCGCACTGACCTTCACTTCACACACACATCAACACCTCCAACAACCCCCCTCCTCCCCTTCCTGCTACTCTACTTGCACTTAAGATCTGTGAAGAGGAGGTGTGCCGTGTCCTCCAGAAACCAAAGACAAGGAAAGCACAGGGCCCAGATTGTATTTCTCCCACTTGTCTAAAATCTTGTGCTTACCAGCTGGCCCCCATCTTCACGCAGATCTTAAATAGATCACTGCTTGAAACGTTCCACCATCTTTCCTGCCCAAAATAAACCCAAAATCACAAATCATAGGGCTTAATGACTACAGGCCCATTGCTCTGACATCTGTGGTCATGAAGTAATTTGAGACTGGTGCAGGCCCAACTAAAGGACATCACTGGACCCTTTCTAGATCCCCTTCAATTTGCTTATCGAGCAAACAGGTCTGTGGATGATGCAGTCAATATGGGATTGCATCATATCCTGCAGCATCTGCACAGACCAAAAAAGTATCCTTTTTCCCAGCTCCATCATCAACACCATCATCCCAGCTATTCTCCAGACTAAATTACACCAACTCTCTTTTCCCACGTCTATCTGTCAGTGGATCACCAGCTTTCTGACGGACAGACCAAAGCTAGTGAGGCAGGGGGAAATTCACTTCCAGCACATGTACGATCAGCACTGATGCCCCCCAGGGATGTGTGATATCCCCAGTACTCTTCTCCCTGTATAACAATGACTGCACCACCAAGGACCACTCTGTCAAGCTCCTGAAGTTTGCAGAAGACACTACTCTCATCGGCCTCATCCAAGATGATGATTAGTCTGTATACAGAAGGTAGGTTGAACGGCTGTCTCACTGATGTAGTCAAAACAACCTGGAGCTGAACATGCTCAAAACAGTGGAGATGATTGTGGACTTTAGGAGTAACACTCCAAAATTGACCCCGTTGTGGCAGCAGTGGTGTCATTCTCATTCCTGGGCACTACCATTTCACAGGACCTGAAGTGGGAGACTCACATTGACTCCAGTGTGAAAAAGGCCCAGCAGAGTTTGTACCTTCCTTTGCCAGCTGAGGATGTTCAACCTGCCTCAGGCGCTGCTGATACAGTTCTACTCAGCAAATGCCTCGAGTTGATGGTGGTATTTCTGGCTCTGAAATACATCCTCCAATATTTGAGAGGCTGCCGTGTCCTGGTGCAGGTGGACAACACAGCAGTAGTCTTTTACTTAAACCATCAAGGAGGTCTACGTTCACGCCAGCTCAACAGACTGGCACGGCAGATTCTCCTTTGGGCCCAGGGCAAGCTCCTGTCAATCAGAGCAGTTTATATCCTTGGACTCCTGAATGTGGGAGCAGATTTACTCTCCAGACAGAAAATACACCCCGAGGTAGTGGAACAAATCTGGTTGAGATTTTACAGAGTGGAAGTGGACCTCTTTGCCTCCCAACAGACAGCGCAATGTCACCTCTACTTCTCTCTGAGCCACCCAGCCCCCCTGGGTCTGAACGTGATGGCACATACATGGCCCAGAATGCGCCTGTATGCGTTTCCTCCGGTTTCTCTGCTCCCGGGAGTCTTGGCCAGAGTTCGCCAGTAAGGGTCTTGCCTCTTACTGATAGCGCCGCGTTGGCCGAACAGGGTATGGTTCTCAGAGATAATGTCTCTCCTTGATGGCTCGCCTTGGGCAATTCCGGACAGGAGGGACCTTCTGTCCTAGCCGCAGGGGACAATATTTCATCCCCGGCCCGAGCTGTGGAACCTTACTGTTTGGCCCCTGAAGGGTACCAACTGAGGGACACTGGACTTTCACCAGAAGTTATTGAGACCATTCTAAGTGCTAGGGCTCCCTCTACTAGAAGAAGTTATGCCAATAAATCCTGATGATGTCACCGGCGGAGGCTATAAATTTTGTCAATTTCATTGACGTGTTGCACACATATTCACAGCTGGTCACTCCTAAAGACATTCCTAAAGCGCTAAATCAGTGCAGAATCACGTTCCGCTTTTATCAGGGAACAGGGGTTAAAGTTAAGTAACCCAAGATGTTACCCTGCCAGTAACCGTACCAGCTGTCGAGAGAAGTTTCTCAAAATTTAAGCTTTTAAAAATGTACCTGTACTCCACAATGAATGAGGAATGGCTTAATGGGCTTGCTTTAATCAGCATTAACAGAAAACTTGCCCAGCAGATTTCTTATGAAGCAGATACTGACGACTTTGCTTAAAAAAAAAGCCGAAGAGTGCCTCTGTAGGTGGCCATGGCCATGATAGCATACTTAACCTGTTGATACGCAATTCCCCCGCACGCGGTGGTGACGTCACTCTGCTTACATTTAATATATAATTTACATTATTTACATTGTTTTTGTTTGATATATCTATCCAGAAGTTTCATGCCTTGTCCCCCGACTCAAAGTATGACTGTCTTGCCCTGAATAGCCAAAACTCCACCTTCCACAACAAAATAGTATTATATCTGTATTTCAACTGGGTCAGTTCTCTGAGGCCATCAGATGACACGCTGCACTTCAGCTCTGCCTCAGCATTTTTAATATATCCTTCCAATGACTATCACCCCTGGAGTCGAGAGTTTGAATCCAGGGTGCCCTGTGTGACTCCAGCCAGGTCTCCTAAGCAACCAAATTGTCCCAGTTGTTCGGGAGGGTAGAGTCACATGGGGTAACCTCCTCGTGGTCACAATAATGTGGTTCTTTCTCAGTGGGGTGCGTGGGGAGTTGTGTGTGGATGCTGCAGAGAATAGCGTGAAGCCTCACGCGCTATGTCTCCTCAGTGATGTGCTCAACAATCCACATGATAAGATGAGCAGATTGACAGCCTCAGGCAACTGAGATTTGTCCTCCGCCACCGGGACTGAGGCGAGTCACTACACCACCACAAGGACTTAGAGCTTATTGGGAAATGGTTCATTCCAAATTGGGAAGAAGGAGAGAAAATAAAAAAGTTATTCATAAATAAATATTTACTATATCCTAACCTTCTTCGGCCTCAGGAATATAGATGATTCGGACGTTATTCTGCCAGCTACGGTTCTCCATGTCCTCCAAAAATCCTCCAAATCCACCTTGGTTGCTAGAGGATTAGCAGATAATTCTCTCTCCGATGACTCCAGTTAATCGATCCATTTCTCGACATCCCCCACTCTTGTAACCACCTAAGAGAATTTCATCTCCATGGCAAGATCCTCCAAGTTAGCAATGACCTTCATCAGCATTGCCTACATGTTCAAAATCTCTTGCTCATTTCTCCAACCAAATCAGCTCCCTGGCTCGGGGGCTTCTCGGGGGTATCAGCTTGAGCACATACAGTAAGTGTCTTTTATTGTCTCCAGAGCCTGAGGATTTTGAACTCTTTGACATATTGTCCTCCTAGAACAGTTATGGACCAGAGTGTATCAAATCTCCCTGGTTTATGTCATTAATAGTGTTAAAACTAGCAGTGTGCAGAGCACACCGAACATCGCATGGCATCATGTGACTCCTCTATAGTGGGGGAAGTTAAAATATTTGCAGAGTAAGTACAAATTGAACTATTCTTTTTTTTTTCCTCTGGACGAACAGGAAAAAAGTATTCTTGAGCCTCGTGTGGCATCTTTTGATCATAGTCTTCTGTCACCCTTACTCCTTAATGTTTTTCAGCCTATCGCTCCTCTTTTCACTTTCCTCCATTCTTTTTCTTCTCTCTCTCTCTCTCTCTCTCTCTCTCTCTCTCTCTCTGATAGCAGCGGTCAGACAGACACTCTTTAATAGAATCCAGATGAGGTAAAAAAATGCACAGTGAGAGGGGCCCATTAAAGTGTGAGCCCCATCACCATCCTCACATGCTTCTACCAAGGCCATAACCATGTCTTTATCATTTAGAATAGTAAATGCAATAAAATAAAACAATTCTGAAGAAAGACTTTAAATGTGTTAAAGTTTTTTTTTAAATGTGACCAAAATTTTCCAATTTTTGGTTTTAAAAGATATGTTTTTTTAAGTTCACAGAACAAGACAAACACTGTGTCTGCATTGCTAGCAATATGAAAACAAAAAAGCTCCTTCAAAAACCTGCCAGATTACCAAATTCATTTAATTCCTTTACAGCGAATACACATTTGTGCTTAATCTTAAACCTGACATGCTGAAAAGTTAACTCTGTTAATGTTTTCACATTCACAATTATGGATACTATACAAATCACATACTGTACATGACATATTTTCAATTCAAAATGGCAAATTTTGCCAAATGGTGAAGAGTTTATACCCTTGGAAATTACTTTTGGTTGGTACATTTTAATTATAAAACAGTGGTTAAATTTTGCATGTTTTGTTAGATACTTTCATCTTACATAAGCAGTTTCACCTTAGCTTTTGAAACTTGAGTCCTGCGACTCCTGCCTTCTTCGATTTGATTGGCTGATCTCGATTTGATTGATCTCAAATGACATTGAAGAGCGGTGTTAGACTACAGAGCATGCTAAAAATGTTAATTTTTTAAACCTTTATGTTATTCCCACAACAGCTTAATGACAACTAGACAGCGATGCATAATGGACTGCAGCAGAACAATATCAAGGATATCAATTATTAGAGGGGACAATCTGGCCATATCTGATTCTTGGAGGGAACTTGTCCCCTTCAATGTATATTGCAGTTACTGCCCTGGCTTTTACAGACCAGCAGGCTGAGGTTTCCACAGTAGAGTGTATGTGTGTGTATGTGTGTGTGTGTGTGTGTGTGTGTGTGTGTGTGTGTGTGTGTGCATATGCTTCTTACATCAGACAATCAGTAAAATCATGTTATGATTGATTTACAGTCACTATGAAGGAAACTAAATATGTTTGATTTTCCATCAAGTCTCTCCAGAGTCAGGTTGGACAAGCAGATTGACATTTAGCTGATCTAAATTACTCTTGAAATGCAGAACATTCAGATAAAGCCAAACTTGCAATAAGCACTACAACCCACTTTATCATTATTCAAACTGATAAGCAAACCATCATCCAGTATTTGTCCAAAATGCATATATGTCAAAACACGAAAACTTTACACTTGGCATTAAAGAGGTCATATCATACATTTCTTTAAAAGGCTGGGCCTTTAAGTAAATACCCTTTTTGCATGTGAAAAGAGAAACATTGGTTTGCTATGCTTACACGCGGGCTGCAGGTTTGCAGTCGGGTCTTTCTAATACAGTTTTTAACTGGTCCATCCTTCAACAACAACATAATTGAACAGCCTGTTAATTGTGACAAGTTTGCAAAATAAATAAATAAACATGAAAGGTGCTATGCAAACTGTCAGACTAAAATTATCCAAGGTTTTTGGATTCAAAGGATAAGAGCAATCAATTATAATAAAAAAAGAAAGAGATGTACAATAAAGTATATAGAGTTTGAGAAATGATAGTAAGTGAGATAAGTGGTGGAAAAAACAGTAAATGGGCGTTGAATATAAAATGATAAACTATACACTATAAATTACTGACAAATGGTAAAAGATTAAAATATGACCCTTTCTTAAAGGGATAATTCACCCAAAAATGAAATTTTTCTTATAATTAAGATTTTTAGAAGAATATCTCAGCTCTGTAGGTCCTCACAATGCAAGTGAAAGGTGACCAAAACTCAGAATGTCCAAAAATGACAAAAGGAGGCATAAAAGTAATACATACAACTCCAGTGGTTAAATCCATATCTTATGAAGCAATATGATAGGTGTCGGTAAGAAACAGATCAATATTTAAGTCCTTTATAGAGGTTTCTAGATATAATGTAAACGAGAATGGCTTGTGTCTTCGAATGAGTGACATTGAGAAAGGCCCAGTAGCATTTAGATTAAAGTGGCTTGTCCAGTACTGCATTTCTATTTCTCACAAAGTCTGCAATCAAGGTCCAGCATGACAGGTGATGTTAAACAGCTGTGAACAGCATGGGCCACCTCATTTGCCCTAGGTAACGCAGCCTCACTGTCTGTTCCTGTCAGAGTGCCACAATCAGTTTGGTGTATTTAAGACACCATTACACACAACACTGTGGCAAAGGGACATATGGGGCCCATGTGGGAGATCATGTTGTCTGCTCACTGTCACTTTTTTCATACAGGACAGTTTCTACGTAACATGTAAAACAGACAGAGGGATAGAGATGAGGGCTGATGAGGGAGATTTACCAGACTCATTCCCAATGAAAACATTATCTCTAAGTGGTTGGTTCAGCCATAAAAGCAAACACAACAGCCATAAAAAGCTGACATTTCAATTAATGACTGGCTTCTGCTGAGAATTAAAGGGACTGGTCACAATCTGTCTCCTTCCCACCTGTGTCACAACAGGCTTTTATAGCAGAGCGCAGACTGTTACCTTAATCACATCCATAGGGAGAGGCTCATCAACTGGTGGCTCATACATACATCATGCTGTCAGATGCAGTCTCTCTCTCTCTCTCTCTCTCTCTCTCTCTCTCTCTCTCTCTCTCTCTCTCTCTCTCTCTCTCTTCTCCTCTCCCTGCATCCAACATACAGGCAGTACATAAAATTAGTTTTAATGATATCTGAATACTCAGTGTTGACGATACAGTAGACCAGAGGGGTATTCCAGAAAGCAAGGTGAACTTACCGTGACATAAATCCTAAACTCTCAGTTGGTTAATAACCCAAAACTTGCTTACTCGCGGTATGTGGGTTCCAGAACACCTGCGCGGGGTTAGTTCATTTGGAACTTAGTTTGGAACTCAGAGTTTGTGCACGTTCACGGTGAACTCAGAAAGGCATTCTCAGCAGATCACCATATTATTGTGTCACCATGAAAACAGACACTGAAAATAAAGGCGCACCATATTTCAGTGACGCAGAACATGAAGTTTTAATGACTGCAAATGAGCATTACTTCATCTTCATTCATAATAGCAATAGAAGCTGCATTGGTTTAGGACTGAGAGTTTGCTTGACAGAAAGTATACTGAATCATTGTGTGAATTTTTTAATTAATAAAACTATAAAGTTTCACTGTACCTTACAGTGTGGGGAGGGTAGAGGAAGGGTCTGATTCTGTGGTGGCCATGTTATATTGTCCCCCCCCCCCGAGAACCGCCCTTGCTTACATGTAAAAGCTTGATTCAACATTAATTTTAGACCTCTCTCACCTACATAATGTTTAATAGGTTGACTGTTATGTTATTTGTTTGCACTGAACTTCATTATAAGTATTAACATTCATATTCTATTAATATTATGATAATAGGCTATAGGTTTACTATATATTTTACTTGTATATACCATTAACTATGCATGCTAATTTTATTTTACAGGGGTCGGCAACCCTTTTCACATGGAGTGCTATTTTTTATTTTCCTGGTCTACAGTCCAAATTTATCCTAGCAATAGCAACCAGGGGTAGTGTTGGGGATGTTTTTTTATTATTTATTTATAAACATGGAACTATATGCCTTTAAATGCCTCATGTGGAGCTGTTTTGGAGATAATATGTAATATATCTTTTTTTTTTTTTTGTTACTGTGTCACAATTACTTTTTTACAGTGACACTTCATCTGTTCATATCACTTTATTATAGATCTGGGGTTCCTATCCATTCCATTCTCTTTCTCTCTCTCTCACCCTGCTAGATAATTTCTCAATGCTCTTCTATCGCTGTAGGCTTAATTTTCTAAACAGAGTGTATGGACATGAATTCAGGTTGAGATTGTTGCAACAAATACCAACAACACGTAAGCTCTTCAGTCAATCGATTTATAGAACACCCTTATGCACATACATCCAACTACTAATGGAATGCAGGTCTGTCATATTACTTTAAACACACTGAGGCACAAGAAAAGTAAACACATAATTCATGATAGAGCTGATGTTTTTTGTGTCGTCAGAAAGCGAGTCACTTTTCAAAAGTTGCTAAAAGTTCCAAACAATTTTTTAAAGTAGCTAAATTTGTTGCTAGGTGCCATTTGAAGAAAACATTGCCAGGGTAGTCTTAAAAGTTGCTAAATCCAGCAACAAAATGTCTAAGTTGTCATCAATGTATCCTTTTAACATCAAGTTTTGTTCTGAAAGACAAAATTTGACAAAACAAATGAAACACGGAATGTCATCCACACAGCCTAACCAAAGCAAAGCGGGCACGTTTACTCGTGCGATTAACCGAAAGTGAAGCGCTGCCAGCTTATGATGCATAAATGGCTTGCACGTGCTGTATGAGTCTGCTGGGTATACTGCAGTCTCATTACATTTTAACTTTTTCTTAACTTCCCATTCAGCTCATGAAAACATGCTGCGTGAACATGAGGAAGGATTACATAAAAATGTATATTGGAATGCAGGTGCAGAATTTCATATAAAGAACATAGTCTACTCCTCTCTTGCAGTTGGCGTGCCAGTGATTACCCCTCTGCGTGCCAATGCTGGCACGCGTGCCATAGGTTGCCAACCTCTGCTTTACTGTATGTCATGAGAAATTTATGTTTTTCCTTTATTTTTTATACCATTTGATGTACCCATGTTTTCCAAAAACGTAGAATGATATCACCTGAAAATGATAGGAGTTACATGTCCATTGTGTTCTTTTCTTATTTGATGTGGCATAAAAACTTGCTAGTTGTCTTGTCAAGGCCATGGCTGGGCATTCTCATGTAGAGGAGGGTCCATCTGCCTCCAGCAACTTGGTATGGAATGAAATGTTGTTTTAATTGAAGATCATGTGTCTGCTTATACATTATAGATGTTCATGATCTCAGCATTAGAGAAAAGTAACTAATCTCTTCCTTGTTAATAGGAAGCTGTAAAAGGTCCATATTGAAAGGCAGAGTAAACATGTAATTTAGAGATGGACCATAGCTTCTAATGGAGTAGAGGAGGCTGAGCATCAGAAAGACATCTTTACATTGAATCACTTGACCACCAGCTAAAGGAGGGCAATGTGGGTGATTTATATTTTTAGATAATAAAGAGAGTACAATGAACAAGTCTGGAAATGTGTGCATTTTATATGTACAGTACATAAATTAAAGTGATAAGGAATCAAGTCTCTAACCTCTGTACTATATCAGTGGTCTGTGAAATGATCACATATTATCTAGTTAGTGAAGAAGAACAACATGTAATTAATTGCTTCATGTGATTAACCTGCATATTAATATATGGAATGTAATTTTATAAATAACATGAATTAATTTACTGAAGGAACTGTAAATAGAATGTGGGTGCTATAATAATTTTATTCAATGAAATTTATAGAATACAAAATCTTTATTAGAAGGGTTAAATATAAATACAGAAAGCCCTTTCTTTACAGTGAATGAGTGTGGAGGCCTTTCCAATATGTTCTGCATTAAAAATATTACAGTATTAAAAATTCCCATTAAAGTTTAAGGCACAACGTACACAATTTATTCACGTTTGAAAGCAAATCTGTGGTGTATGAGACTGGAAATGCCAGGGAGAACAGGATTTGTGAAGTGAATTAAAGATTGCAGTGTACCGTAATATTGCATTAAAAGTATAATATTGCGCAATCTGAGTGTCCATGCCCACTGTGTCGCTATTAAAATGGCACGCACGCGCAGACACCCTATGAAACATACTGACATCTACCTAAAATAAAATAACTCTACTACTTCTCTACCTACTCCAGAGCAGGTTACGTTCAAGAGAGTAAGTTGCTATGGCTACTAACATACCCTTAAATTTACCTCAGTTTTTGGAAAAGAAAGTTGAGGTTATCCACTTAATCTGAGTAAATTTACCCAAGTAAGACATGAGAATCTTTTAAAAATAAACACATTTTTTGGGGTCTGCATTTTTAATAATGCTGTAAGGGAACAACACATTCCCATAAAGTCCATAAAACAATAAGCTCTTTGCTCTGTGTGTCTTACTAGTTAATCACAGCTTGTAAAAACACACTGAGATCTCTCATAGGATAGGAAGTTACACTGACCTATCACTGAGATGCCTGGGTGGCTTCAGTTTATAGGTTCAATAATATGCCCAGTCACTCAACAAATACATTTTTTAAAAAGCAAATAGGAAAGTTAAATGGTTCTAGTGGTTATTTTTCTGGCCTTTCGCATTATTAATGTAATTACATGGATCTGTGGCTCACTAACTATTAATGTAAGTCCTTTAAATGAAAATAATAAATCTATTAAATGCTGCATTATTATGACATTTATAGCCTCTAAGTTTGCCCTTAAGTGGATAGTTCGGCCAAAAATTAAAATGCTCTTGTCATTTTCTAACCCCCATGTCCTTCCAAACCAGTATGACTTTGTTCCTCTTTATTCAGAGGAACACAAAAGAAGATGTATAACAAAATGTCCAAACTGCTCTGTCCATTCAGGTAGATGGGACCACAGACAGTCATCCATTACCTTTTGTGCTCTACACAAGAATGAACATCATATGGGGTTGACACAACGTGAAAGTGAGTAAATGATGACAGAATTATAATTTTTAGGTTAACTTTCCCATTTAATAAATGTTTCAGCTCTGCAAAACCAAAAAATAAAAAAGACTCAAGAGAGATGTCACTGAAATTGAGGAGACCCGTGTTTGTGAAAAAAGATTTAAAGAGTCAAGCCAGACTGTTGTTAACACTATGTCAATGAAATGTAAATCAGAGCTCTGAATTCCTGTGATTTGTAGGGCCCGTGAAGCACATACAAATGTAGGAATGAGCCGTTACATGGTTCATAAAATTTTATGGTGACCTACAGTTTTTAATGTACCATTATTTTTTGCTTTATCTTATTTGTTGTTTTATTTATTTAGGACAGGAAAAGATTGCACCAAAATAGGAAAGAAATGTAATTACATTAAAAAAAAACTGTTTTTACCCATGATAGAGTTTAACCTGGATCTGGATATCTGGATGTCCTTAGAGACATGTGTCCAGAGTGCTAAGCACTATATTGCAGTTGACTTAATGGTATCCACTCTTCCAACTTCATTGTGTGTAAATAATGCCCTTGGGTATTTTCCTGGTCTCCTCCTCCCACCTTCTCCTCTCATCCCAATGTCTCTATTTCCTGCCACACACTTCTTTATCAACAAGCCTTGAATAAACTGTGCAATGGAGTGTGATGTTCAAGGAAGTCTTTTACACACTCGTCTCTCTCCACATTGAAACCTGATGCCCTCCCACACATCAACTCATGTGCATCACTCATGCATATTTACTTTAGGTTTAGCATGTTTTACAAAAAAAAAAAAAAAGGTGAAATATGTTCAAGTAAATAGGAAGCCAGATTGAGCTGACATTTGTGAATATGGTGACTACTGTGAGAAACTGAATGCAATTGTAAGTGGAGGTTAATATGCTGTGCTTTTGTTTATCAAGGCTAAAACAATATGGAATAAAAATAATTGTAGTGGAGGGCATTTCATACTTACTGAGATATCTCATCTCAAGTGCAGGGTCAAATTAGTACCATAGCCATTTACTAGAAATGTTATAGATTGAAACATATTATGTTGGCAAAATTATCAATTTGTATCCATTTTGAATCATTTGTAGATCAATAAATTCAGCAATGAATGCAGTGATTAGTTAACTGATGTATCCATTACGGACCTTTTTACAGGGGTCATTAAAAAGCAGTTTCATGAGGTAATCAAACAATTTACTGTCTAGGTCTACAATACGATCACAGATGAGTTCAAAGGTTCAGACCTATCAATGAGGTTACAGTTGATTTTATCAAAGAGGTTGCTGTTAGGTCACCACTGACCTCAAAAATTACTTCACTGATGATGTCAGTCACTAACGTGGTAATAGGTGAAGTATGTAATATCTGCGGCAGTAGCACCACCAAACAGAAATGCCTGTAGTGCTACCCCAAACTAATAGCAATGACTGAACCAATGTTGCTGAGTCAAGCTGTCTGGAATACTCAAACAAACAGGCTAATGTTTTATTTTATGCCACAGCGCCATAGAGCCACAGTGTTTACACTTTTCGGGGGAATGAACCTACAAATGGCTTATTTATAACTGACTGCATATTAACCTGCGATACAAGAAAATATTTCAAATGTTGAAGAAAATACACACTTCACCTCACAGGTAGTTATAATTTCACAGATTATTGAGTTTTGCTGAGAAAATATACCTGCTTTGTACAATTTTTTTCCTCTTTCCTCACATTATGGTTTGAAAAGCCCTTTTTTTTTATATATAATTTCTCCATCCCATTTCACTAACAACTGCCCTAAAAAGAGTCAGCAATTGTGGCTAGCCCTATGTAGCGGAAGGGAAAGAGTTACCTCATTGCGATGCTAGCCTAACAAAACAATTGCAATTTATAGTCAATGTGGCCCTAGCGAAACTTCTGCAAAGACAGCACATTGTAAATGTTAGCTCAAGGAATATTCCTTTAAATGGTTTATCATCACCTTAAGCTGTGCGTTATTTGAGATAAGTGTTGAACTGATGTTGGCTTAAGTGCTAAAGCTAATGGCAACACATTGCATGTGTTTGAAACATCACATCCATCAGCTAAAAAAGGCTAATGTGTTTTTTAGTTTTCCATTTGAGACAATACTATGTTTTGAAAATGCATACACTACGTATAGTACATCATTTGGGACACAGGCTTTCCTTGATTGTAATTGTAGTATGCTGATGATCAGTATGAGTTACTGGTTTGTTAGTAACGAGCATCTTCAAGAGCTGACACTCTCTGTATCACTACAACCCTGAAAAACACATCACAAGTCCACTTAGCATACCACAGCTGTTGCTTGCTGAAATCCCGGGGTGCCCTTCCTGCCTGTGCCCTCCTACTGAGAGCAAGCATGGAAAGGGGACATGTATATTTCTTGGCAGTTGGCACCATTGAATGTATGATGACAATGTGGTGATCAGAAGAAGAGTAGATGGGAACAGAGTCTGCTATGAACAAAGTATCATTGCCAGTTGACAAACAGTCTGGAGAGGAAGAAAGACAGACAGATAGTGGGGCAAGAGGAGACATGGCACAGCAAGGGGGAGACTATTTTCCTCATTTCAAATTTGTTCCAATGAATATCATTAGCTTACACTGCTTCTCTAATCAGTCTCCAAGAATACCCTTCACAAGACCAGCGCCAAGCATGCTCTGAGCAGCAAGGCTCCTCCCCGCCCCCCGTCCTTCCTCATTTTCATTTAAACTGTGCTAGCACTAATGCATAAATTTGGAATTCCTTTTATTAAGAGTCTTGATTAAATCTCTCAGGGAAAGTGGCTGTTTTGCATGCAGGCTGTTGCATTTGATACTGATGGCAGAGTCTTTGTCTCGGTTTTTCCTTTGGACCTTAAGTAATGTAGGCACACTTGAACATCAGCTTAGACACATTATTGCATGTTCATTCCAAAACTCGCAATTAGTCTAATTGTTGCCAAAAAATTATTGTGTGTGTGTGCAAGGGGCAGAACAAGTTTAAACAGGATGTAAATCTCCATTTTGCTTGCACATATTTTGTCGCCATTAGCTATGCAGTCACAAGATCTTTGTGCTAGCTCGCAGCTACAGAAATGTAATGTAGAGTGATGGGCATAATCACCTTGTAGAGAGCCATCAATTATTATCCTTAAAGGAGTAGTTCACCCAAAAATGAACATTCTGTCGTAATTTACTCTCATGTTGTTTCATACCCAACGTTCATTTCTCTTACGGAACACAAAACAATATGTTTCAATCAATTTCTCAGGATGTCTTTTCAATACAATGCCAGTGAAGGATGCCTCACTTTGAAGCTTAAAAAAGGACTCAAAGTATAATAAAAGTAGTCCATGCAACTTGTGGATCATATTCCAAGTCAACCTACTGTAGTGCTCAGAACTGGCCTGCAAGATGGTGAATTGCACAGTGCAAATTGCATTCATCAGTAAAAAAAAAAATTGGCAGTGTTTGCACTATTACCTGATTTGCATAATTTCTTTAGTGAATTTGGTGCTAAAACAATGCAGACAATGCATATAAATAAACAACACGATCAGCTGGCACAATTCCCATCACAGCATGAATTAAGAGATGAGGCGATGTGGCTCTGTTGTGGGGCTAAAGAGGAATTCGATCTGTTGTTCACATGAGAAGCATATCATGAATGTATAATAGATTCAAGTCTTCACAAAATGCAAAGTGGTCTGAAGATCCTCATTGACATTTACCAATAGCATTACTATTGTTGTCCATTCCTACAAAAATGAAAAGCGAAAGGCCACAGTACTCTCAGGTGCCATTGATCATGAGAAAGCTTAAAAAAGTGAAGAAAATGCTGTCTCAGGAATTTAAAAGTTCAGTGATGAAGACTTCACTCTAAATAAAAAAGTTCAAAGTTTTATTGAGTATGATAATCCCTGTGTCCAAAATTGCATATTGTCAGATTTTGTACTATTTTGATGAAGGATGCACATCTCCTCCTGTAAAAGAGTATGTTCTGTAGGTATGCAGGTCAGGAGGAGTATGAATAGATTCCTGACATACATCTTTCCGGGGGACGTAGTCAATGTCTCGTGACACGACAATATGACATAATAACAATGAATGTGAAAATGATCTGCAATGGTTTTGTTAAACAAGCAACATTTAGGCACAAGGATCAATGTTCCTGGTATAGATAGCACTTACAACTGAGAAGAGCTGATTTGCGGTTCTCAGTCATTTTTTTACATTTTAATCCAGCATTTTGAAAGTGATGTCTCCTGAGCTCCCGATACATAATGGGATAGTAAAATGTCCAGACAATGTGAACTTCAGAATCATGCCGAATGTATTAAATAGGTCATCTGGGTATTTATCACTTACTGTTTAATGAATAATAAGGATTCAAACATACTACTCAACTGGAATACCACACAGTAGGGAAGTATGCATTTCTGGATGCGGGGACACATTTTAGCTTTGGCAAGGTGTGATAACATTTACAGAAAATAATTTTTATATAAAGCAAAAGCATTCCACTTTTTTCACCAAGTCATGTTTTATTTCACATCTCTCCTTCCCACTTTTTTCTGATCCTGCCAAAACTGCCAAAAGGGAGCACACACAATATGCTGTGGATAAACAGAGTGTGATGAGAGCTGTTTAGCATAGGTGTAACCGGTCCTGCTTCACCAGCTCCAAACGGGATTCAAATCGGCATCTCTGGCATGGGCGGCGGGCATGCTAACGTGGAGGCTAAAGGCTACAGCCTCTAGTGTCAGTCGTTAGTTCACCTCTTGAGGCCAAGGGAGTGAGGTTTACACATACCGCACAGCTATCACATACCAGCTGGCTCCCATTACACTCACCCCCCTAAACCTCATTCCCATCTGGGTCACGGCACCACTGTAAATGGTCCTGCTTGAACGGGATTTGAACCAGGGTCTCTGGCACAGGAGACGGGCATGCTAACGAGGAGGCTAAGGCTACAGTCTCTGGTGCCAGTCACTAGTGCGCCTCTTGAGGTCAGGTGAGTGAGGTTTACACATACCACACAGCTATCACGTACCAGCTGGCTCCCGTTTCACAGGGAGAAAAATGTATATCAAATTGCTTACATTCAGCCACCGAAAAAAAACATCAAACACTTTTCTATAAAGACTTCTGTTATAGGATAGAAGATAAAAAAGAGTGAACATAAAATGGTCCAAAAAATTTGCTAAATGGTGAAACTTTGTGCATAGGACAGGATGATTAGGCTACAGCACATTTTTTCACAAGTGAAAATGTGCAAATATGATGAAGTAATCCTAATCATGCGATCAACTACACAGTGAATTCATTATGTGGTTAATTGTGAAAAAAACACACCTTCGTGAAGATTCTTCAAAATGTCTACTTTTGTGTTTCACATATAGCAACAGCATACAAGTTTAGAACAACATGACCATGAGTAAATAATATTAACATTTTTTGTGTATGCAACTGACTTTGAGCAACAATGAACTGCACTGCAGTGTTTATTCCACACTCTGTGTTCTCTTGAATTTTATTCTTAAATGAACTGCCAAAAGACTTGCATTTGCATAGGACATAACAACTATCTGCATGTCAGTATGCCATGAGGCATATGACTGAAAACAGGAAGTCCAGCAGGGATGTTGTGACAGGATGAGGAAGAGGCCCTCAGGTGGAGGTGAATAATCGGCTGTGGACGAGTAAAGCCTTGTTCAGGAACAGGAAACTCCATGACTGAGGAAAAAGTGTATGAGGAGGATGCAGGCAGGCAGCACACATTTTTTAAGTCAACTTTGATATTCAATCACAGCAGTCACTTTTTGATCTCTATATTCATCACGCATGTACAGTAGGTTTTAAGTAACCAATAGCTGAACATAACACAGTATTAGATTAAAACATATTTCCATGTATTTAATATTTGATCGAGTTTGCATTATTTGTTACTATGGTACATGCAGCCTGTGAGTAGCCTACAAATGAGAGAAATTTATAAAACAATTTGTGAACTGTTGGAGGGTGAAAACTAAATATTAAAAAGAAAAAAAGCAGTCCTTGCATAATTTATTAGATTTGCAACTAAATATGGGTCATTTAGATCATATGCAAAAAAACAATGCACCACCAGATCTTGCATTGAGATTATCAACATGACTGCAGACCTAGATTTCCTGGCATCATTTCTGAGGTCATCCATCCTCTGTGACAGACAGAAAAGTTGTTTCTTCTTTTCTGTCAATGATACCTCAAAGGCTCATAAGAAGCTGTGGAAAGATTTTGTCAGTCGCCTCAAACCACATTTTTCTCCTGCTATTAGAACGGACCACTGAACTTCAAATGAGAATGAAGACTGACCTCTTCTGGGGATTTGAGAATATGTAATTTGCCACAAATACCATTCTTAATGCACAACCCTTTAATAATCATAAATACATCTTTAATTCGATTTTCTGTGTACTGTCTATAATAAGAAAAAAACCTTTGTGAGATAAATTAATACATTGTAAAACTTAACATTGTCCTATATCACATTGGATAGGATGGAGACAATCATTCATTTGAGTCCAATCAAATATTTCCTAAAAGTGTTTAGAACTGCTCAGTTCTATACTTAGAAGATAAGTTTTAAGTCGCTCACCCCGAAGTCTGTCATCATTTATTCACCCCTATGTTGTTCTGAACCCATATGACATTTTTCTGTAGAACACAAAAGGAAGTGTTAGGCCTAACGACAGCTTCACACACCATGTCCTTTTATTTGATGGAAAATGAAAGCAATGAAAGTAGATGGTGATTCAGGGGGACACTCTGCCTAAAATCTTTTATGTTCCACTGAAGAAAATCACACAAGTTTGTACATAAGGCCGTTTAGATCTCGTGTTTGCAATAGTGCCTCTGGTTAAGTGGCTCCTTGCAGTTTGAGGTTTAATAAAACTTGAACTTTCTACTGAAATATGCTGACCATTTAGAGGTAAAAAATGTAACATTTGATGTTCAGTAGGAAGAATGAAGTCTAAAAAGCGGACTAGACCATATTCACGCTAGTGCCATCTTTGATTTTTAATGTGAATGAAAACGAGGCTCATCCAACATGACAAGAAGCCTCTGCATACAGAAGGGAGGTTGAACGGTTGACTCACTGGTGCAATCATAACAACCTGGAGCTGAACAGGCTGAAAACAGTGGAGATGATTGTGGACTTTAGAAAGAACACACCACCATTGACCCCGCTCACCATTCTAAACAGCATTATGGCAGCAGTGGAGTGAGTCCTTCAGGTTCCTGTGGCAGGTTGCAAAAGCTACACGCACATTACAACTTGGCCTAGTTGGGATGTAAATGGGTGCTAAGTCACAATTTATGCACTACTAAATATTTAAGGGCTTAGTAACTACTAGTTAGTTTGTAACTAAGTCAGTGCTTAATTTGTTGCACCATCTGTTCTTAAAGGAATAGTTCACCCAAAAAGGTGTAATCATTTTACTCACCCTCAGGCCATCCAAGATGTATCTGAGTTTCTTCATCCAAACAGAATTTAAGATTTTTAGGATTTCATTTCAGGCCTCCTCCTCTAAACAATGCAAGTGAATGTACTCCATTTGTTGACGGCCCAAAATGCATATTTAGGGTGCATCAAAATAATCCACACGACACCAGCTGACAATTCTGAATGCAAACGATTAATTATTTTGAGAAACAAAACAATACTTATATAACTTGTATTTTAAACAATACTTAAATAACTTTTTGTTTTTTTTAAGTGTTGAAACTTGACACTGGGCGACGCACCCTGAAAACTGCACTGTTTGAACTGCTTCATGCTGAAGAGCTGCATAAAAGTATGTTTTTCTCTCGCTCATAAATGTGAATGTCAACATCATACTTTATGTTGAAATTATTGATGCCTGTCACGCAAAACATGAGCTCATTGATGTCATAAAATATCGGTCTGCTTTTTTGATCCATCCATTACTCCTGGGGCCGGTTGCAACAGCTATACATACAATATACGTTACAACTTATCCTAGTTGTGGTGTAAATGGGCACTAAGTCACAATTTGCACACAAATAAATATTTGAGCATTGCAACGTTAAATTTAGTTAGGACGTAACCCACCTCTAAACTAAATATTTACGGAAGCCTCTGACCAGGGGCCTCGTGTATAAAACTCAGCCTAATATTAAACGTAAGCACACAAGTCAGATTTTGCGTACGCACAAAAAAAATCTGATTTATAAAAACGTACGTACGCCAGAACCTGCACATAGTTCCCTTAATAAATCCCATCTAGCGGAAGATTGTGCATACATGCACATGATTCATTCTTCACCCAGTCTCCTTCCCAAAATAACCATATATGGAGTGTACAACACCTGTTATTGCTATGCATATCCTCATCTGCATACAATTTGGGGAGACCAGGGATGGTTGGCACATTTTTTACATTTCTGTCTGTATCTTGGAGTTCTTTTAAGCCAGTGCGTTAAAAATGTGATACAAGTGTCTGCTATTAATTATGTAGCTCTTGTCTTTGCAGGCACAAACAGTGTGTGTGTGTGTGTGTGTGTAAGGTTTTAGTCACCTTGTTTAGACAGCTGTATGCTCTACTGGAGTGCAGGCTTTGTGGCATACTGAAATTCAAAGAAAAAATATTAATACAAGAATATATTTCATTGTTTTCTTACCTCAAAATTAGTTTCCCCCCTCTAAAATCTGCTGTGACTGCCACAGGGCTCTACTTCCTCACATGTTGAATAAGGACTAAACTGAGCACGTGTGACGTGAATCGGGTGATTTGTAACTTGTTCCTGAATGGAGAATTTGGAAGTGTTACAACCATCCCCGGTTTCACCTACCATATACGTTTCACCATCAAGACACGTGATTACTGCATTTAACGGTATGAGGTAAAATATCTTAAACTAAGAAATCTTCGCTATCATTTTTAGTTACTGTATGTTCCTTCTATGTGATGACACGGGAAGTTCTCCAAACGCAGCACATCCCAAACACATATCCCTTTACAGCTTCTATTTTAATGCCTTTTCAGTTAGTTACATAAAAATAACATAGCCTACTATTGGCTTGATAACGATTACTTCTGTTTAAAATGCTACATACTTTATTATTCTAAATGTGAATTAAATGAAAATCAGAGTTTATAATCAGTCTGTTCAGTTCATTATTTGTCCAGCAGGAGTCACCAATTAACACACACGCGTACGTTATAAGCCTAGTTGTGGCGTAATTGGGCACTAAGTCATTACGGAAGCTCAAAGGCCATGCGTTATTTTTCTGTCTCGTTTCCCCGTGATCTCGACATAACTAAGGTTGTTTTCTCGTGATCATGACTTAATTTTCTCGTAATTTCGACATCACAAAAAGTTGTTTTTGCCTTAAATTTTCTCCAAAAACTATACAGTTTTAATTGACCTACAGGGTTTATTACAAGGTATGAAGGACAATGAGAGATCCTAGGCAGAAAAGTAACATTTATTATATGTAAATATAGAGTTATGTTAATTTATTACACTTTGGTTATAAAATATTATCCTGCCCCATCCAAGAGTCTTCTAAACCAGTCACCTTTCACATAGGCTAAATCAAACGTATTAATAAACACCAGGTAGCACGTCACAAACACTTAATAAACGCTTTTTCATCAATATAGTAAGACTCGCTTTCTTCTGCACTCAACAGAAGTCAATTAAGAAGCACGTCTTTCTGTGTTTTCCGCAAAGTACCGGTAGTCCTATTACTGCAATATGCGCGCACTCGAATCTAAATCGCAGCTGGCTTGACCGCAGTCATGCAGATGTCCCGGTCCCTCAAGTTGGCTGGCAATGAAATTGACCAAACGTTCAGGGTCACTATATTGTCTACGACAAAGTTGTAGACGTGATAGTCTTCTTCTAAGGTGTCTGACACTAATCTGGAAGTTGTCAATGACTGAGAGACATACAGCTATTTCAGCTTGAGTGAGTCCTTGATCAAAGTAATGACGTATTCGGTCATTCATTATGTAACAGTGCGTTTAGCTGTTGCCTCCAGATAGCCTTATTGAAAACAACTTTTTGTTATGTCGAGATCACGAGAAAACAACTTTTTGT
Organism: Moxostoma hubbsi; assembly: GCA_032164185.1. NCBI lineage: Eukaryota > Metazoa > Chordata > Actinopteri > Cypriniformes > Catostomidae > Moxostoma > Moxostoma hubbsi. Next base: position 15,217,313 of record JAVLUX010000027.1, read on the forward strand.
TATGTCGAGATCACGAGAAAAAGAACTTACTTCTTTTGCATGAAACCGATCTACAGTTGCACTTTACCGTGTATGGTGTCAAGTTTCAACTACACGAGAGATTTATTTATTGTCCCTTATTCGTTTTAGATAGTTATTAAATATTATTTACATATACTAAATATACCATTAATGAAATATAGTTTTATTACGTATCATATTTTAATATGGATATCATTTATTACTGCCGACAGTTACATGAGCAAACAAGTTTTGAACATCAACTGTAAAGAGATAAAACTTAAATTCGCGGCTTTTTAACACTACAAATTTGAAGGCTGCTTACAGGATAAATACAAGCAAACATCATATTATGCGACTATGCATTACTTTATGGAGAACTTACGACCTACTAGTTAAGTCTTGCCTTAAAAATAGGTGGTGCAACTAAATTAAGCACTGACTTAATTACAAACTATCTAGTTACTAAGCCTTTAGTGTGAACTGTATGTACAGCTTGTGCAACCCTACAATGAAGACTACAAAGGACAGTTCGGAGTGCTGAGCAGATTATTGGCTGCCCCATGCCCTCCCTTCAAGAACTGTACACTTCCAGAATGAGGAAAAGGGCTGGTAAAATCACTCTGGACCCCATTCACCCAGCCCACAATTTTTTTAACTGTTGCCTTCTGGCCAGTGCTACAGAGCACTGAGCACCAGAACCTTCAGGCAGAGGATCAGATTTTTTCCCCCCTCAGGCTATCCATCTCATGAACAGTTAAAACTATAATTACATGCAATACAAAGCCTAGTCAATTATTAACATAGCCTACCTCTTCTGCATTACATTCCCTTGCACTGTACATACTACATGCATACTTTTGTCGTATTGTGTATTTATACATACATACGCTCTTTATTTTTATTCTATTTTTTATCACATCTGTCTTGTATTGTTTGTGTACTGGAAGCTTCTGTCACCAAGAAAAATTCCTTTCAACTAAGATGTGATCTAGGAGCATTATATCATTCGTGCCATCGAGGAGATGGTAAGTCGATCCCTCACAGCCTCGTTGTCATTCCCATTAAAAATCAAAGTAGTTCTGTCCTGGTGCTACATACAGACTGAAATTAATTAAGATAACACATGATGACCATTAAGCAACAAAGATCACACATGGAAACCCTATTATGTTCAAGTTTTCATTTAATCAAATTCTGCAGACATGATTTACTTAATCCCTTAAAGCTCACTAAATAAACACGGCTTCTCTGCTTACCCTCAGAAAATCTTGCAAAATAAATGTAGAACAAAAAAAAAGACCTTTTTCCACTTATCTTATGTCTTCCTGATCAAATCATGCTGTCAAAAGCATACTAATATTATATATATATATATATATATATATATATATATATATATCAAAAAAAATATGAAATGGCGTATCTGATGAAACATCCAGAGAACAATCCTTCTAGCTCTAATATCATATTACAACATAACTTTAAAAGTGGCAGTTTATTTTAAAGGACACTGAAAGTACATTTAACAGAATTCATATATGATTCTGATTTCAAGCTTTCAATGTTCCAGCATACATTTAAAAAGAACAACCCTTTAAACCAAATGTGTGAAAATACTTCTAGTGTTTGGGAACGACCGTACAGACATGGGCCCGTTTTTTTTCCCAACATCATCTTCAGAGGAATGTCTGATTGCTCCAGGACGAACACTACTGATACAGCCAAAACTATTCTTCAGAAACACCAGACATAAACAAAACCAGGCTTTCTTCATTCAAAATGCTGAGGTTTACATCAGTTTCACACAAAATAAAAGCATAGATACAAAAATATTAAAAAGGAAGAAAAAAAAAACCAATATTGTAAGAAAGAATAATTAAAAAGCCTCGCACTACATCATCATGCAAAGGTTTTTGGTTCATGCTGTTCCTGTTGAAATGAATCAGTTTTTGGAAGGCAGATCCAGAAGAATCTTGATTTAATGTTGAGTCTATTGGGTGGGTGCTGCCAGTGTAATGCCTATTAAAGACATACTTTTACAGCTGTTTTAGCAGCATAAGGAAATGTGGGATACAGACCTAGCCTAAATTCACACAGATCTAGAGATGCAGGCGGACACATGCAAACCACAAAAACTAAAACACTATACCATGCCATTCCAGTCTTCAATCTTCTGATCTGCCCTCAAATTCTTTAACCGCAGCCATGTTTAACCTTACCACACCTGACTCCACCCTGAGTGACCCAACCCCAGCTAATAACACCCACCTAAAGTCTTCTGACAGATGTAGGCTTTGCTTCCACACAGAAATGCCATCATTAAGTGATGTGATAACTAGTGTAAATATTCACCTAGAACAAACCTCATTGAAGTATGCCATTCATGTTGATACAGTATATACATAACCGGAATTTCAAGTATACAATTCTCAGTTAATATTAAAAAAAAAAAAAATCCCCCCACCCTATTTTCTTTTTTTTTATAAAAATGAAAAATGTTGCTCATAGCTCTTTCCCATATCAAACTCAATTCACTAAAGTGCTCTCAGATTCAACTAACAATGAAAACCAGAAACGCAACAGCACAGAAAAGAAACAAACGCAGTCAGCGTACTGTAAATCTATACATGAGTGAGAAATCAAATATGAAGCTATGTAGGCCCTGCAGAACACCAACAAGAGTGTAATAAAACATTTGTCAGGTGACATCAATATTTGATGTGAATAAAGTGAAGAATGTGTGTTGTGGGGTGTTTGTTTCTGGAGATGAAATGTTCTCTGGTTCACATTGTTCCACTTGTCTGCTGGTGAAGAGACTGTAACACTGGTGTTTGTTGATGTGCGAGTCAATGAAGGGGGTTCTACTCTCAGTATTTAGGTACTTTGGTGTAATCCTCCTGTTGAACACTCTTGCACAGGCACATGGATAGAATCATCCCTAAAAGCTGAAGTAAGCAGAGAATATGATCACAATCTTGTCCCTCAAACACACACATGCACAAGAATATCATATCAGGCAGTTGCGCATTAGTAGCATATCAGAAACACGGAGTAATGGGAAAATACAGAGCGGGATGTGTCCCAAACAAGTCTAGAAAAGGAAGAACTTGATATTAAGGGATGTAACACAAAATTGAGTTTAGTTGTTTAGTTGACATATAAATAGAATTTAACTTTTGTTTGGTGTATATCAGCTATTTTACAATGGCTTTGAATATGGATTATTCAATTATATTGTAGGGCCGGAACTATCCAGTTTATTACTTAGCTTTTCTGGTTGCTTTACTGTCAGTTTTGACAGTACTGGTTTGTTATGTGAAGCTGTTTTTGCACTGATGCCAGACTTATTCATTGTTAGAAATAATCTAATTTTATAGTTTGCATCCTTTAAATTGGGGTTAGGTATTTTTGATCAGAAATACCAGCCTGGTCCGGGAAATTTACATAAGCATTGCAACGTTTTTGAAAACTGAAATAACGTGTATCATTACACGTTTGGGTGCAGTTTCCAAGTGAAATATCCAGCGGGGAGCACCAAAACAGAGCAAAATGAGGTTGTAATCAGACAAGGTTTTTAAGTTGAATTTTAAATAGAGGATTAAAAAGTAAAAAATACCTCCTTAACCTAAAACTTTACCCTATACCTAAACAATATTGTCCGAAAAGATAAATGAGAGTTTAAATAAACAGATATCCTTACCCTTAATGAACATCTAACCGAGTGTTTTAAAATGCTAATTCTAAACAAACATTTATTTTATTATTTTATATGTAACTACTGAAGCAACCATGTAATTTCATGTCACTCCTATGCCACTTTCACTTTCGTGCATCTTTGGCTGGACTTGAACCACAGTCGTCAAGTCCAAAATCCAACACTATGAGGTGAGCTACCAAACAAGCTAATGATATAGGAATAAGTGGATAGAAACTCTGCAAAAAAAAGAAACGTCCCTTTTTCAGGACACTGTATTTTAAAGATTATTGTAAAGGGTTTAAACAATGCTTGTTCAATGAACCATAAACAATTAATGAACATGCACCTGTGGATTAGTCGTTAAGACACTAACAGCTTACAGACAGTAGGTCAGTTATAAAAACTTAGGAGACTAAAGAGACATTCCTACTGACTCTGATAAACACCAAAAGAAAGATGCCCAGGGTCCCTGCTCATCTGCATGAATGTGCCTTAGGCATGAGGACTGCAGATGTGGCCTGGGCAATAAATTACAATGGCCGTACTGTGAGACGCCTAAGACAGCGCTACAGGGAGACCAGAAGGACAGCTGATCGTCCTCACAGTGGCAGACCACGTGTAACAACACCTGCACAGGATCAGTACATCCAAATATCACACCTATGGTACAGGTACAGGATGGCAACAACAACTGCTGGAGTTACACCAGGAATTCACAATCCCTCCATCAGTGCTCAGACTGTCTGCAATAGGATGAGCTATTGTAGGCCGGTTGTAAGGCCAGTCCTTAACAGACATCACCGGCAACAACTTCGCCTATGGGCACAAACCCACCTTCGCTGAACCAGACAGGACTGGTAAAAAAAGTGCTCTTCACTGAGGAGTCGTGGTTTTGTTTCACCAGGGGTGATGGTCAGACATTTATTGTTGAAAGAATGAGCATTAAACCGAAGCCTGTACTACACAGTGGGATCGATTTGGAGGTGGATGGTCCATCATGGTCTGGGGCGGAGTGTCACAGCATCATCGGACTGAGCTTGTTGTCATTACAGGCAATCTCAACACTGTGCATTTCAGGGAAGACATCCTCCTCTCTCATGTGGTACCAGTCCTGCAGGCTCATTCTGACATGACCCTCCAGCAAGACAATGCCACCAGCCATACTAATCGTTCTGTGCATGATTTCCTGCAAGACAGGAATGTCAGTGTTCTGCTATGGCCAGCGAAAGGCCTGGATCTCAAACCATTGAGCACGTCTGGGACCTGTTGGGTCGGAGGGTGAGGGCTAGGGCAATTCCCACCAGAAATGTCAGGGAACTTGCAAGTGTCTTGTTGGAAGAATGGGGTAACATCTCATAGCAAGAACTGGCAAATCTGGTGCTGTCCATGAGGAGGAGATGCACTGCAGTACTTAATGCAGCGGGTGACCACACCAGATACTGATGGTTACTTTTGATTTTGACCCCCTCCTCCTCCTCCTCCTCCTTTGTTCATGGACACATTATTCCATTCCTGTTAGTCACATGTCTGTGAAACTTGTTCAGTTTATGTCTTAGTTGTTGAATCTTTTTATGTTCATACAAATATTTACACATGGTAAATTTGCTGAAAATAAAAGCAGTTGAAAGTGAGAGGACGTTTCTAGTTTATTAGTCTGTAATACAAGTGTTAAAATGTATTGTTATTCCAAATTTAAGGTAAAAGTGTTTGGATATAACATAGCGGGGGGGTGAGCAATAGAGTTAAATACATTTTTCTAAAGTCATAATCAGCAATTGTACTCGTGATTTGTGGGACAATGAATAAAATGCGCAGTTGTTGTAGTGGCTCTAGTGTATATTTTACCAGGAAACAACAGCAAAACATAGAAAGCAGCACCAGCTATATATAGATTAACATTCATTCCATGATTACAGTTTTATATGCCTTTGAAAAATGTAAACAATGGTTATGTAGTAAAACCATAACCACAAAATTGTTTTTTTTTTGGTTTGATTTTTTATTTTTTTTACCCTAGTTTTCCTTTTCTTGTTTTGTTTTCCTTTTTTGTTAGTTTTTTTATGCATAATTTGTAGTATTTACAACTATTAACATTGAGTTTACATTATGTTGTTAGACCATAGTCCTTGCTCTTACATTCATGTGATAAGCGAGACAAAGCATGCATGATGACACATGCAGAAGGACTTGCAAATTCACAGTAATGGTGAAGATGCCACGCCAACTAGTGGTTGAAATAATCATTGCATTTTGTGCACTGGTAATACACTGCAGTCTTGACTAAGACCATAAGCTGAAACCCAGATCCATATCAAGAATTTAAATGTTGAGACCCAGACTCCAACTCTGCTCGAAGGGGCTCCGTAAGTTGCAAATAAAAAGTGATAATAAATTAACGAGATAAAGATATGCATTGCCACAGCAATTATAAAATATAAACCATTGTATTTGTTGAATCTCCACTAAAAAGAACAACATTGTGATATATACAGTGACTGGGATTTTGGTCATACTATCCACCCCAATCAGGCAATAAGAGCCATTGCAAAAAATAGACACAGAAAACAAGGTAAACAAAAAGAAATGCGAGTCTGTGAATACAAAAGGAATACATTTTACAAGAAGATTTACCTCAATCACTGCTATTCCAACACAGACTCCCAAAATAACTCCATGGTTCCCTAGGAGCCAGTCCTCCATACTAGATATACAACCCTGGGTACAAAGAATGGAGAGAATTAAAAAAAAGCAAAGAATGAAAAGAGAGAAAAATGGATTTGGAAATTATCCCAATTAGAAATACTGGTGTATTTACAATGATTAGTGGTTCTAAAAACAGAAGGGTGAGGGCTGAGCCTTCTATCGATTTTAAGATCAGAAAAGCTATAATGTCAATGTCAACAATAAAACAACTATGTACCATAGTGAAGACAGGCCACTCAGACACCAAACTCTTACAAAGGCCTGTTTCTTTCATATCTGTGCCACTGATGGATTCATTTCTGCAGGAGCATGGATACAAAACATCAGAACTGTTCTTTATCGACATGTTCTCGGTCCAGTTAGATGGTCCCGTCCAACCACAGCATCCCATCTGAAAGAAAGAAAAGAACTTTTGGTATACATTGGGACAGTATATAACTACAATTCAATAACTTAAATATTGTTTCTTTCACACACACACACACACACACACACACACACACACATATATAAAAGGTATGACAGATGTACTAAATCTAAAAAAAATAGAACTAAATAATTTTGTTAAAAAAAAAGGTTTAGATATTGACATTACAGTAAGAGACAGAAATAACAAATGGAATGGGAAATGTGGGAGGAAATCATAGACAATAGCTTAAGGAAAACCTCACAGCTCACCGTTCTTTGGAGATAATCCCAGGCATGCTCCGTTGACTTGTTATGACCGGTGTAGTTCACCAGAATTTTGTTCACAATTGTGGACATCTCTTGTTTCAGCTAAAAATAAGCATGTGGAGATGTGTTACAGTAGTTCAGCACAATCTGAACATTATGTGAATAACACCCTTTGTACTAACATCTGATACTTCAATAACAACAGAACATTAATATATTAAATAATGCTTGAAACAATAGTGGTGTTCATTTTTGGACCTTGGCGTGTACAATAAGTGGCTGAATTGACCATTTCACAAAACCTTATACATCTAAATGTAAAACCTTTGAGCAGTAAAACACTTAATTTAAACATTACGAAGTGATTTAAACATTACTAAGTGAAAAGTATGTTTGAAGTGTGTGTGTGTGTGTGTGTGTGTGTGTGTGTGTGTGTGTGTCTCCCTCTGTATGGTGTATAAGAATGCTATAAAGGGGCAAAGGCCACGATAAACCAAAACTTAAAGACTGCATGGGCGCTTGCAGATAGGGTGTATGACTTTGCTGTGAACCCCGCCCAATTCTGTGGTGAACTAAATAGAAAAAATGCCCTAGCACAGACTCCCATTAACTGCTCTCCAAGACTGGTCCTATAGGTAAACAGACTATATTGCAGGTTTAAAATCTATGCAAGCATTACTGATATGTTGTCAATAAGCTCCATATGAGAAAAGAGGGAGAGGGGGAGTGGAATCCCACAAATCAACAAGCCACCTGTTTGTGTTTCTTATGGAAACATCTCGTCATGCCACACACACAAATTTCTACCGAAGGGTGAATGTTATGCAGTGGAAAGTGAATGCAGGTCCACTTCCCTATTCAAATAAATAAATTCAGGCAGGCAATACTCCGATTTTCAGCTCAGACACATTTCCTGTAAAAGCTAACATGGCAGCTCAAGAGCAAAGGGGTTAAGATGATACAAAAGGCACAGCTTACAAGAAAAAAAAAGCTAGGAAGGCACTGTTGCAAGAAACATCCTTTTTAAACACAGCAGTGATCAGAAATGTCATGTCACATCAAACAGTCATAACACACCATTCATAACATCTCATAGCAAACAGAAATAACATCTATTGGGAACACATTTGTTAATATTAGTATATGCATTATGTGTTAAGTGCCAATGAATAATATATTTTTACAGCATTTATTAATCTTGGTTAATTTACCAGGTCTCTCTGGAAGTAGATTAGGACAGCGGCCGTCACCTGGGCAATAAGGATGAGCAGGAGACAGGTGAAGTACTGTCAACAGGGGACAGAAAGGTCAATTATTAGACAAATCAAAAAAATGCTAGCCTTTTAGGTCTTAAATATCCTTTTAGTGACATCTTACGGTAATTTGATGGAGACTGGATATACTGTAACAATCTTTTGTCTGATTAACAAACTAACAATAACGTGTGATTAAATAAAGTAAAGAGGAATGACAGCTGGCCAACTTCATTTTCTAAATGGGTTAAACAGTTTAACAAAGACACTTGCTGTCCCCAAAGCTTATCCAGTGATCGGATGGGTACTAATATGGCCCCAAGTTCTTTAACAGACCTCCCCTAAATCTTACCAGCTTATCCTTGTCAGTCCAGCTCAGTAAATCCAGCAATATTAACCTCAGAGAGCCATTCTAAACAAACTTGTTATCAATAGCAGTACTAGGTGGGGCTTGGTTGTTTCACCATCCGACCAGGGTGGGGGGTGTCACAAAAAAATTCTACGGCCACTAGCCCCCTTTAGACCCCACCATGCTCTTCATCATTATAAATGGAGAAGGGTTTTATGAAACTCCCCGAGCAGACATTCTGGGCATGAATAATTCTGCTTTTGCTCTGACTGTGATTACCAGGGTCTTCTTTGAATGTTCCACTCTCTCAAATAAACCTCAAACCAGCTGGCATTGCAGGATGACAAACTGTTGAATGTGCACAAAAATAAACAAACACAGTGACACGATAGGCGGATGGCTTCAGGTTGTCTACACTGGAAGTATCAAAGATGCACGGCACCGCAGAACAATTTGTTTGAAGATATACTTCAGCAAAAGTAAAATGAGTGAAAATCTTACTCATACCTTACTTGATTTTCAATGCAAATTCATTGATATTAAAATATATTTGCAGTGGCTACTTTAGCACAATAAATAAATAATTTTAGTATTGCCCTAGATGCATATATAATTAGAAACAAAAAAACGATTGTATTAGACCAGAGAACAGAAACATTACGAGCTGGTGTAATGGTCAGATGTTGTCTACATACATAACAAAATTTTTTTAAAAATCAACTCATTTGAACATTTGATATTTGTGAATACAATTATCTTATTTCAGACAGATGGAAAAGTAAAGTGGCTGAAGTAGCTGTTCAGTGCACATAAGAGCGTAGTCTGCTTCATTGATCGTAATGGGTACCTTTAAATTTTGATTTAAGTATTGCGTTCGTTGTAGACATCATATAAAACACCGGGGAACCTCTCTATCATAACTCACCAGTCCAAGTAAACAGCGGATCTCATAAATGGCACCAATGCAGCCAAGAAATCCCATGAGCATTGAGAGTGAGCCAGTTCCAATAAGGATGTAGGCTCCAACTTTCAGCGTGTTGGAGGATTCGTCTGCATGGGCACAGAAGAAAGCATTCACAGGATAAGAATTACTAGTATCAAAATGTAATAAAGAACCAAAATATATTCAGATCTTAACACACACACACACACACACACACACACACACACACACCCTTATGCAACTGAGGTGGGTGGGGCATCAGAGAGGCTGAAAGTTAAACTGAGGGGTGGTTAGGGGGTAGGGTTGAGTGGGAACATGACAGGTTTCTCCACTCATTTGCTTGTCTCTCTTCTGCAGCTACACACTTATATTGCTTTGGGGTTTGAAACTCCCAAGTTTAGATCTGTGCAAAACAGTTTAGATCCATGGAAAGGGAGAAGTCTCACTGACACATGAATATAAGCACAGTCTGATAAAATATATATTATCTATCATCCATATGATTTTATACGGACTCTCTAGAAAATTACATATCATCTATGGCCACGAAATGGCATAAAGGTGTAAAAGGTTACAAATTTACTTATACATGAACATTATAATCATTTAAATCTCTTATTAATGTAGCACAGAAGTTAGGGCACATACTCCAGACACACTGAGCTATGGTGTTTAAGTCCATGTTCAAGTGTTCTGTGAAGTATCTTTAGTTACACATAAATCAGTACTTTAAGTAATCAAAAGACATGAAAACAGCACTCAGGAGATTACAAAGTATAGTATACATCCCTCCTGCAATGCAAAGAAGAAACCAGTTTCAGCTGCACTTAGCCTAAGCTAGAGAAAAAATTGAGCAAACAAATGACAGAGTTCGTCAAAACCACAGGCATCTATAACCACGTGGTCCTGATGGCTTTTACCACAAACACATTTCAATACCATTTCTGAAGAAAAATATTCACAGTATATAACCAAGCCATCGCTTTTGTAAATTTTAAGCCCCAGTATCACTGGCTTCTTATAAAGGAAACACATGAATCTAAAACTTCCACCAGTTCACAAAATAGCACCTTCTTTATGAGGTTATGTTGGCCTTGAATAACCCTAAAAAAAAACCAATGATATTAGTGACAGTGAACTATTTTGTTTTATAAATGGAGAATAATGAATGGTCAGTTGGTTTGTGCTGTAACACAGAACTTTATTCAAGTGGAAATTCCAGTTTCTAAACATATACTTTCTGCCTTGCGAATAACATCTGCTTGAGGGTAAATCTGCAGTTTCCACTGCCTCTGCATGTGTTTGCTCGTAGTGGCTCAACGTACAATGGTAAACTGTAAAAATACAGTCCCAACAGCTGTTTTCACTAGAAAAATATTCGTAAATGTGATATATCCCAAATCATCAGCTGAAACAGTTTAAATAGTTTGCAACCTTTCAAGCACTTTTTTTCTTTGCTATGAAATGCAAACAAAAAATATGTAAAATACAGAAAATGTTGTGAACTTATGTCATTGAAAAATAATTTAATACATAATATAAAAACATAATTTGCTCAAAACATAATTTTGCTGTTCCAAAACCATATGACTTAAAGTACAAAACAAGTAACTAAATCTTGTAATTAAGATCAACAATAGTTTAATTATCTTTCAACCTGTTTTTAATTCAATTCAATACTGTGATACAGTATACTGTAATAAATGCTTGAGCATTTATCATGATATGAAAATCTGATACCAATATATCCCTAGCACACAGACCACTATCCCTACCACAGTCATCAAAAAACTACTCCTGACAGACCTCCATAGGACAATAACAGTAAAACTGTGTTAGCACAAAGGCAAGGTCAGAGTTGAGGGTCCCCATGTATGAGGATATCCCAAGATATCCCCGGCTAGAGGAACATCTGAATCAGAACAAACAATGTGTTTCCATAATGGTTTTGATAACAGAGACTCCAGTGCTAAGATAAGAGACATTGAAGCAAGACCAAAAGAGGACAGCAACAGACACGTAAAATATGAGGATAAATTATAGGGACAAAATGGTGTTATGACAATGCAAACAATTTTAGAGCTGATCAGTTTCGCATATAAATTTCCCTGCAGCAATTTGTTTAACCAAGCTTGTGCAATTTATAGACTTTTCTAAACCTCCATGATCTTGACTGAGGGAATTGGCTTGGTCTTATGAAGATATGTAACACTTAGGTAGCTATGGTGTCAAAACTGACCCCTTTTGAACTTTGAGATTGTGTGACTTCCTACATTTGCCATCTATACACATACAAACATTGGACTGGATTGAGGTAGTGCGCCAAAAAAAAAAAAAAAAAAAAAAAAACCTCCCTTGTGATGTTCTGGGTCCGTTGTGACCCCACATAGGAAATTAATGGGTGAGCGGAACACGCACGCACACAAAAGTGAGATTACATTAGGAGAGCGTTTTCTTTATTGAATGTCAAATAAAATCAGCCTTAATTCAGAACACACACAGAAATAAAGGGATAAGACCATGACACATCCAGAACGGGGAGAGAGAACGAACGAACGAACAAACACACACACACGATTATTTTTTTCACTGTGACAGTTTATGCTTGGAGGTGGGAGCAAAATGTTATTCGAAGTCTTATGTTTGCACACAATATTAATTATCACTGTTCATTCCTGTTTTTTGCTGTTGGTTTTATTGACAATTTTTTGATTAATTTATTCTATTGATTTATTGAATTGGGATGTTTGAAATAAATGATAGGTAACAAAAATCTTACACGTAGTCTTTTTATAACACCATGATTTTTAATCATAATATAACATCATTGCAAAAACTAAAACTTCAAAAGACCTCAAACCAAAAAAAAAAAATTCTACATTTGGACAATTTCTTTTTTTTTTTTTTAATACAGTAGATATTCAAATGCATAACTTGTGAGAAGATTAAAAAAAAAAAACAATCTGTTTGCTTCAACCAGGCAAATGGAGTGGACCTCTGCAGTAATCTACTGGTTATAATTGTATAATTTCAGATCACTGTTATTTTTACACATTTATTTTTTTCTCCAGCAGACGGAAACAATCTGCCCCAATGCATGACACCTTTTTCATATATTCTCCCTGAATTAAATTGAGAAATGTAGATATTCACTGAAGTGAATGTGACATATGTTCCTATTTTATATGAAGATTAATGTTGTAGTTTAGTAATTTAGAGGTAAATAAGGTTATTAAAAAAAAAAAAAAAAAAAAAAAAAAGAACAAAAATTATACCATTATTATGGTACAAAATTACACGGTTTTTGTTTGGGGTCAAATTCAGCATTATATTATAATAATAAACCTGACATGTTAAAAGTAATAATTTACTATTATGTAATGTTTAACTGGGGTTTCAAAATCAAGTCTGAATTAGCTTTGCACACCTTGTTCGTTCACAAAAATATATTATTAAAAACATATGAAGGTAAATAATGCTTTTTATTAAACTACTATGTATCGTTGTATATGAAATATAAATATGTGCATATCAAAAAGTAAATTATTAGATTTCATTCTCCCTTGTTCTTATTTAATGAAATGTCTTTTACATATTGAACTTGGCTACAATGGCTGTTTGAATAAAATGATGGTTCCTGTGATAAAATTAAAAAAAAAGAATAGCCATTTCAGAGCAAATACATAATTATCGAGACATTTATTGAATATTGTCAATAGGCTTAAAAATATCAAGATATAATTTAAGACATCATAGGCGAACTTGGATGAATGCAGCACCTTTAAAAATCTCAACTTAAAATGCAGTAACAACAATTCAATGCTAAATCTGTGCAGAGCTTCTTGGAAGCTTTCAAAATAATTGAGGGAGGTTAAATGTTAGTTTTCCATTTTCGTATCCCTGTTCCACTCTCTTTCAGACCTGTTGGTCTTTGTGGCTTTGGCTGTACATACCCAGTTAGTATAAGCATGTACAAGTCTTTGCTCAGAGTGTGATCAGCTCCTGAAACCATGTCAGTAATTGCATGTACAGTTCATCTCCAATTTCATTTTTCATTTCTCTCTTCCATTATTTTGCAAACACAAGAAAAGTCATCTCTGTTAAGCGTCAGATGATTTACTTGCCATGTGTAGGCGCATGTGGCTGTATATAAACAGAGTGCAACACGGGTGGGGGTTTTGTGGAAAAATCAGTTACTGGCAAAAAAAAATTTTTTCCCAACCCCAAGGACACAAATAGCAGTTATTTTTACTTAGCGTTCCCATGTATACCAAATAAACAGACACCCATGTGACCTCAAAGAGTGAAGACAGAATCTGATCAATGTGTTCTTCACAACCAGCAACATACTGCTCTATGACTCAAAGACTATCAGTCAAATCTCTTGGAAGGCTGCATCCTACGGAGGTCACATTTGTCAGCCTCATACGTCAGAGGCTCGTTTCAGAAAAGCGAGTAGGACACTTCAAATGCAGCCTTCAAATGTGACCTTCTTTCATGGGAATTCGTGAGGATGCATGAGGTTTATCATCCGTGGGCACTCACAACCAACAATTCTTTGCTTCAACAGAAATGTCTAAAAAAAATAATGCCATTTGCCTGTAAATATGATGTTCAAACGCAAGGAATGTTAATTCCCAAGTTGAAGTACCTCAGTAGATGGGTGCAGAGTATCTATTTTATTTTCTCTTTACATCATTATAACTCTCCTAAAATTTACCTCATACATTCCCTTTCAGACGGACTTTGTTTCCATCTCACACGAAGCGCTCGCGCTTGTTAAAGAGTGGAGTGCTGTCATAGCAACTATGTTAGATTCCATTTCCATTTGTCCTACAAAAGCATTCTCGTTTAAATGAGACTTGTTTAAAGGAGGACGCTCGGTATACTGCAGCCTTCAAAGGACGCGTCCTATCTAGCATGCAGCCTTTGAAATGAGACAGCCTCTGTAAGAACGCTGGCAATACTAGCATGGCCATCCTCAGGAAAACAACAATTTAATTAGTCGATACCAGTACCAGAGAAATCACAAAAATTAAATAAAAAACTATGCCATCACACTAGTTCCTTTATTTAAAGTCAAATATGAATGTAAATATGAAATGCCATGTAGCCTACAAATATTTCTCAAAAATCATTTATAAAAGGTATTTGAATGCAAATTATTCAATAATATTATACTAAAATTATACTAATCAAATTATTGGCATAGTACGCATGCAAGCAGCCACCTGTGAGACATCATGCAGGTAATGAATTGAGTCAGTATTTGATAATAAAGTGATAGTTTACCCATTAAAAAACAAAAAAAAATTAGTTCACCCATTTATTCATCCTCATATCACTCCATACCTGTATGCATTTCTTTCTTCTATGGAACACAAAAGATGATATTTTGAAAACTGTCTCAAGTGTTTGTTTTTTTTGTCCATACAATGAAAGTAAGTGCGGTCCAGTGTTGTTTCAGACCTCATCAGCCACTTTTCCTCCATCGGGCCAAATGGTTTGGAGCATGGTACAGAATAGTTAAAGTGGCATTTCAACTGGCGCACAGCTCAGCATGGCACGATTATAAACCATTCTCGGCCTGAAATTCTTGGCATGGTTAGCCACCGTATACAACTGTTCTCAGCCATGCTGGTAGAAAATCACTTTAGTACCTGGTGACTTGTTTACTGTATCTTCATGATTTTATTATGATGGTTTAACTAGAATTGTTGCCTACATTTATTTTTCTACACACCTTTTTCTTCAGGGAATTGGATTACTATTTTCATATATGTATACTTATATAATATTTGGTCAATAAATATCCTTTTTAGCTAGTCTGGGAATTTTTACCTTTCTGCAGGTTCATGTCCAGTGGCAAACACAAGTTTCCAGCAAATGATGGAAAACCCCATGCCTTTTTCTCTTTACTTTACTTTTTGCGACATGTTACATGTCTTTGCTGTTTTTTAGGATAAAAGCAATCCTAAAAACTGGAATATGTGTACATCTTCCAGAGCACGCCGCACTCGCTCCAATGTTTACCTCTCACGGCATCGCCAAAAGTACATACCACAGTGGGGAAAAAACCTTCACTGTGCCAGCTGACCCAGATCGGCACGGAACGGTACGATTTTGCAATGAGAACCATTCGGCCGATGATGAAAATTGGCTAATGACTAATTGCATCGACAAAAACAGTTTAAACCTTCTTCAAAACATCCACAGAGGTTTGAAGCGATATGAGGGTAAATGATGACAAAACTTTCATTTTTGGGTGAACTATCCCTTTAACAATACTGCAGAAAGGCTGGTATTTTATATATATATAAAAATTAAATCAACTTAGTACCGATGTACAGTACAAGCAATTTTGGCATCCCTACGCCATACTATAGTCCAAAATTCATTTAAAGAGACTATATGTAATGTGAAAAGCTAAACAAACTGAAATATGGCTGACAGTAAATAAAAGCTAGACACTGAAAATATGAAACTCTGATGAAATCACAGCATTAAGGGGTGAGTCACACTAAATAGGTGACTAAAAATGTGTTAAAACAGCCTGTAGTGCAAGAGAAAACATCTGTGCTACCATAAAAAAACAAAAAAGGCTATCCAAAAGCAGTCTAGAGTCATAAGACAACGAGGCCTCAGGAACACCATTACATGCAAAAGAACAGGAAATTATGTTACAACTTTAGTACTTACGCAAAACTGTAATGAAACTCTGGTTATCCAGCATGACCCATAGTCCAAAGCCCATGATTACAGCTCCAAAAAACTACAGGGCAAAAGAAAGAGACATAAACAATTATGATGACATATTGGATGCATGTTAGTATTTTCTCCCTTATCCTTGTTTACCCATATGGTTCTAAGTGACTGAATTGAAGATATTGAAGAGAACACTGATGTTGAAGAGATATCAACATACCTAAAGAGAAAGAGACAGACAGAAAAAAGAGGCACTCTCAATTGAATATATTCATATATTCTCATGCACCACCAGCCCCAAAAGTTCAAAACAAATGGGTCCAGTATGTTCAGGGTTCTGCATGCCTCTAATGAACTAGATCAGAGAGGTAATTTCCTCGTCAAGGGGCAGTTCCCTAGTATCAGTCTGGCGTCTGTGGCTTGCACAACTGAGGGTTGTCCCCTCTGCCACTGTGAAGAGGCAGTAAAACAGCAGGCTACTGGGCCAAGCCTTCAGAAGAGAGAATATGGGGACCAGAAAGGGAGGGGAAAAACTCACTCACTCACTCACACACACACACACACTCACTCACTCACTCACACACACACACACACACACACACACACACACACTGAATGATCGGTTAAAAGCTAATGATTAAATCACTGCAATAATCGCCAAACAGTCAAATAATCGTTCTAATAAACGTTAGATTAAACGATTATCAAAATAATCGCTAGTTGCAGCCCAAGTTGGCCATTACATCTGTGTTCTCTCAGACTAAACTGGTGTCCTACAGTATTATTTGAGGTAGACTTGCTCCTCTAGAGAATAGCAATTTATTTAACATGTTTTCAATGAGTATCTTTACCTAATTTTAACAGATTAACTTGAAACAAGAGAGATATTACACATATTTCATAAAGTGTTTTTTTTTGTTTTTTTTACAGGTACAATGGTCTGAAAACTGAAATGGAAAATACTACAAATCTCAGTGGGGATTTTATATGTGAATTTTCTTCCAGATTTCCCAAATGTTCCATTTTCACTTCAGTTCTCTATGGTAGTCTGCATTTCAAACTGCATTAACTCATAGTGGACCTCAAGACCAGAGTTAACGACAGGGAGCCACAGAACTAATGAGCTGAGTGCAATGGCATTGTGCCCGCTGAGACACAGAATGAAGGTGTAGGAGTGTATACACTTACAAAGAAGAGGAGATTGAACAGGAACAGGAAGTACTTGGTGGCTGTAATACATCCTTTCCCCATGGCTGCTGATCTGCAATAGAGAATGGAAAACAATCAAAGCTCCTAGAAACATGATGGTTGAAACACCAGTGCTAAAGTAGATACTGTAACTCAGAACTGACACATAAAGACATCAAACTCTTTCTGCAGATGAACTACTTTAAAAATAGTTTCCAGGTGACAATGTCTAATTTTGAATTGTTGTGATAAGGAAAAAATCTAAATGTTTCTACACCATTGTGCCATAGTTTTCAGGTTGCAAGTTTTATGGGCTGGCTGATTAGATTCAGTTCCTTTTCTGAATAATATAAAATATAATTATTATAAACAAGCCTACACAATTAAAATTAGGCCCATATTATTGTTACTAATGGTAAAAATACTTGAATAAATTAGCTTACAGTACCCTACCACACCACATCAGATAAATGTGGGAATGGGTATCACTGAAAAACATGTGAAGTAAAACATTTGTTGATGCAAAACCAATGAGCTTGCAAATGGCTAAGACATGCTTTCTGTACATCCTGGATCAGAGCAATACAAACGCCAAACACTTTAATGATTGTGAGAAATCTGACCACAATTATAGCCAAAATATTTTAGGTTATTACAGGTCTTGGAGTGTTTTAGGTCTTGGAGTGTTTTCTTGTTTTCACAGGCAGTAATGTCATAAAACCATGCAGACTCATAATTAGCAATGGTGTTCCTGCAGAAAGCAACTATGTTCTAAAGAAAGACTCACTATTCATTTCAGCTAGTTGTTTAAGAGGCAGTCTGTCTTGCAGCATAAAGTAATGCGACTTGGCCCACACAGAATCTGAGGCCACATAATTCATACCATTTATAACATTGTACCCATCCTTGGCCCCTTGAGTTGTTTACAAATTGTTTTGGTGACTTTTATTAAGCTTTCAGCTATCAGTAAGAGTATAGTACTTTTGGCTTTATTTATCATGTTTAAATCTGTTCTGAAGAATTACCCAAAACGTAATACAAAATATATTTGGTCCCAAAGGATAATACATAATGGCATTATCAGAGGACTTTTCCAGGAAACATAAATCCAACTATGTTACACAAGATGAGCAGGACTGGGAAGAGAAATCGGGCCGGGATTTTCCACAGAAACTGGCCCAAAAGGGTTTCTGTCCTTTTCTGCATATCGCTGCCCCCTTCGGCATATCACGGCACCGTTTTGTGGTCCATTCGGCATAACGCGGTGGCTCATTTCAGCTTAGTCCCAGTTCTCCCTATGGCCAGTCCACCCCTGATTGGCTCACCGGGAAAATGCCCAGAAGAAGAGTATACGTTCCATCAAAATAATCTTGACATTTATATTTTGAAAGAAATTATGGAGGTGTCAAGACACTTTTAAATTTGCCATTCTTCTTAACCTGACAAAGCATTTAAAAAATGCATCCCTCTTGTGCGAGCCGCTGAAAAGACAGCTGGACGCAGAGGAAACGGTCAAAGACATCCGTCCAGTGAATGTTTACATAGAAAAGAATGGGAAAAAAAAAGCAGAGATCAATATTGCCTCCTTGAAGTTTTTGATGGAAGCATCTTGTGTAGGTGACTACTTTTTAAAAGGTTAGCTTGACTATATATGAATTATGAGTAGCCTCTATTTTGCACGCACGCACACACACACACACACACACACACACGCACGCATGCACGGAAATGAAGCCCAACAGTCAGAGAGCCATAAGCTTACTTGACTTCAAGTACTACAGGGAGCAATAAACCAGTCTTATTCAACAATGAATGCCATCTTTTTCCTCCATTGTATTAATTTACAAAAGGGGAGTTCAGAGAAATAAAATACACCAAAAGAATTCCCCTCTTTTTCCACTGGTAAGCATGTTCATAGTCATGACAGAAATATTTTACCGCACAGATTTGACCCTCTTATATATCAACATTCAGCAAATTGTCTTTACAGAAAAAACAAAGATAATAAATGTGGAAAGGGGAAGTACAAACTGCAACGAACACATATTTAATCAAGATTTCTGTTCAGCAGTTTACAGCATTTAAAAATTCAGAAAAGAGGAATAACACGTACTGTAAAACCTCATATACCAATATACCACAAAAATCTCATCTATGCCATACCATTTCAAGATATAGTTCACCCAAGAAATAAAATTATCTTTTTATATCATCCCTCATGTTGATGTAAACCCATTTGACTTTCTTTTGTGGAACACCAAAAGCAGAATGTTAAGGACTAATAGCTTTAGTCACCATTCACTTTCATTGCATGGAAGTGCATGATGATGTAGGCAGACAGTTCCTAACATTCTACTTAATCTCCTTTTGTGTTCTATTGAAGAAAGAAAGTCACATGGGTTTAAACCAACATCAGTCAGTAAATAATGACTTGTAATGATTAATTTAAGCGAAAAATACATGATCTCTATAATTAATCATCAGAGCGAGTGCACACTTTGGCTTGTGTGTGTGAAGATTGTGACAGATTTTAATGGTATAGTATGGGTTGCAGAAAGCACTTATGCAACGTAAAAGCGGAGTTACCCTCTCATCTAGGCCTATGTTTTTTTTCTAATCTCTACTGTGACTGTTCTGTTATTGTGCAGATTCTCTAGTTAGTCAAAACATCCCCTCCACAAAACACCCCCTTCTTCCAGAAACCCCCAATTATACAATAATGGCATGATGCCAAATTATATACACAACACAAAATTGTATGCGAGCACACTGCTGATGTTATGGGGCTTTTCCACTGCACGGTACAGCTCGACTGGACTCTTTTTTTTGGGGGGGGGGGGGGGGGGGGGGGGGGGGGGTTCCACTGTGGATAGTACCTGTTACTTTTTTAATACCTCCTCAGTCGAGGTTCCAAGCGAAACCCTGAAGATCACTGATTGGTCAGAGAGAATCACTACTAGCATCATTGGATTTGCGACACGTGACTTCAACCTGCTAGTTTTAAAGTTAACAACAGCGATAGCAGTATCGTTTGTTCACATGACATTTGAATTGTAAAAAGAAATGGCTCTGCGCAAACCACACCATGGTCAATAAACAAGGTGCAGACGTTCCTCTCGTTAGCAATGAACGAAAACAAAAAAAAAGTATTTCAGGAAGTGTCTCAGCTGTTGGCCACACACAGCTACCACCGGACCTACCAACAGTGTAAGGAAAAGTTAAAAAAAACAACTTAAGTGACTACAGAACCATCAAGGACCATAACAGCTTGAATGGTTCGACCAAATGGACGCTATCTATGGCAATAGATATGGGAGGCGAGCAATGGGAGGGAGAGTGTTGGAGTCCACATTGGAGGATGGTACATTAACTCTATACTCTGTTTGAAAGCTTCATTTAGTTGCCCAGCTACTGGAAAGCTTGTTTCTTTCACTTGTGTAAAATCACCATGCATCAATTGCTTTATGCAGCACAATGAGCTAGTAGCAAACAGCTAGGGGTCATGTTATTATTACGGTCAGTAATGTTTGTGTCACGTTTAAGATGATGTCATGGCAGTAGAGGCAGCGCAACTATGACGATCAGCCTATAATCCCACCCACGATGAGGCGGCACTAAAATGGAGTGAAAAAGCAAGCTCAGAAAAGTAAAGCGAGCAGAGTCGAGTCAAACCGTAACGTGCAGTGGAAAAGTGCCATTAGATTCCTTCTATAAATCACATGGCCATAAATTTAAATCAGGATAATCGCTATAGACAAATAAGTTCCTTCAGCTAATGTTCTGATTTCAGGAGAATTCAGTGATAATTGACTTTTATTGCTTTGACTGACAGCTACCATTCAGTGAATGGGTGAACCAATTAACCTTTTTTTTTTAAAACACAGGATATAGGCCTATGTATTATTTGAACACAGCTTATGCCTACTAATTCACTAAATTACCCACACAATTATTACTTAAATGTTTTTGTGCCACTTTAAATGAAAGAGAATATAGCAGTTTTGAAATAAACTTGCAGTAAAATCAAAACAGTAGACTTTTCTTTAGCAAAATTTGCCCCTAGTGGCCAAAGAGGTAAGTGTTTTTACCCCTCCCCCACCCCAAAACTAAACATTAGGGTAAAACATTCTTATAATAATAATAATAATAATAAAAAAAATTAAAAAAAAAAAATTAAAAAAAAAGCTACCTCCGAATTGCACTAGTTCCCCGATTATGCAAACACGATTATTTCCTGGTTTCGACTCAGGATCCGAACCTGGGTCTCCCGCGCTGCTGATGCAATATTCTTCCAGTTGCGCCAAAAGGGAAAGTAAACAATCGGCATAATGCGTCCAATCCTAGCGTACTGGAATTCTTGGAAACAACATGTCGACTTCCTGTGTGATCGTGTTGGAGAGCCACCGCTCTACATATCTAAAGCACGTGCTCCAGAGAAAACAAGGAAATTGCAGGGGAAATATTAGTGCTGTCCTCAGGGAAAGGAGGTGGCAGTAAATAGACCAGAACCCTTAATTAAATAAACCATTAGGTAAATACATAAATGCAATTATCTTTAGTGTAAATGCCAAATGTATGCCTAACACAACCAAAGGATATTCGTCACCCGTTTTTCCCTCCTCACCACCAAAGAAAGTTTAAAAATAACCAAATAAGCCTATAGGCTGATCCAAAAGTCCCAAATTACAACTAGACATGCAATAACTCCATAACTTGGGTCACAGAAGACACTATTTTTGCATAACCCTATGATTTTCCCCCAGCCAGCTTTTTTCATACACTAAGGGAGTTAAAGGCATTCCTATGGCAACCATAATTGAGGCAGCATTAATGTTACACTTAAGGGGAGAAATAGTCTCACACCCCAGTTACTCAAGAGTTTCCCTTCTCACCCCTCTTCAAGAAAAAGGTCATGCCAAGTCTTCAACAGCCACATCAAAAGCATTGCAAACATGGAGGGAAACAATTATCGACCATCAATCAAATTTCCTAAGCACTAAGTGCTATATTTGTCAATGCATGTTTGCTTGCATCACCTTCTGCAAAAAAAGCATACAGCAGAACTTTCCTCCCACATTTTCAGGGGGTACATTGTCTCTTGCACGTTTCAGACCCACTATGGAACTCACTTACTTCTAATCTCCTTTCGATTAATAATTTATGATGTTTTCCTCATTGTAAATTGCTTTGGATTAAGTGTCTGCTAAATTAATAATGTAGATAAATTGTACATGTGTTTCTAACCAGTGACTGTATCAGTCATGGACATTAAAAAAAACAGGCATGTTTACCATGCAATATGTCGGGGAGAAAGAACGGGTTGCGGCCGACGTGCTAGGATACCGGGCTGCCTTCCCATCACACAGCGCGGCCTCTGGGAAGACAGGATACCAGAGAACCCGGCGTCCCTCATGTCCCGGAAGGAGGGGAGCACTTTCAGCCGTCGGATCCCTCCCGCATCCTACACCATCCTATGGACACTACCCCTGCCTACACATACCCCATTTACCGTGAGGGCACTAGATCCCCCTTTATTTTGTACACTTTTCCCTTTGGACACTTTTATCCCCTTTTTTGACGTTTCTGTTTTATTTCCAATAAACGCCTCTGTGAGGCCTGATGCCACATCCATGGTGTGTCTCTTGCTCTTCCCGCCACAAGGCTTGAAATTTGATCAGGCTTACATTGGTAATTAGGCTGCACATAACAAGAGTAATGGTAGCGGAATACAGAAAGGGTAAAAAAAAAAAAAAAAATTCCCTCTGTAAAAGATTTTCCTTTAGCAATACCTTATATAACCAAAAATGTCAGATTCAAAAAGTTCAACAAGATAACAGAATATAAGGGTACTTCACAGAAAGTATGAGGTAATAAAGAATACAGAAAATAATAATCAGGTTTCTGTAAAAGAGACTGGCAAAACATGTGTGCTTGCAAAATCTGTTTACAGCTAAATCAGTGCTACATCTTCAGATAGGCTACATTCTTCTACCAAATGTGTAAACTGCTGTACTGCATGTGTGAAAAAAAGTTTAATAGTTTGCAACAAAGAATGTTGTTCTTGCACGGCAACTAGGCATGCACATGATCTTTTAATCTCTTTTTTTTAGAAACCCCAAGACTTCAAAGACTTTTCCATAACACTCACAGAGAGTAAAATGTGACCTTAGTATTACACCAATATGGTTCTGTCTGCCCATAGACCGTAGTTTTGCGATACAATGCTTTACATTTTTGCCATTCTAGCTAGCAGACAAATACAAAGGTTCAGGTTATTTTTATTAAACCAGAACAATACAAAAATGACCACACAAGAGCATAAATGTACTGACCAAGTGCTTATATTTCACCCCAAAATGAAAATTCTCTCATTTCCTCACCCTAATGTCATTCCAGATGTGTGACTTTCTTTCTTCTGCAGAACACAAATGGAAATTTTTAGAAGAATACCTTAGCTCTGTTGGTCCATAAAATGCAATTGAATGGTGTACAAAATGTTGAGGCTCAATAAAGCATATAAAAGCAGCATCAAATTAATCAATAAGACGTAATCATTTTAATGTCTTCTGAAGCGATCTTATCAATTTTGGGTGAGAGGAGAACAACTCTTTCACTGTACATCTTAGCATTGCAGTCTCATCATCGCAGATCATAGGCACGATCATCGTTTCAAGCTCAATTACACTTTCTAGTATTTGAAGCACGCACGGCACACTAGATGGTGCTAGGAAGTGTAATCAAGCTTGAAATCATGAGACTGCTGAGGTCAAGATTTATAGTGGAGAAAAAAAATAAATAAAAATAGGCATTTTGGTCAGTTCTCACCCAAGGCCGTGTCCAAAAATATTTTTTTCCTGAGGCCAGCATATTTTTTCAGTGGTTTGCAATGGAAGTGCCGTGCATTTAAAAAAGCCAGCTGCATGACGAGGCGCTGAGCATCTATACCGTGCTAAGCGCTTGCCATTTTTTCTGATTGAAGAGAGTTGAAAATGTTTCAACTTTGGGTAGAACACAGTTCTCATCATGGTCTTTTTATCCAGCCGTACAATCACAGTGGAGGAGGAGCAGGACAAATACCACACCGACCAACCATCATATCCTACTTGTACAATGACTGAATAACAATGGAGGAGAAGCTTGCTGGTCTCAGAGTATTCATGTCTGTACCAGATGACATTCCTGGACTACCACAGTATTAATATGAAAACATAATGGTTCAGCCTTCACTTTATCCAGAGCAAGGGCCAGAGCAAGTACTCTTCCTTGTGCCGACATTTTTACATTCAGTACTTGTAGATAACACAAACTATCTGCGCAATGAGGTACTTGCAACACATTCATTTCGTGGAAATTCCACATCATAGCAACCAAAGCACCTCAGCTGAAAAAACGCTGTGCCTCCAAAGCACTCTCAGCTGGGTGTTTTCAGAAGAGCGCCTGGCATTTTCAGCAGCAAAAGAAAATGCTTGACACACAGCCTAAAACTGATTGGATCATTCAGACATAAAACAGCTGGAGTCTTATAGATTACTTTTATGCTGCCTTTATATGCTCTATGGAGCTTCAAAGTTTTGGACCCTGTAGACTTGCATTGTATGGACAAACAGAGCGGAGATATTCTACTAAAAATCTTAGTTTGTGTTCTGCAGAAGAAGAAAAAAATGTAAATGAGAGCATTTTCATTTTTGGGTGAACTATTACTTTATTTCATTTTCGACCAAAATGCCAGATGGAACCCTGTGAAACGAAAACCGATTACGAATCCCTAGATAATATTTGAGAACTGAGCAAATATATTTATATTCAGTATTTAGACAAAATCTAAATGCCTTTTCGTGACATTTTAAGACTTTACAAATCTACGACATTTTTTCAGGCCTTGAAATCTCGATTTTAAAAACTCCCTCAAAACTCCAGGTTTTTCATGACCGTTGGAATATTAATACAAAGAACCGAGTTTGAAGCAAGCTTACTTGAACGCCCCTGATAGCCTAATCAACGCTGTCTCGCGGCTTTATTTTTTATAGCGTCTCTTGAAGTGAACTCAGCGTCTCTTGAGCACCAATGGATTCCATCAGTCCCAAGCGAGCCGTAACTTCAAAAATAGCATAACAACAGCTGGAGGCTCATCCAATGACTTGAAGTGCGTGTGAAAAAAGTTAATGTACGCGTCGAGTCGCATTCAAGCCAGCTGGAAAAAACACAACCGTTCACGGAAACGCAGAGAAAATGATGCAAGCGTCCAGTGCCACATCAGCGAACATTTGATTTACATATATAGAGAGAGAAAACAAAAAGCCCCCAAAGAGTTCAACTAGTACATAACTTAGTTTAAGTTGCGTGAGGTGAGAAATGTAAAGGTAAACACTGCGCCAGTAACTTAAATACCAACAAGCACGTATAAGTTTCCAAACGCTTCTAGCACAAAGTCAAATCGATTTTATTGCGCTCTGTGCTGTAAACTGGATATAACAGAAAGTAATTTACCTCTGCTGTTAGTCGCAGTGTAAAGTCTGTTGAACAGCTGTCAGTTAGTTTGGTGTCGTCGACCGTCCAAGAGTCTGAACAAAAAGCAATGAAGCACACCCACTGAGAGCGGCAGCATGGGAAACCCTGTCACGAGATTAACCTCATCACCGCCTTAAAGGACTGAGCAACAGGTTACCATAGTAACATGGTTTCCGCTATAACCCATTTGTTAATTTTGCATTTTTTGTCAAAACTACAGTTGCCATGGTAATACTTTTTTGTGGATTTAAAGGAATATGTTGTGGTGAATTGCTCTCTATATTAACATAATGCAATAAACGTAAATGTATTGCAATATAAATACAACATAGAAAGTAGTACGGTAACGGTGTGTGAAACAAATTAGCTTTAAAAGAAGAAGTGTGTGTCAATGGACTGTAATGTAAACGGAAATAGGTTATATTTTGGATGTTTGGAATATAGGCCTAGTTGGAATCATTAGTTAGAGATTTGGGATTATTACTCAATTATATAATGCATGTTTACACAGGGGCGTAGCCATCATTTCAAAAATGAGGGGGGCAGACACTAGACATGAAGTGTAAGAAATATATTTTTATTTTAAGTCCTGAAATAACTTTATGCTGCTTTAATGTCTAATATTGCACCAAATTAAAAGGGAGCACATGGGATTTATTCAATTAATTCACCGGAAAGGTTTTGATTTCTTACAATTTACAATGTAAAAAGGCTAATTTTTATATTGTGAATCTATTTCTACCTGATCTAACCTTAAAAAAATACTTTTGTTGCAAATGAAACCAGGTGGATTTAGTCATGTTTTTATTTACTTAAAAAGCAGTTAAATTAGATGTTACCACTGCATATTTATTTATTTATTTTTTACCTAGAACAAACATTTTGATATGCACTATATGAGAGTGGTAAAAGCCATAAAACAAACAACAACAGTGTCCTTCAAAAGCAAAACACAGAAACAACACATTTGAATTGGGTTAATCTACACTCTTTTGAAGAAAAAAGTTAACATAAAAATGTGATTTATGTGGTAAAATCTATATGGTAACTGGTTTGCATGTCAAAAGTCAAAAAATAGTATTTAGCATAACTTGGGGGAAAAGCCAGCTTTAGGGGTTAGATCAAAAGTTTGCTTTTTAAGGTTTCCACTTTTTAGTGATATGTCCTGTGACAGACAGGTTTGATTCAACTAAGATTCAGAGGAAACAAATTGTGAAAATTTTATAATGAAGATTTGCTGGAAATAGATCCAAAAAGTTTTAAGCCAGTTTCAGTGTTGGCATAGTTACTCCATTTCACCTTTGTGGGGCAGAATTTTCAAGAGAAAAACGTATTTTCCTAGCTGGATATCGTTACATTTTATAAGCCATCTCAAACCCAGCATTAAAACTTAAATTATATGGGTAATATTAATTTTCAGCCCTTCTTCTCAGTCAAACTCCGATGTCAAAGAATCCCTACAAATATAATGTAGCCTATCTAATGATCATTTAGTGAAGACTTGAAAGCTTTTAAAAAAAAATTTCCTATTGGCCCTTGTACCTGCCGCCGTTATTGTCGTGCGTGGCTCGCACAATCGTCAAAGTGGTAAAATGAACTATGGCACAGTTGTGTCACCCACTCGATCCAGTGTTGGATGTAAAGCGCATACATTTGCGTGTAGGCGCAACTTCCGATTGGGCGCATAATTAAAATAAAGCTTCTTCTCTTTCCGATTCGAGCTATCATACCATAGTAATATCACTGATCATCATCAAAGCATGAACAGATGCCAAATGACAACTTACATTACTTGACATCACAGTAAAAACATGATTGGAAAGTATTTTGCCACATTGAGTTTGTGAATAGCTGCAGATCAAGCCCGGATGACTGACGTGGTTGCCATGGAAATGACGCAACATGATGAGCTCATTCAGTGCGTGGTTGAGCAGCTTAAGAGACTGACCAGTAAATTTGAATGTTTACATTTACATATTTATACATTTGCTGTATAATACAGACAACTTATACATATTTGCCCTGTGTCCCCTGCATATAGTGATTGAGTTGTTTTTCTTGTGTGGTAGCAATCTGTCTGAGCCTGTTGGCAAGAAATGTAAACAGTAACATCTACAACAAAAACAGGACTGTGCAAGGTCTGTTCAGTGTGTTTAGTTTTGGGCATGATGTAATATTGTCAGAACAATGACATGATTTAGATCAAAGGTGCTTGTGGCAGGGCGGAGGGCGGGCCGGGTCGTGATCCTACACACCGGTCCCGTTTTAGGCTAATCAAGCCTCCGAGAGGGATAAAGGCCGACTGCAGAGGATAGTGCGGGAGAAAGAGATCATTTACGGACATGTCCGTCGTGTGTGTGTTTGTGTCCTTAAAATATGTTTATATTGTCACGCCAGTTCTCGCCTTCTCCTTTCCAGTGAACTAATTTACACTGTTGCCGAAACCCCGGAAGGAGGAGGGATATGCCGAAGTAGAGTTCTCGCCACTACTGTCCACCCCAATGGAGCATCCGCGGCCATCTGCTGAGGGACGAGGAGCCCAGCCGCCTGGAAGCGGAAGAATGGCCACCGACAGCGAGGGGTGAAGAGGCTCCTAGCCAACCGCCTGGAGCAGTCAGGGCGCTGCCAGGGGCGGAGGAATCCCCTTCGGCTCCCCGAGAAAGCGGCGGTGCGTTCCGTCCACCAGGGGCTGAAGGACTGCCTCCGATCCGCTCGGAGAGGTGCGGCTGTCATCCGTCAGAGGGAGGAGGAGTGGCCGAGGAACAAGCTACGGCGTATCGGAGAACTGGCAAGTTTTTTTGTTTTTTTTTCATCTCTCTCTTCCCTCTCTCTCTCACTGCCCCTCTGCGTTGGACTTTTCCCTCTCTTTTAAATTTTACAGTGTTTTTTTTGTTACAAGAAGTACCCCCCCATTTTTAATTATTTCTGTTTCCCTCCCCTTGTCCCCAGGTAGATGGGGATGACCTGCCTTTAGGGCACGCCCTCCCCCAGGGAAGGCTATCAAGCCTCCAAGAGGGATAAAGGCCGACTGCAGAGGATGGTGTGGGAGAGAGAGATCATTTACGGACATGTCCGTCGTGTGTGTGTTTGTATCCTTTGGTTTAAGTTTATAATTAAAGTATGATTTATAGTGTCAAGCCGGTTCTCGCCTCCTCCTTTTCAATGAACTACTTTACAGTGCTAAATATAAAATGTGCGAAGATCTTTTTACAGCTTGTGCAGATGAAGCTCTTTCTCAGTCCCCCGGTCTCTTCTTGTTCCTGTGTACTGAAATGGATATATTTTAAGTACCCTGACCCTACAGTAAATTAGTCAAGTCAAGGCTGCTCTGTGCCTGCTCAAAATTCTGTGTAAAGACGCAATGTTATATAATAAGCCAGACTACTTAAAGTTTGTTGTCGTCATGAAAAAAGCATATATTTCATAATTAAGTTTCATATTTAAAAGTATGCCTATATAATCATTTCATAATTTCATTACATTATTTATGCATTTTTAACTGCTATGTAAAAGCATTTATGTCATTTCTGAGTATCAAGTAGTAAATGGTGTGTGTGTGTGTGTGTGGTATATAGTATATCCCTCACATTTTTGTAAATATTTGATTATATTTTTTCATGTGAAAACACTGAAGAAATGACACTTTGCTGCAATGCAAAGCAACTTGTCTTAGAGTAAATTTGCTGTCCCCTAAAAATAACTCAACACACAGCCATTAATGTCTAAACCGCTGCCAACAAAAGTGAGTACACCCCTAAGTGAAAATGTCCAAATTGGGCCCAAAGTGTCAATATTTTGTGTAGCCACCATTATTTTCCAGCACTGCTTTAACCCTCTTGGGCATGAGGTTCACCAGAGCTTCACAGGTTGCCACTGGAGTCCTCTTCCACTCCTCCATGAAGACATCATGGAGCTGGTGGATGTTAGAGACCTTGTGCTCCTCCACCTTCCGTTGGAGGATGCCCCACAGAGGCTCAATAGGGTTTAGGTCTAGAGACAAGCTTGGCCAGTCCACCACCTTCACCCTCAGCTTCTTTAGCAAGGCAGTGGTCATCTTGGAGGTGAGTTTGGGGTCGTTACCATGCTGGAATACTGCCCTGCGGCAGTTTAGTTGCACCACCTATTTTTAAGGCAAGACTTAACTAGTAGGTCGTAAGTTCTCCGAAGGGAGGGGATCATGCTCTGCTTCAGTATGTCACAGAACATGTTGGCATTCATGGTTCCCTCAATGAACTGTAGCTCCCCAGTGCTGGCAGCACTCATGCAGCCCCGTGACACTCCCACCACCATGCTTGACTGTAGGCAAGACACACTTGTACTCCTCGCCTGGTTGCTGCCACACACGTTTGACACCATCTGAACCAAATAAGTTTATCTTGGTCTCATCAGACCACAGGACATGGTTCCAGTAATCCATGTCCTTAGTCTGCTTGTCTTCAGCAAACTGTTTGCGGGCTTTCTTGTGCATCATCTTTAGAAGAGGCTTCCTTCTGGGACGACAGCCATGCAGACCAATTTGATGCAGTGTGTGGCGTATGTTCTGAGCACTGACAGGCTGACTCCCCACCCCTTCAACCTCTGCAGCAATGCTGGCAGCACTCGTATGTCTATTTCCCAAAGACAACCTCTGGATATGATGCTGAGCACGAGCACTCAACTTCTTTGGTCGACCATGGTGAGGCCTGTTCTGAGTGGAACCTGTCCTGTTAAACCGCTGTATTATCTTGGCCACAGTGCTGCAGCTCAGTGTCAGGGTCTTGGCAATCTTCTTATAGCCTAACCCATCTTTATGTAGAGCAACAATTCTTTTTTTCAGATCCTCAGAGAGTTCTTTGCCATGAGGTGCCATGTTGAACTTCCGGTGATCACACAGAGGGAGTGTGAGAGCGATGACACCAAATTTAACTCACCTGCTCCCCATTCACACCTGAGACCTTGTAACACTAACGAGTCACATGACACCAGGGAGGGAAAATGGCTAATTGGGCTCAATTTGGACATTTTCACTTAGGGGTGTACTCACTTTAGTTGCCAGCGGTTTAGACATTAATGGCTGTGTGTTTAGTTATTTTGAGGGGACAGCAAATTTACACTGTTATACAAACTGTACACTCACTACTTTACGTTGTAGCAAAGTGTCATTTCTTCAGTGTTGTCACATGAAAAGATATAATCAAATATTTACAAAAATGAGTAGGGGTGTACTCACTTTTGTGAGATACTGTATGTCTATACATATATATAACAGTACAGTAAGACAAAATACACGTTAAAATACCTTTTGCCCTATTATCAAAGGTCTTACTAGTAAAAAAGCAATTATGATCCAACGTAAATTTTCTTGATAAAAATGTCTGATGTCTGAAATGGCTAGAAATAGCATTTTAGCTTAGCATAAAAATGACAATTTATACCAGGTTTATTTCTATTTCTTCTGCTCCAAACTTACTTTAAACTTCTCTGTCTGCGTATGAATGTAACACATCATAAGAAAGTGTTTCTCTGCTGTTCAAATGCACTTTGGATTCCATCATTTATATGTATAAATGTTTTCCATCTGAAAGGACTAAATATTAAATGAAAATGACAATAAAATGCAAAGTAATCTCTTCAGTAATCAAAATACTTTTTAAATGTAACTGTATTCTAATTACCAATTATTTTAATTGTAACTGTAGTGGAATTTTATATACGTAAATGTGCTATAGAATATATAATTACAGTGCTTCTAATGTGAGAGTAGAAATTCTAAGAATACTTAAATACAGTTCTAATAATACCTTTAATGTGTTATGCCATTGCTTCAGGTTGTTAAAACTTAAAAAACTTTTAAAATTATCATGGATCTTAGTGAGACCAAGGTTGATTTTCTTTGCTAAAAATTCAAACTATTAAGCATTGATGAATATCTTTAAGTTTCACTTTAAACCAAACTATAGCTGACTAAAAGCTTAAACCATCATTCAAAATAAAAAGTCCTGCAGCTCATGGAGTGGTGGCAGCTTAAATGAAATAACAATAACCTTGAAAACCAGATGTGATAAATGTTGTACGTTTTCTTTATTCCAAAAAGATAGCGATGCAGATCCATAACAAGAACAGCTCTCAATAAAATATTTACACACTGATTTAAAAAGTACATCAACTTCCCTTCAGTGACTTTATGAACACCATCTGAAGACAACTGAAGCCATACCACTATATTAGCTAACAAGATTTATTTATTTTTTTTACTGCATGGCAACAATTCTCAGGAGGGGTCATGGATAGCAAATGCTTCATGTATGGCAATTGTTGTCATTGCTATTAGAAACTAACATTTCTATATATAGATGAAAAGATCTGACAATATTTGCAGGACAGTGAGAGTAGCTCCACAGAGCAAATGTTTGGAATATCTGAGTACTGCTAAATTATGAACCTGTTTACATGTAAAGAAGACAACAAAAAGACTAAATCAAACTTCCATTAATATCTTTCGAGAAAGAGCCACTACAAGGTTGTTCCTTTCAATTTGTTACTACCCATTTTGAGGTTTGATCAGGATGGAACTAAATGTGAAGACCTAAATAGACCTTGCAAAGAGTAACTGCTACTTTTGTGCAAAGACACAAATGCACAGTTTTGCCTAAACATACAGAAAGCAATATCTGCAGTGCATGAAATCCAACAAGTGGCATGGTTGTAAAAAAAACACATAAAAACTGTTTTCTGCGATATAGATTCTTGCTAAATGTATTGCTTCCTTCCATATAACCAATCGTGATTAGCAGCCTTATTTTTGCAGAGAAAATACAAAGCTAGAGATGAAAAATAATTTCAATGTTATTTCAAAAGGCTTTGAATTTCATTAAGTTTTATGGAGGGTTGTACAACATAAGCTACCAGATAAACACAGGGCAGCAGGCATGCAAATTCACACACACAATGCTTTTAAAGAAATAGTGCACCCAAAAAATGAAACCGCTCTAATCATTTACTCACCCTCATGCCATCCCAGATGTGTATGACTTTCTTCCATCTACTGAACTCAAATTAAGATTTTTAAAATAATATAATATAATAATAATAATAATAATCAGCTCTGTAAATCCATACAATGCAAGTGAATGGGTGCCAAAACTTTGAAGCTCCAAAAATCACAAAGTCAGCATAAAAGTAATCCAAGAAGGATTTTAAAGTGATCTGTTTCTCACCCACTCCTATCATATTGTTTCTGAATATATGGATTAAACTACTTGAGTCCAATGGATTACTTTTATGATGCCTTTGTGATTTTTGGAGCATAAATCTTTTGGCACCCATTCACTTGTATTGTATGTACCTACAGATCTGAAATATTAATCTAAAAATCATAATTTTTGTTGTGCAGAAGAAAGAAAGTCATACACATCTGGGATGGCATGAGGGTGAGTAAATGATGACAGAATGTTAATTATTGGGTGAACATTCCTTTAAATTGTTAATCTCCGTAGACCGCACATAAGAACAATTGTCATCAAGGATATACAAGATAATTTAAACATTTCTGGAATAAACAATAAACATGCAAGTGATACCACTAACCTAATTAATTAAAATAATAATAAAAAAATTAAGCAAAGACTTTGGGGCAGGCCAATAAATAACAACTGCAAAAATGTTGATCAACAGAAAAAATATATATTAATCCAGATAACATTACAGACAACTGGCAGTTTGCAGACATGTGGGACACTTGTGAAGTTTAGTATATTAAGGCAATATTATTAAAATGTGAGGGGAAAATACTGCTACATTGTTTATTAAAATGAAAGCAATATGCCATTGTGCTACACAACCATTGCGGCATTACTGAAAGAAAAAGGTGTTTCAGCATGCACATTGACACCTTGAGATAACGGTCACATTCAAAACAGAAACTGATATCTCATATATTGATAATTAGTTCTCCTTAAAATACACTAACAATAGGGTTCCTAAAATGGTAAACCTGAAGAGGCTTCATTGCAACATAATTTCACAAGTTCCATGCACCAACTAACTACAGTAACTGGACAGTTGATCTGTTGTGTGTGTCGAAAAAACATTCATAACTGAGCTTTTCAGAACCATTTCCATATGAGAACCGAGAGACAGTGTGTAACAATGTAAAGCAAGTTGATCTGGTTCAGGTATACATCAATCTACATGAATAGAGATACACATGCCAGGCAGTCATGAATTGAATACATTTTTAAAACTAAATTTTCTATGAAAAACCCACATGTAAAAACCACATTCTATTGTTTACTAGCTTATAAACATCATATGGCTAGGAACTAGAAGCCATTGACTTTACTACATGAAATTGTTTACAGTTTTATTGATACCATACAGTAGCTACAGACAGTTTTGCATCATTCTGAGCTCAGCTACAGTGTGCAATACTTTACAGAAGAAACGCTGAATGAGGAGAGCTACACTGTGACCGCACAATCCAAAAAATAAGTGTAATTCACTTTACAACATTGTGAGCATTTCCCACTAAAAAACAAAAGCAAAAAGAGATGCTTTGTAGAGGCATACTCCCATGTTGTAAGCTGGATATTAAAATAAAGGCCTGGGGTTTGGCATTGTCCTTGCAGTAAGGCTCAACGCCAGGTGATGATGTTTGACTGTGTCACTGTTCAAAGCTTCTAATGAAATCTCCAGCCCAGCGGCCCGTCTCTCAACTCCCCAAGCACCAGGTGTGTTGGACTGGTGTGTGAGGCTTTTAGATTTTCTTGGGCCGACGTCCCAGATGGTAGTAGTAGAACATCGTGACAATGAGGAAGAAGATGCGACTGAGGAGGAGGAGGATGGCAGCATTTGACAGGGAGCCCAGTTCCACCAGAGTGATGGAAGTCACTGTAACACAGAGAAGGGTAAAAAAATACATATATGAACATAATGAGATATCTGAACATAAAATACATTTTTGAGGGACATATGCAACATTAATTAGATGTTATATTTAAGCCTACTGCTTTCTACAGCACATTGGTATGTCGTTTATCGGGTGGTGGTGCTTCAAATCTGAAACTACAGCATCACTGCTAAATGAATAGAGTTAATTTATCTATTATTTTTGTTGCAAGCTTGCAGTCAGAATTGAATATGTGTTCGTTTATATGTAATAAATGACACTTTTATTTTAATAAAAAATAATAATAATTTTAACAAAAAATAATGTATTAAATATTTAAAACATTAAAATATGTAACTAAAATCGTTTCTTAATTTGTTTCTTTGTTTTATATATGTAGTTACTGAAAATGATGTGGAGTTTGAATCATATGGGGGGAAAACAGCATTCTGTAGGAAACATTTTCAACCAACTATACATATGCAGTATAGCACAGGGAATTTATAAATTACACTATATACATACAGTACGTGTATACACTTGAATCCATTGAAGGAACACAACCACTAGAGGGCAGTGTCATCATGACATTACACAGTCTATCCACAGCTGTGAGGATACAGCATGCATAAACCATACAGTTTTGCATCTCACTACAAACCTAAAAACTGAATGGCAAAGTAGCAGGCTTCACTAAGTAATGTCCACTGGATGATGATCTTTTCAGCAGTGTACAAGCCATTCCACATGATCAGAGAGAAACCTGACAAAATAGTGCACAAAAATGAAAATGAATGAGGTAGTGTGTTAAAAAATAAGTCAACATTCTGCAGGATTGTAAAACACACATTCAAACAAAAAGTGTGGGTAACAACATTTAGATTAGAAGAATTACTTTATGCATAAATCATAATTCTCTTCAGAATGATATGATAGCTGTTCCATTGAGTTGAACTTCAGGGGAAATTTTCACTGGGGGCTTCCTGTTCATGTAACCCTGACAGTGGTTTTTAAGAGTGACCCTTTTTTTAAAAAAATTTATTGACGCGACCCATATACACAAACACCATTAAAAACGTATATATATATATATATATATATATATATATATATATATATATATATATAAAGAAAATCTACTGTACTAGAGTAGGAGTGTGCCTCTTAAAAAGTGCTTAAATAGTAAACATTAAACAAAAACTCAATGAAAAAACATTTAAAACATTGTTTGTTTATATATATATATATATATATACACACACACACACAGTATCTCACAAAAGTGAGTACACCCCTCACATTTTTGTAAATATTTGATTATATCTTTTCATGTGACAACACTTAAGAAATGACACTTTGCTATAATGTAATGTAGTGAGTGTGCAGCTTGTATAACAGGGTAAATTTGCGGTCCCCTCAAAATAACTCAACACACTGCCATTAATTTCTAAACCTCTGGCAACAAAAGTGAGTACACCCCTAAGTGAATATGTCCAAACTGGGCCCAAAGTGTCGATATTTTGTGTTGCCACCATTATTTTCCAGCACTGCTTTAACCCTCTTGGGCATGGAGTTCACCAGAGCCTCACAGATTGTCACTGGAGTCCTCTTCCACTCCTCCATGAGGACATCACAGATCTGGTGGATGTTAGAGACCTTGTGCTCCTCCACCTTCCATTGGAGGATGCCCCACAGATGCTCAATAGGGTTTAGGTCTGGAGACATGCTTGGCCAGTCCATCACCTTCACCCTCAGCTTCTTTAGCAACGCAGTGGTCATCTTGGAGGTGAGTTTGGGGTCGTTACCATGCTGGAATACTGCACTGTGGCCCAGTCTCCGAAGGGAGGGGCCATGCTCTGCTTCAGTATGTCACAGTACATGTTGGCATTAATGGTTCCCTCAATGAACTGTTCCCATCATGCTTGACTGTAGGCACACTTGTCTTTGTACTCCTCACCTGGCTGCCGCCACACACGCTTGACACCATCTGAACCAAATAAGTCTTATCAGCCCACAGGACATGGTTCCAGTAATCCATGTTCTTATTCTGCTTGTCTTCAGCAAACAGTTTGTGGGCTTTCTTGTGCATCATCTTTAGAAGAGGATTTGAATGCAGTGTGCGGCATATGGTCTGAGAAATGACAGGCTGACCACCCCCACCCCTTCAACCTCTGCAGCAATGCTGGCAGCACTCATACGTCTATTTCCCAAAGACAACCTCTGGATATGACGCTGAGCATATGCACTCAACCTCTTTGGTCGACCATGGCTAGGCCTGTTCTGAGTGGAACCTGTCCTGTTAAACTGCTGTATGGTCTTGGCCACAGTGCTGCAACTCAGTGTCAGGGTCTTGGCAATCTTCTTATAGCCTAGGCCAACTTTATGTAGAGCAACAATTATTTTTTCAGATCCTCAGAGAGTTCTTTGCCATGAGGTGCCATGTTGAACTTCCAGTGACCAGTTTGAGGGAGTGTGAGAGCGATGACACCAAATTTAACACACCTGCTCCCCATTCACACCTGAGACCTTGTAACACTAACGAGTCACATGACACCGGGGAGGGAAAATGGCTAATTGGGCCCAATTTGGGCATTTTCACTTAGGGGTGTACTCACTTTTGTTGCCAGCGGTTTATTAATGGCTGTGTGTTGAGTTATTTTGAGGGGACAGCTAATTTACAGTGTTATACAAGCTGTACACTCACTACTTTATGTTGTAGCAAAGTGTCATTTCTTCAGTGTTGTCACATGAAAAGATATAATCAAATATTTACAAAAATGTGAAGGGTGTACTCACTTTTGTGAGATACTGTATACACACACACACACACACACACACACACACACACACACACACACATGTGTGTGTGTGTGTGTGTATAACTTATTTAATGAGAAAGGTGGGCCTGCTTATTCTGCATAATCTGGTCCCAAGCCGGTTCGCAAGACGACAGGGCAACATGAATGTCCAGAGAAGCATTCAGTTTGTTTCAATGTTTTGTCTTCATTTTGGTTAAAACTGAGAATCCAGTTTCACACATATAGATAGTTGTGAAGGGCAGTAGCAATGAAATGCTTGCTATGCTCAGCATGGGATACTCGGTGGAGAGGCCAATCCAGAATGAAGACATTTTTTCTGTTTTGTGTCAAGTTCTCAGTGTGCTGTCACAGGTCAGTTGCAGCATTTCTGATTCTTCAGAAGGAGTTAAATTCAGTTCAGCGATTGAATCTGTGGTTTCAAAGTCAAAGGGATTTTTCACCCACCGTTTGTCTTATAATTCATTGAACTTCTCTTGGGGAAAGTAGCGAGAGAAATTCCCCATCAGTGCATCCAGATGTGACTGAATGAGGGGCGTCAGGGCAACGACCGATTTCTTTGACACCATTTTCTTCAATATATTTCATCATTGTCAAGAACATATAGTAGCTTGGGGTTTTGAGTCACAGCTGACAAAGTTCAAGTGACTTCTGGAAAGCCTGAATTTGTTCGCAATGTCTGAAAATATTGTCCTCCCTTTCTTGTAATTTTAGATTCAGTTTGCTTAGAACAGAAAATATGTCAGCAAGATAAGGCAGTGTTAAAAGTCATTTCTCATCACTGAATGAGCCTACAAGAGGAGACGGTTTCTCAGTTAGGAAAGCATGTATTTCATCCTTCAATTCATACACTCGGCTGACCACCCTGCCCTTTGACAGCCATCTCACATCTATATGAAAGAGTAGATGTGTGTGGTCGGCTCCCGTTTCAGTACATAGGGCCTCAAAAAGTAGGCTATTAAGAGCACTACCTTTAATGTAGTAAATTTAACAAAATCTC
The DNA here is from genome assembly GCA_032164185.1 of Moxostoma hubbsi. Classification (NCBI taxonomy): domain Eukaryota; kingdom Metazoa; phylum Chordata; class Actinopteri; order Cypriniformes; family Catostomidae; genus Moxostoma; species Moxostoma hubbsi. The sequence continues at coordinate 15,256,019 of JAVLUX010000027.1, forward strand.
TCATCACCACTTCAAGCTCAGGGATTCCTTTTGATGCCAACGCTTCACGATGAATAAAACAATGATTCCATACAATGTTCTGCCCTGCTGCATCCTTAATCCTCCTGACAACACCACTATTTTTGCCAGTGATGTTGGCCGCCCCATCGCTGTTGATGCCTTTGCAATTGGCCCAATCCAGACCGCATTTTGTCATGTAAGAATTTAACTCTTCAAAAATATGTGCCCCTGATGTGCTGGAAGGCAATGTTAGGCAGCACTGAAGATCTTCAACAAATTCCCCCTTGCCAAACGTACCGAACATAAACCAGTAACGTAGCGCTTCATGCAATGTCAGTGCTCTCGTCCAGCTGAATAGCAAAATCCTTTGCTGACTTCAGTCTCGCTATGAGCTGTCAAATTTTGGGCAATATCCCCAATAAGATGTGACACAGTATTGTCACTAAGAGGTATTAGTTTTAGCTTTTCAGATGCCTTTTCACCCAGATCTGTATGAACTATGTCTAGTGCCGAAGGCAATATTAATCTCTCTGCAATTGTGTGGGACGCTTTTTCTTTGGCAACACGATATGAAACTTTATAGGATGCCAGGTGCAATTTGTGATTGTGTGTTACGCTTCTGCTGAGTACCTGAGCTGATGACAGAATTTCTTGAGCCTTCATCTGAAAAAAAGATAATGGTTTGTCCGCCTGATTGGCATGACGTATACTTAAATGTCTTTCCAACTTCACTGGTTTCAAACTTTCATTTGCCAACTTTTCCCCGCATACTATGCACATTGGTATTGCAGCATGACCTGCGTCGGAACAGTTGATGAACCCAAACATGAAAAAAACATCTTTATATGGCCTTACTCTAGGATTTCTGCTTTTTCTTTGCTGGGCAAGAACTATCAGTACTGATACTGCTACGCTGTTCGCATGCATCGCCTTCACAATCTTTTCTGCTCATCTCTGCTGTGTGCAGCAGGGTTGGAAGGCGTTTTCTGCCTCTTCATTTGAAGAGGTCTCAGTCTCAGGGCCTCGTTTTCTTGTGAAAAAAATCATAAATGGTATTTTTGACTTTGGCCTGCTCATTTTCAGCATAAAATAAATTAAAGACTGCTGGTAATGTCACACTAGTGAAGCCTTTGCGTCAACAAAGTGAGGTAAAATAAAACGGCTGCGTCAATGACGTGATAATGTACTGAGCACAGCGTGAGGTAAAAAAAAAAAGGTGTTTGATTGCATGTACGTGGGTCAGGTGACAGAGGTGGAGTGTTTATTTTGCATTTAGTTGAATGATGTATTTCAGTGTGCTTCTATTCAAAGTTATTCTTCTTCTTATTATTATTATTAAAATGTAATACATTTTTCGAACAATATCCTTAAATCATCCTTGCGACTCATTTTTAAGTCTCATGGTTTGAAAACCACTGCACTAAAGAACAGCAGCTGACACAAGCACACTGACAGACTTTACAATTACAAGAGGGATTAATTGAGCAATATTAAAAAGTCCTTTATTACTCCTCTATTTAAAAGTTTTTGAGGGCAGGCTAAAAAGGGTCCAGATAAATAGGGGAATAATTGTGCTACAAATTTGCACAAATTAGTTGTCTGCAGTTGACTGCAGTGAGCCAGAAAAAAATTTGATTTAAAGTGCAACTGAAAGAATGAGCGGCAGAGAGCATGCAGTCCTGGCGGAAATATTTCCACCTCGCTTCTCTTCACAATCCGTTGACTGACTGGCCATTTAGTCACTTAACAAAAATAAAAACACTATAAAGACTCACTTGTGTATATATAGACACATAGGGGAGTCTGTTTTATGGCCCATTAATATATTTCTGACCACAAATGCTGTGAAAGATCATTAGGGTATGTAGCACAGTTAGAAGCATTCTGGAATGAGACAGTGCTCCATTATTCTAAATATGATTAGAGAGAACATGACTACTTACTCAGAATGGCCCCTCCATAGAGACGTATAGAAACACTGGTGGCTGTTTGCTCTTGATCAAATACAACCTCATACAGCTGGTTAGGAAAGGCTAGGGCCTAGAAAGCACATACATCATCACAGATATTTAGCATTTGATGGTGAATAGGTTTATTATCGTATAAGGCTAAAGAGAGCAAGAGTAAGGAAGCATTACAAATGTGATGTTGCAACTCCAATGCAATAGTTACTAGAAGCTCATGTGTTGAGATACTAAACTCACCAAAAGGGCCATAACAGTGAAAACCACAGCAGAGAAGAGAATCCATAACCTTGACAAAGGAAAGACATCAGATTGAATAAAGACAGTTTACTTTGCATACTGCCTATACTAAAATGCCCAGGGCAGTTACGCGTATATATACATTGGGGTATAAAATTATCTGAGACCTTATTGAAGACATGTCATTCAAAATGTAATTTATTTTGACATTAAAAAAGTCTTTGGATTTTGAAAAATGTACAGTTGATGTCAGAAGTTTACATACACTTAGGTTGAAGTCATTAAAACTCATTTTTTAATCACTTCACAGATTTAATATTAACAACCTATAGTTTTGGCAAGTCGTTTAGGACATCTACTTTGTGCATGATACAATTAATTTTTCCAACAATTGTTAACAGACAGATTGTCTCACTTTTAATTGACTATATCACAATTCCAGTAGGTCAGAAATTTACATACACTGCATTACTTACAAGTGTCTTTAAACAGCTTGGAAAATTCCAGAAAATTATGTCAAGCCTTTAGACAATTATCCATTTAGCTACTGAAAGGAGGTGTACTGAATTGGAGGTGTACCTGTGAACGTATTTTAAGGTCAACCTTCAAACTCAGTTCAAAATTGTTGATCTCCACAAGTCTGGTTCATCCTTGGGATCAATTTCCAAACGCCTGAAGGTACCACTTTCATCTGTACCAACAATAATACATACGTATAAACATCAAGGGACCACACAGCCATCATACTGCTCAGGAAGGAGACACATTCGGTCTCCGAGAGATGAATGTAGTTTGGTGCAAAAAGTGCAAATCAATGCCAGAACAACAGCAAAGGAAGATGCTGGAGGAAACAGGTAGACAAGTATCTATATCTACAGTAAGGGTCCTATATCAACATAACCTGAAAGGCTGTTCAGCAAGGAAGAAGCCAATGCTCCAAACCACCATAAAAAAGATTTGTAAAGTTTGCAACTGCACATGGGGACAAAGATCTTACTTTTTTGCGAAATTTCCACTGGTTTGGTGAAACAAAATATAACTTTTTGGCCATAATGACCATTGTTACGTTTGGAGGAAAAAGGGTGAGGCTTGCAAGCTGATGATCTCCATCCCAACCGTGAAGCATGGGGGATTATGTGGATATATTGAAGCAACATCTCAGCCATAAAGTTAAAGCTTGGTCAAATATGGGTCTTCAAAATGGACAATGACCCCAAGCATAATTCCAAAGTTGTGGCAAAATGACTTAAGGACAACCAAATCAAGGTATTGGAGTGGCCATCACAAAGCCATGACCTCAATTCATTAGAAAATGTGTGGGCAGAACAGAAAAAGTGTGCACAAGCAAGGAGGCCTACAAACCGGACTCAGTTACACCAGTTCTATCTGGAGGAATGGGCCAAAATTCCAGCAACTTATTGTGAGAAGCTTGTGGAAATTGACCCAAGTTAAACAATTTAAAAGCAATGCTACCAAATACTAACAACGTGTATGTAAACTTCTGACCCTCTGGGAATGTGGTGAAAGAAATAAAAGCAGAAATAAAACTTTCTCTATACTATTATTCTGACATTTCACATTCTTAAAGTAGTGATCCTAACTGACGCAAGACTGGGAATGTTTTCTACAATTAAATGTCAGGTATTGTGAAAAACTGAGTTTAAATGTATTTGGCTAAGGTGTACGTAAACTTCTGACTTCAACTGTAAAACAAAGCGATGAATATTTTAAACATTATATGGCATTCTTAGGATTTCTAGGTCACTAATCAATTAAACTAATTTGTGACACTGACCATTTTAACTAATTTTACTAAAGGTCAGATATACTCGCTTCCATTGGAAAAACAAGATGACCTTTAGAAAATTCTCAAATCATGCTGGCATAACAGGGCAAGTTTTTGCACAAACTTGGGTCCATGCCAGCTTGAGGGCATGTTGGAGAATATACTTCAGTAACTAAACAAAAACAAATCATGATCATATGTCAACCAACCTTATCACTCAAATTGTTCTGCTGATAATATTAGTTTAAATGAAAAATGTTTTTATTTAATTTTTATTTTTTTTCCATTAAGTGTACAGAGACAGACAGAGGTTTCTGTTCTACAAACAGTATCTCTTACTCAAATACAGACTGTATATGAACACATAAAATAGTTAATGGTTCAGCCACATCAGCTGTGGCCAGTCAAAATAACTTTGCCTTAATTAAAGGCATGCTATTTTGGTTCGGTGACCTAAGGCAAAATGTAATAAATTAGGTGTGCTAGAGAAAACTCCCCTGAGCATTGCAGTGCAGTGAGGGGAATGGAACAGCACAGTGATGTGGTCTTACCTCAGTCCCACAGGCTCCCGAACAGCAAATTTAATCTCATTCCCTAGCATCTGACTGATCTGAGAGAGAAGATGAGGAAGTGAAGTGAAGTGAGTAAGAGTGAGAGAGACATAAGGGAAGAGAGAAAAACACTACACTCAGAATAATCAAGAAGTGAATACAATTTTAAGTGTAATTTCCAACAGAATACAAATTTAAACATGCATTTATCATTCTGCATTGCTTTCAGATGAATAATAACAACTATATCAGTTTGAAACACGATGGGTTACTGTAATAGTGCATGCCTTTTTATCCACAGCAGTATAGTGTGAATCACTAAGACATCTTTATTTAAAGTGAAGAAACATGTTGTCAACATTGACGACTGGGGGCCACGGGTGGATAGGTGGATAAATAGCATACTATATTTAGTATAAAATCCAATTTGATAACAGATTAGCCAATGCATCCTCCCACATAAAGTCTCTGATGATTTCCTCAAATTCACACATATCCGAGTTTATGGCTGTCATTCAATGCACCAACGTCATAGCTGTAAAATCAAATGCGGCTGTACTACAAGGAAATCAAAGAGTTGGCAAAATGCTTTATTGTTTAATCATCTTTTGGGAAGGTGAAAATGTTTTATGATTAACAGTTTATACGTGGATTCCCATATGGATGCTAAAAACAATTTGATAAAAAAAAAAAAAAAAAAAAAAAAGAGCATGCATTTCTCCTAAAAGATATTTATTTTACTTTCAAGAGAAAACAATTTTCTGTTAAAGAACGAAGACAGAAAAAAGCTGGTGAGAATTGTTCTAGGAGAATATGTATCAGAATGTATTGTACATTACAATGATAAATAGATACATGTAAACACTGACTTCGACTTAGCCTGCTAAATGTTCACCAAAGCATTGATTTACAAGCATGCACATTTACAGAGATTGGGTAATGCAGGCAATGACACAAATGCTGTTGATGGATTCACAAGACGCTGCTTATTACTTTTATCCATGGCAATTTTGGGTGTGTCTCCTGTTTTACATACACATGGAATGGTAATTTAGCAGATTCACTCCCACATTTAAATTTAGGGATTTAGGGATGTAACCGAGTAATCAAGCACAAGTTCAGCACCAGCAACTTGAGTATTAAAAACACTACTCAAATATCACAAATGAATTTCCTTTGTGTATTTGCCTGCCGTTAGCAGCACTGAAATACACTGCAGAAAGTATAACAAATAAAACATACTCGAAAATATGTATATGACTTCATTGTATTACCGTTTTATCAATGTATGATTTTGAACCGGCAGCAACAGTTCTTGAGTCAACAGTACACTCACTGATCCGTGGACAGCACAGCAGCTCTCGAGTCAACAGTACACTGAACTGAGAATCACCTCTTTCAGAGGCGTTCGCCATACTGAGAACCGATAAGATACTGACATTGAGCATGCATGTGTTTAAGGGGCGAAATGGATGTTACTGGTGTTATTTTGCAGAACAGCATAAAGTATAACAAATAAAACTTACTGGAAATATATTTATGACTTCATTATATTACCGTTTTATCAATGTATGATGATGATTAGGTCGCAACAGTTCGAGTCAACAGTACACTGATCCCAGGACAGCAGCTCTCGCATCAACAGTACATTGAGTTGTTCGAAGAAATTCTCAAGTCACCTGTACACTCAACTGAGAATCACCTCTTTCAGACATAATACTGAGAACTGCTGATTAGTGAGCTGCTGATGAGAACATCTGCATTTGTATATAAGTGCCAGTACTGGGTGCTTTAGGTGTAAAACTTTTAATGTAAGATGTATTATAAGGTCACTGAAGGAAACAATGAAAATAAACACCCTTATTATTATAACTTAATTAAATAATCAGCAATATGTGCTTACATATGCATTATTGAATGTGTTTGAGCGTGTATTCTATGACATGAGGGTAATAGTATTTTGTACAGTGCCGTCATTCGGTTATTGTTGGAGTCCAGCAAACCAACAAACAAGGTTCTGCTTTTATTGGTGGAACACGGAAGCTTATCAGACCAGAATGTGTGCATTAAATCTCTAAACACCTGCAGAGCACATTTTATAAAAATCAAACTTTCACCATTTGTTTTTCTGAATAATAAATATATAAAAATGTGATAGCCTTTATGTAGACTAGTGTATTTGTACGTTGTTACGCTAATGCCATCATTGAATTCTTTCTAAGCGTCGGGTTTCAATCTTTTTTGTTTTCCATTTTTATTAATTCACATTGTTCATATCAATATTTTCAATACATTTATTTTTGTTTTCTTAAACTACGTTATCTAAGTTATTAGTTATAACTTAGTTATCTTATATTGAAACCGTTCTTGGAAACGTTTGTGAATAAAACAAAATATAAAATACACTGTAACGAAGTTCAATGGAAAAGAGGAGGCAAGAACAGGCAATAAACAATATAAATAATTGTTTAATGATTACTGTAACTTAAACAAAAGGGCAAACACACGCCGGGCAGCTGCCCGTAACTCTCTCGAACTGCTGTCTTCGGTCGCCTTTATCCCTCTCTTTATCCCATTATCTTGATCAGCCTAATTATGGGCCAGGTGTGCAGATTCACGGCCCGGCCCTCTGCCCTGCCACATTCCTCCCTCGTTCTCTCAGGCCGGGGAGCCCCCAGCATGACGTATACCCCCCCCTCTCTTTATCCAACCCCATCTGCCGGCAGGTCATCCCCCGCCTACCTGGATCTGAGAGGGGACAAGGGGAGGAACAAATAATTTAGTTCTCCGATACGCCGTAGCCTGGTCCTCGGCCACTCCTCCACCCTCTAGTGGATGACAGCCATGCCTCCCCGGGTGGATCGGAGGCAGTCCTCCGGCCACTGGCAGACGGAACTCCCCGCCGTGTTTTCGGTAGATGAAAGGGGTCACCCCCGCCCCTGGCAGCGGTTCTGCCACTCCAGGCGGTCGGCCAGGAGCCCCTCCCCAATCGTGGATGGCGGTCCTCTGACCCTGCCGCATTTTATCGGATGGTAGGGGTCTCCTCCAGCACTGGCCCTGAACGATCCAGGCGGTCGGCTAGGAGCCCCTCCTCCCCTCTCAGTTGGCTGCCATTCCTCCGCTCTCAGGTGGCTGGCTCCTCCGTCCCCCGGTGGATGGCAGCAGCTGCTCTGTTGGGGTGGTGGAAGTGGCGAGAACTCTACTACGGCGCATCCCTCCTCCTTCCCGGGTTGCGGCATGATTTTATGATTAATCGAACACTCGTTTTATTAGGGGTTAGGGTACTCAACTACAAAATTACGAAACTGCCCATCCCTAATATTAATTTGTTTATCACTCCCAAAACTCTGCAGTGTGTACTGAATGTTCCCAGGTATGCTGACATTGAGGTTAGAAGAACAGCCACTCAGAGAGAGAATAAAAAACATTCTTGATTACTTTCCTATAAATCTGTATGAGAAATACTATTTTATTTGAGTCACATACACAGGTTTGCTGAGCTGCACAGATTGATGACATTATGAACCCTATCAAGCTGTGACGGATTAGTGGGATAGGTTTCATTTATTCTCAGTAAAAAGCCACAACTCCAAAATCCTATTCATTTTGACAGATTGGAACAATACTGAGAAGGGAGGAGAGTACTGTGAGCAGGTGTGAGTGCATCTGTGTGGCTTCCCTCAAAAAGAGTGTGAAAAAGATTGATAGAGGGAGAGAAAGAGAGAGAGACAGATAGTGTGCCAGTCCCTGTGGATCAAGCCACAGTGATACAGCAGGCAATGCTGTTGATGTTCATACTGGGATGTGCTAATGACTCAAAAATAAATTAGATTTAGTGACTGCCAGGTTGCACACCAAACCCAGCTAAAACCAAACATTCAGATTGCACACACATATATTTTCTCTTCTATCATGGTGGGGACTTTGCATTGACTTTTACTGTTTTTATACTGAGCTAATGATTGCCATACTGGGAAAAAAAGCTGGTTTTAAGATCATCTTATCTTGTTTAAGCTGCTCTACCAGCCTGATCAAGCTGGTCTCTCAGCATGAAGAGCTTGGAAGGACAGCCAAGACCTGCAGACCAGTCTGGTTTTGGCTGTTATTTTCAGCAGGGATTTTCCATCCTCAAACCCTCACAGAAACTTTCTAGGGCAGGATCCAAAATAAATAAATCTTTCTAAAAATATCAAATAACACAGACACTTTATTTCAACCTGTCATTCACTGAGGGATTGTTCAAGTTAATGATATAACAACACAGTACAAAGATATAAAAAAAGAGTGTGAAAGGAGGCACGTAGACGTAGGCTTCAAAAGTTAAGCAACTTTTAATGGCCACAGTGTCACACACAACTTTCTCTTTATAATTAACAAAAACACTTCCTGAATACAATAAATCGTTTCTAAGATGGCACACATCAACACTGGACTGACGTATGTGTAGCTCTCGCTCTCTCTGTCAACTGGAGGTTCTGTGGCCACTTTTATGCCATTCTCCCCATGCTCACTGAAATTAGAGACAGGTGTTAGACATAATTTGGCTCAGGTGCAAATGCCCTTACCGCTTTCTCCCCCCGGATGGACACTTGACCATGTCCCCGCTGCCACAGAGAGATTTTGTGTTATTTTTATAAACATTTTTCATTGGTTACTCTTGTGCAAATCCCTAATTTAAAAGTGGGAGTGAATCTGTTAAATTACCATTTTAAATTTTTTAAATGACAATGGTTTTTAACTTCATTTCATAAAAGACAGAGGATACTGTTTTTTAATCAACTCGTGATACCAAATGTATGGTAATTAAAAAATTATAAAATTTATTTGCACACTCTTAGATGTAGAATTCTTTTATCAAGGCCCTGTTTTCGATCTAAAATAAAACATTATGTAGTGACACTGAATTCAGTGTCCCACTGAAGTCAGTGAAAATATGCAATCATCACTCATGTGGAACTTCTGATCAGAGCTGATTAACAGATTGTAGAGTTAATGAAATCAAATTAAAGTTTAAAGTAGTTTTTATAAAGTTTAAAGTAGTTTTATTTTTAAAGTTGTGTCATTTTTTCAAAGTTAAAATACTTGAAAAAATAAATGTTAAAACCTCCAATCCCAGTTTTATAAGCAGAGACAAGTGCCTGTAAACCAATTGTAGGTTGATTTATCTAAAAAGGGTAAACACGTTCCCACTGTGGTGCTTTCAAACACTAATCTGAGCAGCCCAGGCACCCAGACACAACAACATTGCCATTAACCATTGGCGTGCGTTTATTCAAAAATCTGTCTGAAAACATTGTTTATTACAGACTTAATTTTTAACAAGAAAAGGTTCTGTGTTGGCAGGACCTTACATCCTCCATTTAAATACCAAAGACATTTCTGAACCATAAAACAGTATAAATGTTTAAATTTACTGACTTAATTTGCCTCTAAGAGAAATTCACAGCAAGTGCCGACAACTTGATCAGAGGCTACTGCAGGTCAAAGTCTGAATGTAACTGATGAAAGCCAAGCAGAGTGGTGAGGGTGATCTTATGGGAGCCATTACCAAAGCCCAGCTCAATGATTTGTTGTGTTGGAAAAGATATGTAAACACAGACATGCTCTCAATGATATCTACATTGCAAAAGGAAATGTAGAGATCAATGGGGTCATGGTCATCTTTTCATCTGCTTCCAAGTCTTTTAACTACTGCCAAAATAATTGGCTGATGCAAATGTAACTTTCATTTCAATGATTTGAGGGCAATTACACCAAAGTCCCTTTATAACAAATCAGTTCACTATGCAGCCATCTTAGGGCCCCATTTCACATGGTATTATAATGGTTTTCGGGTTATCTGATCAAAAGTGGATAATGCTAAATAAAGGCATAAATGGGGTAATCAAAACATTTTGTGATCAGATCACTCAAATGCATTCAGAGGTAATCGGTTTGTAGTGTAAATGCTAGACTGTTCAGATGTATCACAGAAAATATTTGCATTTACACGGACTTAAAACGTTTGGAATTCATCTTTTTAAAATGTAATTCATACACTTTAGTCTGAATTAAATTGTACTGATATAAATGCATGTAAACGTACAGTACAAGTGAAAGAGCAGCTGCTAACCTGTCAACCATCCACTGGGCTGAAATAAAGGCTTTAAACTTTTCAGTTGAAACTTCCATGGTATAAAAATTTGGAAAAGCACATCCATGCATGTGCAGAACTTCTTTACAGTATACCTAATATCAACATACAGTAACATAGATCAAGACATCCAAAGTTTGCGTATTCCACTAATTAACTGAGAATTGTACTCGAAACATCACGTGTGTGCTTTAAATTTAATTCAAGTATATTTAGGAGAAATGGTGCAGCAATTTTTCAAACTTTCTTAACATGCACTAATACACTGACGTAATAGCTAGGTATGTGGTCAATTCAGAGATCCTCCCCTCGAAATTTAAGCATAAAGGAGACATGTTTGAGATTCATGTTACTACCAGGTGTAAACGACAATTTTTCACCTGACTACTTTGCAATTGAATCACCCGAGATGGATCTTAATACCAGATGTAAACAGCTCCTTGTTAACACCCTCAGGCAACTATTTTCTATGTTGGTGAAAATTCTCTCGAAGGGGACCTCGATCAACGGAAGAGGGCGCAATGGCGCTTTTGGGGTGGCCGGTGGGTTTACCAGCTGGCATTCACGGCACGCCGCACACCACCTGCGGACGTCACCGCTAATGCCTGGCCAATAAAACCGGGCTATTAGGCGGAGCAGTGTCTTTCTTTCCCCTAGATGACCCGCCATGGGATTATAATGAGCCGCTTGGAATAACATTTCCCGGCGGCTCCGTGGAATCAAAAGCTGTGTCCTATTTTCTTTAGTTTGAGTGTCCTGCGTCACTCTATACAGTCGGTCATTTATAATTGAGAAATAGGGGTATGCGAGTGCGATGTCTGGCCGGAGACGTTGACCATCGATCACTTCCACCCGACCAAAGGCATGTTTGAGGGTTTCGTCCCGCGACTGCTCCAAAGGGAAATCCTCGTCAGGGAATTCCCTGCGAAGAGGAGGGGCGGAAGCCCCGCCCCTCTCCTCGTCATCCCGATCTGGATCTGGGAGGGGGATGGGGAAGAGCGGAAAAAAACACAGGGGAAGGGGAGGGAGAAAGAGAGGGCTCGTCCGCCCTCGGGATCGCCGCCATGTGGTCCTCCGCCAGCTGCACGGCTGCCTCCAGCGACGTCGGGCGGTGGCACTGGACCCACTCCGCCGTTCTCCTGGGTAGCCGCTGAGTGAATTGCTCCAGCACCACCTGATCGATGAGACCCTCGACGCCGCGGTCCCCCACTAGCAGCCACCTCCGGCAGGCATCGCGGAGCCGCTGAGCAAACGCGAACGGGCGGTCGGCTTTGTCCAGCTTCATGGCCCGGAAGAGCTGGCGATTCTCCTCGGGGCTCCGACCAACCCGCTGCATGATGGCTCTCCTCAGATCGGGGTAGGCCAGGAGGTTCGCTGTCGGCAGTTGTTGAGCCGCGAGTTGGGCTTCCCCGGACAATAATGGGATGAGGCGGGCTGCCCATTGGTCGCGCGGCCAGGCCCAGATCTCCGCCGTGCGTTCGAACAAATCGAGGAACGCCTCAGGGTCGTCCGTCGCCCCCATTTTCTGCAACATGGGAGGGGGTAACGGAGGGTGATTGTCCGGGGTCGCGGCTGTGGCGGGAGCGACCTCCCGGCTGAGGAGGCTCCGGATGGCCAGTCGGTCCTCTGCTTGAGCCCGCATGATCTCAAAGAACCGTCGATCCTGGTCCTCCCGGAGCTCAAGCAGGGAGTGCTGGTGGCTTTGATGGAGTGTAGCGAGGGACTGGAGGACTTCGGTCAGCTGGGCGGACTCTACGGGGCGACCTTCCATAACTAATTTCCCGGCTTTCGGCACCACTGTGAAACTTCACTGGACTGGACAGGGGAAACAGGACACGATAACAGGAGGGTGAACTCAAAGGTATGGGTTTTAATTTCCAAAACAAAAAGTACAACACCGAACATAAATTGTCTAAAAGAACACAGGAACGATCTCTCTATAAACAAAACTTCTTTGGGCTCCGGATGGCAACGCTAGACTGCCCTCCCCACTGGCGTTGTTGTGGCTCTTATATGCCGCTCTCCCCGTGCTTACTGAAATCAGAGACAGGTGTTAGACATATTTTAGCTCAGGTGCAAGCGCCCTTACCGCTCCCTCTCTCCGAACGGGCGCTTGACCACGCCCCCGCTGCCACAGTTGGTAATAGGCATACAAGTGTATCTTTTATCTATTTGAACAGGGAAAGACGGTAATCAAAACTCAAATCATGCTACAGTATATTCAGCCCTCTACATAGCAAGCAAATCACTTGCATATGAGACTAATTTTGCTCTATGTTCTGTGACTAATGTTCTGTGTGCACTTTTTTTCCCTATCTCCAAAATAAATTCCTTGTGTACGTGAGCACACTTAGCAATAAAGCTCATTCTGATTTTAAAATATGTGTTTTATTAGCCTCTGGTGAGTACGTTTTCAGATTTTACTCGCCAGAGATAGAGTTGTATTGAGGCCGAAGAAGAACTTGAGTGCCGCAATCCTTTTTACTTAATAAAAACTGGTGATTAGGAAGCTGGATTCAGCCTCGTCTATTACAGCGTGTTGTGAGTGCACATCCTGAAGGAAATTAGAGACAGTGTTAGACATAATTTGGCTCAGGTGCAAGCGCCCTTACCGCTTTCTCCCCTGGACGGATGCTTGACCACACCCCCGCTGCCACAGAGAGATTTTGTGTTATTTTTATAAACATTTTTCATTGCTTACTCTTGTGCAAATCCCTAATTTAAAAGTGGGAGTGAATCTGTTAAATTAGCATTTTAAACTTTTTAAATGACAATGGTTTTTAACTTCATTTCATAAAAGACAGAGGGTACTGTTTTTTAATCAACTCGTGATACCAAAATTAGAGACAGGTGTTAGACATAATTTGGCTCAGCCTTCTTTGGCTGCTGTGATTGCGCTGTCACCATCACTCTAGTTCAGCCGTGAAATGACATTGACATCAACTTGTGGACACAGACCAGTAAAGTGACTGTTCACGGTCTGCTAGAAAGTGAAAGTGTTGCAAAACTCAAGCGCTTGTAGGTTTAAATTTAAGAATGTACACAATAAATATATGTACTAGGGATGGGCATGAGAACTTGAGTACTTGGGTTCTCGGATGTGGCAGCAATGATCGTGAAAACAATGATCGATGGTGATCATGCATGATGTGACTTTTCACTTAATTCAAAATTCAGTAACAATTACCTGACAACTAAACACAAACATGACAAAGACAAAGCTTATTTGTAATTTTGAGATTGATTATGTTGTTATTTTGAGGGGTATATTTATACCGTTTTTTAAACACTGCCCAGTTGAAAGGTCGAAATTCAGACTCTCAGATTTGAATCGAATGCTTCATAAATCATCACAGCAACAACAATATGGAGCATTGCGGCTTTCTGCACAGGAGCAAACATTTGGGGACACATACAAACCAGGTGTTACACATTGGACATTTGCCCTAGCGGCCACTAGAGGTGTGTTTAAGACATTTCATTTGAAGTTCGGTGTACTCCGTCTTGTCATGTGATATCCTGTTTCTTTCATGTTCATGTGTCTCGTTCTCATTGTTATTGTATTGTTATTAGTTTAGTCTTTTCGTTGGTTGTCTTGTCAGGTGTTTCCCTTGTAAGTGTATTTAAGCCCTCTTGTTTGCTATAGTCCCTCGTGGAGTATTGTTGATGGTAACTGTTTCCTTCTCCAGTTTATCTGGTTCAGAGTAAAGTCTATTCGTTTATGTTTGTTTTGTTTTGGATTCATGCTTTGGATATCAGCACTGTAAATAAATCTGTCCCGCTCCACCTCTGGCTCCCTCTGCATTACCTCCTGTGGCTTCGCCTCCTGCAGCTCTGCACCGATCCCTTGCCTCCTGCAGCTCCATCTCCTAAGCCTCCATCCCTGGCTGCTCTTCCCTACCTCCAACGGCCCGTCCCCATGGCCTCTGCTTCCTGACCCTCTGCCAGTTCCGTCCTGGTCTCCTGACCTGCTGCCAGTTCCATCCTGGTCTCTTGATTCTCCGCCAGTTCCCCTCCTGGAGCCGCATCCCAAACCGGACTCCGTTCCCTTTCTGAAACCACCTCCCAAACCACTGAACACTACTCTCTTCCTGAAACCACTATCCTAGCCACCTTGGTCTCCGGGTTGTATGCCTGATCAGCCATGGTCTCCTTGTTACTCTGGCCAACCTCCTTATCTGTCCTGGCCTCCTTGGCCACCGGACTGTCCAACTGATCTGCCCTGGTCTCCTGACCATCTGCCTGATCTGAACTGGCCTGTTTGGTGTCCTGGTTTATGTCGGTCTTCAGACTCCCCGTTCACTCCGCCTTGGCTGCCTGGTCCATTTTACCCTCCCATTTCTCCTGTGCTTTCTAGGACTGCCAGTTCCATGACGTCCTGCTCCTCCTATGAACAATTGTTTTTGGTGTTATGTCTAGGAGCGCCAGGAGTCACCTAGGACATTTGCGCTAGCGGCCAATAGAGGTCACCAGGTGTATTTAAGAATTTTAGTTTGAAGTTCAGTGTACTTCTTGTCTTGTCATGTGATATCCTGTTTCCCTCATGTTCATGTGTCTCGTTCTAATTGGTTCATTGTCTTGTTAACTTGTTATAAGTTCTGTTATGCTATTGGTTCCTGTTTAATACTCTTTGTTATCTTGTTATTAGTTTAGTCTTGTCATTGGGTGTCTTTGCCAGGTGTTTCCCTTAACCGAGGTCCTGACTCTATGTGGTCATTAAAAATAACAGTACACTTCTTGAAAAGAGTAGGGGTGTAACTGGCCAAATTCCTCCCATTGGCCCTTATCAATCATGGCTTCCTAATAATCCCCATCCATTAATTGGCTGTATCACTCTACTCTCTCCTCCAATAGCTGGTGTGTGGTGCGCTTACTGGCGCACTATGGCTACCGTCGCATCATCCAGGTGAATGCTGCACACAGGTGGTGGTTGAGGAGAGTACCCTGTTCATTGTGTAAAGCACTTTGAGTGTAGTATCAAAAAAGCACTATATATAAGTAACATTCATTCATTCATAATACCAGATGTAAACAGGGCCTTGATAACACCCTCAGGGAACTATTTCTATGTTGGTAATAGGCATACAAGTAAAGCTTCTATCTACTTGAACAGGCAAAGTCCATAATCAAAACTCAAAATTACATCTCAAAAACATATTTCAAAACAGCAATACAATCTGACAACAACTGGTACCTGGTACCATAAATTGTACTTCAGCTCAAATCATGCTAGAGTAAATAACAGTATTTTTCAGCTAATGCACATGCTCATTTTAAAGTAAATATACTTTCAAAAATGCTTTTGTCTCTTTTAAATGGAAAGGCAGTACTTCCATTTCTAAAGCCGTCATATGAAGCTTTACAATTTCTTTTTCTTTCATGTTTCTAAAATGGGGCGGCACGGTGGTGCAGCGGTTAGCACTGTCGCCTCACAGCAAGAAGGTCATGGGTTGCGCCTTTCTGTGTGGAGTTTGCATGTTCTCCCCGTGTCTGCGTGGGTTCTCTCCGGGTGCTCCGGCTTCCTCCCACCATCCAAAGACATGCAGGCTAGGTTAATTGGTGTCTCCAAAAATTGCCCTAGGTGTGAATGTGAGTGTGAGTGTGTGTTTGTCTATGTGTGGCCCTGCGATGAACTGGCGACCTGTCCAGGGTGTACCCTGCCTTTCGCCCGATGTTAGCTGGGATAGGCTCCAGCCCCCTGCGACCCTGTACACAGGATAAGCGGTTGACGATGGATGGATGGATGGATGGTTTCTAAAATGGTCTGTCTCTTCCCAATTCTAATGACTCTGACTACATCAAAAAGGTGTACAAAATAACAACGCTTCAATAGGTGCCTATCATACATTTCTGACATCTTTGTAAACATGTTCCGAAATTCGCCCTATAGCTGCTGTGATGGTGAATCATGCATTTGTGCAGTCATTCTGGAATAAGTGTTTTTCACAGGAACAGACCCTTCTACAGGAAGCAAACCTGAATCATGAGCATCAGACACATTTAGCAGGAATCATAATTCAGAATAGTGTGGAACAGGCAAGTGAGTAGAGGCCGAGGGAGGCAGGAAAAGGAAGAAATAAACAATGCTTTTGTGGAGAAAATAATCCGGCCTTTGTGACCGCGTTCTCCTTCATCATTCATCAAGTATGGGCACATGTGTGACGGAAAAAAGCTTGCAAAGCACGGAAGGAAATGTAACAGTGAAAGCCTGTCACTGTGAGGTTGCAACCCAACTTCAGCTACTGTAAATGAGAAGATATTTTGTTGCTATCTCAGCAAATTAGATATTGTTAGATGCTTGAAGAAATAATTTACCAAAAAAAAGAAAAAATAATAATAAAAAAATTCTTTACTCATATCATTCCAAATCCATATGCGTTTATTTTTCTGTGCAAAACAAAGGAAGACGTTTTTAAATAAATGTTATGCAGTTCTTGCCATATAGTGACCATGTCTGTCAAGCTCTAAAAAGCACAAAAAATTAAAGCATTATTTTCTTACAATGTCTGTAGTCATATAACAAATGTGTGTAAGCAATATGCAGAAAATTAAGTCATTATTCACAGATAATCTTGCCCTTCCAGAAGAATTAAAATATAGCACTTGACATTCAGTTACTACAAACATAACCAATGACGTTTTGGAATCAATAACATTGACAACAAGACACATTTTAGTGTGTTTCTCACAAAAAGCTATTGCATGGCTTCAGAGAACTTAGGAAACAGCGCTCAAGTCTTATGGAACTTTTATGTGGGTTTTCATGTCTTTTTTGGAGCCTGACACTATGAAGTGTCATCATATGGTAAGAGCTGCCTAATGATTCTTTACAAATTCCTATTAATGAGTTCCAATTAAAAAACAACATAGAATCTGAATCAGGATAAGCTTTATTGCCAAGTGTGCTCATGTACACAGAACCTTACATTGAGACACAGAATATAAAATAATACCAATAATCCTCTCAGCAGTCCTGATTCCTGGTGATGGAACCAAACCAGACAGTTATAGATGTACACAGGACCAACTCAATGACGGCTGAGTAGAACTGAGTCAGCTCAGCTCCTCAGCTGGCGAAGGAAGTGCAACCTCTGCTGAGCCTTCTTCACAATGGAGTCTATGTGGGTGTCCCACTTCAGGTCCTGAGATGGTACTGTAGATCCCATGAACCTGAATGAGTCCTCATTTCTCCTGAAGTCCACTATCATCTTGTTTTGTGCGTGTTCAGCTCAAGGATGTTGTGACCACACCAGACAGACAGCTGTTCAACCACCTGTCCGTATGCAGACTCGTCACCGTCACAGATGAGGCCAATGACCATGGTGTCGTCTGCAAACTTCAGGAGCTTGACAGAGGGGTCCTTTGCAGTGCAGTCACTCGTGTACAGGGTGAAGAGCAGTGGAGAGAGAACGCATCCCTGAGGAGCACCAGTGCTAATAGTGAGGGTCCTGTATGTGATTTTCCCCAGTCACACTAGCTGCTGCCTATCTGTCAGAAAGCTTTTGATCCAACAACAGATTATGGTTGGCATGGAGAGCTGGGCCAGTTTGGTTGAGAGAATTTCAGGCATGAGGGTATCGAAGGCTGAACTGAAGTCCACAAATAGGATCCTTGCATAAGTCCCAGTTCTGTCGAAGTGCTGCAGGATATAATGCAGTCCCATGCTGACAGAATCATCCACAGACCTGTTTGCTTATTAAGCAAACTAAAGGGGGTCTAGTAGCGGTCCAGTGATGTCCTTCAGGTAGGCCAAAACCAGTCTCTCAAATGACTTCATGACCACATACGTGACAGTGACAGGTCTGTAGTCATTAAGTCTTGTATAGGGATGTCACAATGTGAATTTTTTATGGTACGATTATTGTCTGATAAACAAATCACGATTTCACAATATTTATGATTATCTGCAAATGTACCTATTATGCAACAAAAAAACCTCCACAAACCTATCATGACTTAAGTTTTATTGCAGCATTCGTTAGGACATGCAGTTAACATATATATATTCCTACTTTTAACTGAAAACGAGTTGAAAACAAGTAGGTAAAGTACTCTATCTGCCCTCTGACACCAAAACGTCCTGTACCTTTTCAACAAAAATGTATACCCTTTCAATAAATAAAAATAAAATTAAATATACATTAAAAATAAATAACCAAAAAAAATTATAATAAAAATACAAAACAACTATAAATGAAACCATATGTTTGAAATAAAACGGTGTCAGGCTAGGAGAACTTTCTTTCTTTATTCAGTAACAATCAGTCGGATAATCACAGCACTTTTACGCTCACTGAAATCTTATTTAAGTAGGTAAAACTATTTGGAGGCATCGTATTCGTATTATGTTTGTAAAATTATTACCTTCATCAGGGCATGAATCTCTGGATGGTGATCCCTCAGGTGCTGGAACATATTAGGTGTTGTTTTTAGACAATCACCTTGTGAACTCTGCTACCTTAGTAACAGCATCACAGACCAGCCAGTCAGAGGGCAGGACACACACAAGCAGTTAGACCCAAAACGAAAGACTAATTTTCAGTATTTTTTTTAAATAGACAACATGGCTGTTTTTTCTGTTTTTTAGCCGTGGCTTCCAAATTCTTACGGTTTAATAACCATGACCATTTTAATCGCGGTTAATTGTGAAATCGGTTAATCGCGACATCCCTTGTCCAGTGATTTGTGTTTTTTTTAAGGACCAGAATGATGGTGGAGCGTTTTAAGCAGCAGGGAAATTCATACGGCTCCAGTGATCTATTGAAGATCTGTATGAAGATGGGGTCCAGTTGGTCAGCACAGACATTCAGAAAGGCAGGGAAACACTGCCTGGACCTGAAGCTTTCCTTGTCTTTTGTTGCTAGAAGACCTGGAACACATCCTCCTCACAGACCATAGTGCAGGTTGAGTAGCAGGAGAGGGGGGGGGGGGGGTTCCAGGAGGTTTTGGTGTATGTGTGAAGTGAAGATAAGAGCGGGGGATGGGTGTGAGACTGGGCTTTTCAAACCTACAGTAAAACATGTTCAGTTCATCAGCCATTTGTTGATTCTCTACAGAGCGAGGGGTAGGTGTCTAATACTTGGTAATGATTTTCAGGCCTTTCCACACAGATGCAGGATAAAAAGTGTTCAGCTTTTCCGAGTAGCTTCTTTTAGCCACTCTGATTTCCTTAGTGTGTTTCTGGCCTGTTTATACAATATTTTATCCCCACTTCTGTAAGCATCCTCTTTGGCATGACAAAGTTTTCCTGTAAATCATTGGTTTATCATAATTGAATGATAAAAAATTTCCTATAAGGGATGCTCATATTCTCACAGAAACTGATATATGATGCCACAGTATCTGTGAGCTCATCCAGGTCTGTGGCTGCAGCTTCAAAAACACTCCAATCAGTGCAGTCAAAGCAGGCTTGTAGTTCCTTCATTAATCCATTA
Organism: Moxostoma hubbsi; assembly: GCA_032164185.1. NCBI lineage: Eukaryota > Metazoa > Chordata > Actinopteri > Cypriniformes > Catostomidae > Moxostoma > Moxostoma hubbsi. The sequence goes on from JAVLUX010000027.1 coordinate 15,276,127, forward strand.
TTTACAGTCCTTACTACAGGCTTAGCTGATTTTAGTTTCTGTTTGTAGGTCAGTAGAAGATGAACCACCCAGTGATCATCCTTTACAGTGGTGTAGCAGTGGTCCAGTATATTTCTTTCTCTGGTGGGGCATGTGATGTGTTGTTTGTATTTGGCAGTTCACAGTTGAGGTTAGCTTTATTATAATCTCCCAGAATAAGAGAGTCCGTGTGTTGTCGCTCTGTCTGTAATGTGATCAATTGATGAAGAGCACTTCTAAATTAGGGCAGGACATCTTCTTCAATGCTGTTACATCTGTATACTAACGTCTGTTAATGTAAAAGCATGTTCCACCACGCCTTGTTTTCCCTGATGATTTTGCAACATGATCCACTCTGAACAGCTGGAAGCCCAGCAGGTGTAGCATGCTGTCAGGGATGGCTTCATTCAGCCAGGTTTCCGTGAAACACAGATCAGCGGAGTTAGAAAAGTCCTTATTTGTTTGTGTGAGCAGAAGCAGTTCAGCAGGGTGTCAGTATATAATGACAGAATTTTTATTTTTATGATTTCAATAACCGCAGAGCTTTATATGTTGCTGAAAAGGGAAGTACAGGACAAGGCCCCCCGCTACAGCTATGTGTAACCTAATGTCTCAACTAAACCATGCCTTTTCAGTCTATACAAAGGGAACTCAACCCTCCTCAAGGAGACAACACCACACTCATTTTCCTGTGCGTGTGCAGCTGAAGAAAGAGAGAAAAGTAAACTGGAGTGCTTCCCTCATATTTTTCTGCTTTCAATGTCAATCCTTCTATCTCATATACAACATCAAAAATATTCGACTTTACTTGTGAACTCATGGCAAAGACAAATATCCTCATACTGCATGGGTACAAGCATCGCAAGGGTATTTGCAAACATGATTCATTGCAGTTTAAATCTATACAGTAGAGCAGGTGTAGCATGTGCTGTAGATATTGAAAATTATTCATATCACAGAGAAATTGGTTTCCCAATGAAATACCTGTGAGTGTAGATATGATCTCAATGGAAAAAGATTTAATAAAAATTGTTAGAGTAGGGTTATGTTACTACTAACGGCAACATACAATGCAAAACTGGTAGAGCCAGAACAATGAAATCAGATCACATCAAAAATATAATAAAATACAATCTTACATTGGTATCGAGTGTCTCATTGAGGCTAAATGTGCTTGAAAAAAACAGCTTAATTGCAACAACCTTGGAGGTGAACTGACTTTACCTCATTCTTACATCATGAATATTTCATACACCAATTTTGACTGCACTGCACAAAAGATAATGTTTTTTTTTATCTGTATTGGCTTGTACAGCTCCTAATCACACATTGCAAATATGAACATGTTTTTACTACCAGAACTAGAGTGCAAACATGTAGGTTAGTTTGGTTGGTATGCAAGTCACAGGGAACTTTACAAGGTCATAATAATGCAAGATTCTTTATGAACACTGACCTTTGACCTGTGCACCTCTCCCTCATCATCCTCCCCACCGACGCCCAGGATCTTGCGTGTCTTGAGCCGGCTCACCAGATCGGTCTGACTGTGTTTCTTCATTAGAGGAGGATGAGATTTAGAAGCCATTCCAACAGTCTACAGATAATGAAAGATCACATCAGATTTGTCTCTACAAGTTCCTGCATGTACTGTAAATATGAGAGGCCACAATGCCAACACACACTTCTGTGCACCGCTTCTATGGGAGAAGCTCAATCTGAATGCATCCATGTCACAGTGGATCTATTTCTGGATGCAAGTATAGTTTACCCTGCATCTTAGCAAGGAACACTACAACAATTTTCCAGCTGCAAGTAATTTGTCTGTTCATACTGAATGCAAAATGCTGCACAATGTGACACAAAGCTAATGTTTGATGATTAAGGTAGTTGTGTGGAGCGATAATTTGGACCAGTGAGACTTCACTGTGGTCAGGTCTACCCAGCAGAACAGGCAGAAATAGTCTTTGTTCACAGACAGTGGTCACAAATCAGATTTGATTTTCAAATCCAATCTTTGGCACTGATTGTTCCCAGAGTATTTTTGCAAGTTGTAAAATCAGATATAATCAGAGAGTCAAAATCTGGTGTATCTACATGTATATTGGTTGCAACAGTAATGATGCATCAGCCTCTCTACTAAACAAGGAAAGAGTGAGCGAAAATTAGTGTTCGGACCAGCTCCAAGCAATATTTCACACTGTGTATGACAATATGCGCCACATCTCAAATAACAGAAAAAAAAACTACTTAAAATATGAACTGACCGTTTAAATTTTTAAATGTTTAAATCTAATTCAAATCACATATGGATGCTGTCCGGTTAAGGTTTCTAGATGTGGGCTTTTAGGTGGTTATTGCTGCTCAGACTATGAAATACTAAACAGATCTGAGTCAGATACACCAAATAAATGTATTATTGCTGCCTATCTGAACAAAACCACAGAAACAAGGGAGGCCAACAAAATGTCATGTTGCTCATTGCAACTGCACCAGGTTAGGACAAAAGCTCACATTTACATCGACAAGATCTTTTGTTCACTTGTTGCTTTATAGTTTTGCATCCGGTTAGGACACTGTGTTACTGGAATGAGGAAATGTTTAATGTCAGATGTAGACAGGGCAATAGACTGTCCCCTGCCATGTACTGCTTGGCCTGCAGGAATATGATATCTCAGTATAATGAGAAGTCCCAGGTATCCTCTCGAGTGTAAAAGAACATAGAGATTGTCTTTCAATGCATGTATGGAAGTCACCTGCTTTCGTGTGCTGAACAGCAGAAGTACAAACACCAAGAGCTCCCTCAGCAGAGGGAGAGAGGAGTTCGGTGTCACAATCGATGAGGATGAAATGCGTGCACAGAGTCTGAAGGAGTTCAGGCAGCTGCAAGAGCAAAAGAGAGGAGTAGATTTTAAAGTGAGTGAAGTTATCAGCACTGTACTGCTGGCAAGTACAGTACTTTGGCAAGATGCCAAATAATATTAAAAAGTAAAGGTACCACCACATTTTGAATGAAGACACCATTAGACCATAAGACAATTTTAAATAAAAGTTTGGAATTCATTTATGGATACCTGCATAAATTAATTAATATATCATCCACTGCAACACTTTCTGATTGCAATCTTATTTTTTTTGCTTGATCGACAAACTAACTTTCCAAAGCCAACAAATGAAATGTAGCCATTCACTGGTAAAAAGTATAATTGACGTTTACTATGAATAATAAGGCTACGAATTGGAAATAATGCTTAAAAGCTGTCTGCAAGAAATATCCGTTTGTACTTTAACTTTAAACAGAACATACACACTGTTAGTGATAGAACAGTATATTGTCAAGGCAGATTAATCAGACAATATTTGGCCATTTTCAGCATTAAAGGTATAGTTTACCCAAAAACAAAAATGATCTCATCATTTACTCACCCATATGCCATCCCAGATGTGTATGACTTTCTTTCATCTGCAGAGCATGAATTATGATTTTTGGAAGAATATTTCAGCTCTGTTGGACCATACAATGAAGGGAATGGGTGCCAAAATGTTGACGCTCCAAAAAGCACATAAAGGCATCATAAAAATAATCTATATGACTCCAGTGTTTTAATCCATGTCTTCAGAAATTAAATGATAAGTGTGGGTGAGAAACAGATCAATATTTAAGTCTCTTTTTGCTAGAAATCCTTCTTCCTGCCCAGTAGGAACCGATATGCATGAAGAACGTGAATCACCAAAAACACAAGAAGAACAAAGTGAAAGTGAAATTTTAAAGTGGAGATTGACTGAGCAGGGAGGAGAATTTATAGTAAAAAGAACTTAAATATTGATCTGTTTCTTATCCACACCTATCATATTGCGTCTGAAGATATTGATTTAACCACTGGAGTTTTATGGATTACTTTTATTCTACCTTATGTGATTTTTGGAGCTTCAAAATATTGGCATCCATTTACTTGCATTGTATGGACATACAGAGCTGAAATATGAATCTAAAAATATTTATTGTGTTCAGCAGATGAAAGAAAGTCATACAAATCTGGGATGGCATGAGGGTGAACAAATGAGAGAATTACATTTTTTGGTTAAACTAATAGTTAGCAGAAGTGATCATTCCAGTGTCAGTTCAAAATTCAAAAACGGATTTGTCAGTGGGTAATTTTTCTTAACGTTTTCAAATATTTTAGTCCATTTTGTACTAATATTGTGAAAATGAAGTGTTTATTTAAAGGAATGGTTCTCCTAAAAATGAAAATTCTGTCATAATTGACTCACCCTCATGTAGTGAATCCCCTTTGGTATTTCTTTCTTTATGCAGAACAAAAAAGTAGTTTAATAAATTCTTTATTATATCAGCCACCCTGCAGTTTAGATATTGGCATCAACATTGGCCATTTTTTAACCCATATCAGTCGCCAACTACCTAGTACCTACAGCCAGAAAATCTGACTAATTAATACAAAGTTATGAGAGAAACAGAAGAATCGGACAGATCAGACAAGTAAGACAAGTAAAACAAGTAAAGATGAAAAGATTTGTGCTAAATTCAAGTTAGGAGGAGTAGTGGTAGCTTTGTTTAGTCTATATATATATATATATATATATATATATATATATATATATACACACATACATACACACACACACACACATAAATAAATGTAAAAACTGCAATGGCTGAAATCTAAATATAGGAGCACAGGTTCTCTTTTATAAGTGTGCACTGCTGCTGTCAGTATGCGGTGACGCTAGTGAACAGCTCAGTTTGATCACTCAGTTCTGCTAGTTAACTATTGTTCTGTGCATTGATGATCACAAAGCAACACCTGCTTCATAACTGATGCACAACATTACATGCTGCAGACAACAGAGCAACCTGAAAGATGCTCATAATTGTGATCAGAAAGATTGTGACACCAAAGCCACAACAATATTTGCAAATTTACTGGACTAATGACTCCCCCAAATCATCACTTCCTTTACTAAATGATATAGGCTCATAAGCGCAAGTCCATAGTACTGTATATGCATGACTTTAACATTACAGATAAGGAGGCAATGGGGTATGTCTTAGTCAATTTACTGCAAATCACATACACCATCCAGGCAATGCTATTCAATAGTGTGGTTTCTTGACATGAGGCTACTGGAGTAATGCTGATGCAGTTGCCTAGCAACCCCACAGTTTGCGCATTTGGCACCCTCCCTCATTATTGAGCATATATATTCTGTGATGAAGCTCTGTTCCTCTCGAAGACCCCCCCCCCCCCCCCCCCCCCCCCCCATTGTTACCCTTCTTACTGTCAAATCACACCTTTGACGCAAGTTAAATATCTCAATGTTTTGTGTTAACTCATGCCTGGCTGAGGAGAGGAAGAACACACAGCTCACAGTCCAGATGCACTAAGATTTTAAAATTGCTTCAGGTGAAAAAAGCAAATACAGATGCACTCTCGTTGTGGAATAAGCGGATCAGAGCTGTGCTCCGCTGAAGCAACGCTTGCACGTTGAACTTGTTTAAAGGAAACACCCCGGAATTCCATCTTTAATGCAGTTATAAATAAGCAGGTCATGTAAATAACTACAATTTTTCACACAACTGGCATTTTTCTTCTATGAGTTGCGCAAATGTCCCGATCTAAGGTGGAGAGACTGAAACTGCATCCAGCTGATGCACAATCTGTCTCAGGGATGCTGCAGTTAGATTATAAAATGGTGGCTCGCGACTTATTGAATCATAATACAGTATACGTGTCAAATACACAGTATACGTGAAAACTGACAATACACAGCTTTACTTATAAGAGAGAGTTTGTTTTTTTTTATGAGTTAAAGATGGATTGAAGTGAACAAAAAGGTGAGTGAGGTTGTCTTCTCCCCGTTATACACAGCAACAAAATGTATTTTTTATTTGTTTTTGTTTTGGCTTGTTTTGCTATATAAATATCTAAAACTCCTGTAAAACAGCATATATTTTTTAGCAGCTATACTGCAGAAGAAGAAATTGTTATCTGAGAATGTTGAATATACCATTAAAAATACAAATATTTTAAAATATCTAAAAATACTTAAAAAAAAGTTAGAAGATATTTAACCATGCTTTTAGAAAATTTTAAATGGAAAACAAGACAATAAAAATAGGATTTGTTGTAGTGAATTTTTTAAATGTATTAAACTTAATAAAAAGTATTTATATTTCCTTTAATTCAGTGAATGTCATTTAGAGGTTTATTAAAAAAAATATTTTGTCTGCTTTATTGTTAGCATGTTTAACGCAACCTTTTAAGTTAATTAATTGTTGCTATAGCCGAATAATCGTTCTAATAATCGTTAGATTAATTGATTCTAAAAATAATCATTAATTTCAGCCCTATTGTTGTCAACTCATGACCTCATCGCATTGCATGTTTTAGCCTAATCAAGTGGTGCTGTTCCGTTATCATCTTGGTGTTTATAAATGGTTGCTTTGCATTTTTAATCAATTTTTGTGTAAAAATGTCTTAAAATTTGGCAATCAAATAATGAGTCAAAAATAAGATATTAAAAACTGCAGTTGACTTTCAGCACACAAAATGGAAGGTCAAATCAAGCACAAAGCATTGTGCAATACAGTTTTCAAAGCAGTGTGTTCAGGAGCGTACTTGTTCTCAAAAACATGTTTCCTATCTCTTAATAAGGCAATCCTGTAAATATTGTATTCCGTGTTCAGTGTAAGTGATAGCTAAAAAAAAGACAATTAAAATATATTTTTTTGTATTTTTCCAAGAGTGAGTTATTTCTCTAACCACAAATAATACAGTACTCAGCCAAATTGTGTTTTCAACTTTAAAATCATGTATTGTTGATGCCGATCTAATATAAATAGGTAAACTGTTCCACAGTTTAGGGGCAGCTACCACAAAAGCACGGTCACAAGTCATCTTCAATTAGTCCCAGGGGCTATCAAGAGCTTCAGGTCAGACGATCTGAGGGATCTCTGAGGATAGTGCATATGCAACAGTTAAGCAAGGTAGGAAGGCGCTAGTCTATTTAGGGATTAAAAAAATTGGCAGCCAGTGAAGAGAGCGTAAAATAGGAGTAATATGGTCACGCTTATGGGCCCCTGTCAGCAGTCTGGCACCAGCATTCTGGACAATTCAGTCTTGCAAGGGAAGTGTTGTTAATTCCTATATAGAGGGAATTGCAAAAATCCAGGCGAGCAAAAATAAAAGCATGGATAACCTTGCTTGAAAAGGCTTTGAAAACATGAAAGGCTTTACCTTAGATAACTAGTTTTAACAACTTAATTTATCCGTTTATCAAACTTAAGTGTGCTGTCACATACATAGCCTAAATTTTTAACTGACGATTTAAGGAAAGGGGCCAAATGTCCCAAAATTAACATTGGCAGAGCCAGCCATCTCAGAAGGGCCAAAAATAACTCTGTTTTTGAGTCAATGAGTCTTAAAAAGAGATCCATGATTTCACATCATTTATACAGGCCAACAAGAGTTCTATTGCATTCATGTTTTTCGTTTTCAGCATTAAGTAAATTTGGGTATCATCTGCATAACAGTGAAATGCAGATGATGAACCGTGATACCCCATGTTTCTTAAACACTTCCTAAAGAAGTATGTACAGAGAGAATAAGACAGGGTCCCAGAATAGAGCTCTAAGGGAAGGCAACAAATAAGAGCGACTGAGACAGATGAGAATTCTCCAAGTCGAACTGAGAAACTTCTATTTGAGAGATATGATTTGACCCAGTTAAGAGCATTTCCACAATACCCATGCACTGCTCAAGGCCAGATATGAGAACACTATGATCTACAGTATCAAAGGCTGCACTAAGAAACAGCCCCAGAATTGCCAGATTTCCTGCGTCAACAGTTAAGAAAATATTGTTAAAAACTTTTAAAAGTGCTTATTCAGTGATATAAGTTCTAAAACCTGACTGTAATACTTCAAGAATATTACTTTAATCTAAAACGTCTGTAACCGAGTACCGCATTCACCATGATCTTAGAAATAAAAAGTAATTTAGAAATAGGTCTAAAATTAGAAAGAACTGTCCTATCAATATTACTTTTTTTTTAAGGAAAGCCTGCACCACTGCATGTTTAAAATACACTGGTACAGTCCCTTTGACCAAAATTTCATTTATTATGGACAATATACTAGGACCAACAGTGTATATAATTTGTTTTGGGAACGGAGTCAGAATAATGTCTTGAGGTGAGGTAGTGAGCTTCAATCTGAGGTAGCAATCCTATCAACAAAAAAAGTTGAGGAAGCAGTGACATTTTTGAGGACATATCAAGAGACATATTTACAGGAGGATTGATAACAGAACTTATGGTTGAAAAAAGCCCTCTTTAGAGAAATATTTAGACCTTGCTGCTTTCATAGCTTTCTCTTAGGATTTCATATGAGTCTCTTAGGATTTCATATGACACCTGAAGTTTATCCTCCTACCATTTATGATCTGATCTTCTGCATACACACCTTAGACAGCGGACATCATCATTTAACCATCATTTAGTGGTGGTGGCGTAGTGGGCAAAAGCATGTAACTGTTAATCAGAAGGTTGCTGGTTCGATCCCCATGGCCACCACCATTGTGTCCTTGAGCAAGGCACTTAACTCCAGGTTGCTCCGGGGGGACTGTCCCTGTAATAAGTGCACTGTAAGTCACTTTGGATAAAAGTGTCTGCCAAATGCAGAAATGTAATATAAATGTAACCAAGGGGCTGATATGGGTTTAGCATGTTTCATCCTCAGTGGAACAGCCTGGGCAGCCTTCAGCCTTGGGCAACTGGATAGGGTTAAAAATGTGCATAATCTGGAGGTACAAGTTCTGAAAAGTTCTCTGTAACAAGTAAAAAATCTAGGTCACGAGAGGAGATAAAATAATTTCAATCTGATCGGCGGCTGATCGTAATCCAGCAAAGAGTCATTGTCCTGCTGCAATTCATGAAGATTCATTTTTATCTTGAGCAGTGTGTGCTGCAAGCAATCATCAAGAAAAAGTGGTCCATGTCTTGTAAACACAATCCGTTCAGCTGCCCACCACCTTTCTTCCTTTGAAACGTAGAACCTGTGGCTACTGAGGAACCAAATAAAACCGCCTTTCATTACTTAAAGCTTTTATAATGACTGGAAAGTAGAGGATTCACACTGAAATAAGATAAAAAGCTACTGCTTTCCTGGGGTTGACTGACTGGGAGAAAGTGATCCTTTACCGAAGCAACGGCACAAAACACAACGTTAGAGATCTTTTATGTTATTATCTAAAGTGTCAAAATATTTTCGGTTCATTATGAACTGTGGTGGGACAAATTAGGTGGGCCGTCACAGTATGGGTAATAAATGGGAAACAACGCCTGTCAAAGGCATTTAAGCACAAGTACAAATACGTTTTTCAAAGTTCAAATAATCCATTCAAAATCCTCTCCGAAATCTAAGGGGACACATGCACCCTCAGTCTGAATGGGCATGACGCCTCTGAGTGTGTTGTACCCACCATTTTCCAGAAAGCAGAAGTGTTCCACAATAATAACGTTCTCCATTGTTTGCACTTATATTAGTAAAAATTATGTTGAAAAAAAAAAAAAAAGGACTTGTGGCTCCATACTGCCGATAATTTTAGAGAGTCCCGATTATTTATTTATTACAGTTTGACTGTTTGAGGAGTGGATGAATGATGTCAAGCTATGAACCGAGGTGAGTTACATTTATATCATTGTGTACTGTAATTTGAGTTATGACAGCCAACAACTGCAAAATTTAAGCCTCATTTTTACTCCAATTCAAACTTAAAATTAGGGGTGCAAAGATACATGTATCCGTGCCGAACCAAATGGATACAGGGCATTCGGTATGGTACACGTCGTGAAGCCAATATTGAAACAACATATACGAACAACACAAACCATGTAGAACTCAATGAAGAAATATTGCGGAGCAACACAGGACCTCATAGAATCAAGAACAGAGTGCTACAGGGTAAACGAGAAACTGCAGATCAATGCAGGTAAATGCATGTGACGTTTACACAGACCGTTTTTTTATCAATGTGTGCGCTGCCTCGGCAGCTTTCACTTTCGCATGCTATCTCAATGTTTATATTTGCGTTTCCCGCTGAACGTGCTTAGATGCAATATACAATATGGAACATTACACATTGTAATTGTCCAGCAGGGGACATTGTCAATGCTAACAGATCCGCCCTCTCCTCTGATAATGTGGATATTCTGTTTGTCCTGAAGAAAATAAAAACATGAAAATTGAGTGATAAGTACAAGTGGTGAGATAAAAGGCAAAAGACATAAATCTGTACTGCGAAAGTCTTAATTTTGTTACAATTATTATAATTGCACTTTTTTTCTCTTTTATTATTATTTAAGTTTGTATTGTAATTTAATTGAAGAAATAGTGCAGCCATGTATAAACGAGCCTTCAAAATAAGAAATGTTGCCCATCAACTTTTTTCAAAATAAATAATTTAAGGAAGGATTCTGTTTTTGCTGCTGTACCGAAACTACCGAACCGTGACCCCAAAACCGAGGTACGTACCAAAACCGTGAATTTTGTGTACCATTGCAGCCCTACTTAAAATGGTTGTTGTTCTCCATCTAAAATGCTTGTATTTTTATATTGCTTACATTGTATACAAGACCGGAACAAGAAAACGAGGCAATTCGAATCATCATGTCGGTGCCCAGCAGTTAGTCAGGAAAACTGGATACTGCTCATTTTGGAAAATGTATAGTTTGTCATCCAAGTATGCTATACTGTCCACACCACAAAATACATACAACTTGCAGCATAATTAATAGTTAGAGTGGTAACTCTAGTGGTAAACATATCCTATGTTTACTTTCCACAAAGATTTATCCAGAGATTTATCAAAGAATTTTCAGTCTTAGGTGGTGAGTTTATGAGGAGGGACTAAATATTTATAGATTTTTAAAACAGCAATGCATTGCAACTGCTGAAAAACAGATGTGCATTATCTGTGAGTGAATCAAAGAAGAAATATAGCTCCAGCCCAAAAGCATTCCTCCAAAGCCACAGGATAATGGGGATATCTAAAACTATACACAACTTCTAATGAAGTCCCAATTTGGAAGAATCATCTAACAATGGAACCGATTACATGTCATTTTACATTGCCTATTTTGTGAGGGGCACAGTACTTGCTTACTTGGTGTCTAAACATCAAACCACCAAAGAAAGACCAACACTTTTAAAATAACTTTGTAGTTCCTTAGCTGTAGTATTAGACATGATAGTCCTTTGGTACAGTCTTGAATTAGCATGCAAGGGGACCTGGGTTCAAATGCTGACCTAAAATACTGTACTGTATATATTTAATAATAATAATAATAATAATAATAATAATAATAATAATATAAAAAACAGGGACTGAAATAGGACATCTGAGAGGAATTTTACATACGAATCACCATGTGGACTTCATCAGTAACCTTTAAGAACTCATTACAAATAATGGCACAAATCTTATTAGAAATGTCAGTCAAGCCAAATAAATGAATCAAACAAACAATCATCATTATCATTATTTAGCCCACTAGAGTTACATATAATTCCTTGGCCAAGTCTGAGTCAGATAATCTTCCACAGTCTGTGAGGCAAAATTCATAATGAATAAGTGTAATAAAATACAAATGTCATTTTCCATTGAGAGTTATAAACAAATAACTCTGGAGGGGAAAAATCACTCACAAATAGAGCTGTCACGATCATGAAATTTTGGCTAGTAATGAACTCTCTTACATAGAATTGCAATTATTGATCTAATTGTCTGTTTTGTTCATGTTATTCACAGTGTAATACATATCTAATATGTTAAGTCATTTATTTATATTGAATTTGAAATTATATAATAATATATATGATTTATTTTAAGCTTATGTTAACAAATACTGCACACACTGACAATGAAATGACTAATAATGTTTTAGATTTTAAAATACTGATGAAACCAATTTGGAACAGCCAGGAAGTAAATAAGCTATAAAAATGAGCAGACTCATTTTCTCTAAAAGAAAAAGAAAAGAAACCTAGCTGAAAATAAATGTATCATAAACGGCATAAGAGTGACAAGGCAATCATTTTGAGAAAACCAATTATTGATTAAGAGATTATGACAGTCATTATTCACAATTGAAATAGATTCACTTGTTTACCTCCAGCACAGCTTTTAAGTGCCAATGCGTGATATTCTGTAAGGTTTATGGCTTTGCATTGAAAAATAAGTCATCAGAACTTGGCTGACTTGGTAAGTGCACTTATAAGTACACTTTCTAAACAAAACTTTGTAGATGATCAATGATTTGAGTCATCCATGACTTCATCTTATTTAATAAGTCCTTTATCATAGTGCAGTCTAAGGGCTCCATTTTCGTAGGTGTGCAAAGACCGTGCACAACGTCTCATTCAATTTTAATGTGAGCTCTAATTCTAAGCAACAATTTTTGTGCCAGTGCAAAGCACAAGTGGGCATTGGTGGGAGTGTTTTTTTGCTATTGTGGGTGTATGCGCGCAAACTGTGTTTATATATTGTATGTAAAAGTGCAATGTGCAATTTTCCTGAGAAACAGTTCATTGCACTTAAGTCATTCAGTAATTTGGAGCCAATTTAAAAAGTTTTACACATTAACGAATGAAATGTTTTTGTGAAGTTTGATCCGAATGGTGTACACTCATTAAATTCATACATACATGAGATGAAGACTGTTCTCATAATAGTTTTCAATAAAAAGTGTTTTATTCTACATGTGTTTCGCCATGTTGAAATCACCAGCAGTGTAACATTGAAGAAGAGAATCCTTGCGCTCATTGGCTGCCGCCTATGTAGATACGTTTGGCTATGCTTATTTAGCACACAGTTTTGATGTTTGGTGATGCGAAGAGCGAAAAGAACACAATTGAACATACTACTTTATCGTGCTTTAGCAGCAGAAACAACGGGAGTTCCAGTAGCCATACTGCCGAAGAAGCAAAAAGAGGTCTGAAACAAGAAGACAGAAAGATCGGCAAAGGCAAAAAACTAGAGTAAACATCAGTAACAGTTAGGCATATACATCTTCATTAGTTTAGTGCAAAGTAGCTTGGCACAGCGATTATTGTGGAAAAACGAGATTGTCAAAAACAGTATTCATGGACATCCTATATTTGATCAATAAAAACAATTCTAATCTTTCCTTTACCTTGACATTCTGTGTTGCTAGATAATTGAGGTTTATTTTACGCTAAGCAGTTCTCTAATAAAGGTAATAACTGTCTTTAGAAATAGCGTGAAACGTAGACAGTCTCCAAAGATTATTATGAGGAACAATAGTAATCTGTCCTTAACAGTGGAAGTCTGTTCATTGATTTTGTTTGTTTTTAGTCAAAGCAATCATATTATAGTTTACTTTAGAATTTACCTCAAACTGACATTTTCCAGCTGCAAAGTATATTCCAGAGCTGGCGTGGACAGCAGAGACAATCATGCTGATCCACGTCGATAGATGGCAGTACAGAGTCTAACACCACTGTCACATTGATACTTAAACTACACAAAGAAGACCAATGCAAACGCTAGCTAGAGAACTAACGAATACCCCTTTAAAACCCAGTCTGTTATCAGTGCAAAGTCTAAATTCAGTTCCTACAGTTGCAGTTTGGAGATTCCACCAGCAGGTGGCAATAAAGTTCATGCCCAAATTTCATGTGAAAATGTACAGTAGTGGAACATCAAATGATGTCCCTGACAATCGACATTTTCTGAAAATAAATTTTATTAGATGTGTTAAACTGTCTATTATTATTTTTCAATTATTATTAGTATTATTATTATTATTATGTTTATATTTACCTATAAATTGTATTTATGATAGAATTTGTATTGGTATATTTCCACCTGTTGTCATAGAGGGCTTTTTAAATCACTGGATTATATAATAGGATACAGATGGTGCAATAACCGGAAAAGAACCTCCGACTAAAATTACACTTGACCCAGTCAATTAGTCTCGTCTAACCTACTAGCAACTAGAATAAGCGCATGCTTTCATGAAAATACCAAAACTACATGACCATGCCCACTGACTTTGTCTTATGACTTACGGCATATCGCTTTAGCTTAAGCGTATTGTATTCATGAGTATTGTATTCATTCCTTCCTGATTTTTTTTTTTTTTTTTTTTTTTTACTAATTATCAATTACTTTGTTTGGCTGATGCTTAATTATTGTCACATAATTTTCTCTTAATCATAATCAGTCTAATGATCATAATCATTCTCTTAAGCATCTCGGCTGAGACCCGGGACATACTGCAGTTTATAGCTGGTATTAACATGAGCCTCAAATGTGGCTCCTGTGACCACTTGTTTCCACTGATTTCCACTGATTTCGTTGAAGGACAGGTGTATAAAACCCCCTGTTGAATCCTCTATTTCCACGAATCAGTGACGTCATCGATAGGCGGAGCCACAGACATACCTGGACGTGTTTAGTCTGATCAAAATTGCTCTAGTGTTGCAACCAAAGACTAAAACGAGATTTTTTTCATTTCGGTTCGTTCTGAGCAAAAACTGAATTTTTTAATTCCATTTCAGAAGTTCCGTAGCCTCCTTTCCAAATTTTCAAAACCTAGAATAAAATAAAAGAACAGTTGTTAATGTTCTTTTTAAAATGACAGTACTATGCACTAAGGAGAGGGTGAAATACCAGTTGCAGTTTTCCCAGATCTTGCAAGAGAAACAAGCAATGTGGTCTGGAAACACAAGCCCAAAACAAGTCACGTGCCTTACCAAAAATAAGCGATAATATAATTTTTTTTTCCTGTGTGGTGGATTGATCAGCATAGAAATCAGAAGCATAGAGTTAAATAACAGTTAAGTATCATTTTCATTGCAGATTTGCTTCTCAGTCAAAACTCTGCAGCATCAAATTTGTATGAATGCATCATATCTAACAACAATTCATTGAAGACTTCGAAACAACTGAGAAATATACTTTCTACCTCTAATAATGTTTTCCTTGTTTCTGAATTAGCTGTGCATGTACAGTATATGTAATTATACAGTACATAGTTGTTAAAAATGTCTTCATTCACAGAATGCTCATACAGTTTGTTTGGATATGCGTGCATTCTTGTCGCTGCAAGTTGAGAATGCAATTAAATGAATACTACACCCAAATATTTTAATTATCTTATCATTTACTCGTCATGCCATCTCAGAAATGCATGACTTTTTTTTTTTACTTCTGCAGAACAGGGAACACAAATTAAAATTTATATGGGAGAATATTTCAGCTCCACATAATGGTGCCCAGAACTCTGAAGGTCCAAATATCACAACAGCATCAGAAAAAATATCCATATCACTCTAGAGGTTTAATCTATGCCTTCAGAAGTGATCCTATTAGTTTTGGGTGAGAACAGACCAAAATATAACTCCTTCACAGTACATCTTATCATTGCAGTCTCTAGGCACAATCATGATTTCAAGCTCGATTACACTTCCTAGTGCTTAACGTGTTTGCAGAATGCTAGATGGTGCTATAGGAAGTGTAATTGGGCTTGAAATCACGATTTCAAAGGAGACTGTTGATGTCAAGATTTATAGTGAAAAAGGGATTACATTTTGGTCTATTCTCACCCTAAACTGACTGGATTACTTCAGAAGACCTTGATTAAACCCCTGAGTCGTATGGATTACTTTTATGGTGCCTTTATATGAAATTTGGACCTTCAGAGCTCTGGCTACCATCCACTTGCATTGTGAAGACCAACAGACCTGAGGAATTCTTCTGTAGAAGAAAAAGTAATAAACATATGGGATGGCATGAGGGTGCGTAAATGATAAGAGAATTTAAATTTGTGGGTGAACTATCCTTTTAATCCTTGTGATACTGAAACTAAAGTATATGCCTTGTGTGAATTTAAACTATTTGAGCAGTGATGATTTTTTTTCTTTTCTAGAGCAAATTGTTATCCTAAAAAAATGTATGTCCACATATGTGGACATGGGACTAAGTTATGACATTTTTAATAATACCAAGCTGTAGAAAGTCAGATTTTTTTTAGACAAATAGTTTATTATGTGTCCAGGATTGTTGGTTATTCATGTTTTTGAGATGTTACAGACATTACAGATGATACTGTAAAGCTGAATAAACAATTCTTATTCAAAGTAATGGCCATCATCATTCAATCACTGCCAACCATGTTAAAATAAAATCTAGCATTATAAAACTCTGAATCTATGTACTGATTACAATTGTCCCGAGTCTGCCAAATTTGTTGAGTGGTCCGAACGTCATCTGCAGCCTAAAACTGAACTTTTGTTAGGATTTTAGGAGTGAATGCACTCCATAGAAAGCTATAGGATGCACCCTTGCTCCCTATTTAGTCAATGACTTAACCTCCAGTGTGCTGTCTTTCTGCACCGGTCTCAGAAGAGTTCAAAATACACCTTATTTTCATCCTAACTCCATTTAAAGCCTCTGAAATAATAATTGTTTTTTGCATTTGGAGGAATGCATTGATTCTCAATGTGAAAATGCACAGTAAATATAGGAATGCATTTACACATGTTAATGAATATAAACATATTGTACAGTGATAACACAATAAAATACAACAAAATGTATATTAAAATGAAGTGAAATTACCCAGAAGGTAGTGCACACAATGCTGTTCAAAATAACATGTTATTTTCAACTTTTGAGGGAATAATGTCCCAACATGTATGTGCACATCATATTTATCGATGCTCATTCGATGCTATCGAAATGTATGCATTTTTAAAATCGGAATGTCAAACAAAACAAGAGACACTACTCTTTACACCCTGCCAGGTTTCTTACCAGAGGCACTTTATTGACTCTGCACCCATAGAAGAGCTTCACGGAAATCAACTCCATGCTGTCATGTGACTCGGTGTACCAGAAGTTTAAACCTTAAATGACAGTCTAGAGTGTTGTGAACAGTATTCAGTCAATTGAAATTAATTAATTAATGTATTGCATAGAGCAAAGCCAAAATACAACGTTCAAGCATGTAGACGCGGAGTCACACAAGGTTAAACCAGCTAAGACGAGCAAACCAACATGGGCCCCCAGCAGGGTTAAATACATGTTGTGTGCATAGATGGTCCTTCACTGTTTTTAGCATTTCCACTTCAAATGTGATGCTGTAATATGCGTACCTAGCCACTTGCTAAAGTGATTGAATCACAATATTGTTGTGTGTATTACAGCATGGATCAGCAAGGGAACAACTTAAGAGCAGTGATCAAAAATAAGATTAACCTTTACATTTTCTCACTCTTTTCCTTCCTTCACATCTCAGAGGTGTCTCAGTTCATCAGATCAAAAGGTCATCAGAGAGTGACTGCACTACAACACACAACACAGAAACCTAGGTAACAGTCATTGTGGGGAAAAAATGTGCCTTTCCCCTAAAACAGAAACCATGTGTTTTATCTCTGAGACACAGAGATATGTGATTATGCCAGAAGAGTTAACTGAATATAGCTAGTGCAATTAATCAAGTCATCAGAACACAGTTCCCTCGTCTCCCTCACACTTACACACACACACACACACACACACACACACACACACACACACACACACACACACACACACTCATGCATGCACTAACTTTTTACTCCTAAAAGCCGAAAAGCAGCCTCCATTGCTAATTCGAACGTGACGTTTTTGAATGAAAAAAATCAATCAAATCAATCAAATCAAATCACTTTATTGTCACACTACTGTGTACACGAGTGCAACAGTAGGTAAAATTCTTGTGTGCAGTTCCGAGTAACATTGCAGTAATGACAGTGACAAGACATAAACCACTTTACAATAAACAACATATTTACACAAAACAATTTACATAACAAATGTACACATACTTACACAACAATTTACATAACAAATGTACACAATACACACAATGTTGAATACACATACACTAGATACGGGTATAAATATATATAAACACTAATTGAATTGGGAGAATATATTGACAGAGTGATGATTAATAAAGTGCAGTGCTGATTGTTGATCGTGAGAGATCATGTGAGAAGTCTTGAGCTGTATCAAAGCTAGATACACTTGACCAATACAACAGTTTCTATAATATCTGAAATATCTGTGTGAAAAACCATTGCACTCCCCCTCTTACACACACACTTGTGGACACACATTGTAAGTGTAACGCACACACTTAAGGCCCAAACATACTCGTGAGAGAAATCATCATGTCAGCACACTCCTTCATCTCAGTGGGGATGGAAAAAAAGTTATTAAGGTTTACAATGGGAATATGACGACACACATCTTGGCAATTTTGAAGCAATGATACTTCTGACGAGAGCTGGAACAAAAAAAGATAATCCCAGTAGAGAGATATCTAATTTTCGCAGTTTCTTTCTTTGGATCCCTCAAATACAAACTCACAGACTACTCACATACACGCCCACAAATGCACTAACTTGTTACTCCAGTAAGTCCACCAGTAAAACAGCGCAAGCCTCGCAATCCTACATTGCTAGTTATAAAGTGACGAACTGGCAACGAAGGCTCGGACTATATTAAAGCAGGACACTGAATCTGTGGCGAAAGAAAGTAGCTCCTATCATAAGAGCATTTTAAGGACGAAAACCATAAAATGTTTTGATATAAAACCCTAAATGATGTCTTAAGGTGTGTGTAGAAGGTTCAAGGGGAAAGGAGGGCCCACGAAACAGGTTTTCTCCTTGTTCAGGTCAGACACTTTTAATAAATCAACAGAACGTTCGCTTCTATTTAACAAAAGGGCAACAGCCCACACACAAGTAGCTTGTCAGCTGGGCTCTTGTGCTCGGTCTCTCTCTCGTCAGGCGTTGGCATGGCCATTTATATGCTGCTCTCCCCATACTCACTGGAATTAGAGAGAGGTGTAAGACATAATTTAGCTCAGGTGCAAGCGCCCTAACCGCTTTCTCTCTCTGGACGGGCGCTTGACCACGCCCCCACTGCCACATTGTGGTAACCTTGGTATAAGTGGAATAATTGTCCACATACCAGCAACCTATTTGGAATTACAAACCTGCTTTGCACTTTTCAATGTACTGTTAATCAACATTGGTAAAAGGTGGTAAAACATTTTGTTATGTTGCAGGCTTATGCTAAAATGTCTTTAAATTATTTATTTTTCACATCAATCTACACTCCATACCCCTAAATGACAAAGCAAAAACCAGATTCTTTACAAATTTGTAAATTTATTAAAAAGAAAAAAATGAAATATCACATAAGTATTCAGACCCTCAACTCAGTTCTCGGTTGAATTAAGACTTGCCCTTAAGTCTTTTTGGGTATTATGTGACAAATTTTGCACACCTGGATTTGGGGATTCTATGCCATTCTTCTCTGCAGATCCTCTCAAGCTCTGTCAGGTTGGATGGGTACTGTCAGTGGACAGCCATTTTCAGGGCTCTCCAGATATGTTAGATTGAATTCAAGTCTGGGATCTGGCTGGGCCACTCAAGGACATTCACAGAGTTGTCCCCAAGCCAATCTTGCGTTGTCTTGGCTGTGTGCTTAGGGACATTGTCCTGTTGTCCTGAGGTCCTGAGCGCTTTTCATTAAAGATGTTTCTGTATTTTGTTGTGTTCAGCTTTCCTTCAATTATGACCAGTCCCCCAGTCCATGCTGCTGAAAAACTCCCCAACAGCATGATGCTACCACCACCATACTTCACCACTGGGATGGTATTGCGCTGGTGATGAGCGTTGCCTGGTTTTCTCCACATGCCACACGCTTGGAATTGAGGCTAAACAGTCCAATCTTCATTTCATTAGACTAGAAAATCTTGTTTTTCACAATCTGAGAGTCCTTTAGGTGCTTTTTTGCTAATTCCAAGTGGGCTTTCATGTGTCTTACATTGAGGAGAGGCTTCCGTTTGGCCACTCTGATTGGGGACTTTTGCCAGGATGGTTGTTCTTTCTACCATCTCCACATATGATCTCTGGAGCTCAACCAGAGTGACCATCGTGTTCTTGGTCACCTCTCTTACCAAGGGCCTTCTTCTCCGATTGCTCAGTTTGGCTGGGCGGCCAGCTCTAAGAAGAGTCCTGGTTGTTCCAAACTTCTTCCATTTAAGAATTATGGAGGCCACTGTGCTCTTTGGAACCTTCAATGCAGCCGAAATATGTTTTTTTGTAGCCTTCCCCAGATCTGTGCATTGACACAACCCTGTCTCTGAGCTCTGCAAGTAGTTCCTTTGACCTCAGAGCTTGGTTTTTGCTCTGATATTCCTTATATAGTCAGGTGTGTGTCTTTCCAAATGTCCAATCAATTGAATTTGCCACAGGTGGACTCCAATCCAAGTGTAGAAACATTTAATAGATGATCCCAGTGAAATGGATAGAACAAATAAATAGATTCAAAGATGCAAATTGCAGTAAACACTGCTTGAAGTTTTTAATTTAAAAGCAGAATCAAGTATTCAAGTAAACATTCAGAAATTGAGAACATTTACAATCAAATGTAAAATAAAACTATTTAAATTATTGGTAGTCTTCACTGAAAGTCTAGATATAACACATTACTGATTCAATACTATCAAAGTTTGAATGAAAAGCAGGCCTTTGATTAAAACAAATGTTACAGTTTCTTTTTTAGAAACATTTAGTTACATTTTAAGGGGCTTATTTATACTGCTAAAATTCTCCAGCAAATAGCAGTGAGTGATTTTCTCTTTACCTTGTCAATATTGTTGTTTGATTAATGACATAATAGACAACATGAGGTCTATACATTTACACTGCAAAGCCTTATGCACAGATCCAATATTTTGCCATTTATAATGTCGTCCCACCAATTTACATTCACTCAGCAGAATCTCTTGCAGTCAGTCAAGTCTTGTATAAGATCACCCACTGACATTCAATATCTTCCCATTGGTTGATAAATAATATAAAAGGTGTGGTTTAATCGACAGACCAGCAGTAAATCCCTAGGGACATGGTGACATTAGGCCCAATGCTGCCAGAAAGTGGTAAATCCATCCACAATCTTCCTCAATGTGTCTTAAAAGAGACAACCTGTCAGGTGTGCAAGAAAATTCAGAACACATGGCATTTCCCTGGGGGGGATGACGCTCCAAATCTGTCTTAACTCTGACATCAGTCAGGACATTGCCAGAATATCTTTGTGGCATTTAAAATATTATCACACAATTGATGGATCAAAGTCCAACCAAATAATATAGTATTCAATTAAAGACACAAAACGAAATCGCATTCCTGCCACACCACAGAAAATCAACAATGGACCAGAAGGTATATTAGCCAAGAAAATTAGTTGGACCTGTTAGATTTAATCACTTAGCATTATAAAACAAATTATATATTTGTTTAAATATATATACACTGGTGGCCAAAAGTTTGGAATAATGTACAGATTTTGCTGTTTTGGAAGGAAATTGGTACTTTAATTCACTAAAGTGGCATTCAGATCAAAAAGTATAGTCAGGACATTACTGATGGAAAAACAGCATCATCACTATTAGAAAAATTTAATTTCTGATTTCCCCATTTCCAGCAGCCATAACTCCAACACCTTATCCTTGAGTAATCATGCTAAATTGGAATTAGAAAAATCACTTGCCATTATATCAAACACAATTGAAAGCTATTTGGTTCATTAAATTAAGCTTAACATCGTCTTTGTGTTTGTTTTTTAGTTGCTAAAATATTAAATAGACTGGCATGTCTTAAGGTCAATATTAGGTCAGAAATGGCATAAAAAGTAACAGCTTTCTCAGAAACTCATCAGTAAATCATTGTTTTGAGGAATGAAGGCTTTACAATGCTTGAAATTGCCAAAAAGATTTCATACAAAGGTGTACACTAAATTCACTCTAACAAGGACAGAAAGAGATGTAAAGAGAAGTACATCTGAGTCTCTAGTTTGAGAAATAGATGCCTCACATGTCCTCAGCTGACAGCTTCATTGAAATCTACCCACTCAACACCAGTTTCATGTACAACAGTTAAGAGAAGACTCAGGGGTGCAGGTCTTATGGGAAGAATTGCAAAGAAAAAGCCACTTTTGAAACAGAAAAACAAAAAGAAAATGTTAGAGTGGGCAAAGAAACACAGACATTGGACAACAGATAATTGGAAAAGAGTGTTATGGATCTTAACCCCATACAGCTTTTGTGGGATCAGCTAGATTGTATGATTAGTGAGAAGTGCCAGAGAAGACAGCCACATCTATGGCAAGTGCTACAGGAAGCGTGGGGTGAAATGTCACCTGCGTATCTAAACAAACTGACAGCTAGAATCCCAAAGATCTGCAAAACTGTCATTGCTGCACGTAGAGGATTTTTGTTGAGAAATCTTAAAGTAGATTAAGAAAAATCAAATTGTAATAGTAATTTTCACATTATTAATATCCTGACTATACATTGTGATCAGTTGAATGCCACTTTGGTAAATAAAAATACAAATTTATTTCTATAAGAGCAAAATCTGTACATTATTCCAAACTTTTGGCCGCCAATGTATACAGCATTAATCAACATTGTCCCATGAGAATTCGTCACAATCCTACAAGGTGGCAAATTCGCACTGATTCGTATGACTTGTAGTAGGAAGACGTAAGGGATAATACTGATGGACACAGAAGGTGGGGCCCAGATAACGTCATTCACCTGTGAAGGGTGTGGAGGCAGCGTGTGCGTCCTGAGGGCAGGGCATAAAAAGAGGAATGGTTTCTCGACTAGGATGTGGAATTTGTCATGCACATCCTGTCTCTTGTCACTGCGGTTAATTATCCTTTATTTGGGCTACTGATGTTGCCTTTTAATTGAAAATTGTCACATTATGATTTTTGTTTGCACCTTTAATATCACCACCAATTTAAAACTGAACCGTATCTACGTCGGGGCTAGACCAGGAATCCGATCTCCATGCCCGCACACCACTGGGCCAGGGTGATGCCAGGCCAACAGGTGAGGCCTCACTCTGGGCCACTCCTAGCTGACACACGCGCGCACACACACACACACACACACACACACACGCGCGCACGTGCACACACACACATCCATCCATTTTGATAGGACTGACTTCCACATTATATTGCATCACTTTGACAACTGAGTTTGCATGTTGTGTGCAGATGCCTGTTTAGCATATTCCCTAGACATAAAAGTTTGTAGCGTGTTTGAGGGCAGGGTTCCAGGTCGTAACCCTTAATTTGTATGAACACATACAACTTATACATCAACCAAACACATATGCTTAATGAACATTCATTCAGAACCCAGATTGTTTGGTGTATAACTAAATATTTATCCAACTATTAGTTAAATACTGGTCTTAAGAAGAGTGCCTTTAGTTCTAAGAAAGGTCTAGTATTATTTGTTTATAGATGCCTCTTGGTTTGATATTTTGTGTTTAATGCATTAGTGTAAATGACACAAGAGTCCAAATACTGTACTTTTAGGGCCACTGTACATTACATGCGGATGCAAACAACAACAAAAAAAAAAACTATATTTTACACTCTAGAAAAAAGAAAAAACTTTTCCCTCTTAATTGACCTTGCAGTTTACACAAATAAGCATTCGTAGATTAAAGGATTGCATTTATTGACCTTATAGCCTGAGGTCTAGTTCTTAAAGTGAGTACAGTGAAGAGGTGAATTCTACAGGAGTCAGAGGAGCTCATGTCATTTGGATTCTGAGCATGCAAAGACAGATGCCCTTGACATCAAAACCTTAGCAGAGGAGATGATTCTGTTTTGCTTGGAAATAGATACAGTGGCATAATAAGAAATGTTCTGTCTTAAGCCATTTCACCCTTCACCAAGCAGAGAATAGAAAGCTCACAAGCACAAACATACACGCAGAGAAATCTTCTCCTCAGAAAAGGTTGGCCCCTGAGTGGCAGCAGCTTGCAAACCTCTGTTCGTACTAATGTGATGAAAGTGTGAAGACAATGCCACTCAAACATCATATGCCTCATCTTCCAACCAACGTAACTCTTCCGCTGAAGTAAACAACAAATATCATTAGATCATCTAACAGTAGGACTGCACGATTATGACCTAAATCTTAATAGTCGATTATTCTCTCTGGTATTGTAATTGTGATTAATTTCAATAAAAAAAAAACTACATTTAAATTTTATGTGGGCCTTAAGTAAGCCGTAAGCCTATTCTTTATTTAAGATATACAACTCATACAAGCCGAGATCTGTGTTCTGACTGACTTTACAATGCCTAAATGGTGAACGTACCCTCTTAAAATCATGAAAACAAAAAAGGTTATTCACATTCTTTATAAACTTGTAACACTTTTTAATAAGAATCTATTTGTTAACATTAGTAAATGCATTAGGTTTCATGAACTAACAATGAACAATATTTTACAGCATTTACTGTTCTTTGTTAATGTTCATTTACAAAGATAAGAGTTGTCCATTATTAGTTCATGTTAGCTCATAATACTGTACATTATCTAAAGTCAACATAAAAATCTTTTAATTAAAAACATATATTAGCATGAGAAATTAACATTTACAATTTTGTTAACGAATATTAACAAATACCTTATTTTAAAGTGTTACCAGCAAAACTACACCTAGAAAGCGAGCAACAGAAATCTGCAAAGGATTACAGCTAAACCATGGAAAAAATACACATTGTACATATAAATGTTTTATGCAACGGGAGTAGACAATTTTTTTTTAATAACTGTTTTGAATTTTTTTATTTAGAAACAGAGGACGGTATAAATATAGCAAGGAGCCAGCCTAATACAATGTGTTAATGAAAAAAAAAAACTACAAATAAGGCACATAACTAAAGGTAAAAAATTATAAAACAACAAAAAATAAATAAGTTAAATACAAGACACAAATTAGTTAATTGTGGAAACTGTAATTGTAATCTCGATTATTTGTTCTATTAATCGTACAGCCATACCTCATGGAAAAAAAAAACAAAAAAAACCTGCACTACCAGGATGTTGAAGGCCATTAGCTGTGTATCTCACTGACATCGCCAATATGGCCCTTGAGCCAGTTAAGTACCTCAGAGCATGCACTTGTTCCTTGCCATTGACCAGATCCCACTTTCATCCAAAATTACTTCCAGCAGACTAAACTTTGGAGCAATCTTGTGTCAAATGCCTTGCTCATGGGCACAACAGAGATAGGGCAGGTCTTTGTAGCCCTCTAGGTTCTCACCAACTCCTTGTATGTTTCCACCGGCACGGAGCGAATGGGGCATGAGCGGTCATTATTATTCTCTATAGAAGCTAAACGGCAGGCTTGTGGAGGGGTTATTGGATTGATAGAGGTGCAAATGGTAAGATAAGCTAAGGTTACGATGACATCATAAGCTTTTCAAAGGCATTTGCCAATAATGTTGTTATTTTAGCTTCTAGTGGTCAGCTAAAGACACTAGTGGAATAGATATGACACACTTCAGCTTTAATTGTCCTGAAACACAGTTATAAGAGATCTGCCTTGTTTCAATCATAGATATGACTCAATTCCCTCAACAATCTTCCAGTGTTTGCTGTTGTAGGTGGATAAGTACCGTTTCTCAGCTTGGATTTGGCACATATCCAACTGCTCTTTGCTCTCTGTTGCCTCATTACGTAGGAGAGTCTTATTATTCTCCAAAATTAGTATTCAAGAATTTTAAATGGTGGCTCCTTTCCTGTCACAATTTCCTTTGGATCTCATTACTAGATATCAGGTAATGCACAATAGGTGCTATCAAGTGTCCTTTCTGATGTTCTGTGTGAGCAAAGAGAACACAAGCATTTAAAATGTCCCAGTAGGAACAAGGAGACCACAAGTGCCCCTCTCTGTTAAAGTCTAATGTCTTTTATAGCTTGTGAAATTCATGGAGCAGGAAGGCAAAAATGCCTAAAATAGCATCAGACTGATGAACTACAGCTCTTAAATATTCGAAAAATGTCATTTTCAAACTGTCGAGTAGAGCAGGTTTTTCTTCAGTAGTTTCAAAACTAACAAAATTCTACACAAATTGTGTGCAAATGGTTGACAGATATTGAGAAACATCTAAGATGTTTCTTATGGTCCTCGCCTCTACCATCACTAACTGTGTCATTTCTTCAGCAGGATTTTCCACCAAAGACAATTGACTTCTTGTAGCAGCTCTGAATAGTTTCAGGCAACTTGGACGCAGGATCTAAAGGGGCATTCACACTGGTAGTTTAGTCCTAAACGGAGCACAGTTCGCAAGAAAAGTTGGTAATGTGACAGCTGCTTTGCAGACCGTGAAGCGGACCATGGTATCGAACCTGAGACTACCTGTATGAGGTGGTCTGAGCTTGATTGCAATGGAACTGTGGCATGGTTTGAATAAGTGATAAAGCAACCTGTACTCGTAAATTGACTTCCACGTGTTTTTGCCAATTTAAGCATGACGACATCATCAGTTGCACAAAAACAAATATGCATGGGCATCATGATTGAAAGGGGAACGTGGGACACAGAAGAGGTCCCTTTTATATATGTGCATGAGTGAGCGTGCAACCAGCCGTGCCCTCAAAAAAAGTTATCTTCTAAGGATCAGATATACTCGTTTTCTCCTGGACATCTACAACTTTTGAATTACGGCATTAGACACACAAGAGGCGCAAGTGTCATTCACTCTGATGTGCATAATGACACCAAATTAATAGAAAATACACACAAATACAGCAACCTGCATTGTGTTCTCCATCATGCAAGTTGATGGTGGAAAATCACCGGGGTTTGACAGAATCATTAGTCTGGAATAGGGTTGCACAATTTGGACAAAAAGTCATATTGCATTTATTTTGAAAAATATTGTGCTTGCGATTTGAACAGCGATTATAATGTTTTCCACATTTTCAACTGCAAAAAGGCTGCTGGTGTTTTCACACTTGAACCCTCTTAAAAAGAAACAAACTGAGACATTTTTTCAGTTCAACCACAAACAAATAAATATATAAACGGTGAAACAAAGTCTTCTTCATATTCAAATGTTAACGTCCACCATTTACTTGTTTTTGTCCATTTTGTGATCGGGTCTCAGCCCACTAATAATCATCATTCATTTTTGAAACACAGTCAACTTGAATATTAGGGATGCTCCAATCAGGATTTTAACATCCGATACCAATCTTCAATTTTCTTTTCATCTCATCAATCGATGCTGATCATTTAACTTTTAACAGCAGCTCTGTCAACACTGGTTATATGTAAGCTTTCTGCTCAATGTCACTGTTAACTCAATTACCCTGTTGGTAAAACCATAGTTGTTGCCTAGTTTTTGCTGTCAAAAATAATGTTGGTTGATTGAATAATGTGTTGATTTGTGAAAAACACAAAATATTATTTTAAAATATAAATGTTACGCTTTATTCTAGGCCATAAAAACTAGTTTGTTTATACACATTTTTTTCTTTACTGTATATAAGTTAGTCCTAATGAATGAGGCTTAATGTCAAACTGAAGTTGAACTGATAATCCATTGGTGAAATTACATATAAAGTGAACATTTTGGTTAGTTTGTCATCATTTCATTTAATTATTTGTATTCATTATTTTATTATATTTAATTTAGCAATGCATTATAGTATAGAAATATTTAATATAGATGTATTATATACGTTCCTTCCTTTTCATTTTGTTGGATGCTGGTAATATTAGTTCCGCTTTCACTTGTTTCCGCGGGGAGTGTTATAAGTGCGACACGCTCTCTCACGAGGTAAACATATGACGGGAGTATGAAGAGAAGTTTCTGGCCTCTACAGGTGTTACTGTTAATGCTGTTTGCTCAGCAATCATTTAATAAAGATGTTTGAATTATACCCCATCTTGTATTATTAATTATTCTGACATAATTATTATGATATCTGTGCCTTGCGGAGACTGAGATGCTGCTACCGCAGATAATAATAAAAACACGTCATGCAGGGCATTCCAGTTTAGTGTAAATAAAGTGTTTAGCCCACGTAAACAAACAGAACTCAGAGCACTTCTGTTACTCTAAGCATGAGAGGGAGTTGTGGAGCACAGAACCGCTCTGACTTAATATAGACAGGACAGAGCAGCGCAAATAAACTTTGATGGGAGCAGAATATTTATTTAATTAAATTGAAGCCCTTTGCAATTTAATAATCGCACAAGGTCATATCGCGGTTTCGATTTTATTACGATTAATTGTGCAGCCCTAGTCAGGAACCAGATCAACAATTCGGGGGGCACCGGGAACAATCAAACTTGGTTTCGGACCACAGCAAACATGTCCATTGTGAAAACTACCCAAGTCTGGCATATTGACAGAGCTGTAGTCTCAAGAGTAACTAATAACACAATTTATCTTTTATAGCACCTGCATTGTGCAACAAACAGGGTGGGAAATTAACTTATTTGCCAAACAGTATTATCAAGTTACGTTCAGTTATAATACTGTATTAAATCCTGACAGTTGTAATCTCAATATTAAAGTTTTTTTTACATTTGAGTCCTCTTTAAAAGAAATAAACCAAAAAGTGAGCTGAAAGATACATTTTTCTCTGTCCCTGGTCTTCTCAGTGGATTAATAAGTAACAGGTTTGTTCACTTACAACATTAGTGTGTTGCTTCTTCTAAACAACATTATTTACTGTCAAAGGCCAATCTGAGACAGGTCACCCACCACGTCAGCTGGTAGCTTAGGCAAAATGATCTGCCACTCTGAAAAATATCAGCATTTGGCTGGTGTTCTCACCCTGGCCACAAACATACTGTGCATACAGTGTTGAGTTTCAGGTATTAAATCACCTTCGCATCACTGTTACAATCATAACTCGGTTAATAGAATTAACTTGATGTAGCTGAATTAATATTACAATCAATTTATTTGTTCGACTAGGACATATTTAACATTCAACAATGACAAACCATGGTTTGCAAAGCTCAGGCAGCTTCGTCAGGCCAAAGAGCATGTACAGAAGTGGGGATAAAATCTTGTACAATCAGGCCAGAAATACACTGACAAAAGAGATTAGATTGACTAAGAGAAGCTACTCTGAGAAGCTGAAAAAAACAGTTTTCAGCTAATGAGTCTGCATCAGTGTGGAAAGGCCTGAAAGATATTTCCAATCACAACATCCTCCAACCCCATGTAGATTTGAAAAGCCCATTCTCACCCACTGACCTTCAGCTCACACAAACGTCAACACTTCCTGCATGTGTGCCAGGTCTTCTGGAAAAAAGTCAAGGAAAGCACAGGGCCCAGACGGTATTTCACCCACTTTTCTAAAATTCTGTGCTGCTCAGTGGGCCACAATCTTCACCCAGATCTTTAACAGATCACTGGAGCAGTGTAAAGTTCCCTGCTGCTTCAAACACTCCACCATCATTTCTGTCCCAAAGAAACACCTAAACACAGGAATAGATGACTACAGACCCATCCTTCTGACATCTATAGTCATGAAGTCATTTGAGAGACTGTTGTTGGCCCACCTGAAGGACATCACTGGACCCTTTCTGGATGCCCTTCAATTTGCATATCGAGCAAAACAGGTCTGTGGATGATGCAGTCAACATGGGATTGCATCACATCCTGCAACATCTGGACAGACGATCAGCACACTGTGCTCTCCCCACTACACTTCTCATTGTACACAAAATACTTCATCACCAAGGACCCCTCTGTCAAGCTCCTGAAGTTTGCAGACAACACTAATGTCATTGGCCTCATCCAGGAAGATGAGTAGACTGCATACAGAAGGGAGGTTGAACAGTTGGCTGTCTGGTGCAGTGGAAACAACCTGGAGCTGAACAAGCTCAAAACAGTGGAGATGATAGTGGACTTTGGGAGGAACACATTCTGCACAGCACTGTGTCAGCAGTGTAGTCATTCAGGTTTCTGGGCTCTACCATCTCACAGTACCTGAAGTGGGAGACCCACATGGACTCCATTGTGAAAAAAGCCTAGCAGAGTTTGTACTTACTTCACCAGTTGAGGAAGTTCAACATGCCACAGGCACTGCTGATACAGCTCTACTTCAATAACTGTCTGGTTTGGTTCTGCTATGAAAATTGGACATAAGAAGACTACAAAGGACAGTTCGGAATACTGAGCAGATTACTGGTTGCCCACTGCCCTCTTTTCAAGAACTGTTCCAGTGTGAGGAAAAGGGCTGGAAAATATATAACAGATTTGTATTTGTAAAACTGTCTCTCTCTCTCTCTCTCTCTCTCTCTCTCTCTCACACACACACACACACACACACACACACACACACACACACCAAGAAGGTGCAAAGAAGTGTTTTTCACAGTTCACCACCAAGGATTTGTTTGGTGTATAAATACAATGAAAGAAGATAAGAAAAGAAAATCTTAAGAAAACTATGACTACTGTTCCAGAGCTTTGTGCATAGTCCCTTGTGAGTTCAACAAGACAACATAGAAAAACTACATGGCTTTACATTACAGAAGACTTGCATAATCTCCCATCATCCTGTAAATGTAAAAAAAAAAAAAGAAGCCGATCCGGGGCCCTGCATAGCTCAGCGAGTATTGACGCTTACTACCATCCCTGTAGACATGAGTTCAAATCCAGGGCATGCTGAGTGACTCCAGCCAGGTCTCCTAAGCAACCAAATTGGCCCGGTTGCTAGGGAACTTAGAGTCACATGTGGTAACCTTTTTTGTGGTCACGATTAGGGTTTCTCGCTCTCACTGGGCAAGAGATGTGCGAGGATTGCGGAGAGTATCACAAGTCGGCACATGCTGGGATTCTCTGCGGTGTCATGCACAGCAAACCACGTGATAAGATGTGCAGATTGACTGTCTCATAAGTGGAGGCAACTACGAGGACCTACTAAGTAGAGGGAATTGGACATTCCAAATTGGGAAAAAAGGGGATAAAAAAATACATAAAAAAGAAGCCGATCCTTTATATTCTCTATCAATACTCCCCTTACCTGAACTGAACTCATCGGAGTCAGTGTGTGTACAGCATGTGTATGGATAAATGCACTAGTGCAAACTGGTGAAACATTGTGGGATTATATTTTAATGTAATATTTTGCATAAATCATAAACCATAAAGCATGTTTATTTTTTTTTCATAAATGGTCAACATTTTCCAATTCAGGTCCTTCCATTATTTTTAGGATAAACATTACAGAATACAGAGCAAACATTTCAATACATTTCCTGATAATACAATTTTTGAGCTTTTCCAATTGCTTTTTACATTAAACCCAACAGTGAACACTCTTCCTCCCATGCCACCTTTCAGTTCTTATATTGGTGTTCCTGTGTGTACCTTTTTTTTTTTAAATTTTAAAGAAGCATTACACAGACGATTAAGATGAATGGCTTTAATTGAATCTGGATTTATGTATGATAATTTCTAGTAGTAATGATTAAATCACTGCAATGAAATTGTACTGAGAGAAATGTACTTCCCTAAGGGTAATATGTCTCCAATTTCTTCAACACAAAACTCGTGCCATTTTCCTGAGGGGATGGTGAAAGTCAGTAGTGTACTTTAGTGCTTCGTAACGCTTTTTGGATTCAAGCTGCTAGTAAAAGACGTGCCGCAAAGGGTTAGGCAGGAAAGCATAATATATGAGAATCAGGGCTGCTCCCAACCAAGATTTTCCTGGTTGACTACTAGTCGTTAGTTTAAGTGACCTCAGCCAGCATCATCTTGGTCATAGGATGGACCACTCTCTTAATATTATACATAGATGATAAATTATTGCCAACTAAAGCCTTCATCAACCAAATAAAAAGGACACTGCATTTATATAAACGTCAGTCAATTCAGGATGGGCATCAAAACACTTAATGATTGATCTTAGAGTTCAAACTAAATGCTTTAGTTTTAAACATTGCCCACCAACATCTACTCAGATTACTTGCATAAAACAAGACTTGTACTACACATCTAGAACTAATATTGCAGCCTGAGCTCATTAATTGATGTAGCTATTTGTACGTTTAAATGTACATGTTTGTACATTTGGATAGACACTAAAACGTACAATATGGATGTTAGAAAGAATCTAAAAAGTAAAAATTTTGACATATTTACAGCTTTAGAAATGTAAAATATTGATAAATCCATTACAAGTTTATTTGAATACACAAAGATTCTAAATATATTTTTACTGTTTTATAGATATTTTAGATCCCTTAATCCTACCCCAACCTCTAAGCATAATCATATTTCAACAATAGAAAAACTTGAAGCAGGTAGCTTAAAGTAAAGTAGCAATAATGTTTGAGACAATATATTAATTTATATACACTACCGGTCAAAAGATTTGAAACACTGACACATTCTTTATTCTAACTTTTTTTCTCCACATTTTAAAATAATAGTAAAGTCATCAAAACTATGGAATAACATAAATGGAACTTATGGGAATTCAGTTGTGACTCAACAAAATCCTAAATAAATCAAAACTGTGTTATATTTTAGCATCTTCAAAGTATTCACCCTTTGCCTAGAATTTGCAGACATGTACTCTTGGCATTTTCTCAACCAACTTCTTGAGGTATCACCCTGGGATGCTTTTTAACAGTATTGAAGGAGTTCCCATCTATGCTGGGCACTTATTGTCTGCTTTTCTTTATTATTTGGTCCAAGTCATCCAATTCCAATAGTATTTTTTTTTTATTCCATTTTAGTTTTATAATTAAATAAATTAAAATGTTGGCAGCATTAAATTTTTTTTTTATTTTATACAAAACTAACATTTAAGCATACACCTTCAGATCAAAAGATTTTTAAGATCATGAGAAACATTTCAGTGTTTCAAAAGTTTTGATCGGAAGTGTACAGTACATTATATTTTACAGCCGCTAATCCTACACCTACTCATAAACCTAACCATTACCATTTATTAAGCACACAAAACACGGCAGATACATTTAAATAAAAATGTATTCACAAACATTCTGTGCAAAAGTAGAACAAAAGTAGTCCAAACACAATGCGTTGCATCCGATGTGCTTCCTGATTGCATACAATAGCATTGTATAAGGTGCAGAGTAGAATTGAATGTCATATCTCATTCAAACATATACATCGCAGTCACTTTAGAGCCAATAAGCATTCGACATCACTGCTGTAAAACCACTGGTCGTAATGTTTTTGAGACAGCATTTTTTGAATTTTATAAAGAAACCAACACGGGTTGACGGTTACAGTGGGCGCGATGGCACTGCGGAAGATAAGAGGCAGAGATTGTTGAATAAAATGCTTGAATTTTAGTCTGTTATTCACAGAAAACAATCTGAAGATTTGGATTATAGCCAACTATTATAGCTATAGATTATAGTATGGATTAATTTATTATTGTTTTATGGTGCTTTTTGTGGTATCATTTGTTTTTTGCCATATCCTGAAAACTTCTTTTGTGTCCCATGGCAAACAAAAATAAAATTAAATGCTTAATAAATTATTAAACAATTACAGAATTTTTTTTATAGTGTAGTCTTGGTTAAAGTTAGGTAATCCTTTAAAATGTTGTATAGGGCAGCAGAAATCACACAGAACTGAATGAAACCATTAAAATGTCATATTATAACGTGGACCGCATTAAATAAATGTGATGGCACTTAACTAATCTCACTGATTATAAACTGATCAGTTTAAACAGTACATGTATACATTTGTACGTTTCTATATAAATTTATGACATTTAGATGCTGTCAATAAGTCAAAATTGTACATTTCAGTGTCCCCAAACTTAAGAGAATGTACATTTGCTAGAACCAAACTAAACCCATACATCTTGGGTTAATTGAATGTAACACTTTTTCCCTGATAAAAGCGAAGTTAGTGCTTTGGGAACAACTTTAGGTGTGACCAGCTGTGAATATGTGTGCAACACGTCAATGAACATTGACCGGAATTTATAGCCTCTGCCGGTGACAACATTGGATGCACCTGTAGCAGGGCTATAAATAGGTGCATCGTCAGGTATTTTGTCTGAAGAGCAGTCCTGAGACATCCCAGTGCGGCAATGAAGCGCAGCATCTCGTTCCGCTTTTATCAGGGAACAAGGGTTACAGTCAAGTAACCCAAGACGTTCCCTTTCAAAAAGCTACACTTTGGGCGTTTAAAACTTTGGGAACAAGAATACTCACGCTGTTGCACTGTGGATGTCCGGAACCCATACGGTTGTGTAGTTGTGCTCACAAGAGTGCGAGAGGTCTCAGACATGAGCTTATGATGTCAACTCAAGGACATAAGAGCCCGGAGTGGCATGAACATCCAAACTATAAAATCTAATGAATGTGTGCGGAGAGGACCAGCGTGTCGCATCACAAACTTGCTGCAGAGGGACATCTCTAGCCAAGGCTTTAGAGGAGGCGACCCCTCTGGTAGAGTGAGCCCTGATACCTACTGGCGAAGCTTGACCGCACGCCTCGTACGCCAGGGCAATAGCGTCCCTCACTCAATGCGACATAGTCTGCTTGGTGACGGCCGCCCCCCTAGCAAACGAATAGTTGCCCTGACTTAAGCCACTGGCTAGTGCGGTGGACATAAGTCTGAAGGGCACAGACTGGACAAAGTCTTGATAACTTCAGATGAAAACCCAGTGTCGCTCAGTTGGTACCCTTCAGGGGCCAAACATGAAGGTTCCACAGATCAAGCCGGGAATGAAATATTGTCCCCCTGCGCCTGAGACAGAAGGTCCCTCCTGTCCGGAATCGCACAAGGCGAGCTGTCGAGGAGAGACATTATCTCCAAGAACCATACCCTGTTCGGCCAGCGCAGCGCTATCAGTAAGAGGCAAGACACTTGCTGGCGAACTCTGGCCAAGACTCCCGGGAGCAGAGAAACCGGGGAAAGCATACAGGCGCATTCTGGGCCATGTATGTGCCATCGCATCCAGACCCAGGGGGGCTGGGTGACTCAGAGAGAAGTAGAAGGGACATTGCACTGTCTGTTGGGAGGCAAAGAGGTCCACTTCTGCTCTTGTAAAATCTCAACCAGATTTGTTCCACTATCTCGGGGTGGAGTTTCCACTCCCCCATCAGTATTTTCTGTCTGGACAGTAAATCTGCTCCCATTCAGGCATCCAGGGATACAAGCTGCTCTGATTAACAGGAGCTTGCCCTGTGCCCAAAGGAGAATCTGCTGTGCCAGTCTGTTCAGCTGGCGTGAATTTAGACCTCCTTGATGGTTTATGTAAGAGACTACCGCTATGTTGTCCACCCGCACCAAGACATGGCAGCCTCTGAAGGAAGTATTTCAGGGCCAGAAATACAGCAATCAATTCGAGACAGTTCATGTGACAATCGAGCTGATGACCCTCCCATTCCCATTGAGCTGGACAACCACTTAAGACCGCTACCCAGCCCGTCAGGGAGGTGTCTGTCGTTAGCAACCTGCGACGGCAAGACGCAACTAGAGTGGGACCCAAAGTGAGGAACCAGGGTCTGAACCACATAGAAAGGGTACGTAGCATGCGGCGCATAACTCTTATCAGTCTAGGGGATTGGCCCTTGGATGAAATCCCCTGGCTTTGAGCCACAACTGAAATGGTCTCATGTGCAAAAAGGCCCAAAGGGATCACCGAGGATGCAATTGCCATGACCTAGTAGTCGTTGATACTGAGGAACAGTGCAACCTTGGCCTAGCCTGACTTTGCTCAGGGTGTTCTGAAAGGACTCGATTAGAGCGGGAGACAATTGTGCCCGCATTGTGATCAAATTCCATATGATCCCCAGATAGGTCGTTTTCTGAGTGGGAGAGAGGACGCTTTCCTTGGCGTTGAGCCTCAACCCCAGAGAAACCAGATGAGCTAAGACAATATCCCTGTGCTGTAATGCCAGTTCTTGTGACTGTGCTAGTATGAGCCAGTCGTCTATGTAATTCAGAATGCGGATGCCCCGGAGTCGTAAAGGAGCCAGTGCTGCATCCATGCAGCACTGCGTCCTGCACAGCTTTGTGGGGATAGTGGGTCTCTTTAGCGATGATGCCAAGCCAGGCGAGAGATAATCCGCAAGTGTCTCTTCTACTGGTGGCATCACCGAATACCACCAAGTCTCAGCACCCACGAGAGTCAAATATTTCAACGTCGAGGGCACAAAGACACGGGAAGTATAAGGATTCCTCCATGAATGAGAATGCTCGTTATGGAGGTTATAGAAGAAAGGAAGGGACAGATATAGCATTCCCTTCCCTTTTTTTATTTATTTAATTTTTTAATTTATTTATTTTT
This sequence comes from Moxostoma hubbsi, assembly GCA_032164185.1. Taxonomy (NCBI): domain Eukaryota; kingdom Metazoa; phylum Chordata; class Actinopteri; order Cypriniformes; family Catostomidae; genus Moxostoma; species Moxostoma hubbsi. The sequence goes on from JAVLUX010000027.1 coordinate 15,312,394, forward strand.
GGCCACCAGACAGAAATCTGTCTTCTAGTTTGGAGCGTTTGGGGGGGGGGTCTCTTGTTTGCGTTGCCAGTCTAACTATAGTCTGGCCACAACCCGACTGTAACCACAGTAATGAGTAATTCCTCAGCCGCTTTATTATTGTGCGTGGAATGTACAGAGTTTCAGCGTCGCCCTCATGAACCGAAGAGGTGCCGAGGCACGCTTCAGGCTTACGAGAAGGATCAGCTGGATCTGGGGAGAGAGCGAGCGATAGGGATGGACCCAAACACACAAAACCGGTGTGTGTCCGTTTCAGCCATAGAGCGTAAACATGAGAACACACACTGCTTGCTTTGTTTATCAGTCTTTTTTTCTTCTTTTTTTTTAAAGAAAAGAGAAAGGTTTCTGTTTCTAACTCCAAACAGAGGAAAGTAGAAAGTTTATGACAGGCTCATGAAGCACACACACACAGAGTGATCTGAAGACAAAAGATCTGACAATGCACCTGTTACAGGTGCATCCAATGATGTCACCGGCAGAGGCTACAAATTCCGGTCAATGCTCATTGACGTGTTGCACACATATTTACAGCTGGTCACACCAAAAGTTGTCCCCAAAGCACTAACTCAGCGCAGCATCATAAGTGTAGCTTTTTGAAAGGGAACATACGATTTCTCATGAGATCACATTGAATATTGAGATTATTTTCATGGGGAACTATAATTTTCTGTAAAGCTGCTTTGAAACTGTGTGTGTTGTGAAAAGTGCTTTACAAATAAATATGGCTTGACTTTGTATTTTATTAGTTTTCATTCATATGCATCAGAACACGAGTGAAAGTTTGGTGAACTCTCACCTGCAAATATGTAAAATGAAAAGACGTGTACATTGAAGATTGCAATGTCACACGCTGACTTATATTTCAAAAATACATATTTACTGATGCAGGAAAGTGGAGGAAAAATTCTGAAAACAATATTATGCTATTTAAGATTAATATTAATTCAAAACATAAGCCTGGATTGTGGACATAATTTGCTGCAGGGTAAGATGACATTTTACATGCTCAAAACCTAGTGTGACTACACCTTAAGTGTAGTGTGGCTTTAGAGTCCCCGGTGACTAACTAACATATAGTAAGTTTTACACTCTGCAAAACTGAATGAACAGGCGTTTCAATGACTATAAATAAGTAATAGCATTTTTGGTAAATCTTCATTATATACAACAAGCTGAGAAAACTTAATTAGTTTGAATCAATAGATGATGCTTGGTCTTGAATTCAAATAAATAAATGACTAAAAATAAAAGACAGGAAACTCCCTCCACCCATTCCAGGGCCACTTTGCTACCAACACAAAATAAAAGACAATAAACAAAGTGAATTAAGGACACTGTATTGAGTCATACAGGAAATAAACAAGCAGTATGTGTAATCTGTTCAGGAGGAGGAAACTGGCTGCATAGCCTGCATTCCCCACTGCATATGGAGAAGAAACAGGAAATTGTGGCGTACAGAACATCCCCTCTAACTAACTGTAGGTACAACGTAAATTCAGAGAAAAGTATGCGCTACTTCTATACCCACTAAAAAAAATATAAATGAAAGTCATGAAAAATGCTAAATTAAATGTGGTTTATTTCTGTTGTAAATCCAGCTGGACTAGCTATTAAACAAAAGTGGAACATTAGTGTTAAATGGCTTTACAGCGAAAAACTGATGTGAAATACTGTTGGAGAGATGACGTCCTGCAATGTGACATCCTATACTTCATCTAATACCATTTTAAACAGTGTCTTGCTAATTCTTTAATTATTATGCATTTTATATTAATATTTTTCATATTTTCATATATTAATGTCCTCATATTAATAAAACGCAATCATATTACTTTCTTGTTATCTTGGTACTTTTAAAAGTTAATTTGTCACACCACAGGAGCATTTAAAATGAACTAGTAAAGTCAAAAAGTTTGAAAATTATGAAAAACACAGTGAAACCCATTACAGGACCTACAATATTCGCTTTACTTTTCCATATATACACATAAATCTTAACCTAAAACTGATCTTGATCAAATCTTGATGTTTATAAAACTAATTAACACATTATGCAACTTCCCATACACAATAATAGGTTTGCTACAACTCCCTTTTTTCAAATCTGTCTATATATCAAGCTCAACCAAGGAGCCTTTGAAAAGTGTTGAGAGGAGATAACAGAGTGAACAGAAAAGGAGGAGAGGGAGAAAGATACAACATGGAACAGAACAGTGAATTTTGGGGATTTATTGCAACTTCTCTTTCTATCTTTCATTACCACACCCTCAAACACTGCCACGCAACCACAGACCACCAGTGAAACATGCACAGAGCACCATAAAACACAAGTGAAAGAGATCTGTGTTCACACTGCAAATGCCACTAGCAATTCTTATGCACATGCCATAAAATGTTCTATTGTGAACACACATTAATTGCCACTACAAAGCCTATGTTGCATCAAAAGAGTGCTTCCCTTTGACAACACTGTCAGTTTTGTCTTGGGCTTGCAAGCCACCATTAATGCCTCTTTTATAATGTTTTGACTATAAACAGAACCAGAATTCATGAGTAAGGCATATACCAACCTTGATTTTTGCTTAATATTCTTCCATCATGCCTAAAAGGCCATCTCCCCATCGCCCAAGTTTCTAAATGCTGCCACTTTTGCCCGCTTTAAAAACAAGATACTGGATTGGAGTTCTTCAGAAGCTCTGCACATTTTTTGCACCATTCACTTTCATTGCATAGAAAATAGATGCAATGAAAGTGGTGTCCAAGGCTAACATTCTACCTAACATCTCCTTTTATGTTCAACATTTAAAAGAAAAACATATGGGTTTAGAATGACAAGAGGGTAAATTGTAAATTATTTTCTATCAGACTATTGAGAAAACAATATATAAAGGAAAGTGTTGCAAAAGTATTTAAACTCTCCCTTCTTAGGCAAGATAACTCATAAGGGTTTCTTATTGGAAAATTATTGAAAATTCTGAAAGTTTCAGACAATTAAATACAGGCCCCCTTCTCGGATAAAGGACCACTGACAATTTCATTGAAAAATTTACACAAATTCAGCATTCATTTTGCAAACCACCAACATTTACCTGCATGAATAAATACAATTAAAGTTTATAATTAACGCTCAAACTCATTCTGTTTGCTATGGTGGATTTCACACCATGCTGGTCAATACATCTATCTCACTGGAATATGCTGATGATAACTCTGAAAAGTAGAAGTATAAAGTACTAGATTGAATAGCAAGACATAGCTGGTCATGTGATCTTTCATGGCAGTTCCCAAAGGGGCCTACCCACCTTAGTTACAATAATACAGCCTTTTCTAGGCCACAGATATGACTGGGGTTGGTTGTCATATGAGTACATTTTAGCGTACAGAATATGAACCTACTTCTCAAAAGCATTACTTTAGTTGTAGTAAAATTGGTGCTCTTTTAAATATTTATTTGTTCCCATAGCTGTGACAAAATATACTGCACTTTTGAGGAACAACATTAAATATGATATAAAAGAAGATTTAACAGTTATTAATACCAAGCTGGCAAAACAAAAAGGAAAGTCTCAGAGAGATACCCACAAGTTGAATTTAGAGCAAACAACAGCAGTAGCGAGCTAGGCCAGACCATTCAGGAGTAAGATATTTTGTCAAGCAATGGAATGCTTTTGTTAGACTGCTCACTGCTCTGTCTGCTCCGCTTAAGGAGTCAAATAACTAGTTTCCACTCCAAGCATGAATTAAATAACTACTGTGGTCATTTCAAATTAATTGAAATTACAGAAAATATATTCCACTGAGGAAAGAATAGAAAACAGTTCTAAAGAACATCTGGAGGTCCATGTTCTTCTTCTTCTTTTGAGATTGATTACATTGTGACTTTGCGTGGTAAATTGATTATCAGACACTTCTCATGGCAAACAAATGGATATGACACTGCAATGCTATCATTACAATAATCAAAACAAAGAGAGTGTAATTAACCGTGTTTTGAACACCTGTCTCTGCAAAACGTTTGCTTAACACGCTTAATGATCATTTAATTAAGAAATTTGACTCGTTAATGGATATTATTTAATAAAAGTGAAAAGTCAGACTAAACCTCCCTGCCCTGTGTGACGTAACACACACCTGGATCTCGACGAAATGAATGAATATTTCCGCTCGAATTTCGAAGTTAGATATCCGATATAAAGTGTCATTCCGTTGCACTTTCCTCAGTTGAAAGGTGGAAATTCAGACTGCGAGTTGAATTAAAATGGTAAAATGGTAAATGGTCTGCACTTATATAGCGCATTTTTCTAACCTCAGAGGTTACCAAAGCGCTTTACACTGTGTCCCAATCACCCATTCACACACACACTCATACACCAATGGCGGCAGAGCTGCTTCAATTAAATGCTTCATGAATCACAGCAACAACAATACTGAGCATCGCGGCTTTCCTCACAAGAGTGAACATTTGGACACACACATATGCACCAGGCGGATGTGGCAGTGTACGGCAGGCGAGTGTTTCAAACAGCTAGACAGAGCGCAGTTAAATGGAACACAATGCAGCATCTTCAAAACTTAACTTCAACTTAACATGCATTTTAAAACGCAATGGTTATGCCCTCTCCTGTTATTTGAAAATATACTGTTCAGACAGTCACTAAAAAAGCTGGTGCACACTTACTAAGATTACTACGATAACCTGAAGGAAGAACAGACAGATGTGTGTTGTACACATTCTTTCAGAGTTGGGCAGCGAATCTTCATATAATGACAAAATATGATGCATTATATTTTCATTATGCAAACTTTGGAACATTTTATAACATACTATTTTATAACAGCCTATAATAATGAATAGACGATACACTGGAACAAGAAGACAATGCAGAAGCCATAGACATTTGTCAGACATGTTATTATATATAGTTATGAACATATAATCGTAATAAGTCCGAGTACTCGAGTAGACAAAATGACCAAAATACCCATCCCTATTAGACAAATCAAAACTAAGGCAGAAGTGGTAAGCTTATCATGTGACTGCAGTGTTGCGTGTCCAGATGCGCAAGAAAAGTTGAGCCTTCATCAACGTGCGTGACAAACTTAAATCTTTTATGAAGCAACATAAAATAATGTCATGAACAAGATTATGCAGTCGCAGTTATGGATGCACAAACACATTCTGTCCAATAAATCTGACTGAATCCAGATAATCTAAGAAGGTTATTTTTTTTGCAAATTAGGGTTTGAGTTCTGTTTGGTGTAAATTAATTACCATTTGAATGTAATACGATCTTTCGCCTCATGTAAATTAGATTTTGTTATGATTGTTTAAAAAAAAATCACAATGGCCATTTTATGGTTTTTGGCCATTATAACAGGTAAAACTCAATGTGGGAATCCAGAGAACTTTATTTAGGCCTATGCATAAAACCGCAGGTCTGTTTTAATGCTGTCAGTTAAAGCGAGTCTGCTGTTAAAGCCACAGCTGCGCAGCTCGTGGACCACAGACACAATATAAAACTTTGGCTTACCTGAGGGAGAAATTTCACATCTCCACATGTGAAATTAAGTTTTTACTCAGTAAGGAACAGAATGTCAAGATGCTTTTGGGCATTTTACACAGTAAGTGGCAAGCAACAAGCTTTTGCGATCTGCATATAGCAACTGCAGCAGCTCAACGCATAAGTGAAAAAAATTCTCACATGAGTACTGTGAATATTGTGTTCTGTTTTGCATGCAAGTGATAATAAAAATTAAAAAAAGGCTTTTATAGCTCTATAAAATAATTATATTCCACATAAATTATCCTCAATAAACAAAATTGTTGGGCAGACATTGTTTCTGGAAAGATAAAATATTTTATTTCCTTGGCCTGTTTTCCCATATTTCAGTTCTAAACTAAAATGGGTAGCTCATGTTGAACTAGTTAAAGAAAAAGTAGATATTTCATTTAAAATATTGGGCACACCTGGAGAAGCCAATCTTTGTCAGCTTGAATATACATCTTTTATATTATAGATATGCTTTGGGTCAGTTGGCTTTGGATATTGTTTGCACAATTGTGGTGGTGTTGTTATTCAATCAGAAAATACACCAAAACATACACCAAGGCTAATTCATGCATTATAGCCAAACGTGACTTCACCTCGACAACTTTGTGCAATCTGAGTTATTAAATAATTTGTCTGATTACACAGAAAAAAATAATCGATAGTGTCAACCCTAGTGTACTGGACACTCTTTGATGAGGCAATACAGAATTGTATTAGTACAACCCAAGAACATTTCACATGAAAATCATTCCTTCTCCAAATAATGTCAGCATGTCCATGTAGCACCCTGCTTATTGGCCAGTGTTTGCCTCGCAAAAGTGAGAAGTGTCCAGGGGGTATTGTTTCAAGAGAGCACAATTATACTCGCCAATATAATGAAATAAACTGAGCCAGAGGCAGCATAATGAGAAGTTCAGTGAAGACTTCATGACTATGTCTAACACAGCGGAACAGGATCTCTGTGTCTGCCCTTTCTAATTTAAGAGGGTCATGTGTTGCATGGACACACTCAGTAACATTACCTGCTTCCATTGTTTGATGTCAGAGGGATAATAGAGGCTATTCAAAGGGCCTTAGGTGAACAAACAGAGATGAAATAAGAAATCAGTTAATAAGTAACAAAGCAAGAAACACAGTTAGGTTTATGTTTATATACTGGATGGACGGACAGACGGACGGACCCCAACCCTAGGGATGAGTCATTTTGTAAAAAAAAAAAAAAAGAATGAAAGAAAGAAAGGAGTAATCGATGTATGTGTATCTTATATTTTGTTTAGCGTAATTCACAAACGTTACCAAGAACGGTTTTCAGAATAAGAAAACTATAATCAACTATGCTTGTCTTTTGGGAAAATGTTTTATTAACAATATGCATTAATAAAAATTGAAAACAAAAAAGATTGTAAAATAACAGTAAAAAAATATTTGCTCTCAACTGGAGCTTACATAGAAACCAATACTGAGGGCATGAGGGATTTCACGGTTAGATTATCATCTGAGGAGAGAAAAAAAAAAAAAAAAACGCTGTTACCGGGTCTTATTTGCACATTTTCTTATTATGCAACAGCACTGATGCAAAAAATGTATATCATATAACAATTGTCTAAACGTCTTAGTGGATGTATTTCTGGGGGATATTTGGATGCTAAGGGAAGCCCTATAATAAGAAGACTGATAAATACACACACACACACACACACACACAATGGACACTACAATCTAGGGCATGACACAGCTTATGCGCATAAATTATGTGCTTAAGTGTAAACAGAGTGCTTCAAAAGTGCGTAAATGTAAGATTATTGTGGGTGCGAAACATGTAGCCTTGTTCATGGCATTAAACAGTTTTCTCTTCTGCATCAGTTTATTAAAGCAATTCATTGTCTGTCAGACACCCCAACATAAAGAATCGGCAACAGACTCTAAATACTGTCCACAACACCTTACAAATAAACCTGTGGACTATGAATAATAATGGGACATTGCTTCCAGCAGGCAATTTAAAGTCCGATCATGACTAAAATTGACATTTATTGTTGAATGTGGTGAATTTGTACAGAAGCAATGCTTTAAATAAGGAGGACAATTTAAGACGCAACTATTCAAAGTTTACTCGCTGATGGTAATTGCATGCATGCTGTCAGCACACTTAAATTCTTTAATTCATCACTTTAAAATCACCACAGCTAAAAATGTTAAACTTACTAGTTTGTTACTGGACAACTAGTGGAGCATCCTGTCCCATTTGTGGAATGTGTGTTTATCTAGAACTTCTGTCTGCTTGTTTTACATTCGTCGTCTTCAGTCAGTCATTTAAATGCTGCCAAACACCTGATGATATTAGTCTGGTAAATTGAATTCCTATGTTAAATAATTTGTATGTTTAAGCTTCAGTTTGAATTGAAAGTTCACGTTCAGTTTGTGACACCTGGCCATTAAAGCACCACAGCCACTATCAGTTACCATAGAAACGGATCCAGTACCCACAAAGAATTTTCCCATTTTGGCTTTCAAAATCTTACGAAAAACTATTTTATATTATATATAATATTTTTGCCACATGTAAATAAAGCATTTCATGCTTTTTAACTGTGGATTCTAAATTCTTAAATTAACAGTGATATTTTTAATTGTGGTTAATAATCCCTAATCCCTAATTCAATGCATACACTTAAATATTTGTAAACTATATCATATCAAACATTCAGAAAAAGCATTAGGGTTAATGTTTCAGAAAAAGCTTACCCCTTCAGAAAATTTAAATTCTTCTTACCTTCTCATCTGAAATGCCTGTCTGTTTTCCTCACCATGAAAAACAACTGAATTTCTATGGACACCTTTAAAATCTTCACTGACTCCACATATGATTCGTGTTATATTTCATGCTTTCTAAATTCATGCGTAAGTTCTGTGTGGGTAACGGACCTACAGTCGAAATTGCACGTTGTCCACCACTGATTTATTCCTGCAGAGGGCACTTGACGCTTGAAAACCGAATCCTCCATTCATCCACATTTAAAAATAAGAATGCTTGGAGACATTATACACTGGATATATATATATATATATATATTTTTTTTTTTTTTTTTTTTTTTAAGATATTTGCAAGAATTCATACTTGTAAAATGAAAATCCGACTCAGCATTATCTATAAAAGCATTTTTAAAAATCCTCATCCAGTAATAATAAACGACTGTGAGTTCATGTATCCTGGCCAGCGCAGAGAAAAGTAACAGGTACCACGTGACACCGCCGTCTAGTTGGGCGATACCAAATTGTACAAAGGAGGGTGAACTTTAGTTTTGTGTCTCAATATGACAGACTAACAGCCACGCAATTGGAAGGTATCTCATACAAAATTATTTTCAGCGTTGATCAAAATATATAAAAATGGACAGATGCATGATCGGGGAAGGAGGGGACAAATTACCCTGTTCACAGTATTGGGGGGATCCCCACAATTCTACGCCAGTGCATAAGGGTAATGTGCATACATAAATTCTGAGTCTACATAAAGGCTATCACATTTTTATAATTTCACATGTTCTTATTCAGAAAAACAATTGGTGTCAGTTTTCTTTTTATAAAATGTGCCCTGCCTGTGTTGAGAGTTCACACAAATACACACATACTGGTCTGATAAGCTTCTGAGTTCACTTCACATTTTTTTACACCATAAAAGTTGATACTTGTCTGTTGGGTTGCATGACTCAAAAAAAAAATCAAATGCAAATAGAGTAGAATTCAATAAGAACCAAATTATTACAAGTAGTGCCTTGTAATATACCTTGTCTTTGCAGGAAAAGCACAGGCATGATTTGTCTTCTCTTATCCAACATCTCAATGACACACATACACAGCGGTGGACTAAATTTTACATGTGATTTGGTGAGAGATTCAGGAGGGAAAACCGTGTAATTCAGCTCTGCTCAAGGCAGGGAAATGTGGAAAGAAAAAATCTATATGTGGAATTCGAGTAGTGTTTTTAATGCTCAAGTAGCTGGTGCAGAACGAGTACTTTATTACTTGATTACTCGTGCACATCCCTACCCTTAACCTAGCTGTCAGTGGAGTAAAAAATAAATATAAGAGGGGAAAGGGAACCTCCAAAATGGAACCTCTCTCTCTTAGTCACGTTCGACACTCATTATGTGAATAGGATTTCCTGGTTTCGATGTGGGACAAGAACCAGAGTCTCCCACGCTGCTGATGCAACACGATATTGGTCGCATCACAAGAGGATGTAAACTTATTCTAAAATGTCTGATGGGAGATGGCGCTTGCCAGTTACTCGGCATAATGTGCCCAATGTCAGGGCACTGGAACATTCAGAAGCAAAATGCAACTTCCAATGTGGTCAGTTTTAAACTCCATGTTTTTTTAACAAGTCTAAAACATTTTCTGCAGTAATCGACAGCATGCCACTGATGCTGCTGATAGTCCTTAAGTTGCATTTAACCCTGAATATTTATTTTAAACAGATGCCATTTTGCCTGCTTCATAACAAACAAAAGCATGTTTTGTAGAGAAAGTACAGGTCAAAATCAAACCAAACCATGCACAGATGAAATAACACTTAAACAGCCCTCTCTGTAACCTGATAAGGACTAACACAAGCCTCTGGGCAGCCATCTAACATTGCGAGTAAATCACTCGCATATGCGAGTCAATTTCGTACTATGCGAAACAGGCCACTACACTGGTAAGTAAATATGAACATTTCACTTGCCAGTGATAGAGTTGTGTAGTGTCGAAGCACCGAGGCCCTTTTACTGAAAAAAAAGCAGCTGATTAAGAAGCTGGTTTCAGCCTCGACTTTCCCTGCATGCTGTCTCATGAGCATGCAGGAAAAAGCAATTGTGTCTCATTCAGTTGAGCTTAAGGCAGAAATATTTTACTATTGCGTAATATAATTGTGGAGTGGAGGGGGCGGGGCCGGGCTGGAATGTTGCACGCCCGGTCCCCAATCAGAATGATGGGGTGCGCGAGGGATAAGGGCGGCCGGTGACAATGGTTCGAGAGAGAGAGCTCAATCACGGACATGTCCGTTGTGTGTTTGTTTGTGCTTTTGTTTAAGTTTTCATTAAAGTATTATTTATATTGACAAGCCGGTTCTCGCCTCCTCCTTGCCCATCTTAACCCCGTGTTACATTGGTGCCGAAACCCGGAAAGGAGGAGGGATGCCCATCGCATAGTCCTCGACAATGCCGTCCACCACAGGGAGCGCCGCTGCCTTCTGCCGGGTGACGGAGTAGCCCGACCACCCGAATGCGGGAAACGGCCGCCGTCCGCGGGGCGTGTGGGGACTGGATTCCCCGACTGCCTGGAGCGAAGCCAATTAATTGTCAGCCAAATTTTACAACTGTGATCCCCCCTCATTTTCATTATTAGGTTCCAATAAACAGTGACAACAAACATACAAAAAGCTTGAATCATTATTACAAATTTAATTTCATGACATCATATAAATTGATAGAATGTGAAATTTTTACATTTTTAAAAAGCTGAAATGTGATAAAAAAAATCATAAAGCAAAATACTGAAAAATTTTTTCGTGAATATATATGAAGAGGCCCCCTCTCTCAGTTTGCTTAAAGAGCACCTACTATGGTTTTTCAAATATTACCTTTCATGTAGTGTTGTATAGCTGCAAAGTTTCAAAAATCAAAGTGCAAAACAAATGGATTTATTGACTCCCAAAATAAAGAACCAATTCTGAACACCTGAAACAAGTCTTTAGTAATTGCAGACTTCCTGTATTTACCTACGTAATTTGGTAACAAAAAACCCACCTCTGGTTTTCATTGGCTGCTCGTGAACGGCTTTGACCCACCCTCAAACACTACACTAAGCGGTATACCAATCACAACAGACTGGGACATCTGACCAATCAGAGCAGAGTAGGATCTCTGAAGTTTAGAGTGAATGCTTTAGAAAGGATCACTGAACGAGTTGTTTTTGACACTGGGGAAAAAAAATTAATGCTGCAATTTAAATTATGAGCAAATTAAAGTGTTTTTTGATCTATTTTAGGAGACCTTTAAAACAAAATTAGGCATGTTTAAAAACCATAATAGGCGCTCTTTAATATATTTTTTAGTTACATTATGCTTAGATGTCTTCAAAAGTCTGGCGAGTAAAAATTAAAATTTACTAGCCAATGACGATTCTTTCACCAACATGATCGTAGAGGGTTGACTGGGCTTTTTTGGAAGACACTTCTTTGTCCATTTAGAAATATTTAGCCCAAAATGTGTGACATTCTTTTCTTCTTGCTTTGACCATTTTAGCATCTTGGCAAAAATCAAAAGGATTGTTTTCTATCAGCCGTGCAACAATGCAAGCTCTAAAGAGCCTGGGCTGCCTGGGCATAGTAATCCAATCTGTGAGAAATCCAGGGGAGGACATCTGTTCATTTTGTGGCACAGTGGTGCCCTGCTGACTTAACAGTGCTGGATGAAATTAAACTAGATGCTAAAGCAAATCCTTGCTTTGAGAGCCTAATCGCACGGCAACTGTGGTGCTACTGATAGCTCTTTGCGCAAGCCACCTCTGAGTCATAGATTCTGTTAATTAGTAACAAGGAAGTAATTGCGTTCACAAAATCAATGATGAGCTTACATTTTCCCAATAAGATTATATTTTTACTCCACTGAAGGTTACAGTATGTTTATGGCTGGGGGTTGAGTTGTAAAATATATTGATGTAGGGGTGGGCAATATACCAGTAGACATGATAAACTGGTAGAAATTTGACAACAGTACACATTTTGGATTTTTTTGACAACAGTACACATTTATGCAACATCGGCACCCCATGGTAAAAGATTTGCACCTCATTCTGTTCACGTTGCACTTACGCGGTACACACTCTCTCTGAGAAATAGAGGAGAAAGGCGATGCGGCTTCATGTGAGACTTGAGAATTGAATAAACATGGACAGGGTTTTTCAGGCACTGAAAATTTTTCGACAAACATTCTAACCAACACTGATGAGGAAAACAGCTAAAACACTTAGCACGTTGACATGCATTTAACAAAATGGTTATTGCAGGGTTTTTGCAGAAAGCGGTGTTCTAAACATAATGTAAATTAGAACACTGATTTCCTTACGCAGTTTAAGGGATTAAGAGAAAGCGGTATAACACACCTAGGTTTCTCTCAGAGAATGCGGCATAATGTGGTCATGTAAATGCATAAGCGCCGTTCTGAAGGGGGTTTGAAGAGTATGCACGCATGGAACACAAACATCATAGGATGGAGCTCAACAATATGTCAACACAGTTTAAACTTTACTGAGAGTACAGTGGGAAAATCATAAAAAAACTGTAAATTATACCCATTTATACAAACCAATGTCAAATATCGACTGTCCAATACTTTCCCGTATATGCACTCCTACACTGGGGGAATCCCAGAGTTTTACATAAGAGGGAAACCCAACTACTGTAGTGCAATTCAGCTGAAGGACGCAATAGTAAGTTAAGGAAACAAACACAGTATATGTGTGTGGATATCTGGAAATAAAGCAAACCAACAGAAAATAAAATAGAAAAGTCTTCCTGGGATCTCGTGTTTGTTATTTAAAGAAGCAACGTAGGTAAATTATGTTGCTGAGGAGAAAGCTACTTACTGATCGAGCTGCATGTATATGGGAGTAAAGACTACACCACTTATCCAGTGTATGTAAACCGGAATGCTGTTTTCTCGCAATAACCCGCTTTTTTGCAATAAGCTGCTTTCTGGTGACCATGTAAACGCAGTCAATGTGTCATGTGCCAACAATTATGTGCCATGCAGGTTTTTTACACCCTTAATAGAATTCTGTTCGAATTATTTTAGATATTAGGAAACAAACTTAACTTGTCAGCCTTCAGATATTTAAATATTATCTTGAGAGATTACTTAAATCATTAAAAATCTAATGAAATGGGGGCCTGGGTAGCTCAGCAAGTAAAGACGCTGACTACCACCCCTGGAGTCTTGAGTTTGAATCCAGGGTGTGCTGAGTGACTCCAGTCAGACTCCAGTTCAACCAAATTGGCCCGGTTGCTAGGGAGGGTAGAGTCATATGGGGGAACCTCCTCGTGGTCACTATAATTTGGTTCTCGCTGTCGGAGGGGCACATGGTCAGTTGTGCGTGGATGATGCGGGGAACAGCGTGAAGCCTCCACGCGTGCTATGTATCAAAGGTAGCACGCTCAACAAGCTACGTGATAAGATGTGCGGATTGACATCTCAGACGCATAGGCAACTGAGATCCGTTCTCCGACACCCGGATTGAGGCGAGCACTATGCCACCACAAGGACTTAGAACGCATTGGGAATTGAGCATTCCAAATTGAGAAAATAAATAAATAAAAAACATAATGAAGTGTTTATTTTCATTGGATATTTTATGTATTATTTCCTTTGTTGCATTGCTTTCTTTTGTTGAATCATTGAGAAGATTTCAAGTTTCTTAAAGAAAGTTCATAATAATAATAATACTAGTTAACAACATCAACAACACATGATGTGGCAATGTGAAATTTAGCAAGTTGATTGTGTTGAAGTGTGTGTGTGTGTGTGTGTGTGTGTGTGTGTGTGTGTGTGTGTGTTTTATATTTAACTTAACTTTTACTATGTTTGTCAATTTCCAAATAAAGAGAGAACATTTTTTCATTTATTAGGTATTTAATTTATTGACTGGATTATTTAATAATACATTTAAATGTGGTTATTTTATATATAAACCAACTGTTATTGATTCTTTTAGAAAAAAGTACCATGACATATATATTGTTATCGCGATATAAATTATTCATATCTTGATATAAGATTTTTCATATCGCCCATCCCTATATTCCTATTGATGGTATTAAATTATTTACAACTAAAAAAAGCTTGCTTTTGGTGCCAATCTGTAGGCATTTTACACTCAAAATCTCATGTGCCCATATTTTCAACAAAACTAGGGGCAGTGGTTTGAAATTAGGTGAGCAGACAGTTTTCAGTTGAAAAACTTTTAACCTGTTGCCAAATTCACAGCGAGATCAGTCTGAACATGAAGCGGATTTGAAATTTGATGTCTTAACCTGGCAAATCAATATAACTTTTGAATTATATGTTCAAGTAAAGAGCAGTTTTTAGTCTGAACTATCCATTTTATAATATAAGTTATTATTTTAGTTTGAACAAGTGCTACAAAATTCTCTTTTAGTTTGATGCCATGAGAAAATAATAATATTCAATTAAGTACTTTCATTTGTGAAATATTTAATTCAATGGATTATCAAAAAAATGTATTTAGTACATGGTTATTTATTAGTAAACCATTTCTCTACTGAATTTCCAAGGGGGAAAGAAATCCTTTATCATAATTCAAACATTACCATAATAAACAATTACTGATATCATAGCATAAGATCTTGGTCATACAGCCCCACTACACAGTACATCAGCATATTATATTCTTTTTTTGACAGACAAAACAGTGGTTTCAGAAATAAAATAGCTCCAAGTCGAGAGAGGTTTCAAGCTCAGTAGCTTTCAAGTTTATGTCCATCATGACAAAACAAAAGTAGGACATCAGTGTTCATGGTTTAGATTGGTCCAAACTAAAGTATGATTTTAAATATGGTGATCAAGTTTAATTAATCATATGATGATTTTTATCATAGCATTTGAAAAACAGTGGAAAGGACGTGCACGAGAGCTTATAGAATTTATGACACCTTTTCTTCACACCTCTGTTGGTCAGGAACTTCAACACAGTGCATCATTGCAACAGGTATAAATTAACCGTTCTATACTAACGGTGGGCAATCTGAATTGCAAATTGTTCTCCTGAATGGAATCCAATATGGCCATTCTCATACTGTATGTGCATTCGAGAAATTATCTACAAACATAGTACATGAAAAATGTAAATGCTGACACCAGCATTAATAATGGGAAATGTGAACCGATTCCTGGAGGGAAACATATTTTGTCAACAACAATGGATCGTATCATATTATAAAGCCTGTTGAGCAAACAGAGATCTTGCACACACAATCTATAATTGAAAGGGACATATGGTATTTGAAACTAAACACACTATAAGTAAATGCTGGGTGTTTTTACAATCTGACATTGACCACCGTATGTCTAAACTTGAGTGTTTGTTCTACTTAGATTATTATACATATATAGTAACAGTGACAGCCCGCTTTTTCCCCAGCCTTGGTTTAAGAAGATTTCGCCAAAGGCATTTTTAAAAAATGGAAATGAAGCTAAAGTCACACTTCAACTTCTACAGAGGCATTTATCATTGCTTAACAACAATGAAGCTTATGGAATCTCAATGTCTAGTGCAATTATTTAAAAAAAAGAATTTTTACTTCCGTAATATTTTATTTTATTTTTTTACTTCCAACGAACTCTAGTGTTTTATTGACACTGCCAAAAATAATTCAGTTTGATTTTTTTTGTTTATAATAAATTCCAGCATTTTTCCCAAAGTATGAAGACATATAGGCTATCCATCAATATGATGTAACTGAAGTTTCTCAAGTGTCTGGACAGAGAATCTGAAAATACGGTGGTGTCACAGTTTCACCAAACAGTGCTTGAAAAATCAATCCAGAGATAAAATAAGACAGAAAACAGGTCACCATCTGCTTGTCTTACATGGAGTGCTGTGCTCTCTAGGACTAGCACTGGAGCTCTGAGCGTCTTTGCAGTGAATGTTAATTCATAATCATCAATGATAAGCAGAACCATTGTACTATGGAAAAAAACTTCCCATCCTATATATATTAAATCAGGTAAAAGCTGCAAGTAATGGATAATGACGCTCTTTGTACACATCAAATGTCATCTTCATTAAAGGATTATTACTGGTTCAACATAAGTTAAACTCAACTGACAGCATTTGTGGCATAATTTTTGTTACCCAAAAAATATATTTTGACTCATCCCTATTTTTCTTTTTTTTTAAAAAAAGCAAAAATCTGTTAATTAATGAATTGAGTCATATAAATGGTTAGTTCAACCAAAAATGAAAATTCTCTCATTAATTTTAGAAGAATATTTCAGATCTGTAGGTTCATACTATACAATTTTGATGCTCCAAAAAGCACATAAAATCATCATAAAAGTAATCAATACGACTCCAGTATTTTAATCCATAATTCAGAAGTGATATGATAGGTGTGGGTGCGAAACAGATCAATATTTATGTCCTTTTATGCTTAAAAGTCTTCTCCATATTCAGTAAGTGACATATGCACGAAGAATGTGAATCAGCAAAAACACAATGTGAAATTGATATGTTTCTCATCCACACATGTCATATTGCTTCTGAATATATTGATTTAACCACTGGAGCATTTTAGATTACTTTTATGCTGACTTCAAAATTTTGGCATACACAGACAGTTGGTGCATGCTACGACTGTTATAAGACAACTGACCATTTCTCTTCAGGATTTTAAACCCATAAAGATGTCTTTATATTCCTTCAGACTCAAGCTATGCAAATGCAGGTATCTCCTAACCTCCTCCCTCACGCACTCTTGACCTGCATATCCACTGTTGTTATTTCCATCTTCGTCTCCTGTTACTATCGGCAATAACATCATCTTCTAGCATTTGTTCATGACAGCAATGGCTCAAATGTGAGTACTGCCATCTTGTGAATCCACTAATTAGTGCAAAATTCAAGTGCATGCATATTCTGTGAGATTTGAGTCATGCATATATTTTGGGCTTTAGACAAATACAGACTACACAACTCTGCTGAATAAAAACAACTTAAAACAGCCTAATCAGATTTCCTGGTCTTACCTGGTCTCCCAACCTAGTCATGCTGGTCTGTTGGTTGGTTTTAGAGGTAGTTCTGGGCATGTTTCATCTAATCAGATAAGTTTAACCAGCTGAGCAACAGATTGAAAAAGCTGGGAGACCAGCAAACCAGCTTTTTCATCAGGGCAGGAAATGGTGTTTTCTCCCATATTTTCACTACACCTACAGACATAACAACACACTCTGTTCTGGTCACCATTCCCTTTCAAGCCCCATAAATTAAACATATGCACTTTGTATGAAATGCATAACCCCTGCTTCCTTATGTTACTATGGTAACAGAATCAGAAAGGACAGGATATAATTTTCGTCTTCTTTTTCTTCTTCTTTAAGAAATAAATTCACACACACTCACCGCCCACACCTGTCTCCAGAACGGTAGCAGCAACATAAAAACACATGACTATAACTGCTGCTTCATGTTTTGATTAGCAAAAACACAGTTTCCAAAAAATATGGTTCAAAAAGTGCTGTGGACTTTGGTTTGGATTAGGCCTTTAAATTAAAATTAAAAGTGATTAAAATTACATCTCAATATTTTTCAGTCTATTGACAATATTCGATATATATCTCGATAATTATGTATTTGCTCTAAAATAACTAGTTTTATTTTTATTTATTTCATTTATTATCAGAGTTACCTTCATTTCATCCAAACAGCCATTGTAGCCAAGTAGATTCAATATTTTAAAGATATTAAATAAAATTGAATAATTCAAAGGGAGAATTAAATTAAATCATTTTCACTGATATGCACTATATATTTCATACACAACAATACATACTATCTTAGTAAAAACATTATTTACCTTGAAATGTTTTTACTGTGCAAAGCTACTTCACAGACTTCATTTTGAAACCCCAGTTAATTGCATAATACTAAATTATTACCGTGGGACACGTCAGGTTTATTATTATAATATAATGATGAATTATCATTATTATTCTGATTATTACATTTGCGTTATACTGTACAAAACTAATATATTTCTGTATTGTTTACTTCACCTCCGACTTTTATTTTGAAACCGAAAGTGCTGTTGTATTTACTTCAAATTCACAAGGAGCTTTTATTTTGACACAGAAAAGGCAATGTGTATTTGATGCATTTCCTGAATACCGCGTTTGTAGATTTGTATAAATAACTTGTATCGGTTACTAATATTTGGAACTGCACGAATGCTTGATCCTGCATTACTTTGATTTCACAATGCACGTGAACTGATCTCAGGCCAAAGGCCAAATGAAAGCAGATTAAAATCATTGCGATCTTCACGATATTTGTCCATTTTACATCGTCAGCAAAATTATCTTGATCATATCGTTAATATTCTATATATCGCCCAGCCCTAGTTTGGATCAGCACCGTAACATGGTTTTCTAATTAAACAGGTGAAATAAACTTGAGGATTACCAACTACAGGTGCATCAGCTGTCATACGTGACGAACCACACAGAAACAAATTAAGAAGAAAAGGACTGTGGGCATTTCTTTGAAAGTGTGAGCAAAAATGTGTAGACAAGACAGGAATTGAAGACATAAAACGGTCAGGCATTAGCAAAACAATTGCCTGGATCTATCCTCATGTTTTATTGCATATTGTACGCAACAATTACTCTCTGATACTAAGCAGAGCATGAAACACATCAGACCGGGAGCAGAGATACTGCCAAAAGCACATTTACAGACCATTACCGCTACAATACTCAAAACCACAAAAACTATAAATAAAGTCTCACATGCTGGTAGTTTGAGAGGAGGAAATGTTAATTTGCTGTCTACGTTATCACGAAGGCAACAAAAGGCAAAGGTTTTTCTTCATATTATAACCAAGCAATAGACAGTGGTTTAAAAACATCTCCAGAGGTATATCAAATGGGAAAATATTGTAGTGCTGATGACATTCAAATGTCTTACTGCTTTTACACTTACAACTATGCTACAGAAAACTTTCCATGTAGTATTATTCCAATGTAGGTTTCTGTAATGTTGCCCATCACCAAACATGTATATATCCAGCCTTAGCTGGTTAGCTGGTTAAAGGACGTAACACAGCCTGGCCAAGCTGGTGCTCGGCTGGTCTAGCAGATAAGCCAGTTGGTATTCCAAGCTGACCAGCTAAAAAGTGCTCAAAACCCCCTTAAAATCAGCCAAAAGTCCAACCTGCAGGCTGGCGATCAGCTAAAACCAACCAAAAAAAAAAATTACATAAAAAAAATAAATAAATAATAATAAAAAAAATATTCACAATAGTTTTCCAGCAAAAAAAATATCTAAACATTCTTAGAACATGATTAATATACTTAAGCTAAATGCACAAGATGTTTTGTCTTTTTTCCCCCCCAGAGAAATCTAAATACAGTTAGTGAAGAAAAAAAAAAACTATTTGCTGTAAAATAAGAAAAATAAACTTATTTTTAAGGGAACAAGTTTATTTTTCTTACCCCATTGGCAGATTTTTTTGGTAACACTTTACAACAAGTTTCCATTTGTTAAAATTAGTTAACAACATCAGTTGAACTAACAATCATCAATAGTTTTGCAGCATTTATTAATGATAGTTTCAACAAAGACTAATACGTTTTTTAAATAAAATGTTAATTAATAAATTCTGTAAAAAGGCCCTATATTGTGCATTATTTGTTCATGATACCCAATTCATGAATTCATATTAACAAATGGAACATTATTTTAAGGTGTCACTGTTTATTATTATTATTATTATTATTATTATTATTGCATTGTAGCAGGTACAGTATATGCGCATTAAAACGTTTGGATACAATTATGAAATAATGACATAAAGAAGGGAAGGACTCTAAATTAAAACACTTCAGCAACCCAAGGCTGTGGAATATATGCTTGACGCCATATAGTAAAAACAGCAAACTGTGAATGTATCTCTAATTTCTCCTCACCGATGAAGAGAAACCGCGCGAAGCGCACCGGTTGGACAATTATTTACGACACAAATATGACTAAAGCAATGAAATAAGTACATAACATAAGTAAATGAAATATTACATAACACATGTTTTGCCAATCTAACATTTGCATTTTCTGCATTTGCATAAAAGTGTAAAAAAAAAAAAAAAAAAACTTACTGTCAAACCAGCGCGCGTTGTGTCAAGTAGGCTAGTAAGTTGCTGCGTGCACGAGCGTGCATACCTTCAGTGTCTATGCTATTAGTTTGTATACTACATATACTTTATATAACACACGTTGAGCAGTACTGACACTGATCATTTCGATAAGTCGTTCAAATTAACTTCATTTGGCTGGAAACGCTGTTTTAGCTTCCCTGAAAAAACGCATTAGTTTCTGAATTCGGCTATAAATGAAATGTGACTCCTCACTGTTCTAGTGCGTATAACTATGTGAGATGGACAGGTATTTTTACTACATAAAATATATTTAACCTGTAATAAGAATACGAAAAATAAAATGTATATTTCTTACCCGTTTCGATTAAAGAAGGCTTTGTGTTTTTTTTCCTTCTCCGCTGTGGTATTTTCGGTATGCCGTCCGATTATTCTGCAATACATTTACATTGCAATGTATCAACTCTGATTCTCATTGCAGTGCTCTTTGGGTTCGCAAACAACCAAGACACCGACGGATCTACCGTAATATGTGAGATACACAATAAATGCGCACTTCACTCTACCGTAATACACGTGATTTGCAGATTGCCCACTGGAACGCAACAAATCACGAGGCTAAATGAGTGATTTTGAGAATATTTCCATACATTTTGATGAAAGAAGCTTGTCAAAGCTTTGGGGTTGTGAAAAATTAGATTTAATGAGGGAAGAAATCTATGACACTGGCAGTGGCATTGCCATGTTGTCACTAAAACGTTCATACACAACATCATATTAGTTATAGCTACAAATGCTCCTTGTGGAAATTAGATAGTTTACATGTAGTGACCAGTGACTAGTGGTTTTAATTAAAGGTCAAGTGTTTACTGTCTGCACCACTAGTTTCACCGAATTGAATAGAACAATAATGACTGTTTTCAAACAGGTTTCAAATTTTTTTCCATTGTTTGGACAAACAGATAGCCCCACTCCAACTATGCCAGGCTGGCTGGAGTGCTCAAACAGAGCAATGTTAGGACTGCACTACAGCGTCACAGTATTTACATTTTTGGGGAAAATCTACCTACAAATGGTCTACATGATCATACAGGAAGTCTTCACGAATGTTACTGATGAGCTGCATCTCCCATCAGACATTTTGCATCATATCAAATGTCTACATTCTCCCGTGGCGCAAATGATGGTACGTTGCGTCAACAGCATTTGAGTCACGTATACTTGTCCCTTGTTGAAATCAGGAAGTAAATATGCTTGCATAATCAGCGAAAAGTGCTATGTGAAGGTACCATTTCCCTCTAAGATTATGTTTTTACTCCACTGACAGATAGGTTTAAGGTTGGGGAAAAGGGGGTAGAGTTAATAAACTATGTATTTCTCTTGACTGTATTTCATCATTTACATCTAAAAACAACGTTTACTTTAAATTTACAACTCTCGTTTGGTGTCATCTCTGAACATTTACCTGAAAACGTGAGTCTGCACTTGCAAACGTTCAAAACACCCTCCACTTCAGCTACTGGGGGCAGCAGTTCGACTTTCAGTGAGGACAGACCGAGATTTGCTCATGAACTGTCGACCTGCTGTTGCCAAATTTACAGTGAGATCAGTCTGAAATGGCTTACTCCTAGTTGTTCTGCAGCTGAGAAAGGGAAATGTTTTAACGTAAAAAATTCCACATTAGTATTAGTCATTAAGATTTTCTCACACTGTAATTAACAGCCTTAACTGGTTGAACAGACAAAATGTTTAACAGTGCTGAGAGGAAGTTGGATTCAAACTTTAGCTATCATGAAGGAGAGATGATTAGCTAGATACAGCGTTTGCCTTTAAGATGCAATTTAAATATGAAAATCCTTTTTTGATTTTCAAGCAGTGCTGCTGATTTTCAAAAACTTTTTAGATACCTCCATAAATTACTATTTCAGCTAGACCAATTATTTAATAATGTATTTTTTGTGAATTTGGTGTAAATTGTGTGTCATAACTGGTCATTTGATTTCAGTTATTTGATTTGCTGTCATCAAGTTATATTATGTATCAGCATTATATTAGCCTATAAATTGGCCTCCCTGGGCTCTAGCGATCACCATAATAATAAATATGTGTGTTGGCATGGTATCATCAACATGTAAGTGCAACAAATAGTTGATATTGCTAACATCATGCAGCAATTATGAGTCAATCATCCATTTTCGGTAATGTAATATCAGAATAAATTCTTTCTTCAAAGATGTCAAAGAGGTGAATGGGGTTCATCTATATTGATCTAAGGGAACTGATGTTTTTGAGAGACCTCATAGGGGAGAAGGGGTGTGTGACTTATTTTATCTTCAGACATAAACAGTTCATTTAAACAACCATTTGAACAGGAGATTTAACAGGAGAACATGTGGTTTTGATGGTATACAAGTGGACTCCACCAGAAATAAAACACCAAATCAATCATGCATCTGTTAAATGTATGAATTACTCAATACCACACACTCATTTGTAGATGGCCAACATGCTATTTGTGATCAAACAAATGGGAATCAAAACAGCTGTTCAGTCAGTGTAGTAAGACATTCTTCACAGTAGAGTAAAAGCATGTTAATAAATGAATGTATAGTTTGGACATAAAACCAACCCACATTGAATACTGAAGTTGTCTCCGGAGACACCAAACCCACACACTCCTTTTAAACAGTAATGTCTTGCCAACACAGTGCTTAATATTTCAAAAGTCAGTATACACTAGTGAAAAGAAACACTCAGTTCTCAACGTCTTAATTTTTCCAATGAGGTAAGAACTCGAACTGAGAATTTGTTATATAAGCATGTCTTTATCGTTATAAGCTCTATTGATAATTGTTTGTCAGTTAATTTAATGAATCCACAAAGGCTAGACCTTCATGGAATTCGACCAGTGCAGAACAAAATTGTACATTTTACCCAAGAACTGGTTTTGAGATTGTTTGATGGAAAAAGATTGAAAGAGGGCATCGTATTATGAAGTGAGATACAGTATATTTAGTGATAACTTATATTTTGCTCTGCTCAAATATGCTTGAAAACCGTTTGACCTCTAATGTTTAGCTCTTTGAATCTCTTTACGGGTAGAAATTAAGAGTTTCAGCTCAGTATTTAAAATGACTTTATCCGCTCACATGTCCGAACTATGTGAAACAGGGTTTCCAATCTGGGTTCACTCATTACTCTGGGAAATTAAAACAATTGAATAGATCCTAAGACTTTAATGAGAACGGTAATTTTCTTGCAGATCTTCCCACAAGAAATCCAATGCAGTGTGGAGGGCCATTACATTTAAATGCCTGTTGTTTTATATTGTTTAAAGAGTTTAAAAAGAGAAAATGATTACGTAATTTAATAGACACCTAGAGGAAGAACATATGCCATCCTCTGAAGTCTGTACTGCATGCAGGATGTTCAGATTTCTTTGAGAGTAATCATTGCATTTTAATTCTGCTACTAGATCCATCCATCCATCCATCCATCTTCAACCGCTTATCCGGAGTCGGGTCGCGGGGCTGCTACTAGATACAATAGCTTATTCTCATGATATACAAAGAAGTTTTCTTGACTTTCCATCTGATATGCCAGCAAAAGCTATGCAAATGGATAAGGGCTTATATATATATATATATATATATATATATATATATATATATATATATATATATATATATATATATATATTAATTTAATAGGATTAATCCAGACACCTAATAACAATTTCAAGGGTATTCGCTTCAAGTCATTAGTCTGGATATACTTAATCAAAATGTCAACACGGCTGTCAGTGGCATACAGTTGGAAAAGTATCATTAATTTTATACATGAAATTCAGTTTTTGCAATAGTCTTCGCAATAGAAAAAGAATCCTTTGTAAGAAATTATATCCATAATTTATTTTGATGAAAACTGCTCAGACATAAAAGAACATACTGCTAAATAAACTGATAGTGCAGATGATAAAACTCCAACAACACTTGGTGAAATAAACAACATTCATTACTCATGCAACATCTTTCAATCTCTGCCTCTAAAGATAAAGGCCTTTATACAGTAATTGTCAGACCCAGGCTTTTGTAAATAAGAGGATATGAATATGAATGCATTCTCACTCACAGCCTTTCATCACATCTGATCAATTTTGTATGAGAATGCTGTCTATTCAAGCATGCACTGCCATGGTGCCACTAAAACTTTCATACACAACATTATATATAGGTATAACTACAAATGCTCCATGTGGAAATTAGATATTGTACATTTAGTGACCAGTGATTAGGGTTGCAAAATTCAAATCACTGTTGGAAACAGAACACAAACAGTTGGAAACTTTCCATGGGAATTAACAGGAATGAATGGGAATTAATAGGAATGAATGCAGGTTAGTCTATAACAGGGAACTTAAATGTAATTGAAAAAAAAAAAAAAACATCTTGCAGCATAATCTTGGTTAAAACAACCACATTTAATGCAAATTCAGTTGCATTTCTACCCTGTGCATTCCTCAATCACATGCACACAGCACACTACTTACTACAGGCTACTACAGCAGGACTATTGAAGCCACACTACTCCACATTACTAGGGTAAATATATTTGATCTATGGTATAAAAGTTTAACTAGCAAATACTAAATCAAAATGTGTTTATACAGTAGCTAGCTAGCCAGTAAATCAGATATGCTAAATATAAGCTAGCTAACACAATTTCATTGACAATTTAAGAGGCTGGGTTTCATGGTGCTAGCTAGCTCAACTGTGATGCTGTTTTTTCTGCCTTCTGCTAGCCAGTATTTTGTTATCATACAAGCACGTAGGTACAGTTTGATTTAGCATGCTGATTGAGGAGTGTTCATCTATTCATCTAGCCTATTTCTATTCATTTGTCTAGCTTCAATTGTAAAACATTTTTAACATTCCAGAATATTCACATATAAATTAGCTAACTATTTATATATCTGTGCATGGCACTGCATTAGTGTTTTTTACAAGCTTTTTTTCAAATTATATTCTACAGAACAATGCCACGTGCGCCATCTGATGTGTGCATACATTTGACCTCAGCCAATGTAGAAGGAAAGACTGTGTACATTTGCAAATACTGTGCAAAGACCTATGTTAAGAATCCCACAAAGATGCAGCAGCATATAGCCAAGTGCTTTTTCCAATATTTCCGAAATTCCCCTGCTTAACTTCCCATGGAGAGTTTCCGCCCCTTTGCAACCCTACCAGTGACGATTTTTATTCCATGGTTTAGACAAACAGATAGCCTCACCCCAACTATGCCAGGCTGGTTGGAATGATCAAACAGAGCAATGTTAGGACTGCACTACAGTCACAGTATTTACATTTTGGGGGGAAATCCACCTACAAATGGCCAACATGATCATACAGGAAGTCAACATTTTGCTACTGAATGCTTAAAGCACCCTGACATCAGCACCTTTGTGACAAGTTTTTACTCCAGTGAGAGATATTTAGGATTGGGTAATAGGAGTAGAGTTAATAAAATATGTATTCCTCTTTACTGCATTTAATAATTTACAGCTAAAAACAACTTTTACTTAATACATACAAAATGCATTTGGGGCAATATCTGAAAATTGCATCTGGAAACTGGAGCCTACACCTATATACAGTATGTTCAAAAACACTTCCACTTCAGCCACTGGGGGCAGTAATAGGAATTTTGGTAAGCAGGGTTTTGCTTAAGAACTGTCCACCTGTGTTTATCAGAAAGTGGGGTTGGTATTTGGGTAGTTTTGAGGGACTCTCTGGGAAGGGATGGGGAGAAAGAAGTTTAGTTTAATTATGTATGTTAATTTATTTAATTTATTTATTTGGTTTGTTTGTTTGTGTGTGTGTATTATTTTATGTGACCACAGGGGTGTTCGTTGGGGGTTAGGGTGGGGTTTGTGTTTGGGGAGGAATATTAGTGGGGGTTTAAAGATAAATGTTGATTCGGTGTGTATGTGTTGTGTTTTTCTCTGTTGGGTTTTTTCTTTGAATCAATAAAAAATGTCAATTACAAAAAAAGAAAAGCAGGGAGGAGTCAAATTAATTAACTAATTTATTTATTTTTGGTACTCAACATTATGCAAAAAAAAAAAAGGACTGTCGACCTGCTGTTGCCGAATTTACAGTGAGATCAGTCTGAAATGACTTCCAGTTTTCTGCGGCTGGGATGGGGGTATGTTTTAATATTTAAAAAAAATTTAATTCCACACTTATAGGATAAATAAATAAAATAAAATTCTGAGTTACATCAGTGTCAGTCATTTTGATTTTCTCACACTGTAATTAACAGCTTTGGATGGTTGAACAGAAAAAATGTTTCACAGTGCTAAGAGGAAGTTGGATTCAAACTTTTACTGTATCTTTCATGAAGGACGTATGAGTTGCTAGGTAAATTGTTTGCCTTTAAGATGCACTTTAAAGAAAAACAATGATTCAAAGGTGCTAATAAGGCTTTAGAAACCAAGGCCTTAAATCTTCCTTCAGTGTGTCATTTTTAGTTCTACCACCTGCACACATCTGTATAGATTTCCCATTGATCAGAGCTCAGTGATGCCAGTTAGATCTATGAGAACATGTTGAGACACTGCTCTGTTCATTTTGCTGCTCTGTTCTTCAGGATAACATTGATTTGAGAGCTGTGATTAGTAGTGTGAGTGTTCCATCACATTGACTGTACTAGAAAGAGGCCAAAAAGTTCCCTGTAAAGCCTTGTTGCTCACAAACTTAGCCCACCATGTCCATATTGGCCCTCCACACTGCTGAGCCATAATATGACCTTCCAGTAAAGAATCAAATCAGTGATTTTGGCTATTTTTGTTTACCATGTTGACCTTCCTCTGATCCCCTTTTTAGTTCTCCACTCATCTGGAACATATTGAGTTAATCCAATATCAAAATAGCCTGTGATGTGCATTATTATTCACAAGTCTTGTCTTTATTTGCCATACTAGGGAAAAAAATAACATACCATACTTTCCAATGCGCCACTGGATAGGATTCTTCAGCCAAAATAAAAATAATTGTAATTTATGTAATTTTATGTGTGCCATTTTTCCAATGTTAAAATACTTTATCTAATCCCACTCTACTGTGCAGAGTAAACTTTAAAGGAATAGATCACCCTAAAATTTAAATTCTGTCATCATTTACTCACCCTCATATTGTTACAAACAGCGGCATAGCTAGACCCTGGCTAATGAGGCTAAAGCCGCAGATCTCTTGTTAATAGCCTCGAATGTTTTTTATGATGAAAAAAGATAAAGAGTAAGGCTTAATGTTCATTGCATCAGGATACAAAAGCAACAAGGCAGGCTGCAATTCTGGCTTCAAATATAAATCAATTCCAATCAGTGAGCCCAATTTGCATTAATTGACAGTGCGCACTTTGACTTTTACCTGCTGTTCATGCTCAAATTCATCTGACACGTTACAAACGCCTAGAGTGTGAGCTTTATATTTCCTCTCACAGTGGTGCAGTTTTTCTGTATCAGAGGCACTGAGGTTTTACAACCCCAATTCCGAAAAAATTGGGGTTGTAAAGTTGGGACAGTATGAAAAATGCTAATAAAAACAAAAAGGAGTTATTTGTAAATTATATTCACCCTTATATTGAAAGCACAACAACTAAACATTGTATGGTGTTTTCCCTTGTGAATTTTTAATGTTTTAAATCAGATGATTGCAACATGCATCAAAAAAGTTGAGACGGGCAATTTAAGACTAATAACAATTTCACGATATTAAATAACATGGTGATGTAAAACAGGAGATGTTAAACAGGTGAGGCAATCGTGTCATGGTATATAGGGAGCTTCAAGAAACAGCATAATCCTTCAAGAGCAAGGATCATTCAAGACTTCTCAATTTGCCAACAAATGCTTCAGCAAATAATCCAGCACTTTGAGAACAAAGTTCTCGAAAGACAAATTGGAAGGATTTGGGGCATTTCACCCTCTACAGTGCACAGTATCAAGGGCGTAGATTTGGCTTGAACATTTGGGACATGTTAGTCAACACCACTCACCTCTGCATCCACAGATGCAAGTTAAGACTTTAACAAAAGCAGAAGCCATACATCAACACTGTCTACAAGCACTGCTGACTTCTCTGGGCTCTGTCTCATCTTAGATTGGAAGTAGAACAGTGAAACCGTGTTTTTTGGTCTTACGAGTCCACATTTCAATTAGTTTTTGAGATACACAGCTGTTGTGTTCTCCTGGCCAAAGAGGAAAAGGAACATCCAAGATGTTATCAGCTTCAGGTCCAAAATCCAGTGTCTGTTTGGGCCAGGGGTGTGTCAGTGCCCATGGCATGGGTAACTCACATCTGTGAGGGCACCATTAATGCAGACAGATATATAAAAATTTTGGACCAATATATACTACCATCCAGCACTGTCTTTTCCAGGGACATCCCTGTATTTTCCTGCAGGACAACTTCAAACCACATACTGGCCAAATAAGCAGAGTGTGGGTGCTAGATTGGCCGGCCTGCAGTCCTGACCATCTCCAACTGAGAATGTTTGGTACATTATGAAGCACACAATACGGCAACGGAGACCCCATACAATCGTGTACTTTTCCACTTAACAAACTTGTATCTTCAGTGCCTAAATGCTTAATAAGTTTATTAGAAGAAATTGTGAGTTTCACAGTGGTGTGTTGCAATCATCTGAGTGTGTTGCAATCATCTGATTTGAAATTACTCTACATTAAAAAAACAAACAATGAAATTCACAAGGTAAAACATATAATGTTTAGTTGTAGTCAACTTATTTGGTTATTCGGGTTTAGTCAGGAGTCTGCACACGGGAATAAAGAATGTTTATTGCAACTGAATTTCCTTAAAGGTGCAAAATGTAGCATTTTTCATAAAAAATTTTTTTTTTTTGCCAATGTGTGAACGGCTTGTAACACAACTTAAATAATTAGCCCTTTCCGGACTTCCTAGGTTGCCTATTAAAACCTGTAGACTGATTTTCATGCAAAGGGTCGTTTATGCGCGCTACCGAGAGCCTTGCCTCAGGCAATGGCTTCTCTTCTGCTATTCAACAGCTTCAACAGTTTGCAACATTAGGTAAAGTTATCTTAGAGATGGAATCCAGAAAACATCCGGCTCCCAGCACAACACCAACTCCTACACAAACAGACTACTCAGAGTAAGCCCAAAAAGATAATCTACTGAATCCCGTCTGACTAAGCAGGAACGTGATCGTGGTCGAGCGAAAACTAGAGTGAACATTGGCAGGGCATTTGATTCCTGGAGGGACCTTTGTTCGGTTTCAGGGATCAAAACCGGTTTTGGTGATCAAAACCGACCTTGAATTGGCATTCTTCTTATTGGACATTCTTCTTATTTCAAACTACAGTCTCACATTGCCTGACCTATATCAACACTTTGTTTTAGCCCTGTTCCAGCAATGGAGAGTCAAATATAATATGCATTCTCAAAGTTTGTAGAAAAACAACATAACTGTGTAATTTTAATTATGTTATCTCATCTGTCAGCATGATGTCGGTGAATCATGTTCAGCCTCTTTGTACGCTCCGTCATTGTTTTGGTTGGCGCTCGCTTGCATCCCTATGGAGTGTGTGCATGAGTACGAGCGCCAGGTAGTGGCTGCAGTTCACTTAGTGGCCACAAGTGCATTAATAACAAAGGCTTTTGAATCTTACATACTGCACCTTTAAACGCAACTCAGAATAGCAGAACAGTGAGCTATAAGCCTAAATAGCACAATACAGAGGTCTTAAAATTATTAATCTCACATTAAAGTCAAACAAAAAATTATTAATCTGTCACTGCCTGTACATGCTCTCAGCCTGTGCTAGTACACATTTCCATGTCATGTGCGAGGAGTTAAGCTGCTGCTTTTAAAAAGATTCTTTGAGGTGCCTTGATTTTTAAATGGTTTAAAATCAAATGACAATGAACTTGTCTAATTATTGTACTTAAGTCTACACACCAGAGCAAAAAAAACACTACCTTACCGTTTATCAAGCGTTGAAACTTTGCTTTGTTAAAAATAACCTTGAAATCATGTAACCTAATGCAGGTGTTTCAAGATGCATTATGAAAAATACAGTTATTATTAACTTTACTCGGTGATCCCCAATAGCGTTTTATTGCCAATCTAAATAAAAAAAATTATAATTTTTAAATACGATTTTGATAATAAAGTTGTAATATTTTAAGAATAAAGTAAAAATTACGAGAATTAAATTGAAGCATTATGAGATTAAAGTAATAACAGATTGAGAATAAAATTGTAGCATTATGTTATAAAATTTCGTATGAGAATAAAGACAAAATTATTAGAATAGAGTCATAGCATTTTTATATTATAGTCATGATATTTTGAGAATAAAGTAAAAATTATTAGAATAAAGTCGCAGCATTGTGAGAATAAAGTAGTATATTTGAGGGGGGAAAAATCTCAATATTAAGATAAACAGATCGTCATTATCACAACGACAGAACAAACGCCGAACCTACATCTTCATTAATGCAAGAGATTGATATGGAGTATGAAGTTATCTTTAGTTTAAGATTTTGCAATAAAGAAATCTGGCGCATCAGCGTTGTCATCGGGTTTTCCTCTCTAAACAATACTGTATCTGAGGGGATGTTACAACATACAATGTCTTGAAATGGACCTATATAATTCACAGTAGTTCCAATTATTTTTCGTTTCACTTGAGTGCGAGCCTATATCTCGTGAAATTAAAGTGAATGATGGCTATGGCCAGGGCTGGACTGGACTGGGAAGAGAAATTGGCCCGGGATTTTACATAGCAACTGGCCCAAAAGTTGGTTCTCCCGATGGCCAGTCCGCCCCTGATCGGCCCCAAAGTGCGTAGGCCCACCGGGAAAATGGCCGGTATGCCAGATTACCAGTCCAGCCCTGGCTATGGCTAACATTCACCATAGAACATGGATATGTTCTTTTGTGTTCCACGATAGAAAAAAATAATACTTTTTTGCAACAATATGAGGGTCAGTAAATTAAGACAAAATTTTAATTTTGGGGTGAACTATCCCTTTAACTTTTCGAATAATATTTGTTTATCTCTGATAGTGTAGGTTATATGTAAAAATTGTAAACACTGTTTGATTGGCTCCACATAACAACATTGAATAATTGACCAATTATCTACATTTGTCAGACCAGTAGCAGGAGAATGTTTAGGGAACCAGTTTGAAAACAGACATGATTTTTGCAATTCCTTTTGGTACCACTTCTGAACTGCAGTCTTGTGTAAATTCACCACCCTGAGGGTAGTACACATAATGTCTTGACTTATATAGTAGTTTTTCTAGTGACTAAGATTTGAACTGATACAGCACACTGACTACACTGATGGTGTGTTAATTTGTGCTGCAGTACAAAAGACAGTGTCGGCATTAAATCACAGTCAGTTATAAATTAGCCTTCAATAGCCTAGCTTCACACAATCTCTGCTCTCAACAAAACTCCTGAAAGAAACTGCTAATGAGTAATAAGAAAACTATGGTGTGTTATCATAAATTATGACAGTATTGTGGCAGCACCGCAGCTCTACATTAGGCTTGTGTTTAAATTGTGTGAGTACAGGTTTAGTCACTTTTCAGGTTCAAAAGTGGAAATGAAGAGTTATGAAGAAAATACTTACAATAAAAAGCCTTAAAGAGACGCAAGTGGCAATGAATCAACACTTGATTAGAAATTAAAGTGCAGATGCTTTCAGCTCCTTGGAACTGAATGTTTGGGCTAGTGGTTATTTATGCAACATTTGGATTTCAATTGTATGAAAGAAGTCAGGTACAAATGAGAAGAAATATTTGGTAATTTGGTAATCATTTGGTAATCATTAAAGTCCTGTATTCTCAGATTATGCCTCATTCACCCTAGACAAGACTTCTGTGACAGCTGGAAATCACTCTTCCTATTTGTGGTGTAGCACTCTTACCCAAAACCCAGCTATTAAACACTCATATTTGTGTTATATGTCAGACATTTTTAATATGTCTAATAAAAAACATTAAAAGGAAATTAAGGGATTTGAAGACAAATGACACTCTATACCCTATATGCTGTTATTTTTAGGTACAGATAAGAATGCCTAAACATTTTAATGTCCATGTGCTTTCTCACTCTGGCTCTGTTGAGACTGTCCTTACATCTTACTACCCAGGTCACGGATCTATTCTGCCCAAGAAATGTCAGGTTTTTACTGGAAGCCTTTAACACCTGACATTTTTATTGTAGGAAAAATTATAATCCTAAAAAAAAGCATCCTTTTCAGCAAGGATCGAAAAAAATTCCTCAAAAGGTTGAGTGTCAGTGCACAGTGGGGA
The DNA here is from genome assembly GCA_032164185.1 of Moxostoma hubbsi. Taxonomy (NCBI): domain Eukaryota; kingdom Metazoa; phylum Chordata; class Actinopteri; order Cypriniformes; family Catostomidae; genus Moxostoma; species Moxostoma hubbsi. The sequence goes on from JAVLUX010000027.1 coordinate 15,345,283, forward strand.
TGTAAATGCCTTTGTCCAGCATAACAACAATGTTGAGTTCTCTCGCAATTTATGGAACTAGAGCAGCATTATTTATTCAGTGCTACAAGAATCACTGTATATTATGTTTTAGATGCAATGGTGTTTGAATTTTACAGATTAATTATAAATTTACATTTTGCATTTAATCTAGTGCCTGTGATTGTGTCATTAGAGTGTACACAGAGCAGAGAGAATTCATGTCCAAAAAGAAAACAAAATATTTTCATACATAAAACCTCATGAAAATTGAATTTACAATAAAGCAAATCATATGAGCCAAAGTGCTGTTGTACTGACAACTTGATCACACAGAAAATCCACATGTTGCTTCCGAAAGTTCCTGTAACTTGAAATCAACCCCATTATGCCAAATGACTGACAATCGCCAATCAGACATTTTTACATCAATTCAAGTGTGATCAACTACCTTTCTAGCACTACTGATAGTGTGTTGCATGAGCAACTTCACAGTGTGTGTGTCCACTGGCATGTTTTGAGCAGGCGTTTTCAATTAATTCCCATGGGAGTCGAGCACCACGCTCGCTCAGGGGATTCTGGGATTGACGGCAGAGCAGAGCAAGTGTGGCTAGAGGCCGAGGGCATCAAAAAAGTTTTTTGAAGTAATGCAAATGAGAAGAAGAAAATAAAGTGCGGAAGCCAGTCACTTTGAAATAAAAACAGTGAAATCTGCTCTAAGCGCTTCAAAATCTGATGATAATGCAGAATTTTTGCTGGATTCAGTGCGTTAATCACATCATTATGTTTTCAGCATCACTGATTGGTCAGAAACACAAGTTCTAGTCCCATGGGAACCAGGAAGTTTTCGTGTTCACATAAATAATGGTGGGCATGATTCATTCTACAATTAAATTTTACTCCACTGAGGTTAGATTTAGAGTTGGGGTTTGGGTTAGGGGATAGAGTTAATAAAATATGTATTTGTGTAAATATGTATTACATCGTATTAAAACACCCATAAAATAGAGCTAATATGTGGCACAACAACACTTCCAGATTCTGACACTGGGGGTTCAGCAGTTTGAATTTCGGTAAGCATAGACCAAAGCTTAGTATCACAGACAGATTCTTAAGCAGAAGAACAACTTCGACCTACTGTTGCTGAATTCACAGCTGGTAATTACAGCCATGCTGATATTCAATACAACAAATGTGTGAGTGTGATATTGCTTTTATACGGCAATTTTAAAAAACAAGAAGTTAATATTTAGTAATGCACATTTTAGACACATTACAGCATGCTATTTTTTTATGTTTGCTCCACTCACACACACACACACATATACAATGAAATGAAATGCAAAGAGTCATCCCCTTAAAAGGTTTTTTGAAGTGATGACTCTGTCTCAGCTTCTTGCTCTGCTGTCTGGCTTCACAATTGCACCCTCCTCTTGTTTAATTGTTCTCATAAATTACGGCTGGGATAAAAGCTCCAATCAGAGGCCAATTAAATCAGTAGGTAGCGTGATCTGTGGGGACAAATTGTGTTTAGCCTTTGGTTTCTAGATTAGCAGGTGGATTCAGTCAGCAGAGTTGTCAGCTTTAATGAGAAACATTGGATAGATGGAAGGTTGATGAAATAATTAGCCACGGTGATGCTGCACACACCAGCAGGGGCACAGGGCTTTTCTTGCCACAGCTCTGTGCTGTCTTTGTATGCACAATGCATTGAGACATGTGGGGGGAAAACAAGTGGGAATATTAACTTGAAAACAGGGAAAATACTATAAGGACAGCCCTGAAGAAAAGAATGACAGGGGAAGAGAGAAAGAAAGAGAGTGGGAGAGAAATTGCAGCTTTTATGCAATTCTGAAACAGTGTTAATGCTTTGTTCAAGGAAAAGATGCTTAAATTCAAGCAGTCTCTAATGCCAGTTGGAGTAAATGAAAGTATGAATGAGGCAAATCTGTATTGAAGTATACAGCCTGGGATGCAACAAATGAAGAGATCCAAGCTGGTGGCTAAAGTGTGACAGATGGAGAGGTAAAAACATCTGACAGTTAACATGTTTTTAGACAAATCACAATGCAGCATTTAGCTCTTGGACAACTTTTAGCCATTTTTTGATCTCTGCATGATCATTTTTGTGGAGGTGGTATTTGCCGTTGCGACCGCATCATTGCGAACATTTACTGAACAGCGGTCATTAGTCACAGATTTATCTAGGTCACCACTTTCGGCACAACAACGTGTTGCTTACGTGGCAGTTTTAAAAGTGGCACTTACAGTATATTATAAAGAAGAAACCATCCAAAATGCTCTAAAACTGACTTGAACTGCCTGCGCATTAAACAGTTCACCAAAAAAAATTTAATTCTCTAATGATTTATTCACCCTCCTGGCATCCCATTCTTTCTTTTGTAGAACACAAAATAAGATTTTTAGAAGAATATTTCAGCTCTGTAGGTCCTCACAATGCAAGTGAGTGGGTGCCAAAATTTTGAAGCTCCAAAGGCACATAAAGGGAGCATAAAAGTAATCCATATGACTTTCATATTGCCCTTATGTGGATTTGCTAAATTTTGGCACCCATTCACTTGCATTGCATGGACCTACAGAGCTGAAATATTCTTCTAAAAATCTTCATTCGAGTTCAGCAGATGAAAGAAAGTCATACACATCTGGGATGGCATGAGGGTGAACAAATGATGAGAGAATTTTAAACTCCATTGAAAGCACAGCTGTGGCGGATTGAAGGAAATCAGCTCCATGACTAAAATAAATCAGGGGCACAGGTAGGTAAAGTGAACAAATTCTGCATGACACAGGCAGCTAAAAGCTGCATTTGAGTATGAGCCTGCCCTGTTCTATATCAAACAGATGAGCTGTAAAGCTCCATGACCACAAGATGAAATGTAGATATGAAGAATTCTATGACATCTGTTGCAAGATGTTTCATTTCCTGCCTGATTGGGTAGGCTGAACTGCTGTATAGAGGAAGGCAAAAACAGCTACTGTGATAAAAATAATTTATGTGCTGTTGTAACAGTTATTTGACCAAACCGTTTATTTTCTCTTAAAGGAATAGTTCACCAAAATTGAAATATAAGTATTGTTCATTGTTAGTTCATGTTAACAAATGTTAGTAACTAATGTTACCAATTGGAAACTTATTGAAAAGTGTTACCAAATCAATGTGGTTTGTAACGACATAAGGGTGAGTAAATAATGACAGAACTTTCATTTTTGTGTGAACATTTCCTTTAATTCTGTTTTCTCTTCTACATCTTTTTTTTTTTTGTGTGTAGATTGTTTGAAACACAGTTGGAAAATACCTCTATTACACATAATGTTTTTTGATTATAGTGACATATTGTTAATCAAGGGTTGTTTAAACAATTACATGCTCTAGTAATAATCAATAGAGCATGCTTAAGATTGTTATGAATTCATAAACCAGACACTCAACAACAATCGAGATTTTGAAGATTCAAATGAGACAGTGCAAATGTGATGACGTCATCCAATGGGAGATGCATGAAGATGCCAGAGCAGAAAAAGTGTGCACTACAACAGGAAGGACAACATCTATACAAGACTTTGAAATGGAGTCATGTTCCCATTTAACTGAAAGTTAAATGTCACAGATGAGCAGCAAGTACTCTCAGTTCTCCCTTGTCTCTGGGGTGGACAATGACCACATGACCTAGCACTGGTGAGCATTTCCCACTGTCTCTTTCTTAACAGCCTCAAAGTCTCCAAAGAAATTAGATCAGCAAGATCAAACCAGATGCTCATGGCAAGTGACTTCTCGCGAGTCACTGATGATTTATGGGGTGGCTGAAAAGATAAAGGTCATGTTTTGTTTATACAAGATTTCTCAATGCAGAATTTGTCTGTCTTGGTTAAAAATCCTTTAGCAAACTGCTCCATTATTCTGTAGTGAGTGACTGATAACAGAGATACACAGCAGAAAAGTCCAGATAAGAAGGGCCTTTTAAAACTCCTCAAGCAGTATTGGATATGCCAATCAAATGGCATAAAGTTAGCAAAAGTTTTCAATACTCCAACATGAAAATAACTGGTCTTGTGTTTGAATAGACGTCCAGAGCGGATAAATAGAATTAATATTATGATGATAACACACATTTAAAAAGCATTACATTTGATAAAGACATTTGCTTTCGATCTTACCACCATTACAGCATGGACATTTTCCTCGAGGAGGCAAGGGAAGTAAAACGTGACAATTAATAATAACCAAACAACAGCTAGAAGTAACAAACTATGATTATGTATTATTGTAATCAATGTTGAAATAAAGTTTTTAAAAATGCCTAAACTGGATGGTGACTAAATCAGTTTTCATCATTTGCTCACCCTCATGTTGTTCCAAACCCGTATGACTTTCCTCATTCACTGTTTACTTTCACTGTATGGCAAACAAACAAACAAAACATGCCATGTAAGTGAATGAAAGAAAGTCAAACAGGTATTATATATATATATATATATATATAATACAACTATGTATATATATAGTAGTTACAAACAACAGCGATTTAGCCTCCTTTATATATCGACTGTGTGTGAATTCCCTTAAGTGAATATTTCTGCTTAACTGAATTTGCCTCCAAAGGGACCTGGATATGTCATACATTTTCTATTTTGAATATAGAATTTCTCTCCTTGCATGCCAATTTAAAGGAATAGTGTTCCACAAACAAAAGTCATACGGGGTTGGAATGACATGAGGGTGAGTAAATGGTGATAGAATTTTAATTTCTAGATGACCTATAATAACCCTTTATGGTGGAAAAGCTTGCATATGTACAATGCGTTCCAAGTGTCAGTCACATTGGGGACAGTGTCAAATGTGTTATCCTTTGAGACAGGTCTTGGAATATGTACATTAGCCATCTGGCCATGTCCCTGTCCCTGACCATCTGCGCCAAAGTGCAAAAAATGAACATCCTCATGGGAATAACAGTTATGAGTGAAAAAATGCTTAGGAAATGTGTTCCACGTGACTCAAAGTTGAATCACATCATCATAGAAAAGAAAGTGCCTTGGGAATGACAGGAAAAGTTCCTAGATCTTGCTCCCAGATCTATGGATGGGCATTTTCAGGAACATGTAGCAATAGTCAAAGGCGCTGTTGCACACATTAATATATCAAAGGGCTTACTTAGACATATAAAGTCACCCATTATAACTGAGTGAGATTCTAATTATACATATGAGTTATATAAATTGACTCATTGTGTGTTATCATGTTTAACCCAAGCCCTGCAAGTAAATCAATTGATGTGAATCAGTATGATTGCGCATTCAATGCAGAACATTTTGAAATAGGTTTCTTGGAACCAAGTTAAAGCAAAGACAAATTAGACAAAATAACTGGCCATAGTGTGTCTAAAATATAAGTTACTTGATATTAATTTCTTTGTTTATAGAAAAGTTATTTAAAAGCATTAGTACACTCTCAATCACACTGTTTCCGATCTCAGCATGGCTGTGTGCAGCTTGATCTAACATTTGCTGTGCTCAGACCTCATAAAACAGATGTGGATTTCTCCAGTGAATTAGATGGATAGAGTGTTCCTTTCATGTATCAGCTGTGCTGGACTGTATAAACTCACACCGGGGGAGACGCAACATGTGAGCGGTCAGTGTATGGTGAGCAGAAGTAGGTCTGATGAAATGATTCTGCCAGTTACAGCTGAGTGACGGACAGGCTCTGCACCTGTTATTCAGGAAGAAGAGCACAGGCAGCTGGGAGCAAAGTGACCCTTGACTAAACAGCTGCATGGCTCAGATGGAGCCCGGCTCAGGGCAAAGGGTTGTTGCCATGACAGTGCACCTAGTTTTCCTCTAGGGACATTACCAAAACTGTGGAGGTGGAGCTCAAACAAATCTGAATTATGGAAATGAACTTCTGTGGAAATTAGTCTACTGTAAAATGGCGAATCTCCAGAAAACCGCCGTAGTCATATATTACACCTCAAAATAAAAATAAATAAACTATATTTTGCTTGAAGAAAATTAAGCCTACATTTAGGACCATAAAGACTTATCAAATATAAAAGTGATGTATTATTTAAATTTGAAGCAGTTGTACATATTTATCAATTTAAATAATAAGTGTACTACAGTAATGAGAATCATTATTAGATTATAACATCACAATGAAAAAATCTTAGTGGTAATAAAAAAAGGCTTCAGTTTTTTAAAGTATTATTTCTTTTATTTCTATTTTTTTTTTTTCTTTTAATTCTGGGAACCTGTTTTTGTGATGTTTTTTTATTTTTTTTTTTCACCCAAAAATTATACAATATTTAGAATATTGGATTGATGGATTATTAAATTCATCATATTTGAAACAACAGGACAAACTAGATTAAATGGCTTCTGAACTAAAGCCTCATTATGAAATGTCCAAAATAAACAAATGAATAATCTATCAGCATGTTTTCTCTACCCATTACTTTTTCTTTATTAACAGGGCAATTTTTGTTGATTTGAAATGAAGTAATTGTGAAAGGGCACATACAGCAGTTCTTGGAACAGATGACTCATATTGTCTACTCCTCCCACCAGTGGTTTGTTCTCTCACAGAATACAGAGCGCATCGTTATTTACTAAACATGCCAAAAGCAATTGCCTTTTGGCGATATCAGGCTTTAACACAAAATGTCTTAAAATAAATGTTTATAATTGTTGAATAATTGAATAAATAGATTTTTGACAACACCACCGTGCAGGTTAAATTATGTATTTGTGTGGTTAAACATCTATGAGAAAAAAAAACAAACACATCTAAAATAAGAAAACATCTGAATTTATTCCCTAAGTTTTGGTACACTATTCAACATCTCTTTGTTTGATTTTCCTATATGATGAATTGATACCAAAGAAGCATAATTTCCATTTGATTTTGAACAATTCTGCCATCTGCAGTTGCAATGGAATATTTCGTACACAGACTTCACTCAAACAACTGAAAACTTGAACCAGTTAAATGATTCAACATTGCAGATTTTAAGGAATGACGTAGATTCAGTAGCAGAAATACATATTTTTAAATGCAGTAGGTGATTTAGGTTGGGTAAAAACATCCAAATTTAAGGTGCACTCAGTAATTTTTTTCCCTGTTAAAACATTTTACTCCTAAAGAAATGAATTGTTAATTTGAAACATATGAATAAAATCATGACCACTCTCATGAGATGAGGACTCTCATGAGTCATATCAGCAACCTTATAAAAGCTGTTTTATTTCAACATGGGGTAAGGGCACCCTTATGGGGGCTGCCATTTTAGAATCACATGACCAGCTGAATAATACTCACTTAATCTCAGTAACAGTCTTGTTATTGGACACTTTCACTCTTGGATTAAAATAATCATGGCTGACTGTGAATAGTGAAATTCTACAATGGCAATACATTCATTCAAGAGATATTGATGCAAAATATCTAAACTAAAATGTGCTGTTAAAATTGACAAGTAATAAAATAAATTGTTTTAACAGATTTCTGACAAATGTTTATCCTGAACTCCATATTATTTTGTTGTACATGGAAATACAGTGTAACTATTTATTTTAATTAATATAAAAATACATTTATTTTAATGAATTTTTAAATACATTTTAAAAACTAATTAAAAATGTTTTTGGTGGAGAAAATATAAAAAAATATAGTAAAAATGCCACACAAGATTGTTTTTGAAAGTTACACCATTCCAGATGGCATAAATATGTAAAAATAATGAGTATATAACTGGAATGTACGTTTTAAAAAGGCTCAGATACGATAATTTCCCTACCTTTCCAAAACAGCAGATATCATTCATTAGACATTCTGAGAAAAGATTAAAAAAAAATTATAATTCAAGCAGGCCAAAATGGTTTGTTTCCATCAAGACTAATGGGTACAGCAATGATCACAATTGGATTAATGTAGTTTTGTGGAATGTAAGTGTTTTGTGCTGCTTAATAATAAAGTGTTTCATAAAAGCACAAACGTAGTCTAGTTAGTAGTGGGCTTGGTAAATACATCACAGACAGTGAGCTCAGTTTTAGAAACTGCCATTGCCGAATACAGTGGCTCAGAGAAAGTATGCTCAAAACTGTACAGCAAAGAAAGAGCCCCATCCTTTGCCACATTATAAAAAGACAAGCGGCCCTCATTAAAATCCAGCAGCACCCCGACCTTACAGAGTCCAGTGGCGCACACAGGTGATGCCATCTTATCATGCAGGGCTTCCACTTTCCCCTTTTCATATATTAGACACCAGGAATTAGGGTAGAAGCCAATACGACAAGCATCCTTTTGCCCCTTTCTGCCAATTTGTCCATCACTGACGCCCACCTTCCAGCGGCCCTCATCAAGAGAAACCTCCACCTCCCAGTAGAAGCAGCCCCTATCTAGGGCATGGGAACCAAGAACCTGCGGGAAAATGTTGAAGCGAGTCTCCTGCTCAGTGTAATCCTGCTGGGTCTCAGTGTACTGTACCGTCCTGTTTTCATCAGACAGTAGCAGTTTTGGATGGGCAGTATCAGGATCCAGAGTTGGGCTTATACCATCTGCAGAAAGAAAGTAAAGGGCCTACATGTCAGATACAATATTTGTGTATATCGATCAAAGTCTTCTTAATATTTTGTTTTGCATGCCATGGCAGCACATATGGATAACAACCAATGACAAAATGGTGTCACAACATTGTAATGAAGATTTATACAAGTATTTATGACATTTTGGGCTCATTTTCATGACCGTGCAAGGCGCAGCGCAACTTGCAAACAACCAAGCGCAACATCTTATCTAATTTTCTTGAGAGCACCAATTCTACGTGCAATATTTGTGTCAGCTCAAAGCGCAAGTGGGCATGGGTGTTTGCATTATCTGTGGGTGTATGCACGCAAACTGTGGGTGTTTTGTGTGTAAATTAAGTGTCACAAAGCACAATTTGCGATTTTCCTGGAAAATAGGTCATTGCTCTGAGACATATCAAAAACACTTCTGTTTTTAGCACGGAGTCTAAACTCAGTTGATCTTGTTGTAATCCTTCCTCATGATCACGCAGTGCATTTTCATGAGCTGAATGGGAGGCTAAACAAAAAGTTTAAATGTGACAGACTGCAGTATACCCAACTGACTCATGCAGCGCTTGCAAGCCATTCACACGTCACAAGCCGACAGCGCTTCACTTTCGGTTAATCACAAGTAAATGCACGGTCAGACTGCGCGGATGACAGCCAACATTCCGTGTTTCACTTGTTTTTTTTTTGCTTTCAGAACACCACGTGATATAATAAGGAAAACACCACTATTAATTCTTGAGATTTCCAAACCAGCAAACAAGTACATCCTCCTTAAACCATGGTCAGTCACATTCAAAATGACATTAAAAGATTAAAAGAGAAAATATAAACCCACATCGTGGGGTTCAAAAAGTTGTTCTGTAATGAGGCAGATGAGGATCTAGATGTGGCTTTAATAATGAAAACAAAAGATGATCCAGGTAACTCAAAATATAAAGGAAAAAACAAAAACACAGGGAACAAAGAGAAGGGCTAGAACAAGGCAGGAATACATTCAACAACTGACAAAGAGTGAACAGAAATCAGGGTATGATATACACAAAAACTAATGAGAAGATTAAACACAGGTGAGGAACAATGGGGAACAGCTGGAGGTGATCAGAGCAGGGGATAATGGGAAGTGTAGTCTGGGAACAGATGACAGGGGAGAAACACAAGCCAGACAACAATGAATCGTGACAGATATAGTGGAACATAAAATAATGTCCTTGACAATCACTGTTGTAGCCGTTTCATTAAAAAAAATTACGAGTTTATATTTCTATTATTATTATGTTTATATTTACAATTGTATTTATAATATAATTTGTATTGGTATTTTTCCACCTGTTGTCATAGAGTGATTTTTAAATCACTGCAAAAAGTGCCATTGAAAGAAGCTGGAGAGGATAAAATGTTTAGATTTTGGTATAGGATTTTTTTTTGACCACTTCATTAAATTTGATTATATGTTCATTTGTTTTAGTAATATGCCTTACATTCAAGAAAGACACAGTATATGCACAAAAGAATGTAAGTCCATATTGCTGTTCTTTTAATTGATTGCATTCAGTCTGTTTACACTACCAACTTCTTATGATTGTGCTGTCTTTGTTTATATTGCTGATGCTTGACAGCCTTTCAGGAAATAGACTATATAATAGGATGCATACAGTGTGATTTTCAGAATTAAATTGCACTCAGCCAAGCCAACTAGTGCTTCACGCCCGCAAATGTTGCCAAATCCACTTGCGTCTAGACTTATCACATGCTTGCACGAAAATACCAAAACTTCATGGCCATGGCCATTAACCTTACACATATGAATTATCGCTTAGAGCTGCGCTCTTAAAATAGGGCCCTTTATATATTTATTTCACAGCTCTCAGGAACACTTCATTCTGGCTGGTCAATTGTGGCATTCAGCAATCAAATATTTTTGTATATTGATTGCTAAAATATAAATGCATAAGACTGTTGGCCCAGTCTCCTACATAGCTGTGCTAGTTTTATGTCTCTTGTATCATCCTCTCACCTAATAAAATAATTTAAGCTCAAACCAACATTTCACAGCTATTTATTTACTTATTTAATTGGTAAGTAGCCGTATAATAAGTTGGATAATCCTCTGCTTCACTAAAGTACATTTATGTTGCGCTAATGACCAGCTGATTGTACACTATCCATTACATTATAAGAATATGTAATGTATAGAACAATTAAATGTGTAAGGGACTCACATAGCAATCTGAAAGGATCTCTGTGAGGCAGCGATATGAGGACAGTGTCCAGTCTCCGCTCAGTCCAGTCTTGAAGACAGTCCAGTCGGCTCTGGTTTACCTCCTGAGGAGGCTCGAGGTTTTGCACAGGATTAGACAGTCCATTCATTCTGAACCAGGAATGGAAGATTATTAAAGATAACCACTAACAAATTCAATGAGCACATTATTCAAATAGAATTTGAAATTCAAAACATTACACTCACTGTGCTGCTATCTTGCTGTATTCCTAAAATAAAAGGTAACATTTGCATTATATTTACTACATATATTGCAAAAATAATGGAAACTTTAAATCTTCAATCAAGTAATGACATTTCTATTGGATTAATGTGTATTAGACAAAGTCATGCAGGCCTTGTTCAGAACTTGTATTAACACCAGTCACTGGTGATCTGATCACAAGTGGTCAGCTGGGACAGATTGCTGTTTACACCAGGTATTAACATGCATCTCAAATGCGTCTCCTGTGACCACTTGTGGCCAGATTTCAAGGGGATTGTCTCTGATTTCATGACTGCATATATCACTCACATCATTACTAGATAATGATAAAACTGATGGATGATTGACAAGTGAGCAGATGATTAGGGGCACATCAGGACGGATTAGTGTTACACTATTATTTAAATGTGTCCACATGCATTTCTGACCTTCTCTGAAAGAGGTTTGAGGTATCTAATCAAAAAGTTTTGGAACCCTCATACACCTGATCGAATCACCCAAGACGAACGTTAATACCAAATGTAACCAGGGCCCAACAAACTACGTACTACATGTTCTATTTGTCATACCATGATAAAGGCTTGGTCCTGGTATTGTGATGGCTCTTGTGAAGTGGTCATTCCTTGCAGGGTGTTTAATATGCTCTGGCTAGATATCAGGGCACCCTGCAAGGTGTCAAGCTGCTTCTCGATGCTCCCTAGCACACTGTCCTTTTCCTGAGCCACACAGTGCATTGCCTGCGCCTCTTCCTGCTCCAGAGCCTCCCGCATGGCCTGATACTGCTGCAACACAGCTGCTCGCACTTCCTTCAGACCTGTCTGCAAGAATAGGAGAAAAAAAAAGAAACCAGTGATGCAGGATAACTACACAAGAAATTGACAAAAGAGAGCTTAAACACTGTTAAATTTTGTACTTTTTTTTTTTTTCTTCTAATGCTAAACTTTTAAATAGAAAGAAATGATAATAGTCAAATAGTATATATCTATATCAGTCTTTTAGAAACAGATGCTTTATTCTACAAATGGTGCTGGGCACATTCATGAGCACCACAATGCTTGGATCACATAACCAGATGCATATTGCTGGATTTATCTCAATAATTCCATGGAACTGGACGCTTTCAATAGTAGAAAAAAAAAATGAATCATTGTTGACTGTAAATAGTGAATTATTTTTACTATATCAGTACTGACAATTTACATTTTTGTGTGATGCTGCATCTACACTGCTAGGTGCACCTTTAACAAGACATGGCAACACATTTTTTTTTAAATGCCTACATAACTTTAACAATAAAATCATAAATTAGTTCTAACACTTACCTGGACACCATGTTTTTTCTCACTGAGCACAAAGGCTTTTTCCACAATGGATTTTTCTGTTTTTTGTATTTTTGTCATCTCATCCTTCAGTGAGCCCTGAGACAATAGTGTAGAAAAAAAGTGTAGAAAACTAAGCAAAAAGTAACAAAATGTATCTCCCAAATAGACCAATAAAAACTAAAAACTATGTTTGCTATTGTCTAACAATAGATATATTAATATAGTGAATCTTTTTTGGAAATAGCTTTGTACTATAAAATGACTCTTTAAATTATTTGTATTCAGAACAGGACAAACTACTTATTTAAGACCCCATGAAAATTGGAGTTTTGTGATTTTAGTTCATGTCTAGGTAAAAAAGTTGTCAAAATGAACTTTTAGCATTTAGAATTGACAGTTTTTCCCTTCTGCGAAATTGGATAGAAAATTTAGATGACTCAAAAAAAGAAAAAAAGAAAAAAGAAAACATTGATGACAAATCTTAGACCCCCTTTTACACCTGGTATTATGATGCATCTCAGGTCATCCGATCACATGTGGTCAGGCGAGACACATTGCTGTTTACACCTGGCCGCTTAAATGCCTCTCCTGTGACCACTTGTGTTTGGATTTCAAGGGGAGATTCAACATCAGTGCAATACTGCATGACAATTAAAACTACAAGAAAGTCATAAAAGGTCAATAAAGCACCAAATAAAATGGTGCACTTTTTCTCCCAGATGCAACTGAAATGTAATCTAAGCACAAACGCAATATTTCAAGCAGAATTCTCAGATATTTTAGGGGAATATCTGTATTAACTGAGCTTTAGATCTTTTCTTTTTATTTGCTTGTTGATATCAGACAGATTTAATCTTCCTGACGATTCGATAACGATTCAAAGGATAGTGATTAGATCTCCCAACATCTCCCGAACCGCTGCCTCGTCATTATTTTCTTCTGTGTTTTCCCCCGTTGTGTGCAAATCAGTGCAATTATGGGTGTGAGCTCATCTTTCATGTTGTTTGTTGGCTTCTTATCATGAGTAAATTCTCCCATTTCTATGTGCGTGGGTTTGTAAAAGAATGTCGGGATTGTAGTTTCATTCGGGCACAAATGGTCATGTGTTTGATACAGCTAGTCTGCAAATAGTCGTGTTTGTGCACTTGACTTTAGTGTGTGCACTTAACTCGCTTCTTTGTTTCTACATCTGTCTCTGCTCTGCCATGATTTAAACTGAACTCAGAATCGTTTCTGATTCTTTTGAGAATCAATTCAGAATTGAATCACGATGCATAGCTGAAACATAGCTTTTTTCCAACAGCTCTAGTGAAGTTCCTGTGTTTGTACATGTATATGTATGCACTTTTTCCATTTTCATTTGTCACTAAGAAGCGCTAGAAGAAGAGGTAATCGCTACTAAACAATAGTAGACAAAAATAAAAACAACAGTAGATGTATACGTCAAGAGCGCACATATGAGGAGGTCTGGAGATACCTGCAATTGTATAACTCGAGTCTGAAGGACTATAAAGACATCTTTATGGGTCTAAATTCCAGAAGAGAAATAGTCTAATGTCTTATAGCAGTTTTTGCACTCATGTGCCAAGTGCATGTGAATGCACGCACAGTTATATGGAGTATACTTTGAAAGGCTAGCGTTCATGAAATGCCCACTAGAATGAGATTGTCCTTGCCGCTACAATGCCTCTGATTTGCAATAGCAACTATCAAATTATGGTTAATGGGTGTGCTGTTAACCGAAGGTTATTGGCTATTTTTTTAAAAGGGGATGAGCTCTTCAATATGTCCCACCCAAACTTCCTGTTTTAATAGGAAACATGTCAAGCTGTGCTCATCAAGCCATTTCATGGGGTCTTTTTTAAAAAACTTTTTAGAGAGGGAAAAAGTGGCAAGACACTTTTCAAATGTAAACAATGGTAGGTATTGACTCACTCTGAGTTCCTGCTCTGCCTTGCGAATGCTGATGCACTCATGGCCCTTGTGTGATCCAACCAAGGAACACACAGTGCACACACACACTCCACATGATTGACAGTAGATTCGATTCATCTCCTGGTGCTCCTGGCATCTCCAGAGAGACACATCCTCCACAGCGTTCACAAGTGAATGGTTCTGGAACACTGGCTTTTCCAGATGTGCACGCAGATGCTCAGAGCACATTGATGCCCCACATACTAGGCAGGTCTTCACTGCCACCTTCTGGTCTGAAGAAGGACAGTAATGGCAGGGCACATGGGTGCTACTGGAGAGTCTCTCTGTTGATGTACCTGGGACACTAAAGTCTGAAGTCTCTTCAATATAAGAAGGACTCATTTGTGCCTGCGGCCCAGCCGACTGAGTAGTCACATTCACTCTTGGTAAGTCATTGGCTTTAGAAGAGGTGTCTCTTGTAATTGGTGTCTCTGTTGATGATTCTTTCTCTCCTTGAAGTGTGTTGCTTTTCCTGAGTACCTCTGTGTTTCTACAGGAAGCAACAGGCAGGTCCTCCCTTTCTGAGCTTGTGTTCCTGTCTGGTGATGATTCTATATGAGGAGATGTGATTTCATTAGATGATGAAGTTGTTTCTGGAGGTGTGTGTTGTGTTGATGTTTCACATGTAGAAATATTCCTCCAAACCATGGATGGAGACTGGCTTCCAGATGGGTGCTCATCTGCTGTGGGCTTTCTTTTAGGTGGTGCTGGAGTGTCATCATCAGAATCAATAATATTGATCATATTATTAGATTCAGTGACATGGCGGTAACTAGATGGTGCTGAACCCAGTCTGTATCCACCACTGTACTTCCTGGGAAACACAGAACTGGACTTCCTCTTCCCAAGCAATGTCTTGGTGGAATATCGGGCAGACAGCTTCTTTCCAAGTGTCCAACCTACATGAAAACAAAGTAATGTTTGAATGAACAGTGGGGTTCAAAAGGCTGAGCCAACATTGACCGTGTTCCAAAGGTTTTCTTGCTTTCATTAAAGCACACAATGTGTTCTTTGGAACATTCTCAAATCAAACTGGGCTAACATGGATAATCAAGTTTTGCACAAACTTGTGGAGTTGTGTTTGAGTGCAGGCTGTCATTAAAGAAAAAGGGGGGCAAGCAAAATTCCAGCTATACTACTTGAATGGGAAAAAAATGTAATCTCTAAAATAGTTGGTCCAGACTACAAACAAATAACATTTCAAATCTGCAGTAGAATCCTGACAACGGTATCATAAGTTGTGTTTCTTTAGCTCAGATCACACTAAAAAAATGCTATTTGTCAGGCTGGTCCAGCTTATTTGCATGTGTGTTCTCGATTTGATTGACAGGATTTAGAAGAGACTATTTAGCAAGAGACAGACAACTGGTATTAATAAAATGAATGGGAGAAATTGGAAAACACAACAGGAAATAAATGGATGTAGAAAGTTTTGCCTCTATGGTTAAAGAGCCAATAACCTTTTAGATACAGACATTGCCTGTCAGTCAACTCAAGAATGCATATGCACATTAGCTAAACCAGCCTGAAAAATAGCATTTTAAGCATGAATAACCACTATAGAAGCATAATTTATGATAATTAGGATACATTGTTGTCAGGTTTTACTGCTGATTTAAAATTTTAGATTTTTTTTTTCTTAGATTTTAATCTTGACCAAATATTTTGGAGAAGTCGGTCTTTCCCAATTCAAGTAGATAAGAGCTGCAACTGTATGCTCTTATTTACATAAAAAAAAAAGATGTCCAGCCCACCCCGGAGAGTTCCAAAGTTGGCCGCCGAGTGGACTGACTTGCATTGAAAGTTGATTGGCTCGTTTACCTGTAAAGCGGTGGTCACACTAGGCTTTGAGTTTGCTAGTTTTTTTTTTTCGGACAACGCAACAGACCAGGAAATGATGTCACGCAGAAGGGCTTCTGGTGAATGTAAAAAAATACATCACAAATAAATAATTGTATATTAAAAATGTTAAAAATTATTGTTGTCTACACACTTTCCTGTAACAATAAACACAAAAAATTGATTTATTGTATTAAGTTAAGAGGTCAGCAAGAGGTTAGCGTGTAACATTTCAGTCCTCTATTGGTCACGCATTGTCACATAATACGAATTTGTGATTCAGAGTTCACCAAACTTGAAGCCTAGTATGAAAAGTCTTTGCACGAGGTTGCATTTCCGGTCTCCTGCGTTTGGAATGCGTTTGAATGTGGGTTAATGGAGTGCAAAATGTTGTGTGACCACCCCTAAAGGAATAGTTCACCCCAAAAATGAAAATTCTCTCAGAATTTACTCACCCGTATACCATCCCTTTCTTGCATCTGCTGAACTCAAATTAAGATTTTTAGAAGTATTTCTCAGCTGTTTTGAAGCTCTAAAAATCACACAAGTCATCATAATAGTACTCCATATGACTCCAGTGGTTAAATCAATGTCTTCAGAAGCAATATGATAGGTGAGAGAAACAGATCATATTTAAGTACATTTTTACCATAAATTCTCCTACCTGCTCAGATAATCTCCAATTTAAAGTTCATTTTCGCATTATGCTCACTGAATATAAACCCAACAGATCACTCAGATAATTAGAATCACATCAGCTAGAAATACCAAGGGTTCACTCTAAGCAAGGAGAGTCTGCTTTTAGCTATTATGCCAGCCGCAGCTGGAACCAGGTTCCAGAAGAGATCAGATGTGCTCCTACAGTAGTCACATTCAAATCCAGACTCAAAACACATCTGTTTAGCTGTGCATTTACTGAATGAGCACTGTGCCACTGTGTGTCCGACTGTTTGTACTGTATTTTATTAGATTTTTTTTTTCTAAACTGTTTTAATTATTCTTATTTTATTATTCTTATTTTTTATTTTTATTCTTTTTTTTTTTTTTTAAATTTCTACTATGTAAAGCACTTTGAATTACCATTGTGTATGAAATGTGCTATATAAATAAACTTGCCTTGCCTTGCCTTGCATTCTTCTTCTTGTGTTTTTGGTTATTCACATTTTCAGGGCTCTACAGGACTGTAAATGCATTTGCGACTGAAATTACTATGTGCGTCTGTGAAAAAATATGTTGGAATTGTACATTGTTTGACAGGAACATTAATAATGTTCAGCATTGCAGATGTAAATTTAGAGTTCTTAAATACATTTAAGAGGACCACACTTCAAAGCTGAACATTGTGTTTTTGTATATTTATGTTCACAACATGAAACAGGTTAACATGAGCTGCAGTTCTTTTTGTTTTGTTTTTTAAGACAGCCTGTCAAATTAACTGAAAATATTTAAATTGGTGTATAAGAATTTAAACTCCTTTGTCATGACTCACTATGTTCCTGAATTTTGTCATAATTGATGAGCTCAGTTTTCTCTTGCCTTTTTGTGCATGTTATATTGTGGCACATTAACATTACCATCTCTTAAAAAAACTGGACTACAACTGTGCTCCTAAAAAATTTAAGCCTTTGAGCCCTAATTCTTCATGCATATTGGATGAAGGGAGAAGAATTTCTAGCCAAAAAATATTTAAATATTGATCTGTTTCTCACCCACACCCATCACATCACATCTGAAGACGTGAATTAAAACCCTGCAGTCGTATGGATTACTGTTATGATGCCTTTATGTGTTTTTTGGGGTATCAAACACTTCGGCACCCATTTACATATTAAAATATTCTTCAAAAAATCTTCACATGTGTTCTGCAGAAGAAAGAAAGTCATACACAACTAGGATGGCATGAGGGTGAGTAAATTATGAGAGAAGGGGACATTTTCTGCATGCGCCATATTAGGCATTCCAATTTTTCTGCATTTTAATACAAGTGCTCTGTCTCGGGCTAAAAAGACATAATTTCTTCTTACATTACCTAGTTGAAACCTCTCTATAATAACGTCAATAGGTTATGGTTTTTGAGCCCCTCCTGTTTTGGCACGAATCTTTCCGCTATAAAATCAGGTGCACAAACACCATTTCCTCAGAATTTCTTCCTTAAAGCGATCATCTCTTGTCCAGAAGCCTTCTACCCTTCACCGTCGATATACACGGGTCAGCGGGCGGAATCTTCATAGCAACCAGAAGACTCTCTGCTCCCCTGTAGTGCTTCAGCAAACATCACTCCACCTCGCCACTTGACACTTCGCTGGTGAACAAGCCTTAGTATCTTGATTCCCTGCAGCACTTCGGCAGGTGTTGTGTATCCTTACAACTGCATATTGTGTATATTAAATTGTGTGAAATATAAATATATATTTATTTATATATCTAAAAGAGTTGCATCCACGTTTGCATCTTTTTAAAGATGTCGTTCCGTGTTCCTTGTGCGAGAGACACATCCAGCCATCAGATAAGCATGAGAGCAGCATTACTGTCTGGGCTGTGCCCACCCAGAGTCAGCTCACATGGAGACAGACTGCGAGGGCATGAGTCTCAAGACGCTACACTTGCGAATCACCCTCGTTCTGAGGGATGATTCAGCCTCATGCGCCCTCCCACCTGCCTCTTCTGTGATACCCAAGGAGGTACAGCAGGGCCGCCAGGCTGAGTCCTCATGCAAGCACACGCCCCGCCAGCCACTAAATCTCCACGAGGCGCATCTTTGCCGATACACTATGTGCGAGATGAGCTCCGGCCCCCAGTAAGAGCACGCAGCCTCGTCTTGTTCAGAGGTTTTGACGCTGGGGATGATAATGACGATGACATGTCTCTCATTGCATCAGGCTAGTCATAAGTGGATGATGCTGCCACCTCTCCCCCAGCGAGGGCAAGGAGTGTGCACATGCCACTGACAGAAAAATGCTCCACGTCCATACAAGTGGGGTTGAAGAGCTTAACCTCAAGTGGTCTCACCAGATGAAACAGAACGGTCTTGCCTCGATGAATTGTTCCTGCAGTCTGGATGCCATCAAGCTGCCGCATTCTACAAATCTGCCCCATTCTTCCCAGAAGTTTATAATGAACTTTCTAAGTCCTGCAGCACGCCCTTCTCAGCACGCTCGTGCAGTAACGTCATACTCTCTATTGTGAATCATAGGGAAGAAAATGGTTATGTCAAACTACCGCCTGTCGAGGAGGCGGTAGTGGCACACCTCTGCCCAGCGTGTAACAGGGCGTGGAAATAACACCCCATAAATCCTTCCAAGCCATGCTTACAAACATCCGTAATGGCATGGAGTTTTCCAGGTATTTCCATGTAAGCTCATCAAGCAAATGGACGAGCAAGGCTTTGATCCAGAGACAATCAAAGAGCTCCACACCGCTACAGACTTAGCTCTGCGTACCACAAAAATCACAGTGCAGGCCATCGGCAAGTCCATGAGCAACCTGGTAGTTCTGGATCAACATGGAAAAAAGCCACTCAGTTGGATGCTCCAGTGTCTCCAGCCAGCCTCCTTGGCTGCTCTATGAATAAGTGTTACGTTGCAACTCAGCAGCAATCACAGGCTATGCCAAAACGGAGTACATAACAGCCAGTTTGCCCTCGCTCTGTTGCGAGCCAGCGCCTGACAAAAAGACCCATATCTGCTGCCTCAGCGCTGGCACCAGCTACCGCTGAGCCACCGGTGAGGCCACACAAGTCGTGGCCCAAATGGAAGCAGTTATATGATCCAATTTGCACACCGGCCACCCCGTTTCAATGGCGCTCTTCCGCGGTTTTGTCCGAAGACGCGCCAGTGTTACAAGCCGAAATACACAATCTTCTTGTGAAAAGCGTGATAGAGGTTGTGCCAAATTGTCAAGCCAAAAAGGGTTTTACAGCCATCATTTTCTTGTCCCAAAGAAAAATGGTGTGCTTCGGCCAATCCTGGATCTGAGACATTTGAATTGTGCACTCACAATGCGCCCATTCAAAATGATTGCTCAGAAACTAATCTAATCGCATATACACCCACACCCACATTTTCATATCCAAATTGTACGACATCACAGGATGTTTTTGAGATTTGTGTTTGAGGGAACAGCATATCAATTCAAAGTCCTGCCTTTCGGACTGTCTCTGGTTCCTCGCACGTTCACAAAGTGCATCGATGCGGTTCTCACCCCTATGAAACTGAGCGGCATGCGCATCTTGAACTACCTCAATCATTGGCTGTTACTGGCACAATCAGAGGCTCTGTTATGCCAGCACAGAGACTTACTACTTCAACATCTAAACAGCTTGGGCCTCAATGTGAGCTGGGCAAAGAGCACACTCTCCCCAAATCTCATTTTTGGGAGTCCACCTCGACTCCACGAGCAGGCGCGTGGACCTCACGAGTGAGCGCATATAGGCCATTCTACAGTGTCTGTCTCAGTTCAAACTGGGGAGAAGACTTCCACTGAAGCTGTTTCAAAAAGCATTGTGGTTTATGGCCGCGGCATCGCCATCATTCCATTACGTCTCTTACAGATGAGGCCTCTTCAGTGCTGGCTTAAATGCCGTGTGCCACAACATGCTTGCCACTGTCCCCTCTGGTACTCAAAGTCCCAAGCCCCACTGGGAGCGGACTCAATGGCCCACAAATGGCCGGCGAAATGCAGAAATGCGTTTCCCCTGGTGTGCCGGATTCACTCAGTCATATGCAAAGTCCGAGAGGAAACGATTCTATTTTTTGTGCCGAAATGGCCCAACCAGCCATGGTTTCCGGAAATGATAAAGATGCTGTACAGCTCGCCATGGAAAATACCGCTAAGGAGGGATCTCCTCTCTCAGGCGCAAGGCCCAATCTGGCATCCCCAGCCCAAGCTGTGGAACCTGAATGTGTGACCCCTGAATGGAGTGCGCTAAACATGCCAGAACTGTCACATTCAGTCATGAACACCATTTTTCAGGTCAGAGCACTGTCCACGAGATGCCTCTACATGCTAAAATGGAATGTGTTCACTCACTGGTGTCTCTCACATGGCAAAGACCCAATAAACTGCCCCATACATGAAATTCTCATATTTTTTCTAGAGCGATTAGATGCAGGACTCACTCCGTCAATGCGCAAAGTGTATGTGGCAACTATATCTGTGTATCACGAACATGAAGCCAATACCACTATAGGCAAGCATGATTTAATCATAAAGTTCCTTAAAGGAGCCATACGATTAAACCCACCTCGAACAGCTACAGTCTCGACTTGGGACTTAAATTTAGTCGTAAAAGATCTCACACGCCAACCTCCTTGATTTGTGTATACTCTCTGTTAAGACTGCAATACTGCTGACTCTGGCCTCAGTAAAACGTGTCGGTGACCTGTACTATCAATCGACAATTTGTGTCTGAAGTTTGGCCCTGGTCTTTCAAAAGCCACTGTCAAACCCAGAAAAGGATATGTACCTAAGGTCCTAACCACGGCCTTCAGAGCACAGGTGGTACACCTTCAGGCCTTCTTCCTTGCTCCATTTAATTCGGAAGAGGAACAATCATTGCATTTTTATGCCCTGTGCGGGCACAACATGCATACGTTGAGCGTGCACACCAGTTCAGACAGTCTGATCAACTCTTTGTATGCTATTGAGGATGCACGAAAGGAATGCCCATCTCCAAGCAAAGACTTTATCACTGGATTGTCAATGCAATTGCCCTGGCTTATGAGTCACAGGGTAAGACTTGCCCAATTGGTATTTAAGCACAGTCAACTAGAGGCATGGCCTCCTCATGGGCATGGACGAATGGCGTGTCCTTACAAGATATATGTTTTGCAGCAGGATGGTCTTCTCAAAACACATTAGCAAGGTTTTACAATCTAGACGTAATGTCTCTCTCTCTTCACAAGTCCTCTCTGTTTAGAGCACTTGATATTTCATTGGCCAAATATATATACTTATGTTCCTCCCTTTAAGGATGAGCTCCCCATCTTTTTACACAACCGCCTGCATTCAGGCAGCTGTAATTTACCATAAGTCACAAGCACTTACATAATAAATAAACTACATTCCAAACTGGGTTTGTGAAGGAGTTAATACATACTATATGACTATAGTTCAAATATTCATTCTAAGTGCTCCCCTCCTGGCCCAACACGAGGGTCAATCACTGCGACATACTCATG